>OZ010747.1:99320066-99956524 GCA_963932245.1 Tachinus rufipes | reverse complement strand
TTTGTTTTTGAATGTTTTGAAAAATTTTAAATTTTTAATGAAAATTGATATTTTTGTTTCAAGTCGGGTTATAATCCAAAGGTATATACCTTTGACATATTTTGTGTTTGAACAAAAATTTTTGTTTCAAGTCGGGTTATAATCCAAAGGTATATACCTTTGACATTTTTGTGTTTGAACAAAAATTTTGAGAAAATTTGTTTTTGAATGTTTTGAAAAATTTTAAATTTTTGATGAAAATTGATATTTTTGTTTCAAGTCGGGTTATAATCCAAAGGTATATACCTTTGACATTTTTGTGTTTGAACAAAAATTTTTGTTTCAAGTCGGGTTATAATCCAAAGGTATATACCTTTGACATTTTTGTGTTTGAACAAAAATTTTGAGAAAATTTGTTTTTGAATGTTTTGAAAAATTTTAAATTTTTGATGAAAATTGATATTTTTGTTTCAAGTCGGGTTATAATCCAAAGGTATATACCTTTGACATTTTTGTGTTTGAACAAAAATTTTGAGAAAATTTGTTTTTGAATGTTTTGAAAAATTTTAAATTTTTGATGAAAATTGATATTTTTGTTTCAAGTCGGGTTATAATCCAAAGGTATATACCTTTGACATTTTTGTGTTTGAACAAAAATTTTGAGAAAATTTGTTTTTGAATGTTTTGAAAAATTTTAAATTTTTGATGAAAATTGATATTTTTGTTTCAAGTCGGGTTATAATCCAAAGGTATATACCTTTGACATTTTTGTGTTTGAACAAAATTTTTTGTTTCAAGTCGGGTTATAATCCAAAGGTATATACCTTTGACATTTTTGTGTTTGAACAAAAATTTTGAGAAAATTTGTTTTTGAATGTTTTGAAAATTTTAAATTTTTGATGAAAATTGATATTTTTGTTTCAAGTCGGGTTATAATCCAAAGGTATATACCTTTGACATTTTTGTGTTTGAACAAAAATTTTTGTTTCAAGTCGGGTTATAATCCAAAGGTATATACCTTTGACGTTTTTGTGTTTGAACAAAAAATTTTGTTTCAAGTCGGGTTATAATCCAAAGGTATATATATACCTTTGACATTTTTGTGTTTGAACAAAAATTTTGAGAAAATTTGTTTTTGAATGTTTTGAAAAATTTTAAATTTTTGATGAAAATTGATATTTTTGTTTCAAGTCGGGTTATAATCCAAAGGTATATACCTTTGACATTTTTGTGTTTGAACAAAAATTTTGAGAAAATTTGTTTTTGAATGTTTTGAAAAATTTTAAATTTTTGATGAAAATTGATATTTTTGTTTCAAGTCGGGTTATAATCCAAAGGTATATACCTTTGACATTTTTGTGTTTGAACAAAAATTTTGAGAAAATTTGTTTTTGAATGTTTTGAAAAATTTTAAATTTTTGATGAAAATTGATATTTTTGTTTCAAGTCGGGTTATAATCCAAAGGTATATACCTTTGACATTTTTGTGTTTGAACAAAAATTTTTGTTTCAAGTCGGGTTATAATCCAAAGGTATATATATACCTTTGACGTTTTTGTGTTTGAACAAAAAATTTTGTTTCAAGTCGGGTTATAATCCAAAGGTATATACCTTTGACATTTTTGTGTTTGAACAAAAATTTTGAGAAAATTTGTTTTTGAATGTTTTGAAAAATTTTAAATTTTTGATGAAAATTGATATTTTTGTTTCAAGTCGGGTTATAATCCAAAGGTATATACCTTTGACATTTTTGTGTTTGAACAAAAATTTTGAGAAAATTTGTTTTTGAATGTTTTGAAAAATTTTAAATTTTTGATGAAAATTGATATTTTTGTTTCAAGTCGGGTTATAATCCAAAGGTATATACCTTTGACATTTTGTGTTTGAACAAAAATTTTGAGAAAATTTGTTTTTGAATGTTTTGAAAAAATTTTAAATTTTTGATGAAAATTGATATTTTTGTTTCAAGTCGGGTTATAATCCAAAGGTATATACTTTTGACATTTTTGTGTTTGAACAAAAATTTTGAGAAAATTTGTTTTTGAATGTTTTGAAAAATTTTAAATTTTTGATGAAAATTGATATTTTTGTTTCAAGTCGGGTTATAATCCAAAGGTATATACCTTTGACATTTTTGTGTTTGAACAAAAATTTTTGTTTCAAGTCGGGTTATAATCCAAAGGTATATACCTTTGACGTTTTTGTGTTTGAACAAAAAATTTTGTTTCAAGTCGGGTTATAATCCAAAGGTATATACCTTTGACATTTTTGTGTTTGAACAAAAATTTTGAGAAAATTTGTTTTTGAATGTTTTTAAATTTTTGATGAAAATTGATATTTTTGTTTCAAGTCGGGTTATAATCCAAAGGTATATACCTTTGACATTTTTGTGTTTGAACAAAAATTTTGAGAAAATTTGTTTTTGAATGTTTTGAAAAATTTTAAATTTTTGATGAAAATTGATATTTTTGTTTCAAGTCGGGTTATAATCCAAAGGTATATACCTTTGACATTTTTGTGTTTGAACAAAAATTTTGAGAAAATTTGTTTTTGGTTGTTTTGAAAAATTTTAAATTTTTGATGTAAATTGATATTTTTGTTTCAAGTCGGGTTATAATCCAAAGGTATATACCTTTGACATTTTTGTGTTTGAATAAAAATTTTTGTTTCAAGTCGGGTTATAATCCAAAGGTATATACCTTTGACGTTTTTGTGTTTGAACAAAAAATTTTGTTTCAAGTCGGGTTATAATCCAAAGGTATATACCTTTGACATTTTTGTGTTTGAACAAAAATTTTGAGAAAATTTGTTTTTGAATGTTTTGAAAAATTTTAAATTTTTGATGAAAATTGATATTTTTGTTTCAAGTCGGGTTATAATCCAAAGGTATATACCTTTGACATTTTTGTGTTTGAACAAAAATTTTGAGAAAATTTGTTTTTGAATGTTTTGAAAAATTTTAAATTTTTGATGAAAATTGATATTTTTGTTTCAAGTCGGGTTATAATCCAAAGGTATATACCTTTGACATTTTTGTGTTTGAACAAAAATTTTGAGAAAATTTGTTTTTGAATGTTTTGAAAAATTTTAAATTTTTGATGAAAATTGATATTTTTGTTTCAAGTCGGGTTATAATCCAAAGGTATATACCTTTGACATTTTTGTGTTTGAACAAAAATTTTGAGAAAATTTGTTTTTGAATGTTTTGAAAAATTTTAAATTTTTGATGAAAATTGATATTTTTGTTTCAAGTCGGGTTATAATCCAAAGGTATATACCTTTGACATTTTTGTGTTTGAACAAAAATTTTGAGAAAATTTGTTTTTGAATGTTTTGAAAAATTTTAAATTTTTGATGAAAATTGATATTTTTGTTTCAAGTCGGGTTATAATCCAAAGGTATATACCTTTGACATTTTTGTGTTTGAACAAAAATTTTTGTTTCAAGTCGGGTTATAATCCAAAGGTATATACCTTTGACATTTTTTGTGTTTGAACAAAAATTTTGAGAAAATTTGTTTTTGAATGTTTTGAAAAATTTTAAATTTTTGATGAAAATTGATATTTTTGTTTCAAGTCGGGTTATAATCCAAAGGTATATACCTTTGACATTTTTGTGTTTGAACAAAAATTTTGAGAAAATTTGTTTTTGAATGTTTTGAAAAATTTTAAATTTTTGATGAAAATTGATATTTTTGTTTCAAGTCGGGTTATAATCCAAAGGTATATACCTTTGACATTTTTGTGTTTGAACAAAAATTTTTGTTTCAAGTCGGGTTATAATCCAAAGGTATATACCTTTGACGTTTTTGTGTTTGAACAAAAAATTTTGTTTCAAGTCGGGTTATAATCCAAAGGTATATACCTTTGACATTTTTGTGTTTGAAAAAAAATTTTTGAGAAAATTTGTTTTTGAATGTTTTTAAATTTTTGATGAAAATTGATATTTTTGTTTCAAGTCGGGTTATAATCCAAAGGTATATACCTTTGACATTTTTGTGTTTGAACAAAAATTTTGAGAAAATTTGTTTTTGAATGTTTTGAAAAATTTTAAATTTTTGATGAAAATTGATATTTTTGTTTCAAGTCGGGTTATAATCCAAAGGTATATACCTTTGACATTTTTGTGTTTGAACAAAAATTTTGAGAAAATTTGTTTTTGAATGTTTTGAAAAATTTTAAATTTTTGATGAAAATTGATATTTTTGTTTCAAGTCGGGTTATAATCCAAAGGTACCTTTGACATTTTTGTGTTTGAACAAAAAATTTTGAGAAAATTTGTTTTTGAATGTTTTGAAAAATTTTAAATTTTTGATGAAAATTAATATTTTTGTTTCAAGTCGGGTTATAATCCAAAGGTATATACCTTTGACATTTTTGTGTTTGAACAAAAATTTTGAGAAAATTTGTTTTTGAATGTTTTGAAAAATTTTAAATTTTTGATGAAAATTGATATTTTTGTTTCAAGTCGGGTTATAATCCAAAGGTATATACCTTTGACATTTTTGTGTTTGAACAAAAATTTTGAGAAAATTTGTTTTTGAATGTTTTGAAAAATTTTAAATTTTTGATGAAAAATGATATTTTTGTTTCAAGTCGGGTTATAATCCAAAGGGATAATATACCTTTGACATTTTTGTGTTTGAACAAAAATTTTGAGAAAATTTGTTTTTGAATGTTTTGAAAAATTTTAAATTTTTGATGAAAATTGATATTTTTGTTTCAAGTCGGGTTATAATCCAAAGGTATATACCTTTGACATTTTTGTGTTTGAACAAAAATTTTTGTTTCAAGTCGGGTTATAATCCAAAGGTATATACCTTTGACGTTTTTGTGTTTGAACAAAAAATTTTGTTTCAAGTCGGGTTATAATCCAAAGGTATATACCTTTGACATTTTTGTGTTTGAACAAAAATTTGGAGAAAATTTGTTTTTGAATGTTTTGAAAAATTTTAAATTTTTGATGAAAATTGATATTTTTGTTTCAAGTCGGGTTATAATCCAAAGGTATATACCTTTGACATTTTTGTGTTTGAACAAAAAAATTTTTGTTTCAAGTCGGGTTATAATCCAAAGGTATATACCTTTGACGTTTTTGTGTTTGAACAAAAATTTTGTTTCAAGTCGGGTTATAATCCAAAGGTATATACCTTTGACATTTTTGTGTTTGAACAAAAATTTTGTTTCAAGTCGGGTTATAATCCAAAGGTATATACCTTTGACGTTTTTGTGTTTGAACAAAAAATTTTGTTTCAAGTCGGGTTATAATCCAAAGGTATATACCTTTGACATTTTTGTGTTTGAACAAAAATTTTTGTTTCAAGTCGGGTTATAATCCAAAGGTATATACCTGTGTTTGAACAAAAATTTTGAGAAAATTTGTTTTTGAATGTTTTGAAAAATTTTAAATTTTTGATGAAAATTGATATTTTTGTTTCAAGTCGGGTTATAATCCAAAGGTATATACCTTTGACATTTTTGTGTTTGAACAAAAATTTTTGTTTCAAGTCGGGTTATAATCCAAAGGTATATACCTTTGACGTTTTTGTGTTTGAACAAAAAATTTTGTTTCAAGTCGGGTTATAATCCAAAGGTATATACCTTTGACATTTTTGTGTTTGAACAAAAATTTTGAGAAAATTTGTTTTTGAATGTTTTGAAAAAATTTAAATTTTTGATGAAAATTGATATTTTTGTTTCAAGTCGGGTTATAATCCAAAGGTATATACCTTTGACATTTTTGTGTTTGAACAAAAATTTTTGTTTCAAGTCGGGTTATAATCCAAAGGTATATCCTTTGACATTTTTGTGTTTGAACAAAAATTTTGAGAAAATTTGTTTTTGAATGTTTTGAAAAATTTTAAATTTTTGATGAAAATTGATATTTTTGTTTCAAGTCGGGTTATAATCCAAAGGTTTGACATTTTTGTGTTTGAACAAAAATTTTGAGAAAATTTGTTTTTGAATGTTTTGAAAAATTTTAAATTTTTGATGAAAATTGATATTTTTGTTTCAAGTCGGGTTATAATCCAAAGGTATATACCTTTGACATTTTTGTGTTTGAACAAAAATTTTTGTTTCAAGTCGGGTTATAATCCAAAGGTATATACCTTTGACGTTTTTGTGTTTGAACAAAAAATTTTGTTTCAAGTCGGGTTATAATCCAAAGGTATATACCTTTGACATTTTTGTGTTTGAACAAAAATTTTGAGAAAATTTGTTTTTGAATGTTTTTAAATTTTTGATGAAAATTGATATTTTTGTTTCAAGTCGGGTTATAATCCAAAGGTATATACCTTTGACATTTTTGTGTTTGAACAAAAATTTTGAGAAAATTTGTTTTTGAATGTTTTGAAAAATTTTAAATTTTTGATGAAAATTGATATTTTTGTTTCAAGTCGGGTTATAATCCAAAGGTATATACCTTTGACATTTTTGTGTTTGAACAAAAATTTTGAGAAAATTTGTTTTTGGTTGTTTTGAAAAATTTTAAATTTTTGATGTAAATTGATATTTTTGTTTCAAGTCGGGTTATAATCCAAAGGTATATACCTTTGACATTTTTGTGTTTGAACAAAAATTTTTGTTTCAAGTCGGGTTATAATCCAAAGGTATATACCTTTGACGTTTTTGTGTTTGAACAAAAAATTTTGTTTCAAGTCGGGTTATAATCCAAAGGTATATACCTTTGACATTTTTGTGTTTGAACAAAAATTTTGAGAAAATTTGTTTTTGAATGTTTTGAAAAATTTTAAATTTTTGATGAAAATTGATATTTTTGTTTCAAGTCGGGTTATAATCCAAAGGTATATACCTTTGACATTTTTGTGTTTGAACAAAAATTTTGAGAAAATTTGTTTTTGAATGTTTTGAAAAATTTTAAATTTTTGATGAAAATTGATATTTTTGTTTCAAGTCGGGTTATAATCCAAAGGTATATACCTTTGACATTTTTGTGTTTGAACAAAAATTTTGAGAAAATTTGTTTTTGAATGTTTTGAAAAATTTTAAATTTTTGATGAAAATTGATATTTTTGTTTCAAGTCGGGTTATAATCCAAAGGTATATACCTTTGACATTTTTGTGTTTGAACAAAAATTTTGAGAAAATTTGTTTTTGAATGTTTTGAAAAATTTTAAATTTTTGATGAAAATTGATATTTTTGTTTCAAGTCGGGTTATAATCCAAAGGTATATACCTTTGACATTTTTGTGTTTGAACAAAAATTTTTGTTTCAAGTCGGGTTATAATCCAAAGGTATATACCTTTGACATTTTTGTGTTTGAACAAAAATTTTGAGAAAATTTGTTTTTGAATGTTTTGAAAAATTTTAAATTTTTGATGAAAATTGATATTTTTGTTTCAAGTCGGGTTATAATCCAAAGGTATATACCTTTGACATTTTTGTGTTTGAACAAAAATTTTGAGAAAATTTGTTTTTGAATGTTTTGAAAAATTTTAAATTTTTAATGAAAATTGATATTTTTGTTTCAAGTCGGGTTATAATCCAAAGGTATATACCTTTGACATTTTTGTGTTTGAACAAAAATTTTTGTTTCAAGTCGGGTTATAATCCAAAGGTATATACCTTTGACATTTTTGTGTTTGAACAAAAATTTTGAGAAAATTTGTTTTTGAATGTTTTGAAAAATTTTAAATTTTTGATGAAAATTGATATTTTTGTTTCAAGTCGGGTTATAATCCAAAGGTATATACCTTTGACATTTTTGTGTTTGAACAAAAATTTTTGTTTCAAGTCGGGTTATAATCCAAAGGTATATACCTTTGACATTTTTGTGTTTGAACAAAAATTTTGAGAAAATTTGTTTTTGAATGTTTTGAAAAATTTTAAATTTTTGATGAAAATTGATATTTTTGTTTCAAGTCGGGTTATAATCCAAAGGTATATACCTTTGACATTTTTGTGTTTGAACAAAAATTTTGAGAAAATTTGTTTTTGAATGTTTTGAAAAATTTTAAATTTTTGATGGAAATTGATATTTTTGTTTCAAGTCGGGTTATAATCCAAAGGTATATACCTTTGACATTTTTGTGTTTGAACAAAAATTTTGAGAAAATTTGTTTTTGAATGTTTTGAAAAATTTTAAATTTTTGATGAAAATTGATATTTTTGTTTCAAGTCGGGTTATAATCCAAAGGTATATACCTTTGACATTTTTGTGTTTGAACAAAATTTTTTGTTTCAAGTCGGGTTATAATCCAAAGGTATATACCTTTGACATTTTTGTGTTTGAACAAAAATTTTGAGAAAATTTGTTTTTGAATGTTTTGAAAAATTTTAAATTTTTGATGAAAATTGATATTTTTGTTTCAAGTCGGGTTATAATCCAAAGGTATATACCTTTGACATTTTTGTGTTTGAACAAAAATTTTTGTTTCAAGTCGGGTTATAATCCAAAGGTATATACCTTTGACGTTTTTGTGTTTGAACAAAAAATTTTGTTTCAAGTCGGGTTATAATCCAAAGGTATATATATACCTTTGACATTTTTGTGTTTGAACAAAAATTTTGAGAAAATTTGTTTTTGAATGTTTTGAAAAATTTTAAATTTTTGATGAAAATTGATATTTTTGTTTCAAGTCGGGTTATAATCCAAAGGTATATACCTTTGACATTTTTGTGTTTGAACAAAAATTTTGAGAAAATTTGTTTTTGAATGTTTTGAAAAATTTTAAATTTTTGATGAAAATTGATATTTTTGTTTCAAGTCGGGTTATAATCCAAAGGTATATACCTTTGACATTTTTGTGTTTGAACAAAAATTTTGAGAAAATTTGTTTTTGAATGTTTTGAAAAATTTTAAATTTTTGATGAAAATTGATATTTTTGTTTCAAGTCGGGTTATAATCCAAAGGTATATACCTTTGACATTTTTGTGTTTGAACAAAAATTTTTGTTTCAAGTCGGGTTATAATCCAAAGGTATATATATACCTTTGACGTTTTTGTGTTTGAACAAAAAATTTTGTTTCAAGTCGGGTTATAATCCAAAGGTATATACCTTTGACATTTTTGTGTTTGAACAAAAATTTTGAGAAAATTTGTTTTTGAATGTTTTGAAAAATTTTAAATTTTTGATGAAAATTGATATTTTTGTTTCAAGTCGGGTTATAATCCAAAGGTATATACCTTTGACATTTTTGTGTTTGAACAAAAATTTTGAGAAAATTTGTTTTTGAATGTTTTGAAAAATTTTAAATTTTTGATGAAAATTGATATTTTTGTTTCAAGTCGGGTTATAATCCAAAGGTATATACCTTTGACATTTTTGTGTTTGAACAAAAATTTTGAGAAAATTTGTTTTTGAATGTTTTGAAAAATTTTAAATTTTTGATGAAAATTGATATTTTTGTTTCAAGTCGGGTTATAATCCAAAGGTATATACTTTTGACATTTTTGTGTTTGAACAAAAATTTTGAGAAAATTTGTTTTTGAATGTTTTGAAAAATTTTAAATTTTTGATGAAAATTGATATTTTTGTTTCAAGTCGGGTTATAATCCAAAGGTATATACCTTTGACATTTTTGTGTTTGAACAAAAATTTTTGTTTCAAGTCGGGTTATAATCCAAAGGTATATACCTTTGACGTTTTTGTGTTTGAACAAAAAATTTTGTTTCAAGTCGGGTTATAATCCAAAGGTATATACCTTTGACATTTTTGTGTTTGAACAAAAATTTTGAGAAAATTTGTTTTTGAATGTTTTTAAATTTTTGATGAAAATTGATATTTTTGTTTCAAGTCGGGTTATAATCCAAAGGTATATACCTTTGACATTTTTGTGTTTGAACAAAAATTTTGAGAAAATTTGTTTTTGAATGTTTTGAAAAATTTTAAATTTTTGATGAAAATTGATATTTTTGTTTCAAGTCGGGTTATAATCCAAAGGTATATACCTTTGACATTTTTGTGTTTGAACAAAAATTTTGAGAAAATTTGTTTTTGGTTGTTTTGAAAAATTTTAAATTTTTGATGTAAATTGATATTTTTGTTTCAAGTCGGGTTATAATCCAAAGGTATATACCTTTGACATTTTTGTGTTTGAACAAAAATTTTTGTTTCAAGTCGGGTTATAATCCAAAGGTATATACCTTTGACGTTTTTGTGTTTGAACAAAAAATTTTGTTTCAAGTCGGGTTATAATCCAAAGGTATATACCTTTGACATTTTTGTGTTTGAACAAAAATTTTGAGAAAATTTGTTTTTGAATGTTTTGAAAAATTTTAAATTTTTGATGAAAATTGATATTTTTGTTTCAAGTCGGGTTATAATCCAAAGGTATATACCTTTGACATTTTTGTGTTTGAACAAAAATTTTGAGAAAATTTGTTTTTGAATGTTTTGAAAAATTTTAAATTTTTGATGAAAATTGATATTTTTGTTTCAAGTCGGGTTATAATCCAAAGGTATATACCTTTGACATTTTTGTGTTTGAACAAAAATTTTGAGAAAATTTGTTTTTGAATGTTTTGAAAAATTTTAAATTTTTGATGAAAATTGATATTTTTGTTTCAAGTCGGGTTATAATCCAAAGGTATATACCTTTGACATTTTTGTGTTTGAACAAAAATTTTGAGAAAATTTGTTTTTGAATGTTTTGAAAAATTTTAAATTTTTGATGAAAATTGATATTTTTGTTTCAAGTCGGGTTATAATCCAAAGGTATATACCTTTGACATTTTTGTGTTTGAACAAAAATTTTGAGAAAATTTGTTTTTGAATGTTTTGAAAAATTTTAAATTTTTGATGAAAATTGATATTTTTGTTTCAAGTCGGGTTATAATCCAAAGGTATATACCTTTGACATTTTTGTGTTTGAACAAAAATTTTTGTTTCAAGTCGGGTTATAATCCAAAGGTATATACCTTTGACATTTTTGTGTTTGAACAAAAATTTTGAGAAAATTTGTTTTTGAATGTTTTGAAAAATTTTAAATTTTTGATGAAAATTGATATTTTTGTTTCAAGTCGGGTTATAATCCAAAGGTATATACCTTTGACATTTTTGTGTTTGAACAAAAATTTTGAGAAAATTTGTTTTTGAATGTTTTGAAAAATTTTAAATTTTTGATGAAAATTGATATTTTTGTTTCAAGTCGGGTTATAATCCAAAGGTATATACCTTTGACATTTTTGTGTTTGAACAAAAATTTTGAGAAAATTTGTTTTTGAATGTTTTGAAAAATTTTAAATTTTTGATGAAAATTGATATTTTTGTTTCAAGTCGGGTTATAATCCAAAGGTATATACCTTTGACATTTTTGTGTTTGAACAAAAATTTTGAGAAAATTTGTTTTTGAATGTTTTGAAAAATTTTAAATTTTTGATGAAAATTGATATTTTTGTTTCAAGTCGGGTTATAATCCAAAGGTATATACCTTTGACATTTTTGTGTTTGAACAAAAATTTTGAGAAAATTTGTTTTTGAATGTTTTGAAAAATTTTAAATTTTTGATGAAAATTGATATTTTTGTTTCAAGTCGGGTTATAATCCAAAGGTATATACCTTTGACATTTTTGTGTTTGAACAAAAATTTTTGTTTCAAGTCGGGTTATAATCCAAAGGTATATACCTTTGACGTTTTTGTGTTTGAACAAAAAATTTTGTTTCAAGTCGGGTTATAATCCAAAGGTATATACCTTTGACATTTTTGTGTTTGAACAAAAATTTTGAGAAAATTTGTTTTTGAATGTTTTTAAATTTTTGATGAAAATTGATATTTTTGTTTCAAGTCGGGTTATAATCCAAAGGTATATACCTTTGACATTTTTGTGTTTGAACAAAAATTTTGAGAAAATTTGTTTTTGAATGTTTTGAAAAATTTTAAATTTTTGATGAAAATTGATATTTTTGTTTCAAGTCGGGTTATAATCCAAAGGTATATACCTTTGACATTTTTGTGTTTGAACAAAAATTTTGAGAAAATTTGTTTTTGAATGTTTTGAAAAATTTTAAATTTTTGATGAAAATTGATATTTTTGTTTCAAGTCGGGTTATAATCCAAAGGTACCTTTGACATTTTTGTGTTTGAACAAAAATTTTGAGAAAATTTGTTTTTGAATGTTTTGAAAAATTTTAAATTTTTGATGAAAATTAATATTTTTGTTTCAAGTCGGGTTATAATCCAAAGGTATATACCTTTGACATTTTTGTGTTTGAACAAAAATTTTGAGAAAATTTGTTTTTGAATGTTTTGAAAAATTTTAAATTTTTGATGAAAATTGATATTTTTGTTTCAAGTCGGGTTATAATCCAAAGGTATATACCTTTGACATTTTTGTGTTTGAACAAAAATTTTGAGAAAATTTGTTTTTGAATGTTTTGAAAAATTTTAAATTTTTGATGAAAAATGATATTTTTGTTTCAAGTCGGGTTATAATCCAAAGGGATAATATACCTTTGACATTTTTGTGTTTGAACAAAAATTTTGAGAAAATTTGTTTTTGAATGTTTTGAAAAATTTTAAATTTTTGATGAAAATTGATATTTTTGTTTCAAGTCGGGTTATAATCCAAAGGTATATACCTTTGACGTTTTTGTGTTTGAACAAAAAATTTTGTTTCAAGTCGGGTTATAATCCAAAGGTATATACCTTTGACATTTTTGTGTTTGAACAAAAATTTGGAGAAAATTTGTTTTTGAATGTTTTGAAAAATTTTAAATTTTTGATGAAAATTGATATTTTTGTTTCAAGTCGGGTTATAATCCAAAGGTATATACCTTTGACATTTTTGTGTTTGAACAAAAATTTTGAGAAAATTTGTTTTTGAATGTTTTGAAAAATTTTAAATTTTTGATGAAAATTGATATTTTTGTTTCAAGTCGGGTTATAATCCAAAGGTATATATATACCTTTGACATTTTTGTGTTTGAACAAAAATTTTGAGAAAATTTGTTTTTGAATGTTTTGAAAAATTTTAAATTTTTGATGAAAATTGATATTTTTGTTTCAAGTCGGGTTATAATCCAAAGGTATATACCTTTGACATTTTTGTGTTTGAACAAAAATTTTTGTTTCAAGTCGGGTTATAATCCAAAGGTATATACCTTTGACGTTTTTGTGTTTGAACAAAAAATTTTGTTTCAAGTCGGGTTATAATCCAAAGGTATATACCTTTGACATTTTTGTGTTTGAACAAAAATTTTTGTTTCAAGTCGGGTTATAATCCAAAGGTATATACCTGTGTTTGAACAAAAATTTTGAGAAAATTTGTTTTTGAATGTTTTGAAAAATTTTAAATTTTTGATGAAAATTGATATTTTTGTTTCAAGTCGGGTTATAATCCAAAGGTATATACCTTTGACATTTTTGTGTTTGAACAAAAATTTTGAGAAAATTTGTTTTTGAATGTTTTGAAAAATTTTAAATTTTTGATGAAAATTGATATTTTTGTTTCAAGTCGGGTTATAATCCAAAGGTATATACCTTTGACATTTTTGTGTTTGAACAAAAATTTTTGTTTCAAGTCGGGTTATAATCCAAAGGTATATACCTTTGACGTTTTTGTGTTTGAACAAAAAATTTTGTTTCAAGTCGGGTTATAATCCAAAGGTATATACCTTTGACATTTTTGTGTTTGAACAAAAATTTTGAGAAAATTTGTTTTTGAATGTTTTGAAAAAATTTAAATTTTTGATGAAAATTGATATTTTTGTTTCAAGTCGGGTTATAATCCAAAGGTATATACCTTTGACATTTTTGTGTTTGAACAAAAATTTTTGTTTCAAGTCGGGTTATAATCCAAAGGTATATCCTTTGACATTTTTGTGTTTGAACAAAAATTTTGAGAAAATTTGTTTTTGAATGTTTTGAAAAATTTTAAATTTTTGATGAAAATTGATATTTTTGTTTCAAGTCGGGTTATAATCCAAAGGTTTGACATTTTTGTGTTTGAACAAAAATTTTGAGAAAATTTGTTTTTGAATGTTTTGAAAAATTTTAAATTTTTGATGAAAATTGATATTTTTGTTTCAAGTCGGGTTATAATCCAAAGGTATATACCTTTGACATTTTTGTGTTTGAACAAAAATTTTTGTTTCAAGTCGGGTTATAATCCAAAGGTATATACCTTTGACGTTTTTGTGTTTGAACAAAAAATTTTGTTTCAAGTCGGGTTATAATCCAAAGGTATATACCTTTGACATTTTTGTGTTTGAACAAAAATTTTGAGAAAATTTGTTTTTGAATGTTTTGAAAATTTTTAAATTTTTGATGAAAATTGATATTTTTGTTTCAAGTCGGGTTATAATCCAAAGGTATATACCTTTGACATTTTTGTGTTTGAACAAAAATTTTTGTTTCAAGTCGGGTTATAATCCAAAGGTATATACCTTTGACGTTTTTGTGTTTGAACAAAAAATTTTGTTTCAAGTCGGGTTATAATCCAAAGGTATATACCTTTGACATTTTTGTGTTTGAACAAAAATTTTGAGAAAATTTGTTTTTGAATGTTTTGAAAAATTTTAAATTTTTGATGAAAATTGATATTTTTGTTTCAAGTCGGGTTATAATCCAAAGGTATATACCTTTGACATTTTTGTGTTTGAACAAAAATTTTGAGAAAATTTGTTTTTGAATGTTTTGAAAAATTTTAAATTTTTGATGAAAATTGATATTTTTGTTTCAAGTCGGGTTATAATCCAAAGGTATATACCTTTGACATTTTTGTGTTTGAACAAAAATTTTGAGAAAATTTGTTTTTGAATGTTTTGAAAAATTTTAAATTTTTGATGAAAATTGATATTTTTGTTTCAAGTCGGGTTATAATCCAAAGGTATATACCTTTGACATTTTTGTGTTTGAACAAAAATTTTGAGAAAATTTGTTTTTGAATGTTTTGAAAATTTTTAAATTTTTGATGAAAATTGATATTTTTGTTTCAAGTCGGGTTATAATCCAAAGGTATATACCTTTGACATTTTTGTGTTTGAACAAAAATTTTTGTTTCAAGTCGGGTTATAATCCAAAGGTATATACCTTTGACGTTTTTGTGTTTGAACAAAAAATTTTGTTTCAAGTCGGGTTATAATCCAAAGGTATATACCTTTGACATTTTTGTGTTTGAACAAAAATTTTGAGAAAATTTGTTTTTGAATGTTTTGAAAAATTTTAAATTTTTGATGAAAATTGATATTTTTGTTTCAAGTCGGGTTATAATCCAAAGGTATATACCTTTGACATTTTTGTGTTTGAACAAAAATTTTGAGAAAATTTGTTTTTGAATGTTTTGAAAAATTTTAAATTTTTGATGAAAATTGATATTTTTGTTTCAAGTCGGGTTATAATCCAAAGGTATATACCTTTGACATTTTTGTGTTTGAACAAAAATTTTGAGAAAATTTGTTTTTGAATGTTTTGAAAAATTTTAAATTTTTGATGAAAATTGATATTTTTGTTTCAAGTCGGGTTATAATCCAAAGGTATATACCTTTGACATTTTTGTGTTTGAACAAAAATTTTGAGAAAATTTGTTTTTGAATGTTTTGAAAATTTTTAAATTTTTGATGAAAATTGATATTTTTGTTTCAAGTCGGGTTATAATCCAAAGGTATATATATACCTTTAACATTTTTGTGTTTGAACAAAAATTTTGAGAAAATTTGTTTTTGAATGTTTTGAAAAATTTTAAATTTTTGATGAAAATTGATATTTTTGTTTCAAGTCGGGTTATAATCCAAAGGTATATACCTTTGACGTTTTTGTGTTTGAACAAAAAATTTTGTTTCAAGTCGGGTTATAATCCAAAGGTATATACCTTTGACATTTTTGTGTTTGAACAAAAATTTTTGTTTCAAGTCGGGTTATAATCCAAAGGTATACCTGTGTTTGAACAAAAATTTTGAGAAAATTTGTTTTTGAATGTTTTGAAAATTTTTAAATTTTTGATGAAAATTGATATTTTTGTTTCAAGTCGGGTTATAATCCAAAGGTATATACCTTTGACATTTTTGTGTTTGAACAAAAATTTTTGATTCAAGTCGGGTTATAATCCAAAGGTATATACCTTTGACATTTTTGTGTTTGAACAAAAATTTTGAGAAAATTTGTTTTTGAATGTTTTGAAAAATTTTAAATTTTTGATGAAAATTGATATTTTTGTTTCAAGTCGGGTTATAATCCAAAGGTATATACCTTTGACATTTTTGTGTTTGAACAAAAATTTTGAGAAAATTTGTTTTTGAATGTTTTGAAAAATTTTAAATTTTTGATGAAAATTGATATTTTTGTTTCAAGTCGGGTTATAATCCAAAGGTATATATATACCTTTGACATTTTTGTGTTTGAACAAAAATTTTGAGAAAATTTGTTTTTGAATGTTTTGAAAATTTTTAAATTTTTGATGAAAATTGATATTTTTGTTTCAAGTCGGGTTATAATCCAAAGGTATATACCTTTGACGTTTTTGTGTTTGAACAAAAAATTTTGTTTCAAGTCGGGTTATAATCCAAAGGTATATACCTTTGACATTTTTGTGTTTGAACAAAAATTTTTGTTTCAAGTCGGGTTATAATCCAAAGGTATATACCTGTGTTTGAACAAAAATTTTGAGAAAATTTGTTTTTGAATGTTTTGAAAAATTTTAAATTTTTGATGAAAATTGATATTTTTGTTTCAAGTCGGGTTATAATCCAAAGGTATATACCTTTGACATTTTTGTGTTTAAACAAAAATTTTGAGAAAATTTGTTTTTGAATGTTTTGAAAAATTTTAAATTTTTGATGAAAATTGATATTTTTGTTTCAAGTCGGGTTATAATCCAAAGGTATATACCTTTGACATTTTTGTGTTTGAACAAAAATTTTTGTTTCAAGTCGGGTTATAATCCAAAGGTATATACCTTTGACGTTTTTGTGTTTGAACAAAAAATTTTGTTTCAAGTCGGGTTATAATCCAAAGGTATATACCTTTGACATTTTTGTGTTTGAACAAAAATTTTGAGAAAATTTGTTTTTGAATGTTTTGAAAAATTTTAAATTTTTGATGAAAATTGATATTTTTGTTTCAAGTCGGGTTATAATCCAAAGGTATATACCTTTGACATTTTTGTGTTTGAACAAAAATTTTTGTTTCAAGTCGGGTTATAATCCAAAGGTATATACCTTTGACATTTTTGTGTTTGAACAAAAATTTTGAGAAAATTTGTTTTTGAATGTTTTGAAAAATTTTAAATTTTTGATGAAAATTGATATTTTTGTTTCAAGTCGGGTTATAATCCAAAGGTTTGACATTTTTGTGTTTGAACAAAAATTTTGAGAAAATTTGTTTTTGAATGTTTTGAAAAATTTTAAATTTTTGATGAAAATTGATATTTTTGTTTCAAGTCGGGTTATAATCCAAAGGTATATACCTTTGACATTTTTGTGTTTGAACAAAAATTTTTGTTTCAAGTCGGGTTATAATCCAAAGGTATATACCTTTGACGTTTTTGTGTTTGAACAAAAAATTTTGTTTCAAGTCGGGTTATAATCCAAAGGTATATACCTTTGACATTTTTGTGTTTGAACAAAAATTTTGAGAAAATTTGTTTTTGAATGTTTTGAAAATTTTTAAATTTTTGATGAAAATTGATATTTTTGTTTCAAGTCGGGTTATAATCCAAAGGTATATACCTTTGACATTTTTGTGTTTGAACAAAAATTTTTGATTCAAGTCGGGTTATAATCCAAAGGTATATACCTTTGACATTTTTGTGTTTGAACAAAAATTTTGAGAAAATTTGTTTTTGAATGTTTTGAAAAATTTTAAATTTTTGATGAAAATTGATATTTTTGTTTCAAGTCGGGTTATAATCCAAAGGTATATACCTTTGACATTTTTGTGTTTGAACAAAAATTTTGAGAAAATTTGTTTTTGAATGTTTTGAAAAATTTTAAATTTTTGATGAAAATTGATATTTTTGTTTCAAGTCGGGTTATAATCCAAAGGTATATATATACCTTTGACATTTTTGTGTTTGAACAAAAATTTTGAGAAAATTTGTTTTTGAATGTTTTGAAAATTTTTAAATTTTTGATGAAAATTGATATTTTTGTTTCAAGTCGGGTTATAATCCAAAGGTATATACCTTTGACGTTTTTGTGTTTGAACAAAAAATTTTGTTTCAAGTCGGGTTATAATCCAAAGGTATATACCTTTGACATTTTTGTGTTTGAACAAAAATTTTTGTTTCAAGTCGGGTTATAATCCAAAGGTATATACCTGTGTTTGAACAAAAATTTTGAGAAAATTTGTTTTTGAATGTTTTGAAAAATTTTAAATTTTTGATGAAAATTGATATTTTTGTTTCAAGTCGGGTTATAATCCAAAGGTATATACCTTTGACATTTTTGTGTTTAAACAAAAATTTTGAGAAAATTTGTTTTTGAATGTTTTGAAAAATTTTAAATTTTTGATGAAAATTGATATTTTTGTTTCAAGTCGGGTTATAATCCAAAGGTATATACCTTTGACATTTTTGTGTTTGAACAAAAATTTTTGTTTCAAGTCGGGTTATAATCCAAAGGTATATACCTTTGACGTTTTTGTGTTTGAACAAAAAATTTTGTTTCAAGTCGGGTTATAATCCAAAGGTATATACCTTTGACATTTTTGTGTTTGAACAAAAATTTTGAGAAAATTTGTTTTTGAATGTTTTGAAAAATTTTAAATTTTTGATGAAAATTGATATTTTTGTTTCAAGTCGGGTTATAATCCAAAGGTATATACCTTTGACATTTTTGTGTTTGAACAAAAATTTTTGTTTCAAGTCGGGTTATAATCCAAAGGTATATACCTTTGACATTTTTGTGTTTGAACAAAAATTTTGAGAAAATTTGTTTTTGAATGTTTTGAAAAATTTTAAATTTTTGATGAAAATTGATATTTTTGTTTCAAGTCGGGTTATAATCCAAAGGTTTGACATTTTTGTGTTTGAACAAAAATTTTGAGAAAATTTGTTTTTGAATGTTTTGAAAAATTTTAAATTTTTGATGAAAATTGATATTTTTGTTTCAAGTCGGGTTATAATCCAAAGGTATATACCTTTGACATTTTTGTGTTTGAACAAAAATTTTTGTTTCAAGTCGGGTTATAATCCAAAGGTATATACCTTTGACGTTTTTGTGTTTGAACAAAAAATTTTGTTTCAAGTCGGGTTATAATCCAAAGGTATATACCTTTGACATTTTTGTGTTTGAACAAAAATTTTGAGAAAATTTGTTTTTGAATGTTTTGAAAATTTTTAAATTTTTGATGAAAATTGATATTTTTGTTTCAAGTCGGGTTATAATCCAAAGGTATATACCTTTGACATTTTTGTGTTTGAACAAAAATTTTTGTTTCAAGTCGGGTTATAATCCAAAGGTATATACCTTTGACGTTTTTGTGTTTGAACAAAAAATTTTGTTTCAAGTCGGGTTATAATCCAAAGGTATATACCTTTGACATTTTTGTGTTTGAACAAAAATTTTGAGAAAATTTGTTTTTGAATGTTTTGAAAAATTTTAAATTTTTGATGAAAATTGATATTTTTGTTTCAAGTCGGGTTATAATCCAAAGGTATATACCTTTGACATTTTTGTGTTTGAACAAAAATTTTGAGAAAATTTGTTTTTGAATGTTTTGAAAAATTTTAAATTTTTGATGAAAATTGATATTTTTGTTTCAAGTCGGGTTATAATCCAAAGGTATATACCTTTGACATTTTTGTGTTTGAACAAAAATTTTTGTTTCAAGTCGGGTTATAATCCAAAGGTATATACCTTTGACGTTTTTGTGTTTGAACAAAAAATTTTGTTTCAAGTCGGGTTATAATCCAAAGGTATATACCTTTGACATTTTTGTGTTTGAACAAAAATTTTGAGAAAATTTGTTTTTGAATGTTTTGAAAAATTTTAAATTTTTGATGAAAATTGATATTTTTGTTTCAAGTCGGGTTATAATCCAAAGGTATATACCTTTGACATTTTTGTGTTTGAACAAAAATTTTGAGAAAATTTGTTTTTGAATGTTTTGAAAAATTTTAAATTTTTGATGAAAATTGATATTTTTGTTTCAAGTCGGGTTATAATCCAAAGGTATATACCTTTGACATTTTTGTGTTTGAACAAAAATTTTGAGAAAATTTGTTTTTGAATGTTTTGAAAAATTTTAAATTTTTGATGAAAATTGATATTTTTGTTTCAAGTCGGGTTATAATCCAAAGGTATATACCTTTGACATTTTTGTGTTTGAACAAAAATTTTTGTTTCAAGTCGGGTTATAATCCAAAGGTATATACCTTTGACGTTTTTGTGTTTGAACAAAAAATTTTGTTTCAAGTCGGGTTATAATCCAAAGGTATATACCTTTGACATTTTTGTGTTTGAACAAAAATTTTGAGAAAATTTGTTTTTGAATGTTTTGAAAATTTTTAAATTTTTGATGAAAATTGATATTTTTGTTTCAAGTCGGGTTATAATCCAAAGGTATATACCTTTGACATTTTTGTGTTTGAACAAAAATTTTGAGAAAATTTGTTTTTGAATGTTTTAAAAAATTTTAAATTTTTGATGAAAATTGATATTTTTGTTTCAAGTCGGGTTATAATCCAAAGGTATATACCTTTGACATTTTTGTGTTTGTACAAAAATTTTGAGAAAATTTGTTTTTGAATGTTTTGAAAAATTTTAAATTTTTGATGAAAATTGATATTTTTGTTTCAAGTCGGGTTATAATCCAAAGGTATATACCTTTGACATTTTTGTGTTTGAACAAAAATTTTGAGAAAATTTGTTTTTGAATGTTTTGAAAAATTTTAAATTTTTGATGAAAATTGATATTTTTGTTTCAAGTCGGGTTATAATCCAAAGGTATATACCTTTGACATTTTTGTGTTTGAACAAAAATTTTGAGAAAATTTGTTTTTGAATGTTTTGAAAAATTTTAAATTTTTGATGAAAATTGATATTTTTGTTTCAAGTCGGGTTATAATCCAAAGGTATATACCTTTGACATTTTTGTGTTTGAACAAAAATTTTTGTTTCAAGTCGGGTTATAATCCAAAGGTATATACCTTTGACATTTTTGTGTTTGAACAAAAATTTTTGTTTCAAGTCGGGTTATAATCCAAAGGTATATACCTTTGACATTTTTGTGTTTGAACAAAAATTTTTGTTTCAAGTCGGGTTATAATCCAAAGGTATATACCTTTGACATTTTTGTGTTTGAACAAAAATTTTGAGAAAATTTGTTTTTGAATGTTTTGAAAAATTTTAAATTTTTGATGAAAATTGATATTTTTGTTTCAAGTCGGGTTATAATCCAAAGGTATATACCTTTGACATTTTTGTGTTTGAACAAAAATTTTGAGAAAATTTGTTTTTGAATGTTTTGAAAAATTTTAAATTTTTGATGAAAATTGATATTTTTGTTTCAAGTCGGGTTATAATCCAAAGGTATATACCTTTGACATTTTTGTGTTTGAACAAAAATTTTGAGAAAATTTGTTTTTGAATGTTTTGAAAAATTTTAAATTTTTGATGAAAATTGATATTTTTGTTTCAAGTCGGGTTATAATCCAAAGGTATATACCTTTGACATTTTTGTGTTTGAACAAAAATTTTTGTTTCAAGTCGGGTTATAATCCAAAGGTATATACCTTTGACATTTTTGTGTTTGAACAAAAATTTTTGTTTCAAGTCGGGTTATAATCCAAAGGTATATACCTTTGACATTTTTGTGTTTGAACAAAAATTTTTGTTTCAAGTCGGGTTATAATCCAAAGGTATATACCTTTGACATTTTTGTGTTTGAACAAAAATTTTGAGAAAATTTGTTTTTGAATGTTTTGAAAAATTTTAAATTTTTGATGAAAATTGATATTTTTGTTTCAAGTCGGGTTATAATCCAAAGGTATATACCTTTGACATTTTTGTGTTTGAACAAAAATTTTTGTTTCAAGTCGGGTTATAATCCAAAGGTATATACCTTTGACGTTTTTGTGTTTGAACAAAAAATTTTGTTTCAAGTCGGGTTATAATCCAAAGGTATATACCTTTGACATTTTTGTGTTTGAACAAAAATTTTGAGAAAATTTGTTTTTGAATGTTTTGAAAAATTTTAAATTTTTGATGAAAATTGATATTTTTGTTTCAAGTCGGGTTATAATCCAAAGGTATATACCTTTGACATTTTTGTGTTTGAACAAAAATTTTTGTTTCAAGTCGGGTTATAATCCAAAGGTATATACCTTTGACGTTTTTGTGTTTGAACAAAAAATTTTGTTTCAAGTCGGGTTATAATCCAAAGGTATATACCTTTGACATTTTTGTGTTTGAACAAAAATTTTGAGAAAATTTGTTTTTGAATGTTTTGAAAATTTTTAAATTTTTGATGAAAATTGATATTTTTGTTTCAAGTCGGGTTATAATCCAAAGGTATATACCTTTGACATTTTTGTGTTTGAACAAAAATTTTTGTTTCAAGTCGGGTTATAATCCAAAGGTATATACCTTTGACATTTTTGTGTTTGAACAAAAATTTTGAGAAAATTTGTTTTTGAATGTTTTGAAAAATTTTAAATTTTTGATGAAAATTGATATTTTTGTTTCAAGTCGGGTTATAATCCAAAGGTATATACCTTTGACATTTTTGTGTTTGAACAAAAATTTTGAGAAAATTTGTTTTTGAATGTTTTGAAAAATTTTAAATTTTTGATGAAAATTGATATTTTTGTTTCAAGTCGGGTTATAATCCAAAGGTATATACCTTTGACATTTTTGTGTTTGAACAAAAATTTTGAGAAAATTTGTTTTTGAATGTTTTGAAAAATTTTAAATTTTTGATGAAAATTGATATTTTTGTTTCAAGTCGGGTTATAATCCAAAGGTATATACCTTTGACATTTTTGTGTTTGAACAAAAATTTTTGTTTCAAGTCGGGTTATAATCCAAAGGTATATACCTTTGACATTTTTGTGTTTGAACAAAAATTTTTGTTTCAAGTCGGGTTATAATCCAAAGGTATATACCTTTGACATTTTTGTGTTTGAACAAAAATTTTTGTTTCAAGTCGGGTTATAATCCAAAGGTATATACCTTTGACATTTTTGTGTTTGAACAAAAATTTTGAGAAAATTTGTTTTTGAATGTTTTGAAAAATTTTAAATTTTTGATGAAAATTGATATTTTTGTTTCAAGTCGGGTTATAATCCAAAGGTATATACCTTTGACATTTTTGTGTTTGAACAAAAATTTTTGTTTCAAGTCGGGTTATAATCCAAAGGTATATACCTTTGACGTTTTTGTGTTTGAACAAAAAATTTTGTTTCAAGTCGGGTTATAATCCAAAGGTATATACCTTTGACATTTTTGTGTTTGAACAAAAATTTTGAGAAAATTTGTTTTTGAATGTTTTGAAAAATTTTAAATTTTTGATGAAAATTGATATTTTTGTTTCAAGTCGGGTTATAATCCAAAGGTATATACCTTTGACATTTTTGTGTTTGAACAAAAATTTTTGTTTCAAGTCGGGTTATAATCCAAAGGTATATACCTTTGACGTTTTTGTGTTTGAACAAAAAATTTTGTTTCAAGTCGGGTTATAATCCAAAGGTATATCCTTTGACATTTTTGTGTTTGAACAAAAATTTTGAGAAAATTTGTTTTTGAATGTTTTGAAAATTTTTAAATTTTTGATGAAAATTGATATTTTTGTTTCAAGTCGGGTTATAATCCAAAGGTATATACCTTTGACATTTTTGTGTTTGAACAAAAATTTTTGTTTCAAGTCGGGTTATAATCCAAAGGTATATACCTTTGACGTTTTTGTGTTTGAACAAAAAATTTTGTTTCAAGTCGGGTTATAATCCAAAGGTATATACCTTTGACATTTTTGTGTTTGAACAAAAATTTTGAGAAAATTTGTTTTTGAATGTTTTGAAAAATTTTAAATTTTTGATGAAAATTGATATTTTTGTTTCAAGTCGGGTTATAATCCAAAGGTATATACCTTTGACATTTTTGTGTTTGAACAAAAATTTTGAGAAAATTTGTTTTTGAATGTTTTGAAAAATTTTAAATTTTTGATGAAAATTGATATTTTTGTTTCAAGTCGGGTTATAATCCAAAGGTATATACCTTTGACATTTTTGTGTTTGAACAAAAATTTTTGTTTCAAGTCGGGTTATAATCCAAAGGTATATACCTTTGACGTTTTTGTGTTTGAACAAAAAATTTTGTTTCAAGTCGGGTTATAATCCAAAGGTATATACCTTTGACATTTTTGTGTTTGAACAAAAATTTTGAGAAAATTTGTTTTTGAATGTTTTGAAAAATTTTAAATTTTTGATGAAAATTGATATTTTTGTTTCAAGTCGGGTTATAATCCAAAGGTATATACCTTTGACATTTTTGTGTTTGAACAAAAATTTTGAGAAAATTTGTTTTTGAATGTTTTGAAAAATTTTAAATTTTTGATGAAAATTGATATTTTTGTTTCAAGTCGGGTTATAATCCAAAGGTATATACCTTTGACATTTTTGTGTTTGAACAAAAATTTTGAGAAAATTTGTTTTTGAATGTTTTGAAAAATTTTAAATTTTTGATGAAAATTGATATTTTTGTTTCAAGTCGGGTTATAATCCAAAGGTATATACCTTTGACATTTTTGTGTTTGAACAAAAATTTTTGTTTCAAGTCGGGTTATAATCCAAAGGTATATACCTTTGACGTTTTTGTGTTTGAACAAAAAATTTTGTTTCAAGTCGGGTTATAATCCAAAGGTATATACCTTTGACATTTTTGTGTTTGAACAAAAATTTTGAGAAAATTTGTTTTTGAATGTTTTGAAAATTTTTAAATTTTTGATGAAAATTGATATTTTTGTTTCAAGTCGGGTTATAATCCAAAGGTATATACCTTTGACATTTTTGTGTTTGAACAAAAATTTTGAGAAAATTTGTTTTTGAATGTTTTAAAAAATTTTAAATTTTTGATGAAAATTGATATTTTTGTTTCAAGTCGGGTTATAATCCAAAGGTATATACCTTTGACATTTTTGTGTTTGTACAAAAATTTTGAGAAAATTTGTTTTTGAATGTTTTGAAAAATTTTAAATTTTTGATGAAAATTGATATTTTTGTTTCAAGTCGGGTTATAATCCAAAGGTATATACCTTTGACATTTTTGTGTTTGAACAAAAATTTTGAGAAAATTTGTTTTTGAATGTTTTGAAAAATTTTAAATTTTTGATGAAAATTGATATTTTTGTTTCAAGTCGGGTTATAATCCAAAGGTATATACCTTTGACATTTTTGTGTTTGAACAAAAATTTTGAGAAAATTTGTTTTTGAATGTTTTGAAAAATTTTAAATTTTTGATGAAAATTGATATTTTTGTTTCAAGTCGGGTTATAATCCAAAGGTATATACCTTTGACATTTTTGTGTTTGAACAAAAATTTTTGTTTCAAGTCGGGTTATAATCCAAAGGTATATACCTTTGACATTTTTGTGTTTGAACAAAAATTTTTGTTTCAAGTCGGGTTATAATCCAAAGGTATATACCTTTGACATTTTTGTGTTTGAACAAAAATTTTTGTTTCAAGTCGGGTTATAATCCAAAGGTATATACCTTTGACATTTTTGTGTTTGAACAAAAATTTTGAGAAAATTTGTTTTTGAATGTTTTGAAAAATTTTAAATTTTTGATGAAAATTGATATTTTTGTTTCAAGTCGGGTTATAATCCAAAGGTATATACCTTTGACATTTTTGTGTTTGAACAAAAATTTTGAGAAAATTTGTTTTTGAATGTTTTGAAAAATTTTAAATTTTTGATGAAAATTGATATTTTTGTTTCAAGTCGGGTTATAATCCAAAGGTATATACCTTTGACATTTTTGTGTTTGAACAAAAATTTTTGTTTCAAGTCGGGTTATAATCCAAAGGTATATACCTTTGACATTTTTGTGTTTGAACAAAAATTTTTGTTTCAAGTCGGGTTATAATCCAAAGGTATATACCTTTGACATTTTTGTGTTTGAACAAAAATTTTTGTTTCAAGTCGGGTTATAATCCAAAGGTATATACCTTTGACATTTTTGTGTTTGAACAAAAATTTTGAGAAAATTTGTTTTTGAATGTTTTGAAAAATTTTAAATTTTTGATGAAAATTGATATTTTTGTTTCAAGTCGGGTTATAATCCAAAGGTATATACCTTTGACATTTTTGTGTTTGAACAAAAATTTTGAGAAAATTTGTTTTTGAATGTTTTGAAAAATTTTAAATTTTTGATGAAAATTGATATTTTTGTTTCAAGTCGGGTTATAATCCAAAGGTATATACCTTTGACATTTTTGTGTTTGAACAAAAATTTTTGTTTCAAGTCGGGTTATAATCCAAAGGTATATACCTTTGACATTTTTGTGTTTGAACAAAAATTTTTGTTTCAAGTCGGGATATAATCCAAAGGTATACACCTTTGACATTTTTGTGTTTGAACAAAAATTTTTGTTTCAAGTCGGGTTATAATCCAAAGGTATATACCTTTGACATTTTTGTGTTTGAACAAAAATTTTGAGAAAATTTGTTTTTGAATGTTTTGAAAAATTTTAAATTTTTGATGAAAATTGATATTTTTGTTTCAAGTCGGGTTATAATCCAAAGGTATATATATACCTTTGACATTTTTGTGTTTGAACAAAAATTTTGAGAAAATTTGTTTTTGAATGTTTTGAAAAATTTTAAATTTTTGATGAAAATTGATATTTTTGTTTCAAGTCGGGTTATAATCCAAAGGTATATACCTTTGACATTTTTGTGTTTGAACAAAAATTTTGAGAAAATTTGTTTTTGAATGTTTTGAAAAATTTTAAATTTTTGATGAAAATTGATATTTTTGTTTCAAGTCGGGTTATAATCCAAAGGTATATATATACCTTTGACATTTTTGTGTTTGAACAAAAATTTTGAGAAAATTTGTTTTTGAATGTTTTGAAAAATTTTAAATTTTTGATGAAAATTGATATTTTTGTTTCAAGTCGGGTTATAATCCAAAGGTATATACCTTTGACATTTTTGTGTTTGAACAAAAATTTTTGTTTCAAGTCGGGTTATAATCCAAAGGTATATATATACCTTTGAAATTTTTGTGTTTGAACAAAAATTTTTGTTTCAAGTCGGGTTATAATCCAAAGGTATATACCTTTGACATTTTTGTGTTTGAACAAAAATTTTTGTTTCAAGTCGGGTTATAATCCAAAGGTATATACCTTTGACATTTTTGTGTTTGAACAAAAATTTTGAGAAAATTTGTTTTTGAATGTTTTGAAAAATTTTAAATTTTTGATGAAAATTGATATTTTTGTTTCAAGTCGGGTTATAATCCAAAGGTATATACCTTTGACATTTTTGTGTTTGAACAAAAGTTTTGAGAAAATTTGTTTTTGAATGTTTTGAAAAATTTTAAATTTTTGATGAAAATTGATATTTTTGTTTCAAGTCGGGTTATAATCCAAAGGTATATACCTTTGACATTTTTGTGTTTGAACAAAAATTTTGAGAAAATTTGTTTTTGAATGTTTTGAAAAATTTTAAATTTTTGATGAAAATTGATATTTTTGTTTCAAGTCGGGTTATAATCCAAAAGTATATACCTTTGACATTTTTGTGTTTGAACAAAAATTTTTGTTTCAAGTCGGGTTATAATCCAAAGGTATATACCTTTGACATTTTTGTGTTTGAACAAAAATTTTGAGAAAATTTGTTTTTGAATGTTTTGAAAATTTTTAAATTTTTGATGAAAATTGATATTTTTGTTTCAAGTCGGGTTATAATCCAAATGTATATACCTTTGACATTTTTGTGTTTGAACAAAAATTTTGAGAAAATTTGTTTTTGAATGTTTTAAAAAATTTTAAATTTTTGATGAAAATTGATATTTTTGTTTCAAGTCGGGTTATAATCCAAAGGTATATACCTTTGACATTTTTGTGTTTGAACAAAAATTTTGAGAAAATTTGTTTTTGAATGTTTTGAAAAATTTTAAATTTTTGATGAAAATTGATATTTTTGTTTCAAGTCGGGTTATAATCCAAAGGTATATACCTTTGACATTTTTGTGTTTGAACAAAAATTTTTGTTTCAAGTCGGGTTATAATCCAAAGGTATATACCTTTGACATTTTTGTGTTTGAACAAAAATTTTTGTTTCAAGTCGGGTTATAATCCAAAGGTATATACCTTTGACATTTTTGTGTTTGAACAAAAATTTTGAGAAAATTTGTTTTTGAATGTTTTGAAAAATTTTAAATTTTTGATGAAAATTGATATTTTTGTTTCAAGTCGGGTTATAATCCAAAGGTATATACCTTTGACATTTTTGTGTTTGAACAAAAGTTTTGAGAAAATTTGTTTTTGAATGTTTTGAAAAATTTTAAATTTTTGATGAAAATTGATATTTTTGTTTCAAGTCGGGTTATAATCCAAAGGTATATACCTTTGACATTTTTGTGTTTGAACAAAAATTTTGAGAAAATTTGTTTTTGAATGTTTTGAAAAATTTTAAATTTTTGATGAAAATTGATATTTTTGTTTCAAGTCGGGTTATAATCCAAAGGTATATACCTTTGACATTTTTGTGTTTGAACAAAAATTTTTGTTTCAAGTCGGGTTATAATCCAAAGGTATATACCTTTGACATTTTTGTGTTTGAACAAAAATTTTGAGAAAATTTGTTTTTGAATGTTTTGAAAATTTTTAAATTTTTGATGAAAATTGATATTTTTGTTTCAAGTCGGGTTATAATCCAAATGTATATACCTTTGACATTTTTGTGTTTGAACAAAAATTTTGAGAAAATTTGTTTTTGAATGTTTTAAAAAATTTTAAATTTTTGATGAAAATTGATATTTTTGTTTCAAGTCGGGTTATAATCCAAAGGTATATACCTTTGACATTTTTGTGTTTGAACAAAAATTTTGAGAAAATTTGTTTTTGAATGTTTTGAAAAATTTTAAATTTTTGATGAAAATTGATATTTTTGTTTTAAGTCGGGTTATAATCCAAAGGTATATACCTTTGACATTTTTGTGTTTGAACAAAAATTTTTGTTTCAAGTCGGGTTATAATCCAAAGGTATATCCACCTTTGACATTTTTGTGTTTGAACAAAAATTTTTGTTTCAAGTCGGGTTATAATCCAAAGGTATATACCTTTGACATTTTTGTGTTTGAACAAAAATTTTGAGAAAATTTGTTTTTGAATGTTTTGAAAAATTTTAAATTTTTGATGAAAATTGATATTTTTGTTTCAAGTCGGGTTATAATCCAAAGGTATATACCTTTGACATTTTTGTGTTTGAACAAAAATTTTTGTTTCAAGTCGGGATATAATCCAAAGGTATATACCTTTGACATTTTTGTGTTTGAACAAAAATTTTTGTTTCAAGTCGGGTTATAATCCAAAGGTATATATATACCTTTGACATTTTTGTGTTTGAACAAAAATTTTGAGAAAATTTGTTTTTGAATGTTTTGAAAAATTTTAAATTTTTGATGAAAATTGATATTTTTGTTTCAAGTCGGGTTATAATCCAAAGGTATATACCTTTGACATTTTTGTGTTTGAACAAAAATTTTGAGAAAATTTGTTTTTGAATGTTTTGAAAAATTTTAAATTTTTGATGAAAATTGATATTTTTGTTTCAAGTCGGGTTATAATCCAAAGGTATATACCTTTGACATTTTTGTGTTTGAACAAAAATTTTTGTTTCAAGTCGGGATATAATCCAAAGGTATATACCTTTGACATTTTTGTGTTTGAACAAAAATTTTTGTTTCAAGTCGGGTTATAATCCAAAGGTATATATATACCTTTGACATTTTTGTGTTTGAACAAAAATTTTGAGAAAATTTGTTTTTGAATGTTTTGAAAAATTTTAAATTTTTGATGAAAATTGATATTTTTGTTTCAAGTCGGGTTATAATCCAAAGGTATATACCTTTGACATTTTTGTGTTTGAACAAAAATTTTGAGAAAATTTGTTTTTGAATGTTTTGAAAAATTTTAAATTTTTGATGAAAATTGATATTTTTGTTTCAAGTCGGGATATAATCCAAAGGTATATACCTTTGACATTTTTGTGTTTGAACAAAAATTTTTGTTTCAAGTCGGGTTATAATCCAAAGGTATATATATACCTTTGACATTTTTGTGTTTGAACAAAAATTTTGAGAAAATTTGTTTTTGAATGTTTTGAAAAATTTTAAATTTTTGATGAAAATTGATATTTTTGTTTCAAGTCGGGTTATAATCCAAAGGTATATACCTTTGACATTTTTGTGTTTGAACAAAAATTTTGAGAAAATTTGTTTTTGAATGTTTTGAAAAATTTTAAATTTTTGATGAAAATTGATATTTTTGTTTCAAGTCGAGTTATAATCCAAAGGTATATACCTTTGACAATTTTGTGTTTGAACAAAAATTTTTGTTTCAAGTCGGGTTATAATCCAAAGGTATATACCTTTGACATTTTTGTGTTTGAACAAAAATTTTTGTTTCAAGTCGGGATATAATCCAAAGGTATACACCTTTGACATTTTTGTGTTTGAACAAAAATTTTTGTTTCAAGTCGGGTTATAATCCAAAGGTATATACCTTTGACATTTTTGTGTTTGAACAAAAATTTTGAGAAAATTTGTTTTTGAATGTTTTGAAAAATTTTAAATTTTTGATGAAAATTGATATTTTTGTTTCAAGTCGGGTTATAATCCAAAGGTATATATATACCTTTGACATTTTTGTGTTTGAACAAAAATTTTGAGAAAATTTGTTTTTGAATGTTTTGAAAAATTTTAAATTTTTGATGAAAATTGATATTTTTGTTTCAAGTCGGGTTATAATCCAAAGGTATATACCTTTGACATTTTTGTGTTTGAACAAAAATTTTGAGAAAATTTGTTTTTGAATGTTTTGAAAAATTTTAAATTTTTGATGAAAATTGATATTTTTGTTTCGAGTCGGGTTATAATCCAAAGGTATATACCTTTGACATTTTTGTGTTTGAACAAAAATTTTGAGAAAATTTGTTTTTGAATGTTTTGAAAAATTTTAAATTTTTGATGAAAATTGATATTTTTGTTTCAAGTCGGGTTATAATCCAAAGGTATATACCTTTGACATTTTTGTGTTTGAACAAAAATTTTTGTTTCAAGTCGGGTTATAATCCAAAGGTATATTTTGACATTTTTGTGTTTGAACAAAAATTTTTGTTTCAAGTCGGGTTATAATCCAAAGGTGACCTTTGACATTTTTGTGTTTGAACAAAAATTTTTGTTTCAAGTCGGGTTATAATCCAAAGGTATATTTTGACATTTTTGTGTTTGAACAAAAATTTTTGTTTCAAGTCGGGTTATAATCCAAAGGTGACCTTTAACATTTTTGTGTTTGAACAAAAATTTTTGTTTCAAGTCGGGTTATAATCCAAAGGTATATACCTTTGACATTTTTGTGTTTGAACAAAAATTTTGAGAAAATTTGTTTTTGAATGTTTTGAAAAATTTTAAATTTTTGATGAAAATTGATATTTTTGTTTCAAGTCGGGTTATAATCCAAAGGTATATACCTTTGACATTTTTGTGTTTGAACAAAAATTTTGAGAAAATTTGTTTTTGAATGTTTTGAAAAATTTTAAATTTTTGATGAAAATTGATATTTTTGTTTCAAGTCGGGTTATAATCCAAAGGTATATACCTTTGACATTTTTGTGTTTGAACAAAAATTTTTGTTTCAAGTCGGGTTATAATCCAAAGGTATATTTTGACATTTTTGTGTTTGAACAAAAATTTTTGTTTCAAGTCGGGTTATAATCCAAAGGTGACCTTTGACATTTTTGTGTTTGAACAAAAATTTTTGTTTCAAGTTGGGTTATAATCCAAAGGTATATACCTTTGACATTTTTGTGTTTGAACAAAAATTTTGAGAAAATTTGTTTTTGAATGTTTTGAAAAATTTTAAATTTTTGATGAAAATTGATATTTTTGTTTCAAGTCGGGTTATAATCCAAAGGTATATACCTTTGACATTTTTGTGTTTGAACAAAAATTTTGAGAAAATTTGTTTTTGAATGTTTTGAAAAATTTTAAATTTTTGATGAAAATTGATATTTTTGTTTCAAGTCGGGTTATAATCCAAAGGTATATACCTTTGACATTTTTGTGTTTGAACAAAAATTTTGAGAAAATTTGTTTTTGAATGTTTTGAAAAATTTTAAATTTTTGATGAAAATTGATATTTTTGTTTCAAGTCGGGTTATAATCCAAAGGTATATACCTTTGACATTTTTGTGTTTGAACAAAAATTTTTGTTTCAAGTCGGGTTATAATCCAAAGGTATATTTTGACATTTTTGTGTTTGAACAAAAATTTTTGTTTCAAGTCGGGTTATAATCCAAAGGTGACCTTTGACATTTTTGTGTTTGAACAAAAATTTTTGTTTCAAGTTGGGTTATAATCCAAAGGTATATACCTTTGACATTTTTGTGTTTGAACAAAAATTTTGAGAAAATTTGTTTTTGAATGTTTTGAAAAATTTTAAATTTTTGATGAAAATTGATATTTTTGTTTCAAGTCGGGTTATAATCCAAAGGTATATACCTTTGACAATTTTGTGTTTGAACAAAAATTTTTGTTTCAAGTCGGGTTATAATCCAAAGGTATATACCTTTGACATTTTTGTGTTTGAACAAAAATTTTTGTTTCAAGTCGGGATATAATCCAAAGGTATACACCTTTGACATTTTTGTGTTTGAACAAAAATTTTTGTTTCAAGTCGGGTTATAATCCAAAGGTATATACCTTTGACATTTTTGTGTTTGAACAAAAATTTTGAGAAAATTTGTTTTTGAATGTTTTGAAAAATTTTAAATTTTTGATGAAAATTGATATTTTTGTTTCAAGTCGGGTTATAATCCAAAGGTATATATATACCTTTGACATTTTTGTGTTTGAACAAAAATTTTGAGAAAATTTGTTTTTGAATGTTTTGAAAAATTTTAAATTTTTGATGAAAATTGATATTTTTGTTTCAAGTCGGGTTATAATCCAAAGGTATATACCTTTGACATTTTTGTGTTTGAACAAAAATTTTGAGAAAATTTGTTTTTGAATGTTTTGAAAAATTTTAAATTTTTGATGAAAATTGATATTTTTGTTTCGAGTCGGGTTATAATCCAAAGGTATATACCTTTGACATTTTTGTGTTTGAACAAAAATTTTGAGAAAATTTGTTTTTGAATGTTTTGAAAAATTTTAAATTTTTGATGAAAATTGATATTTTTGTTTCAAGTCGGGTTATAATCCAAAGGTATATACCTTTGACATTTTTGTGTTTGAACAAAAATTTTTGTTTCAAGTCGGGTTATAATCCAAAGGTATATTTTGACATTTTTGTGTTTGAACAAAAATTTTTGTTTCAAGTCGGGTTATAATCCAAAGGTGACCTTTGACATTTTTGTGTTTGAACAAAAATTTTTGTTTCAAGTCGGGTTATAATCCAAAGGTATATTTTGACATTTTTGTGTTTGAACAAAAATTTTTGTTTCAAGTCGGGTTATAATCCAAAGGTGACCTTTAACATTTTTGTGTTTGAACAAAAATTTTTGTTTCAAGTCGGGTTATAATCCAAAGGTATATACCTTTGACATTTTTGTGTTTGAACAAAAATTTTGAGAAAATTTGTTTTTGAATGTTTTGAAAAATTTTAAATTTTTGATGAAAATTGATATTTTTGTTTCAAGTCGGGTTATAATCCAAAGGTATATACCTTTGACATTTTTGTGTTTGAACAAAAATTTTGAGAAAATTTGTTTTTGAATGTTTTGAAAAATTTTAAATTTTTGATGAAAATTGATATTTTTGTTTCAAGTCGGGTTATAATCCAAAGGTATATACCTTTGACATTTTTGTGTTTGAACAAAAATTTTTGTTTCAAGTCGGGTTATAATCCAAAGGTATATTTTGACATTTTTGTGTTTGAACAAAAATTTTTGTTTCAAGTCGGGTTATAATCCAAAGGTGACCTTTGACATTTTTGTGTTTGAACAAAAATTTTTGTTTCAAGTTGGGTTATAATCCAAAGGTATATACCTTTGACATTTTTGTGTTTGAACAAAAATTTTGAGAAAATTTGTTTTTGAATGTTTTAAAAAATTTTAAATTTTTGATGAAAATTGATATTTTTGTTTCAAGTCGGGTTATAATCCAAAGGTATATACCTTTGACATTTTTGTGTTTGAACAAAAATTTTGAGAAAATTTGTTTTTGAATGTTTTGAAAAATTTTAAATTTTTGATGAAAATTGATATTTTTGTTTCAAGTCGGGTTATAATCCAAAGGTATATACCTTTGACATTTTTGTGTTTGAACAAAAATTTTGAGAAAATTTGTTTTTGAATGTTTTGAAAAATTTTAAATTTTTGATGAAAATTGATATTTTTGTTTCAAGTCGGGTTATAATCCAAAGGTATATACCTTTGACATTTTTGTGTTTGAACAAAAATTTTTGTTTCAAGTCGGGTTATAATCCAAAGGTATATTTTGACATTTTTGTGTTTGAACAAAAATTTTTGTTTCAAGTCGGGTTATAATCCAAAGGTGACCTTTGACATTTTTGTGTTTGAACAAAAATTTTTGTTTCAAGTTGGGTTATAATCCAAAGGTATATACCTTTGACATTTTTGTGTTTGAACAAAAATTTTGAGAAAATTTGTTTTTGAATGTTTTGAAAAATTTTAAATTTTTGATGAAAATTGATATTTTTGTTTCAAGTCGGGTTATAATCCAAAGGTATATACCTTTGACATTTTTGTGTTTGAACAAAAATTTTGAGAAAATTTGTTTTTGAATGTTTTGAAAAATTTTAAATTTTTGATGAAAATTGATATTTTTGTTTCAAGTCGGGTTATAATCCAAAGGTATATACCTTTGACATTTTTGTGTTTGAACAAAAATTTTGAGAAAATTTGTTTTTGAATGTTTTGAAAAATTTTAAATTTTTGATGAAAATTGATATTTTTGTTTCAAGTCGGGTTATAATCCAAAGGTATATACCTTTGACATTTTTGTGTTTGAACAAAAATTTTTGTTTCAAGTCGGGTTATAATCCAAAGGTATATTTTGACATTTTTGTGTTTGAACAAAAATTTTTGTTTCAAGTCGGGTTATAATCCAAAGGTGACCTTTGACATTTTTGTGTTTGAACAAAAATTTTGAGAAAATTTGTTTTTGAATGTTTTGAAAAATTTTAAATTTTTGATGAAAATTGATATTTTTGTTTCAAGTCGGGTTATAATCCAAAGGTATATACCTTTGACATTTTTGTGTTTGAACAAAAATTTTTGTTTCAAGTCGGGTTATAATCCAAAGGTATATACCTTTGACATTTTTGTGTTTGAACAAAAATTTTGAGAAAATTTGTTTTTGAATGTTTTGAAAAATTTTAAATTTTTGATGAAAATTGATATTTTTGTTTCAAGTCGGGTTATAATCCAAAGGTATATACCTTTGACATTTTTGTGTTTGAACAAAAGTTTTGAGAAAATTTGTTTTTGAATGTTTTGAAAAATTTTAAATTTTTGATGAAAATTGATATTTTTGTTTCAAGTCGGGTTATAATCCAAAGGTATATATATACCTTTGACATTTTTGTGTTTGAACAAAAATTTTGAGAAAATTTGTTTTTGAATGTTTTGAAAAATTTTAAATTTCTGATGAAAATTGATATTTTTGTTTCAAGTCGGGTTATAATCCAAAGGTATATACCTTTGACATTTTTGTGTTTGAACAAAAATTTTGAGAAAATTTGTTTTTGAATGTTTTGAAAAATTTTAAATTTTTGATGAAAATTGATATTTTTGTTTCAAGTCGGGTTATAATCCAAAGGTATATACCTTTGACATTTTTGTGTTTGAACAAAAATTTTTGTTTCAAGTCGGGTTATAATCCAAAGGTATATACCTTTGACATTTTTGTGTTTGAACAAAAATTTTTGTTTCAAGTCGGGTTATAATCCAAAGGTATATACCTTTGACATTTTTGTGTTTGAACAAAAATTTTGAGAAAATTTGTTTTTGAATGTTTTGAAAATTTTTAAATTTTTGATGAAAATTGATATTTTTGTTTCAAGTCGGGTTATAATCCAAAGGTATATACCTTTGACATTTTTGTGTTTGAACAAAAATTTTGAGAAAATTTGTTTTTGAATGTTTTGAAAAATTTTAAATTTCTGATGAAAATTGATATTTTTGTTTCAAGTCGGGTTATAATCCAAAGGTATATACCTTTGACATTTTTGTGTTTGAACAAAAATTTTGAGAAAATTTGTTTTTGAATGTTTTGAAAAATTTTAAATTTTTGATGAAAATTGATATTTTTGTTTCAAGTCGGGTTATAATCCAAAGGTATATACCTTTGACATTTTTGTGTTTGAACAAAAATTTTTGTTTCAAGTCGGGTTATAATCCAAAGGTATATACCTTTGACATTTTTGTGTTTGAACAAAAATTTTGAGAAAATTTGTTTTTGAATGTTTTGAAAAATTTTAAATTTTTGATGAAAATTGATATTTTTGTTTCAAGTCGGGTTATAATCCAAAGGTACCTTTGACATTTTTGTGTTTGAACAAAAGTTTTGAGAAAATTTGTTTTTGAATGTTTTGAAAAATTTTAAATTTTTGATGAAAATTGATATTTTTGTTTCAAGTCGGGTTATAATCCAAAGGTATATACCTTTGACATTTTTGTGTTTGAACAAAAATTTTTGTTTCAAGTCGGGTTATAATCCAAAGGTATATACCTTTGACATTTTTGTGTTTGAACAAAAATTTTGAGAAAATTTGTTTTTGAATGTTTTGAAAAATTTTAAATTTTTGATGAAAATTGATATTTTTGTTTCAAGTCGGGTTATAATCCAAAGGTATATACCTTTGACATTTTTGTGTTTGAACAAAAATTTTGAGAAAATTTGTTTTTGAATGTTTTGAAAAATTTTAAATTTTTGATGAAAATTGATATTTTTGTTTCAAGTCGGGTTATAATCCAAAGGTATATACCTTTGACATTTTTGTGTTTGAACAAAAGTTTTGAGAAAATTTGTTTTTGAATGTTTTGAAAAATTTTAAATTTTTGATGAAAATTGATATTTTTGTTTCAAGTCGGGTTATAATCCAAAGGTATATCCTTTGACATTTTTGTGTTTGAACAAAAATTTTTGTTTCAAGTCGGGTTATAATCCAAAGGTATATACCTTTGACATTTTTGTGTTTGAACAAAAATTTTGAGAAAATTTGTTTTTGAATGTTTTGAAAAATTTTAAATTTTTGATGAAAATTGATATTTTTGTTTCAAGTCGGGTTATAATCCAAAGGTATATACCTTTGACATTTTTGTGTTTGAACAAAAATTTTGAGAAAATTTGTTTTTGAATGTTTTGAAAAATTTTAAATTTTTGATGAAAATTGATATTTTTGTTTCAAGTCGGGTTATAATCCAAAGGTATATACCTTTGACATTTTTGTGTTTGAACAAAAGTTTTGAGAAAATTTGTTTTTGAATGTTTTGAAAAATTTTAAATTTTTGATGAAAATTGATATTTTTGTTTCAAGTCGGGTTATAATCCAAAGGTATATACCTTTGACATTTTTGTGTTTGAACAAAAATTTTTGTTTCAAGTCGGGTTATAATCCAAAGGTATATACCTTTGACATTTTTGTGTTTGAACAAAAATTTTGAGAAAATTTGTTTTTGAATGTTTTGAAAAATTTTAAATTTTTGATGAAAATTGATATTTTTGTTTCAAGTCGGGTTATAATCCAAAGGTATATACCTTTGACATTTTTGTGTTTGAACAAAAGTTTTGAGAAAATTTGTTTTTGAATGTTTTGAAAAATTTTAAATTTTTGATGAAAATTGATATTTTTGTTTCAAGTCGGGTTATAATCCAAAGGTATATACCTTTGACATTTTTGTGTTTGAACAAAAATTTTGAGAAAATTTGTTTTTGAATGTTTTGAAAAATTTTAAATTTTTGATGAAAATTGATATTTTTGTTTCAAGTCGGGTTATAATCCAAAGGTATATACCTTTGACATTTTTGTGTTTGAACAAAAATTTTGAGAAAATTTGTTTTTGAATGTTTTGAAAAATTTTAAATTTTTGATGAAAATTGATATTTTTGTTTCAAGTCGGGTTATAATCCAAAGGTATATACCTTTGACATTTTTGTGTTTGAACAAAAATTTTTGTTTCAAGTCGGGTTATAATCCAAAGGTATATACCTTTGACATTTTTGTGTTTGAACAAAAATTTTTGTTTCAAGTCGGGTTATAATCCAAAGGTATATACCTTTGACATTTTTGTGTTTGAACAAAAATTTTGAGAAAATTTGTTTTTGAATGTTTTGAAAATTTTTAAATTTTTGATGAAAATTGATATTTTTGTTTCAAGTCGGGTTATAATCCAAAGGTATATACCTTTGACATTTTTGTGTTTGAACAAAAATTTTTGTTTCAAGTCGGGTTATAATCCAAAGGTATATACCTTTGACATTTTTGTGTTTGAACAAAAATTTTGAGAAAATTTGTTTTTGAATGTTTTGAAAATTTTTAAATTTTTGATGAAAATTGATATTTTTGTTTCAAGTCGGGTTATAATCCAAAGGTATATACCTTTGACATTTTTGTGTTTGAACAAAAATTTTGAGAAAATTTGTTTTTGAATGTTTTGAAAAATTTTAAATTTTTGATGAAAATTGATATTTTTGTTTCAAGTCGGGTTATAATCCAAAGGTATATACCTTTGACATTTTTGTGTTTGAACAAAAATTTTTGTTTCAAGTCGGGTTATAATCCAAAGGTATATACCTTTGACATTTTTGTGTTTGAACAAAAATTTTGAGAAAATTTGTTTTTGAATGTTTTGAAAAATTTTAAATTTTTGATGAAAATTGATATTTTTGTTTCAAGTCGGGTTATAATCCAAAGGTATATACCTTTGACATTTTTGTGTTTGAACAAAAGTTTTGAGAAAATTTGTTTTTGAATGTTTTGAAAAATTTTAAATTTTTGATGAAAATTGATATTTTTGTTTCAAGTCGGGTTATAATCCAAAGGTATATACCTTTGACATTTTTGTGTTTGAACAAAAATTTTGAGAAAATTTGTTTTTGAATGTTTTGAAAAATTTTAAATTTTTGATGAAAATTGATATTTTTGTTTCAAGTCGGGTTATAATCCAAAGGTATATCCTTTGACATTTTTGTGTTTGAACAAAAATTTTTGTTTCAAGTCGGGTTATAATCCAAAGGTATATACCTTTGACATTTTTGTGTTTGAACAAAAATTTTGAGAAAATTTGTTTTTGAATGTTTTGAAAAATTTTAAATTTTTGATGAAAATTGATATTTTTGTTTCAAGTCGGGTTATAATCCAAAGGTATATACCTTTGACATTTTTGTGTTTGAACAAAAATTTTTGTTTCAAGTCGGGTTATAATCCAAAGGTATATTTTGACATTTTTGTGTTTGAACAAAAATTTTTGTTTCAAGTCGGGTTATAATCCAAAGGTGACCTTTGACATTTTTGTGTTTGAACAAAAATTTTTGTTTCAAGTCGGGTTATAATCCAAAGGTATATACCTTTGACATTTTTGTGTTTGAACAAAAATTTTGAGAAAATTTGTTTTTGAATGTTTTGAAAAATTTTAAATTTTTGATGAAAATTGATATTTTTGTTTCAAGTCGGGTTATAATCCAAAGGTATATACCTTTGACATTTTTGTGTTTGAACAAAAATTTTGAGAAAATTTGTTTTTGAATGTTTTGAAAAATTTTAAATTTTTGATGAAAATTGATATTTTTGTTTCAAGTCGGGTTATAATCCAAAGGTATATACCTTTGACATTTTTGTGTTTGAACAAAAAGTTTTGAGAAAATTTGTTTTTGAATGTTTTGAAAAATTTTAAATTTTTGATGAAAATTGATATTTTTGTTTCAAGTCGGGTTATAATCCAAAGGTATATACCTTTGACATTTTTGTGTTTGAACAAAAATTTTTGTTTCAAGTCGGGTTATAATCCAAAGGTATATACCTTTGACATTTTTGTGTTTGAACAAAAATTTTGAGAAAATTTGTTTTTGAATGTTTTGAAAAATTTTAAATTTTTGATGAAAATTGATATTTTTGTTTCAAGTCGGGTTATAATCCAAAGGTATATACCTTTGACATTTTTGTGTTTGAACAAAAGTTTTGAGAAAATTTGTTTTTGAATGTTTTGAAAAATTTTAAATTTTTGATGAAAATTGATATTTTTGTTTCAAGTCGGGTTATAATCCAAAGGTATATACCTTTGACATTTTTGTGTTTGAACAAAAATTTTGAGAAAATTTGTTTTTGAATGTTTTGAAAAATTTTAAATTTTTGATGAAAATTGATATTTTTGTTTCAAGTCGGGTTATAATCCAAAGGTATATACCTTTGACATTTTTGTGTTTGAACAAAAATTTTGAGAAAATTTGTTTTTGAATGTTTTGAAAAATTTTAAATTTTTGATGAAAATTGATATTTTTGTTTCAAGTCGGGTTATAATCCAAAGGTATATACCTTTGACATTTTTGTGTTTGAACAAAAATTTTTGTTTCAAGTCGGGTTATAATCCAAAGGTATATACCTTTGACATTTTTGTGTTTGAACAAAAATTTTTGTTTCAAGTCGGGTTATAATCCAAAGGTATATACCTTTGACATTTTTGTGTTTGAACAAAAATTTTGAGAAAATTTGTTTTTGAATGTTTTGAAAATTTTTAAATTTTTGATGAAAATTGATATTTTTGTTTCAAGTCGGGTTATAATCCAAAGGTATATACCTTTGACATTTTTGTGTTTGAACAAAAATTTTTGTTTCAAGTCGGGTTATAATCCAAAGGTATATACCTTTGACATTTTTGTGTTTGAACAAAAATTTTGAGAAAATTTGTTTTTGAATGTTTTGAAAATTTTTAAATTTTTGATGAAAATTGATATTTTTGTTTCAAGTCGGGTTATAATCCAAAGGTATATACCTTTGACATTTTTGTGTTTGAACAAAAATTTTGAGAAAATTTGTTTTTGAATGTTTTGAAAAATTTTAAATTTTTGATGAAAATTGATATTTTTGTTTCAAGTCGGGTTATAATCCAAAGGTATATACCTTTGACATTTTTGTGTTTGAACAAAAATTTTTGTTTCAAGTCGGGTTATAATCCAAAGGTATATACCTTTGACATTTTTGTGTTTGAACAAAAATTTTGAGAAAATTTGTTTTTGAATGTTTTGAAAAATTTTAAATTTTTGATGAAAATTGATATTTTTGTTTCAAGTCGGGTTATAATCCAAAGGTATATACCTTTGACATTTTTGTGTTTGAACAAAAGTTTTGAGAAAATTTGTTTTTGAATGTTTTGAAAAATTTTAAATTTTTGATGAAAATTGATATTTTTGTTTCAAGTCGGGTTATAATCCAAAGGTATATACCTTTGACATTTTTGTGTTTGAACAAAAATTTTGAGAAAATTTGTTTTTGAATGTTTTGAAAAATTTTAAATTTTTGATGAAAATTGATATTTTTGTTTCAAGTCGGGTTATAATCCAAAGGTATATCCTTTGACATTTTTGTGTTTGAACAAAAATTTTTGTTTCAAGTCGGGTTATAATCCAAAGGTATATACCTTTGACATTTTTGTGTTTGAACAAAAATTTTGAGAAAATTTGTTTTTGAATGTTTTGAAAAATTTTAAATTTTTGATGAAAATTGATATTTTTGTTTCAAGTCGGGTTATAATCCAAAGGTATATACCTTTGACATTTTTGTGTTTGAACAAAAATTTTTGTTTCAAGTCGGGTTATAATCCAAAGGTATATTTTGACATTTTTGTGTTTGAACAAAAATTTTTGTTTCAAGTCGGGTTATAATCCAAAGGTGACCTTTGACATTTTTGTGTTTGAACAAAAATTTTTGTTTCAAGTCGGGTTATAATCCAAAGGTATATACCTTTGACATTTTTGTGTTTGAACAAAAATTTTGAGAAAATTTGTTTTTGAATGTTTTGAAAAATTTTAAATTTTTGATGAAAATTGATATTTTTGTTTCAAGTCGGGTTATAATCCAAAGGTATATACCTTTGACATTTTTGTGTTTGAACAAAAATTTTGAGAAAATTTGTTTTTGAATGATTTGAAAAATTTTAAATTTTTGATGAAAATTGATATTTTTGTTTCAAGTCGGGTTATAATCCAAAGGTATATACCTTTGACATTTTTGTGTTTGAACAAAAATTTTTGTTTCAAGTCGGGTTATAATCCAAAGGTATATACCTTTGACATTTTTGTGTTTGAACAAAAATTTTTGTTTCAAGTCGGGTTATAATCCAAAGGTATATACCTTTGACATTTTTGTGTTTGAACAAAAATTTTGAGAAAATTTGTTTTTGAATGTTTTGAAAATTTTTAAATTTTTGATGAAAATTGATATTTTTGTTTCAAGTCGGGTTATAATCCAAAGGTATATACCTTTGACATTTTTGTGTTTGAACAAAAATTTTGAGAAAATTTGTTTTTGAATGTTTTGAAAAATTTTAAATTTTTGATGAAAATTGATATTTTTGTTTCAAGTCGGGTTATAATCCAAAGGTATATATATATACCTTTGACATTTTTGTGTTTGAACAAAAATTTTTGTTTCAAGTCGGGTTATAATCCAAAGGTATATACCTTTGACATTTTTGTGTTTGAACAAAAATTTTGAGAAAATGTGTTTTTGAATGTTTTGAAAAATTTTAAATTTTTGATGAAAATTGATATTTTTGTTTCAAGTCGGGTTATAATCCAAAGGTATATACCTTTGACATTTTTGTGTTTGAACAAAAGTTTTGAGAAAATTTGTTTTTGAATGTTTTGAAAAATTTTAAATTTTTGATGAAAATTGATATTTTTGTTTCAAGTCGGGTTATAATCCAAAGGTATATACCTTTGACATTTTTGTGTTTGAACAAAAATTTTGAGAAAATTTGTTTTTGAATGTTTTGAAAAATTTTAAATTTTTGATGAAAATTGATATTTTTGTTTCAAGTCGGGTTATAATCCAAAGGTATATACCTTTGACATTTTTGTGTTTGAACAAAAATTTTGAGAAAATTTGTTTTTGAATGTTTTGAAAAATTTTAAATTTTTGATGAAAATTGATATTTTTGTTTCAAGTCGGGTTATAATCCAAAGGTATATACCTTTGACATTTTTGTGTTTGAACAAAAATTTTTGTTTCAAGTCGGGTTATAATCCAAAGGTATATACCTTTGACATGTTTGTGTTTGAACAAAAATTTTGAGAAAATTTGTTTTTGAATGTTTTGAAAATTTTTAAATTTTTGATGAAAATTGATATTTTTGTTTCAAGTCGGGTTATAATCCAAAGGTATATACCTTTGACATTTTTGTGTTTGAACAAAAATTTTGAGAAAATTTGTTTTTGAATGTTTTGAAAAATTTTAAATTTTTGATGAAAATTGATATTTTTGTTTCAAGTCGGGTTATAATCCAAAGGTATATACCTTTGACATTTTTGTGTTTGAACAAAAATTTTTGTTTCAAGTCGGGTTATAATCCAAAGGTATATACCTTTGACATTTTTGTGTTTGAACAAAAATTTTGAGAAAATTTGTTTTTGAATGTTTTGAAAAATTTTAAATTTTTGATGAAAATTGATATTTTTGTTTCAAGTCGGGTTATAATCCAAAGGTATATACCTTTGACATTTTTGTGTTTGAACAAAAATTTTTGTTTCAAGTCGGGTTATAATCCAAAGGTATATTTTGACATTTTTGTGTTTGAACAAAAATTTTTGTTTCAAGTCGGGTTATAATCCAAAGGTGACCTTTGACATTTTTGTGTTTGAACAAAAATTTTTGTTTCAAGTCGGGTTATAATCCAAAGGTATATACCTTTGACATTTTTGTGTTTGAACAAAAATTTTGAGAAAATTTGTTTTTGAATGTTTTGAAAAATTTTAAATTTTTGATGAAAATTGATATTTTTGTTTCAAGTCGGGTTATAATCCAAAGGTATATACCTTTGACATTTTTGTGTTTGAACAAAAATTTTGAGAAAATTTGTTTTTGAATGTTTTGAAAAATTTTAAATTTTTGATGAAAATTGATATTTTTGTTTCAAGTCGGGTTATAATCCAAAGGTATATACCTTTGACATTTTTGTGTTTGAACAAAAATTTTGAGAAAATTTGTTTTTGAATGTTTTGAAAAATTTTAAATTTTTGATGAAAATTGATATTTTTGTTTCAAGTCGGGTTATAATCCAAAGGTATATACCTTTGACATTTTTGTGTTTGAACAAAAATTTTGAGAAAATTTGTTTTTGAATGTTTTGAAAAATTTTAAATTTTTGATGAAAATTGATATTTTTGTTTCAAGTCGGGTTATAATCCAAAGGTATATACCTTTGACATTTTTGTGTTTGAACAAAAATTTTGAGAAAATTTGTTTTTGAATGTTTTGAAAAATTTTAAATTTTTGATGAAAATTGATATTTTTGTTTCAAGTCGGGTTATAATCCAAAGGTATATACCTTTGACATTTTTGTGTTTGAACAAAAATTTTTGTTTCAAGTCGGGTTATAATCCAAAGGTATATACCTTTGACATTTTTGTGTTTGAACAAAAATTTTTGTTTCAAGTCGGGTTATAATCCAAAGGTATATACCTTTGACATTTTTGTGTTTGAACAAAAATTTTGAGAAAATTTGTTTTTGAATGTTTTGAAAATTTTTAAATTTTTGATGAAAATTGATATTTTTGTTTCAAGTCGGGTTATAATCCAAAGGTATATACCTTTGACATTTTTGTGTTTGAACAAAAATTTTTGTTTCAAGTCGGGTTATAATCCAAAGGTATATACCTTTGACATTTTTGTGTTTGAACAAAAATTTTGAGAAAATTTGTTTTTGAATGTTTTGAAAAATTTTAAATTTTTGATGAAAATTGATATTTTTGTTTCAAGTCGGGTTATAATCCAAAGGTATATACCTTTGACATTTTTGTGTTTGAACAAAAATTTTTGTTTCAAGTCGGGTTATAATCCAAAGGTATATACCTTTGACATTTTTGTGTTTGAACAAAAATTTTGAGAAAATTTGTTTTTGAATGTTTTGAAAAATTTTAAATTTTTGATGAAAATTGATATTTTTGTTTCAAGTCGGGTTATAATCCAAAGGTATATACCTTTGACATTTTTGTGTTTGAACAAAAATTTTGAGAAAATTTGTTTTTGAATGTTTTGAAAAATTTTAAATTTTTGATGAAAATTGATATTTTTGTTTCAAGTCGGGTTATAATCCAAAGGTATATCCTTTGACATTTTTGTGTTTGAACAAAAATTTTTGTTTCAAGTCGGGTTATAATCCAAAGGTATATACCTTTGACATTTTTGTGTTTGAACAAAAATTTTGAGAAAATTTGTTTTTGAATGTTTTGAAAAATTTTAAATTTTTGATGAAAATTGATATTTTTGTTTCAAGTCGGGTTATAATCCAAAGGTATATACCTTTGACATTTTTGTGTTTGAACAAAAATTTTTGTTTCAAGTCGGGTTATAATCCAAAGGTATATTTTGACATTTTTGTGTTTGAACAAAAATTTTTGTTTCAAGTCGGGTTATAATCCAAAGGTGACCTTTGACATTTTTGTGTTTGAACAAAAATTTTTGTTTCAAGTCGGGTTATAATCCAAAGGTATATACCTTTGACATTTTTGTGTTTGAACAAAAATTTTGAGAAAATTTGTTTTTGAATGTTTTGAAAAATTTTAAATTTTTGATGAAAATTGATATTTTTGTTTCAAGTCGGGTTATAATCCAAAGGTATATACCTTTGACATTTTTGTGTTTGAACAAAAATTTTGAGAAAATTTGTTTTTGAATGTTTTGAAAAATTTTAAATTTTTGATGAAAATTGATATTTTTGTTTCAAGTCGGGTTATAATCCAAAGGTATATACCTTTGACATTTTTGTGTTTGAACAAAAATTTTGAGAAAATTTGTTTTTGAATGTTTTGAAAAATTTTAAATTTTTGATGAAAATTGATATTTTTGTTTCAAGTCGGGTTATAATCCAAAGGTATATACCTTTGACATTTTTGTGTTTGAACAAAAATTTTTGTTTCAAGTCGGGTTATAATCCAAAGGTATATACCTTTGACATTTTTGTGTTTGAACAAAAATTTTTGTTTCAAGTCGGGTTATAATCCAAAGGTATATACCTTTGACATTTTTGTGTTTGAACAAAAATTTTGAGAAAATTTGTTTTTGAATGTTTTGAAAATTTTTAAATTTTTGATGAAAATTGATATTTTTGTTTCAAGTCGGGTTATAATCCAAAGGTATATACCTTTGACATTTTTGTGTTTGAACAAAAATTTTGAGAAAATTTGTTTTTGAATGTTTTGAAAAATTTTAAATTTTTGATGAAAATTGATATTTTTGTTTCAAGTCGGGTTATAATCCAAAGGTATATATATACCTTTGACATTTTTGTGTTTGAACAAAAATTTTTGTTTCAAGTCGGGTTATAATCCAAAGGTATATACCTTTGACATTTTTGTGTTTGAACAAAAATTTTGAGAAAATGTGTTTTTGAATGTTTTGAAAAATTTTAAATTTTTGATGAAAATTGATATTTTTGTTTCAAGTCGGGTTATAATCCAAAGGTATATACCTTTGACATTTTTGTGTTTGAACAAAAGTTTTGAGAAAATTTGTTTTTGAATGTTTTGAAAAATTTTAAATTTTTGATGAAAATTGATATTTTTGTTTCAAGTCGGGTTATAATCCAAAGGTATATACCTTTGACATTTTTGTGTTTGAACAAAAATTTTGAGAAAATTTGTTTTTGAATGTTTTGAAAAATTTTAAATTTTTGATGAAAATTGATATTTTTGTTTCAAGTCGGGTTATAATCCAAAGGTATATACCTTTGACATTTTTGTGTTTGAACAAAAATTTTGAGAAAATTTGTTTTTGAATGTTTTGAAAAATTTTAAATTTTTGATGAAAATTGATATTTTTGTTTCAAGTCGGGTTATAATCCAAAGGTATATACCTTTGACATTTTTGTGTTTGAACAAAAATTTTTGTTTCAAGTCGGGTTATAATCCAAAGGTATATACCTTTGACATGTTTGTGTTTGAACAAAAATTTTGAGAAAATTTGTTTTTGAATGTTTTGAAAATTTTTAAATTTTTGATGAAAATTGATATTTTTGTTTCAAGTCGGGTTATAATCCAAAGGTATATACCTTTGACATTTTTGTGTTTGAACAAAAATTTTGAGAAAATTTGTTTTTGAATGTTTTGAAAAATTTTAAATTTTTGATGAAAATTGATATTTTTGTTTCAAGTCGGGTTATAATCCAAAGGTATATACCTTTGACATTTTTGTGTTTGAACAAAAATTTTTGTTTCAAGTCGGGTTATAATCCAAAGGTATATACCTTTGACATTTTTGTGTTTGAACAAAAATTTTGAGAAAATTTGTTTTTGAATGTTTTGAAAAATTTTAAATTTTTGATGTAAATTGATATTTTTGTTTCAAGTCGGGTTATAATCCAAAGGTATATACCTTTGACATTTTTGTGTTTGAACAAAAATTTTTGTTTCAAGTCGGGTTATAATCCAAAGGTATATTTTGACATTTTTGTGTTTGAACAAAAATTTTTGTTTCAAGTCGGGTTATAATCCAAAGGTGACCTTTGACATTTTTGTGTTTGAACAAAAATTTTTGTTTCAAGTCGGGTTATAATCCAAAGGTATATACCTTTGACATTTTTGTGTTTGAACAAAAATTTTGAGAAAATTTGTTTTTGAATGTTTTGAAAAATTTTAAATTTTTGATGAAAATTGATATTTTTGTTTCAAGTCGGGTTATAATCCAAAGGTATATACCTTTGACATTTTTGTGTTTGAACAAAAATTTTGAGAAAATTTGTTTTTGAATGTTTTGAAAAATTTTAAATTTTTGATGAAAATTGATATTTTTGTTTCAAGTTGGGTTATAATCCAAAGGTATATACCTTTGACATTTTTGTGTTTGAACAAAAATTTTGAAAAAATTTGTTTTTGAATGTTTTGAAAAATTTTAAATTTTTGATGAAAATTGATATTTTTGTTTCAAGTCGGGTTATAATCCAAAGGTATATACCTTTGACATTTTTGTGTTTGAACAAAAATTTTTGTTTCAAGTCGGGTTATAATCCAAAGGTATATACCTTTGACATTTTTGTGTTTGAACAAAAAATTTTGTTTCAAGTCGGGTTATAATCCAAAGGTATATACCTTTGACATTTTTGTGTTTGAACAAAAATTTTGAGAAAATTTGTTTTTGAATGTTTTGAAAATTTTTAAATTTTTGATGAAAATTGATATTTTTGTTTCAAGTCGGGTTATAATCCAAAGGTATATACCTTTGACATTTTTGTGTTTGAACAAAAATTTTGAGAAAATTTGTTTTTGAATGTTTTGAAAAATTTTAAATTTTTGATGAAAATTGATATTTTTGTTTCAAGTCGGGTTATAATCCAAAGGTATATACCTTTGACATTTTTGTGTTTGAACAAAAATTTTTGTTTCAAGTCGGGTTATAATCCAAAGGTATATCCACCTTTGACATTTTTGTGTTTGAACAAAAATTTTTGTTTCAAGTCGGGTTAAAATCCAAAGGTATATACCTTTGACGTTTTTGTGTTTGAACAAAAAATTTTGTTTCAAGTCGGGTTATAATCCAAAGGTATATACCTTTGACATTTTTGTGTTTGAACAAAAATTTTGAGAAAATTTGTTTTTGAATGTTTTGAAAATTTTTAAATTTTTGATGAAAATTGATATTTTTGTTTCAAGTCGGGTTATAATCCAAAGGTATATACCTTTGACATTTTTGTGTTTGAACAAAAATTTTGAGAAAATTTGTTTTTGAATGTTTTGAAAAATTTTAAATTTTTGATGAAAATTGATATTTTTGTTTCAAGTCGGGTTATAATCCAAAGGTATATACCTTTGACATTTTTGTGTTTGAACAAAAATTTTGAGAAAATTTGTTTTTGAATGTTTTGAAAAATTTTAAATTTTTGATGAAAATTGATATTTTTGTTTCAAGTCGGGTTATAATCCAAAGGTATATACCTTTGACATTTTTGTGTTTGAACAAAAATTTTTGTTTCAAGTCGGGTAATCCAAAGGTATATCCACCTTTGACATTTTTGTGTTTGAACAAAAATTTTTGTTTCAAGTCGGGTTATAATCCAAAGGTATATACCATTGACATTTTTGTGTTTGAACAAAAATTTTTGTTTCAAGTCGGGTTATAATCCAAAGGTATATACCTTTGACATTTTTGTGTTTGAACAAAAATTTTTGTTTCAAGTCGGGTTATAATCCAAAGGTGACCTTTGACATTTTTGTGTTTGAACAAAAATTTTTGTTTCAAGTCGGGTTATAATCCAAAGGTATATACCTTTGACATTTTTGTGTTTGAACAAAAATTTTGAGAAAATTTGTTTTTGAATGTTTTGAAAAATTTTAAATTTTTGATGAAAATTGATATTTTTGTTTCAAGTCGGGTTATAATCCAAAGGTATATACCTTTGACATTTTTGTGTTTGAACAAAAATTTTGAGAAAATTTGTTTTTGAATGTTTTGAAAAATTTTAAATTTTTGATGAAAATTGATATTTTTGTTTCAAGTCGGGTTATAATCCAAAGGTATATACCTTTGACATTTTTGTGTTTGAACAAAAATTTTTGTTTCAAGTCGGGTTATAATCCAAAGGTATATACCTTTGACATTTTTGTGTTTGAACAAAAATTTTGAGAAAATTTGTTTTTGAATGTTTTGAAAAATTTTAAATTTTTGATGAAAATTGATATTTTTGTTTCAAGTCGGGTTATAATCCAAAGGTATATACCTTTGACATTTTTGTGTTTGAACAAAAATTTTGAGAAAATTTGTTTTTGAATGTTTTGAAAAATTTTAAATTTTTGATGAAAATTGATATTTTTGTTTCAAGTCGGGTTATAATCCAAAGGTATATACCTTTGACATTTTTGTGTTTGAACAAAAATTTTTGTTTCAAGTCGGGTTATAATCCAAAGGTATATACCTTTGACATTTTTGTGTTTGAACAAAAATTTTTGTTTCAAGTCGGGTTATAATCCAAAGGTATATACCTTTGACATTTTTGTGTTTGAACAAAAATTTTTGTTTCAAGTCGGGTTATAATCCAAAGGTATATACCTTTGACATTTTTGTGTTTGAACAAAAATTTTTGTTTCAAGTCGGGTTATAATCCAAAGGTATATATATACCTTTGAAATTTTTGTGTTTGAACAAAAATTTTTGTTTCAAGTCGGGTTATAATCCAAAAGTATATACCTTTGACATTTTTGTGTTTGAACAAAAATTTTTGTTTCAAGTCGGGTTATAATCCAAAGGTATATAAAAACCCGACTTGAAACAAAAATTTTTGTTTCAAGTCGGGTTATAATCCAAAGGTATATACCTTTGACGTTTTTGTGTTTGAACAAAAATTTTTGTTTCAAGTCGGGTTATAATCCAAAGGTATATACCTTTGACATTTTTGTGTTTGAACAAAAATTTTTGTTTCAAGTCGGGTTATAATCCAAAGGTATATACCTTTGACGTTTTTGTATTTGAACAAAAATTTTTGTTTCAAGTCGGGTTATAATCCAAAGGTATATACCTTTGACATTTTTGTGTTTGAACAAAAATTTTAGTTTCAAGTCGGGTTATAATCCAAAGGTATATATATACCTTTGAAATTTTTGTGTTTGAACAAAAATTTTTGTTTCAAGTCGGGTTATAATCCAAAGGTATATACCTTTGACATTTTTGTGTTTGAACAAAAATTTTTGTTTCAAGTCGGGTTATAATCCAAAGGTATATACCTTTGACGTTTTTGTGTTTGAACAAAAATTTTTGTTTCAAGTCGGGTTATAATCCAAAGGTATATACCTTTGACATTTTTGTGTTTGAACAAAAATTTTTGTTTCAAGTCGGGTTATAATCCAAAGGTATATACCTTTGACGTTTTTGTATTTGAACAAAAATTTTTGTTTCAAGTCGGGTTATAATCCAAAGGTATATACCTTTGACATTTTTGTGTTTGAACAAAAATTTTGAGAAAATTTGTTTTTGAATGTTTTGAAAAATTTTAAATTTTTGATGAAAATTGATATTTTTGTTTCAAGTCGGGTTATAATCCAAAGGTATATATATACCTTTGACATTTTTGTGTTTTGAATGTTTTGAAAAATTTTAAATTTTTGATGAAAATTGATATTTTTGTTTCAAGTCGGGTTATAATCCAAAGGTATATACCTTTGACATTTTTGTGTTTGAACAAAAATTTTGAGAAAATTTGTTTTTGAATGTTTTGAAAAATTTTAAATTTTTGATGAAAATTGATATTTTTGTTTCAAGTCGGGTTATAATCCAAAGGTATATATATACCTTTGACATTTTTGTGTTTGAACAAAAATTTTGAGAAAATTTGTTTTTGAATGTTTTGAAAAATTTTAAATTTTTGATGAAAATTGATATTTTTGTTTTAAGTCGGGTTATAATCCAAAGGTATATACCTTTGACATTTTTGTGTTTGAACAAAAATTTTGAGAAAATTTGTTTTTGAATGTTTTGAAAAATTTTAAATTTTTGATGAAAATTGATATTTTTGTTTCAAGTCGGGTTATAATCCAAAGGTATATATATACCTTTGACATTTTTGTGTTTGAACAAAAATTTTTGTTTCAAGTCGGGTTATAATCCAAAGGTACCTTTGACATTTTTGTGTTTGAACAAAAATTTTTGTTTCAAGTCGGGTTATAATCCAAAGGTATATTACCTTTGACATTTTTGTGTTTGAACAAAAATTTTTGTTTCAAGTCGGGTTATAATCCAAAGGTATATACCTTTGACATTTTTGTGTTTGAACAAAAATTTTTGTTTCAAGTCGGGTTATAATCCAAAGGTATATACCTTTGACATTTTTGTGTTTGAACAAAAATTTTTGTTTCAAGTCGGGTTATAATCCAAAGGTTATATACCTTTGACATTTTTGTGTTTGAACAAAAATTTTGAGAAAATTTGTTTTTGAATGTTTTGAAAAATTTTAAATTTTTGATGAAAATTGATATTTTTGTTTCAAGTCGGGTTATAATCCAAAGGTATATACCTTTGACATTTTTGTGTTTGAACAAAAATTTTGAGAAAATTTGTTTTTGAATGTTTTGAAAAATTTTAAATTTTTGATGAAAATTGATATTTTTGTTTCAAGTCGGGTTATAATCCAAAATACCTTTGACATTTTTGTGTTTGAACAAAAATTTTGAGAAAATTTGTTTTTGAATGTTTTGAAAAATTTTAAATTTTTGATGAAAATTGATATTTTTGTTTCAAGTCGGGTTATAATCCAAAGGTATATACCTTTGACATTTTTGTGTTTGAACAAAAATTTTTGTTTCAAGTCGGGTTATAATCCAAAGATATATACCTTTGACATTTTTGTGTTTGAACAAAAATTTTTGTTTCAAGTCGGGTTATAATCCAAAGGTATAAAGCTTTGTAATTTTTGTGTTTGAACAAAAATTTTTGTTTCAAGTCGGGTTATAATCCAAAGGTACCTTTGACATTTTTGTGTTTGAACAAAAATTTTTGTTTCAAGTCGGGTTATAATCCAAAGGTATATACCTTTGACATTTTTGTGTTTGAACAAAAATTTTGAGAAAATTTGTTTTTGAATGTTTTGAAAAATTTTAAATTTTTGATGAAAATTGATATTTTTGTTTCAAGTCGGGTTATAATCCAAAGGTATATACCTTTGACATTTTTGTGTTTGAACAAAAATTTTTGTTTCAAGTCGGGTTATAATCCAAAGGTATATACCTTTGACATTTTTGTGTTTGAACAAAAATTTTTGTTTCAAGTCGGGTTATAATCCAAAGGTATATACCTTTGACATTTTTGTGTTTGAACAAAAATTTTGAGAAAATTTGTTTTTGAATGTTTTGAAAATTTTTAAATTTTTGATGAAAATTGATATTTTTGTTTCAAGTCGGGTTATAATCCAAAGGTATATACCTTTGACATTTTTGTGTTTGAACAAAAATTTTTGTTTTAAGTCGGGTTATAATCCAAAGGTATATCCACCTTTGACATTTTTGTGTTTGAACAAAAATTTTTGTTTCAAGTCGGGTTATAATCCAAAGGTATATACCTTTGACATTTTTGTGTTTGAACAAAAATTTTTGTTTCAAGTCGGGTTATAATCCAAAGGTATATACCTTTGACATTTTTGTGTTTGAACAAAAATTTTTGTTTCAAGTCGGGTTATAATCCAAAGGTGACCTTTGACATTTTTGTGTTTGAACAAAAATTTTTGTTTCAAGTCGGGTTATAATCCAAAGGTATATACCTTTGACATTTTTGTGTTTGAACAAAAATTTTGAGAAAATTTGTTTTTGAATGTTTTGAAAAATTTTAAATTTTTGATGAAAATTGATATTTTTGTTTCAAGTCGGGTTATAATCCAAAGGTATATACCTTTGACATTTTTGTGTTTGAACAAAAATTTTGAGAAAATTTGTTTTTGAATGTTTTGAAAATTTTTAAATTTTTGATGAAAATTGATATTTTTGTTTCAAGTCGGGTTATAATCCAAAGGTATATACCTTTGACATTTTTGTGTTTGAACAAAAATTTTGAGAAAATTTGTTTTTGAATGTTTTGAAAAATTTTAAATTTTTGATGAAAATTGATATTTTTGTTTCAAGTCGGGTTATAATCTAAAGGTATATACCTTTGACATTTTTGTGTTTGAACAAAAATTTTTGTTTCAAGTCGGGTTATAATCCAAAGGTATATCCACCTTTGACATTTTTGTGTTTGAACAAAAATTTTTGTTTCAAGTCGGGTTATAATCCAAAGGTATATACCTTTGACATTTTTGTGTTTGAACAAAAATTTTTGTTTCAAGTTGGGTTATAATCCAAAGGTATATACCTTTGACATTTTTGTGTTTGAACAAAAATTTTGAGAAAATTTGTTTTTGAATGTTTTGAAAAATTTTAAATTTTTGATAAAAATTGATATTTTTGTTTCAAGTCGGGTTATAATCCAAAGGTATATACCTTTGACATTTTTGTGTTTGAACAAAAATTTTGAGAAAATTTGTTTTTGAATGTTTTGAAAAATTTTAAATTTTTGATGAAAATTGATATTTTTGTTTCAAGTCGGGTTATAATCCAAAGGTATATACCTTTGACATTTTTGTGTTTGAACAAAAATTTTGAGAAAATTTGTTTTTGAATGTTTTGAAAAATTTTAAATTTTTGATGAAAATTGATATTTTTGTTTCAAGTCGGGTTATAATCCAAAGGTATATACCTTTGACATTTTTGTGTTTGAACAAAAATTTTTGTTTCAAGTCGGGTTATAATCCAAAGGTATATATATACCTTTGAAATTTTTGTGTTTGAACAAAAATTTTTGTTTCAAGTCGGGTTATAATCCAAAGGTATATACCTTTGACATTTTTGTGTTTGAACAAAAATTTTTGTTTCAAGTCGGGTTATAATCCAAAGGTATATACCTTTGACGTTTTTGTGTTTGAACAAAAATTTTTGTTTCAAGTCGGGTTATAATCCAAAGGTATATACCTTTGACATTTTTGTGTTTGAACAAAAATTTTTGTTTCAAGTCGGGTTATAATCCAAAGATATATACCTTTGACGTTTTTGTATTTGAACAAAAATTTTTGTTTCAAGTCGGGTTATAATCCAAAGGTATATACCTTTGACATTTTTGTGTTTGAACAAAAATTTTTGTTTCAAGTCGGGTTATAATCCAAAGGTATATATATACCTTTGAAATTTTTGTGTTTGAACAAAAATTTTTGTTTCAAGTCGGGTTATAATCCAAAGGTATATACCTTTGACATTTTTGTGTTTGAACAAAAATTTTTGTTTCAAGTCGGGTTATAATCCAAAGGTATATACCTTTGACGTTTTTGTGTTTGAACAAAAATTTTTGTTTCAAGTCGGGTTATAATCCAAAGGTATATACCTTTGACATTTTTGTGTTTGAACAAAAATTTTTGTTTCAAGTCGGGTTATAATCCAAAGGTATATACCTTTGACGTTTTTGTATTTGAACAAAAATTTTTGTTTCAAGTCGGGTTATAATCCAAAGGTATATACCTTTGACATTTTTGTGTTTGAACAAAAATTTTGAGAAAATTTGTTTTTGAATGTTTTGAAAAATTTTAAATTTTTGATGAAAATTGATATTTTTGTTTCAAGTCGGGTTATAATCCAAAGGTATATATATACCTCTGACATTTTTGTGTTTGAACAAAAATTTTGAGAAAATTTGTTTTTGAATGTTTTGAAAAATTTTAAATTTTTGATGAAAATTGATATTTTTGTTTCAAGTCGGGTTATAATCCAAAGGTATATACCTTTGACATTTTTGTGTTTGAACAAAAATTTTGAGAAAATTTGTTTTTGAATGTTTTGAAAAATTTTAAATTTTTGATGAAAATTGATATTTTTGTTTCAAGTCGGGTTATAATCCAAAGGTATATATATACCTTTGACATTTTTGTGTTTGAACAAAAATTTTGAGAAAATTTGTTTTTGAATGTTTTGAAAAATTTTAAATTTTTGATGAAAATTGATATTTTTGTTTTAAGTCGGGTTATAATCCAAAGGTATATACCTTTGACATTTTTGTGTTTGAACAAAAATTTTGAGAAAATTTGTTTTTGAATGTTTTGAAAAATTTTAAATTTTTGATGAAAATTGATATTTTTGTTTCAAGTCGGGTTATAATCCAAAGGTATATATATACCTTTGACATTTTTGTGTTTGAACAAAAATTTTTGTTTCAAGTCGGGTTATAATCCAAAGGTACCTTTGACATTTTTGTGTTTGAACAAAAATTTTTGTTTCAAGTCGGGTTATAATCCAAAGGTATATTACCTTTGACATTTTTGTGTTTGAACAAAAATTTTTGTTTCAAGTCGGGTTATAATCCAAAGGTATATACCTTTGACATTTTTGTGTTTGAACAAAAATTTTTGTTTCAAGTCGGGTTATAATCCAAAGGTATATACCTTTGACATTTTTGTGTTTGAACAAAAATTTTTGTTTCAAGTCGGGTTATAATCCAAAGGTATAAACCTTTGACATTTTTGTGTTTGAACAAAAATTTTGAGAAAATTTGTTTTTGAATGTTTTGAAAAATTTTAAATTTTTGATGAAAATTGATATTTTTGTTTCAAGTCGGGTTATAATCCAAAGGTATATACCTTTGACATTTTTGTGTTTGAACAAAAATTTTGAGAAAATTTGTTTTTGAATGTTTTGAAAAATTTTAAATTTTTGATGAAAATTGATATTTTTGTTTCAAGTCGGGTTATAATCCAAAGGTATATACCTTTGACATTTTTGTGTTTGAACAAAAATTTTTGTTTCAAGTCGGGTTATAATCCAAAGATATATACCTTTGACATTTTTGTGTTTGAACAAAAATTTTTGTTTCAAGTCGGGTTATAATCCAAAGGTATATACCTTTGTAATTTTTGTGTTTGAACAAAAATTTTTGTTTCAAGTCGGGTTATAATCCAAAGGTACCTTTGACATTTTTGTGTTTGAACAAAAATTTTTGTTTCAAGTCGGGTTATAATCCAAAGGTATATACCTTTGACATTTTTGTGTTTGAACAAAAATTTTGAGAAAATTTGTTTTTGAATGTTTTGAAAAATTTTAAATTTTTGATGAAAATTGATATTTTTGTTTCAAGTCGGGTTATAATCCAAAGGTATATACCTTTGACAATTTTGTGTTTGAACAAAAATTTTGAGAAAATTTGTTTTTGAATGTTTTGAAAAATTTTAAATTTTTGATGAAAATTAATATTTTTGTTTCAAGTCGGGTTATAATCCAAAGGTATATACCTTTGACATTTTTGTGTTTGAACAAAAATTTTTGTTTCAAGTCGGGTTATAATCCAAAGGTATATACCTTTGACATTTTTGTGTTTGAACAAAAATTTTGAGAAAATTTGTTTTTGAATGTTTTGAAAAATTTTAAATTTTTGATGAAAATTGATATTTTTGTTTCAAGTCGGGTTATAATCCAAAGGTATATACCTTTGACATTTTTGTGTTTGAACAAAAATTTTGAGAAAATTTGTTTTTGAATGTTTTGAAAAATTTTAAATTTTTGATGAAAATTGATATTTTTGTTTCAAGTCGGGTTATAATCCAAAGGTATATATATACCTTTGACATTTTTGTGTTTGAACAAAAATTTTTGTTTCAAGTCGGGTTATAATCCAAAGGTATATACCTTTGACATTTTTGTGTTTGAACAAAAATTTTTGTTTCAAGTCGGGTTATAATCCAAAGGTATATACCTTTGACATTTTTGTGTTTGAACAAAAATTTTGAGAAAATTTGTTTTTGAATGTTTTGAAAATTTTTAAATTTTTGATGAAAATTGATATTTTTGTTTCAAGTCGGGTTATAATCCAAAGGTATATACCTTTGACATTTTTGTGTTTGAACAAAAATTTTGAGAAAATTTGTTTTTGAATGTTTTGAAAAATTTTAAATTTTTGATGAAAATTGATATTTTTGTTTCAAGTCGGGTTATAATCCAAAGGTATATACCTTTGACATTTTTGTGTTTGAACAAAAATTTTTGTTTCAAGTCGGGTTATAATCCAAAGGTATATCCACCTTTGACATTTTTGTGTTTGAACAAAAATTTTTGTTTCAAGTCGGGTTATAATCCAAAGGTATATATACCTTTGACATTTTTGTGTTTGAACAAAAATTTTTGTTTCAAGTCGGGTTATAATCCAAAGGTATATACCTTTGACATTTTTGTGTTTGAACAAAAATTTTTGTTTCAAGTCGGGTTATAATCCAAAGGTATATACCTTTGACATTTTTGTGTTTGAACAAAAATTTTGAGAAAATTTGTTTTTGAATGTTTTGAAAAATTTTAAATTTTTGATGAAAATTGATATTTTTGTTTCAAGTCGGGTTATAATCCAAAGGTATATACCTTTGACATTTTTGTGTTTGAACAAAAATTTTTGTTTCAAGTCGGGTTATAATCCAAAGGTATATACCTTTGACATTTTTGTGTTTGAACAAAAATTTTTGTTTCAAGTCGGGTTATAATCCAAAGGTATATATATACCTTTGACATTTTTGTGTTTGAACAAAAGTTTTTGTTTCAAGTCGGGTTATAATCCAAAGGTATATACCTTTGACATTTTTGTGTTTGAACAAAAATTTTGAGAAAATTTGTTTTTGAATGTTTTGAAAAATTTTAAATTTTTGATGAAAATTGATATTTTTGTTTCAAGTCGGGTTATAATCCAAAGGTATATACCTTTGACATTTTTGTGTTTGAACAAAAATTTTTGTTTCAAGTCGGGTTATAATCCAAAGGTATATACCTTTGACATTTTTGTGTTTGAACAAAAATTTTTGTTTCAAGTCGGGTTATAATCCAAAGGTATATATATACCTTTGACATTTTTGTGTTTGAACAAAAGTTTTTGTTTCAAGTCGGGTTATAATCCAAAGGTATATACCTTTGACATTTTTGTGTTTGAACAAAAATTTTTGTTTCAAGTCGGGTTATAATCCAAAGGTATATATATATACCTTTGACATTTTTGTGTTTGAACAAAAATTTTGAGAAAATTTGTTTTTGAATGTTTTGAAAAATTTTAAATTTTTGATGAAAATTGATATTTTTGTTTCAAGTCGGGTTATAATCCAAAGGTATATACCTTTGACATTTTTGTGTTTGAACAAAAATTTTTGTTTCAAGTCGGGTTATAATCCAAAGGTATTATACCTTTGACATTTTTGTGTTTGAACAAAAATTTTTGTTTCAAGTCGGGTTATAATCCAAAAGTATATACCTTTGACGTTTTTGTGTTTGAACAAAAATTTTTGTTTCAAGTCGGGTTATAATCCAAAGGTATATACCTTTGACATTTTTGTGTTTGAACAAAAATTTTTGTTTCAAGTCGGGTTATAATCCAAAGGTATATACCTTTGACATTTTTGTGTTTGAACAAAAATTTTGAGAAAATTTGTTTTTGAATGTTTTGAAAAATTTTAAATTTTTGATGAAAATTGATATTTTTGTTTCAAGTCGGGTTATAATCCAAAGGTATATACCTTTGACATTTTTGTGTTTGAACAAAAATTTTTGTTTCAAGTCGGGTTATAATCCAAAGGTATATATACCTTTGACATTTTTGTGTTTGAACAAAAATTTTTGTTTCAAGTCGGGTTATAATCCAAAGGTATATACCTTTGACATTTTTGTGTTTGAACAAAAATTTTTGTTTCAAGTCGGGTTATAATCCAAAGGTATATACCTTTGACATTTTTGTGTTTGAACAAAAATTTTGAGAAAATTTGTTTTTGAATGTTTTGAAAAATTTTAAATTTTTGATGAAAATTGATATTTTTGTTTCAAGTCGGGTTATAATCCAAAGGTATATACCTTTGACATTTTTGTGTTTGAACAAAAATTTTTGTTTCAAGTCGGGTTATAATCCAAAGATATATACCTTTGACATTTTTGTGTTTGAACAAAAATTTTTGTTTCAAGTCGGGTTATAATCCAAAGGTATATACCTTTGACATTTTTGTGTTTGAACAAAAATTTTTGTTTCAAGTCGGGTTATAATCCAAAGGTATATATATACCTTTGACATTTTTGTGTTTGAACAAAAATTTTTGTTTCAAGTCGGGTTATAATCCAAAGGTATATACCTTTGACATTTTTGTGTTTGAACAAAAATTTTTGTTTCAAGTCGGGTTATAATCCAAAAGTATATACCTTTGACATTTTTGTGTTTGAACAAAAATTTTGAGAAAATTTGTTTTTGAATGTTTTGAAAAATTTTAAATTTTTGATGAAAATTGATATTTTTGTTTCAAGTCGGGTTATAATCCAAAGGTATATACCTTTGACATTTTTGTGTTTGAACAAAAATTTTTGTTTCAAGTCGGGTTATAATCCAAAGGTATATACCTTTGGATTATATATACCTTTGACATTTTTGTGTATGAACAAAAAATTTTGAGAAAATTTGTTTTTGAATGTTTTGAAAAATTTTAAATTTTTGATGAAAATTGATATTTTTGTTTCAAGTCGGGTTATAATCCAAAGGTATATACCTTTGACATTTTTGTGTTTGAACAAAAATTTTTGTTTCAAGTCGGGTTATAATCCAAAGGTATATACCTTTGACATTTTTGTGTTTGAACAAAAATTTTTGTTTCAAGTCGGGTTATAATCCAAAAGTATATACCTTTGACATTTTTGTGTTTGAACAAAAATTTTGAGAAAATTTGTTTTTGAATGTTTTGAAAAATTTTAAATTTTTGATGAAAATTGATATTTTTGTTTCAAGTCGGGTTATAATCCAAAGGTATATACCTTTGACATTTTTGTGTTTGAACAAAAATTTTTGTTTCAAGTCGGGTTATAATCCAAAGGTATATACCTTTGACATTTTTGTGTTTGAACAAAAATTTTTGTTTCAAGTCGGGTTATAATCCAAAAGTATATACCTTTGACGATTTTGTGTTTGAACAAAAATTTTTGTTTCAAGTCGGGTTATAATCCAAAGGTATATACCTTTGACATTTTTGTGTTTGAACAAAAAATTTTGTTTCAAGTCGGGTTATAATCCAAAGGTATATACCTTTGACATTTTTGTGTTAGAACAAAAATTTTTGTTTCAAGTCGGGTTATAATCCAAAAGTATATACCTTTGACATTTTTGTGTTTGAACAAAAATTTTGAGAAAATTTGTTTTTGAATGTTTTGAAAAATTTTAAATTTTTGATGAAAATTGATATTTTTGTTTCAAGTCGGGTTATAATCCAAAGGTATATACCTTTGACATTTTTGTGTTTGAACAAAAATTTTTGTTTCAAGTCGGGTTATAATCCAAAGGTATATACCTTTGACATTTTTGTGTTTGAACAAAAATTTTTGTTTCAAGTCGGGTTATAATCCAAGCACCAGGTTTAACGTTGCCATCCACTGCGACAAGTACTCTATTTTATCTTCTCTCGGCAATCCCCAGGCTGGAGATTTAAAGTTAAAATCTCCGGCTAGAATGACTCTTTTGGGTCGTAGAAGTCCAATCTTTTCCATGATCTGGTCCTCTTTTGCTTTATATGCCTCCAGGGAGATGTCTGGCGAAATATAAGCGTTGATTATTGCCAAATCTTGGATCTCGATAGTGACTTGAAAGATCGCCACATTTCCTCGCTGGTCCATCAACAATCCCTGCTTTTTAGCCAGTTGTTTGTTTGGTTCTTGTAGTAGCACTAGGTCTGCTCCGATTCGCTTGCAGTGCCGGTGTGGATGATTTTAAACTTGATTTTTTTACTTTACCATAATTTTTATAGTACGATTACAACAGCAAAAAAGCCACAAACGACCGGTATTTTATTATAAAGCAGTTTGCAATTTTTTGTTATTATTATTATTAAATTTTTAATTAAATTAATTATGATTAAACCTAACATACATTTTAAATCAATGTAATTGACGTATATCTATTCATATCAAACTTATAAATATAAATACAAATCAATCATAACAATCCGTCTATCCTTTTAAGAGTTTAGCTACTCAAAACATTTTAAACATTTGACACATGAATACTGTAACATTAACCTAAATCGTGTCATAAGGATTCCTGTGAAAACATTTTTTTTCACCTTTCAATCTTGTCACAGGGAATAACGATTATGTATGTTTTCTGTGCCACCCAAGTGGTGCGATATTTTCGGGTACTGTAAGGTTTCGCAATGTCAGTTTCAATTTGCGAGCGCTCGCACCAAAAGGAGAAATGTGCGATTTATCAAAAAAGTTTTACTTTCGCAAGTTGAAACGAAATTAAATGCGAATGCCTGTATGACTGATGCGAATTTTATGTAAGAATGTTTTGGGAATGATAAATAATTTATAAAAAGAGGTTAAGTGGTAAGTAAATTGTTAAATCCTTGTAGATAATATTAATTGTTTTCAATATATTTTAAAATTATTATTAAGACAGCTTCTAAATAATTTTATAAAATTCAAATTAATCTTAAACATTCAAAATTGCAATTAAAATTTATTTATAAAAAGAATGATCCATTTTGTACATATAAAGGGTGTCCCAAAATTAACGCAAGATTTGAATTAAATAGAAAACATAGTTTTTAGACTTTAGATTGTTATTTTTTATTGAATCTAACGTACATAGGAGAGGGTTATTTATGAAATAAAACATTGAGCAAACGGCTTGCACGGCATTGCTGGCACATACATAACATTCTGCATAAATGTGGCTGAATTTCGTTGATGCAGCGTTTAATTTCTTCCTATAATGCACGGATGGTTGTGGGCTTGTTGACATAGATCTTTGACTTCAAAAATCCCTATAAAAAAATTGATCTAGGGGGTCAATTCTGATCACCGAAACGAAAGAGTACACGAGCAGAAAATGTCTTATGCAGTAATTGATTTGTTTCACGGGCTGTATGGTATGTGGCACCGTCTTGATTTCATTTTTACTAACCCTAAACTTTCAGCTTCAAATTGTTTTTTTAGGGTTGCTACCAATTTACTGTATAAATGGCGGCAAATTCAAATCTTGCGTTAATTTTGGGACACCCTTTATAAAAAAAATATAGAGTGGTGTTTAAAATGCTCTTGATGACAAACTTTTGGGTGAGTGGGTAAATGGGTCACTTCAAAACATGATAACAAGTCAATAGTTTGGATTGGAGTGGCCTACCCACCTACCTAAGTGTTAGTTACCAAAATGTTAAACTGCAACTTTCTCTTAGGACAAAATGACTTTTGATGCTTGCAAAGAGGTCACATATTTTACTTGACAAACAATTGGGTGGGTGGGTCATTCCAAACCATGATAACCAGTCAACAGTTTGCATTGCAGTAGCCAACCCACCCACCCAAGTGTTAGTTATCAAAAAGTTAGATCGCGACCTTCTCTTGTGGCTTAATGACTTCTGATGTCCGTAAAGAGCTCAAATATGCAATCTCTTGACGACAAACACTTGGGTGGGTGTGTGGGACATACTCCATAATATGATAACCAGTCAATAGTTTGGATTGGAGTAGCTCACCCACCCACCCAAATGTTCGGCATTCAAAAATTGTGAAAAAATGACTTTTATTGTCCGCAAAGAAGTCAAACATGCAATCTCTTAATAACAGAAACTTGGGTGGGTGAGTGGGCCACTCCATACCATAATAACCAGTCAATAGTTTGAATTGGAGTGGCCCGCCCACCCACTCAAGTGCCACTCATCAAGAGATTGGATTCCCATAGCCTCTTCAAACATAAAAACTTTATCAGATTTTAACAAAATTTGGCAACAATATGACCTATTAAAAGTACTACCAACTGTAAAAAATTAAACTAAATCTATACGACCAATTTTGCATAACCTCAAAATTGAAAACATTGCAACATTTGCAGTTAAAGGAAGAGGAAACAGAAAAAGTTGAATAACTTCAAAACCAAACATTGGATTTTTATCAAATTTGGCAACAATGCATTTTAACAACAGTAGAACCAATTGTAAAAATTAAATCAAAATATATTCGATCAATTTTGCATAACCTCAAAAGTACTCAACTGGCTAAGTTTAAAGTTAAAGGATTAGGTGATAGAAAAAGTTGAATAATTTTAAAACTGAACATTGGATTTTGTTCAAATTTGGCAACAATGCGTTTTAATAACAGTAATACCAATAATAATTTGATTAAAATCAATGCGGACAATTTTAAAAAATCTATATTTTAGTAAGTTTGCAATATTTGAGATTGAAGGAGCAAAAAAATTTAAAAAAATCATATCTTTCTAGTTATGCATTAAATATTAATGCAAATTGGTACCAATATACTCTTATATTATTAGTATCAACTCTATGAAATTAAACAAAATTGGCACAACCAATTTTGAATGACCTCAATTAATATGACCTCACCCAATCTAAGCACCAACAATAAGAAAATTAAATAAAATTAATAATTTCCAAGATATGCATTGAATTTTGATGCAAATTGGTACCAATATACTACAATACCATTAGTACCAAACCTACAAAATTCAACAAAAATAACACGCCCAATTTTGCCTAACCTCAATTAAATTGACCTCATTCAATCTAACAATCAACAAACTAAGATAACAATAAAATCAATATCTTCCAAAGTAGGCATTAAAAATTGATGCAAATTGGTACCAACATACTTCAATACTATTAATACATACCCTAAAAAATTTAACAAAATCTACTGAGCGAATTTGGAATAAACTCATTTAAATTGACCTCATCCAATCTAAGCATCAGCAACAAAGCTATAAACTAAAATCAATATTTTCAAAGATATGCATTGGATTTTGATGCAAATTGGTACCAATATACTTCAATTCCATTAGTATCAAACCTACAAAATTCAACAAATTTGACACGCCCAATTTTGCATAACCTCAATTAAATTGACCTCATTTAATCTAACAATTAACAAACTAAGATAACAATAAAATTAATATCTTCCAAATAATGCATTAAAACTTAATGCAAATTGGTACCAACGTACTTCAATACTATTAGTACATACTCTACAAAATTTAACAAAATCTACTGGGCAAATTTGGAATAAACTTATTTATATTGATCTTATCCAATCTAAGCATCAGCAACAAAGCAATAAACTAAAATCAATATTTTCAAAGATATGCATTAAATTTTGATGCAAATTAGTACCAATTTATTACAGTACCATTAGTACCAAACCTACAAGATTCAACAAATTTGACACGCCCAATTTTGCATAATCTCAATTAAATTAACCTCATTTAATCTAAAAATCAACAAACTAAGATATCAATAAAATCAATATCTTCCAAAATATGCATTAAAATTTGATGCAAATTGGTACCAACATACTTCAATACCATTAGTACATACCCTACAAAGATTACCAAAATCTACTGGGCGAATTTGGAATAAACTCATTTAAATTGACCTCATTCAATCTAAGCATCAGCAACAAAGCTATAAACTAAAATCAATATCTTTAAAGATATGCATTGAATTTTGATGCAAATTAGTACCAATACACTTCAATACTATTAGTATCAAACTTACAAAATTCAACAAATTTGACACGCCCAATTTTGCATAACCTCAATTAAATTGACCTCAATTAATCTAACAATTAACAAACTAAGATAACAATAAAATTAATATCTTCCAAATAATGCATTAAAATTTAATGCAAATTGGTACCAACATACTTCAATACTATTAATACATACCCTAAAAAATTTAACAAAATCTACTGGGCGAATTTGGAATAAACTCATTTAAATTGACCTCATCCAATCTAAGCATCAGCAACAAAGCTATAAACTAAAATCAATATCTTCAAAGATATGCATTGGATTTTGATGCAAATTAGTACCAATATACTACAATACCATTAGTACCAAACCTACAAAATTCAACAAATTTAACACGCCCAATTTTGCATAACCTCAATTAAATTGACTTCATTTAATCTAATAATCAACAAACTAAGATAACAATAAAATCAATATCTTTCAAAGTATGCATTAAAATTTGATGCAAATTGGTACCAACGTACTTCAATACCATTAGTACATACCCTACAAAATTTAACAAAATCTACTGGGCCAATTTGGAATAAACTCATTTAAATTGACCTCATCCAATCTAAGCATCAGCAACAAAGCTATAAACTAAAATCAATATCTTCAAAAATATGCATTGGATTTTGATGCAAATTGGTACCAATACACTTCAATGCTATTAGTATCAAACCTATAAAATTCAACAAATTTGACACGCCCAATTTTGCATAACCTTAATGAAATTGACCTCATTCAATCTAACAATCAACAAACTAAGATAACAATAAAATCAATATCTTCCAAAATATGCATTAAAATTTGATGCAAATTGGTACCAACATACTTCATTATCATTAGTACATACCCTACAAAGATTACCAAAATCTACTGGGCGAATTTGGAATAAACTCATTTAAATTGACCTCATTCAATCTAAGCATCAGCAACAAAGCTATAAACTAAAATCAATATCTTTAAAGATATGCATTGAATTTTGATGCAAATTAGTACCAATACACTTCAATACTATTAGTATCAAACCTACAAAATTCAACAAATTTGACACGCCCAATTTTGCATAACCTCAATTAAATTGACCTCAATTAATCTAACAATTAACAAACTAAGATAACAATAAAATTAATATCTTCCAAATAATGCATTAAAATTTAATGCAAATTGGTACCAACATACTTCAATACTATTAATACATACCCTAAAAAATTTAACAAAATCTACTGGGCAAATTTGGAATAAACTCATTTATATTGATCTTATCCAATCTAAGCATCAGCAACAAAGCAATAAACTAAAATCAATATTTTCAAAGATATGCATTGAATTTTGATGCAAAATTTACTACAGTACCATTAGTACCAAACCTACAAAATTCAACAAATTTGACACGCCCAATTTTGCATAACCTCAATTAAATTAACCTCATTTAATCTAACAATCAACAAACTAAGATAACAATAAAATCAATATCTTTCAAAATATGCATTAAAATTTGATGCAAATTGGTATTAACATACTTCAATACCATTAGTACATACCCTACAAAATTTAACAAAATCTACTGGGCGAATTTGGAATAAACTCATTTAAATTGACCTCATCCAATCTAAGCATTAGCAACAAAGCTATAAACTAAAATAAATATCTTTAAAGATATGCATTGGATTTTAATGCAACTTAGTACCAATATACTTCAATACCATTAGTATCAAACCTACAAAATTCAACAAATTTGACACGCCCAATTTTGCATAACCTCAATTAAATTGACCTCATTTGATTTAACAATCAACAAACTAAGATTACAATAAAATCAATATCTTCCAAAATATGTATTAAAATTTTATGCAAATTGGTACCAACATACTTCAATACTATTAGTACATACCCTACAAAATTTAACAAAATCTACTAGACGAATTTGGAATAAACTCATTTAAATTGACCTCATCTAATCTAAGCATCAGCAACAAAGCTATAAACTAAAATCAATATCTTCAAAGATATGCATTGGATTTTGATGCAAATTGGTACCAATATACTACAATACCATTAGTACCAAACCTACAAAATTCAACAAATTTGACACGCCCAATTTTGCATAACCTCAATTAAGTTGACCTCATTTAATCTAATAATCAACAAACTAAGATAACAATAAAATCAATATCTTCCAAAGTATGCATTAAAATTTTATGCAAATTGGTACCAACATACTTTAATATCATTAGTACATACCCTAAAAAATTTAACAAAATCTACTGGGCGAATTTAGAATAAACTCATTTATATTGACCTTATCCAATCTAAGCATCAGCAACAAAGCAATAAACTAAAATTAATATTTTCAAAGATATGCATTGGATTTTGATGCAAATTGGTACCAATATACTACAATACCATTAGTACCAAACCTTTCAAATTCAACAAATTTGACACGCCCAATTTTGCATAACCTCAATTAAATTGACCTCACTTAATCTAATAATCAACAAACTAAGATAACAATAAAATCAATATCTTCCAAAGTATGCATTAAAATTTGATGCAAATTGGTACCAACATACTTCAATACCATTAGTACATACCCTACAAAATTTAACAAAATCTACTGGGCCAATTCGGAATAAACTCATTTAAATTGACCTTATCCAATCTAAGCATCAGCAACAAAGCTATAAACTAAAATCAATATCTTCAAAGATATGCATTGGTTTTTAATGTAAATTAGTACCAATATACTTTATTACCATAACTATCAAACCTACAAAATTCAACAAATTTGACACGAACAATTTTGCATAACCTCAATTAAATTGACTTTATTCAATCTATCAATCAACAAACTAAGATAGCAATAAAAACAATATCTTCCAAAATATGCATTAAAATTTATGCAAATTGGTACCAACATATTTCAATACTATTAGTACATACCCTACAAAATTTAACAAAATTTACTGGGCAAATTTGGAATAAACTCATTTAAATTGACCTCATCCAATCTAAGCATTAGCAACAAAGCTATAAACTAATATCAATATCTTTAAAAATATGCATTGGATTTTGATGCAAATTAGTACCAATACACTTCAATACCATTAGTATCAAACCTATAAAATTCAACAAATTTAACACGCTCAATTTTGCATAACCTCAATTAAATTGACCTCATTCAATCTAACAATCAACAAACTAAGATAACAAAAAAATCAATATTTTCCAAAATATGCATTAAAATTTGATGCAAATTGGTACCAACGTACTTTAATACCATTAGTACATACCCTACAAAATTTAATAAAATCTACTGGGCCAATTTGGAATAAACTCATTTAAATTGACCTCATCCAATCTAAGCATCAGCAACAAAGCTATAAACTAAAATCAATATCTTCAAAGATATGCATTGGATTTTGATGCAAATTTGTACCAATACACTTCAATACAATTAGTATTAAACCTACAAAATTCAACAAATTTGACACGTCCAATTTTGCATAACCTCAATTAAATTGACCTCATTTGGTTTAACAATCAACAAACTAAGATTACAATAAAATCAATATCTTCCAAAATATGTATTAAAATTTTATGCAAATTGGTACCAACATACTTCAATACTATTAGTACATACCCTACAAAATTTAACAAAATCTACTAGACGAATTTGGAATAAACTCATTTAAATTGACCTCATCCAATCTAAGCATCAGCAACAAAGCTATAAACTAATATCAATATTTTCAAAGATATGCATTGGATTTTGATGCAAATTAGTACCAATACACTTCAATTTCATTAGTATCAAACCTATAAAATTCAACAAATTTGACACGCCCAATTTTGCATAACCTCAATTAAATTGATCTCATCAAATCTAACAATCAACAAACTAAGATAACAATAAAAACAATATCTTCCAAAATATGCATTAAAATTTGATGCAAATTGGTACCAACGTACTTCAATACCATTAGTACGTACCCTACAAAATTTAGCAAAATCTACTGGGCCAATTCGAAATAAGCTCATTTAAATTGACTTCATCCAATCTAAGCATCAGCAACAAAGCTATAAACTAAAATCAATATCTTCAAAGATATGCATTGGATTTTGATGCAAATTGGTACCAATATACTACAATACAATTAGTACCAAACCTACAAAATTCAACAAATTTTACACGCCCAATTTTGCATAACCTCAATTAAATTGACCTCATCCAATCTAACAATTAACAAACTGAGATAACAATAAAATTAATATTTTCTAAAATATGCATTAAAATTTGATGCAAATTGGTACCAACATACTTCAATACTATTAGTACATACCCTAAAAAATTTATCAAAATCTACTAGGCCAATTTGGAATAAACTCATTTAAATTGACCTCATCTAATCTAAGCATCAGCAACAAAGTTATAAACTAAAATTAATATCTTCAAAGATGTGCATTGGATTTTGATGCAAATTGGTAATAATATACTTCAATACCATTAGTATCAAACCTATAAAATTCAACAAATTTGTGCGTGTGGTTCAGATTTGTGTTGCCCTCCTATCCGCCTAAATGTTTGTGATCCATTTTTTGCCTACAAACACTTGGGTGAGTAGGTTGAAACTAAGTTTAAACTTAGTGGTCTTGTGGTTTGGATTGGTGTTCCCTTACCACCCACCCAAGTGTTTGTGATCTTTTTTTTTTGCCTACAAATTTTTGGGTGGGTTTGCGGTAATTAAGTTTAAACTTAGTGAGCGTGTGGTTTAGATTGGTGTTCTCTTAACTCAGCAGAAACATAACAAATCATTCTTGCGCAGCAGATATACTCATAAAGTTTCAATTTACAATATTTAAAATGTATTTCGACTTTTATTCATTATTGAGAAAGGCTAGCTAAACATTATATCTTGATTAGTATGTAAATGATAGCAAAATGTTAGCAATTACTTAGTTTTTAAGTAACGCCTTTACTAACAAAAAACAAACAATTCAATAAATATGAAAAAAAACTGGACATATTCGAATACATAATCATGCAAAACGGGCACATTCTCTCTGTGTATGTGCAGTGACACCTACACATTCCGCCGGCGCACTGTAATTTAATAAACTGCACATAATAATTATGACAATAATTGTATATAATTACAAATTTAAAAGCGTTTATATGGTAACAGTGCAATTTATAAAGTCAAGTATCGTATTAACAATCGCTGGCAGAGAAGTCCTGTCTTATGTTTCATAACACTCGTAACTTAATACCGAGATGAAATATTTCCCAGAAACCCTATATATTAACTCTAACACTCTACAATAATACTAGTTCGCATATACATAAGGACTAGTAAAATGATCTGTGATGTATTGAACGACCACGCACTCATTACTTGCGCAAGGTTCTTTAAGTTTCAATTTATTTAAATAAATAAAAATATTTTGTTCCAATTTATTTCAATCAATCAAATCTACAATTGGTGCTGCGCCCATATAGATAAATCTCGCTCCATTTATTCAAAAAATATTATTCTTTCATTTTTTAAATAAATATGCAATAAAAATAAATCAAACAATCACCACCTCTGGCTGGATGAACGAGGAAGTTTCGCATTTGAATTTTTATTGTACATCGCGTGTTCGGAATGTGCCCGCACATAAATCACGAGCCGATTGAACGTTTCGAAATCACATTTACATATGCTGACAACCCTGAGTTGAAGAAGACATAAATTTGTTGCTATTATGTGAGATATGAGAAGTTTAGGTTGGAGGATGTGATTTATAGATTTTTAAAAGCCGACCAAATATTATATTGTTTCTTTACGCATATTATGAGTTACTTTATCGACCGAGGGCATTTCTCTTGGGTGTGATACTTGAGACCTCGCTTTGGAATCACGACAAGGTACCCGGATGTTTGCGTCGTTTAATTAGGTTAAGTCTATTCAGATATAGGTTGAATTCAATGATTACTTACTATAAAATGCACTTAGTTTGATGTTACTTACAATTTTAATTTTGTTCAAAGATGTTAATATAGACAGAACAATAGTTTTAAACCATAATTAATTAACATAGTAATTTTATTTTATTATATTTAAATAAAATATTTATCTTTATTATTTAGCTCATTGCTTTGAGTTGAGCAAACAAATCAAATACATACTCATTTAAGAGTGTCCTCAAATTAATCAGACATAAAGTGAATCTTAAAGTGTAACTAACATGACATTGAGATTCAGGTTATTGAAGTACTTCACAGCAGCCAAAAGATTTTTACATATAGACCGAACGGTTTTTGAGGTATGTCAAACAAAGTAATTAGCATTGAGGTCATCGAGGCTGTAGCATGATAAATACGCTACCGGTTGTACTATGCTGTAAAATATAGAAATGCAAGCTTTGTACATGCATTTTCTTAGCAAAGCATGTACTTAATCTAATTATGGGATTTATGTTTCAAAAACCTAGTGACAGCTAAGGTGGTGGTAGTAGGGAAGGAAACCAAAAAAGAAATAATTCTTGAATCTGGATACCTTCCTTACAATCAGCAGAGACCTCCACTACCTGCAAAACTACTGCAGCTGACGTAGGGCAAACCACCTCAAGGTTAGGAAAAGAACGGTGCTTTTTTTAGTCAGTAAAAACCTGACACTACTGGACAGTATGGTGTCTTTTAAAGAACTATTTTTTTTTCTTTGCAAAAAAAAAAACAAATAAGTTTTAAATACATTTTTTACAAAATTTATGTTTAATTTCTTGCAATACATGCATTTTTTACTTTTTATTTTATATGCTTTATTTTTGTTAATAAAATGTCTTGCATTGTATTTATCGCAACTGAGGTCACAATTTGTAAAGTACAAACTCAACATTTTTACAAAACATTGTCAAAATACCCTAAAACTGACTACAATATATCAAAATCAATTTTTTTTGCTTGATTTTTGTTATTAAAATATTTTGCATTGTACTTATTGCAACTGAGGTCACAAATATTAAATTACAATCTTAAAATTTTTACAAAACATAGCCAAATTATTCTTATAACAACTACAATATAGAAAAACTAATTTCAAAATTTTGAGCTAATTTTGTTGCTTTGTAAAATGTTTTGAATTGTACTTATAGCAACTGAGGACACAATACTTATAGTACAAACTCAAATTTTTCACAAAATCTTGTCAAAACATCCTGAAAACAATTACAATATATTAAAACTAATTTAAAATTTTTAAACTATTTTTGTTGGTTGATTTTTATTAATAAAAGTCTTGCATTGTACTTATCGCTACTGAGGTTACAATTCTTAAAATAGAAACTCAAAATTTTTACAAAACATTGTAAAATATCTTAAAAACAACTACAATATATTAAAACTAATTTCAAAATTTTGAACTAATTTTATTGCTTGATTTTTGTTAGTAAAACATTTTGCATTGTACTTATTGCAACTGAGGTCACAAATATTAAAGTACAAACTAAAAATTTTCACAAAACATAGCCAAAATATCCTTATAACAAATACAATATAGAAAAACTAATTTCAAAATTTTGTTGCTTGATAAAATGTTTTGAAGTGTACTTATAGCAACTGAGGTCACAATACCTAAAGTACAAACTTAAAACTTTTACAAAACATTGTCAAAACATTCTAAAAACGACTACAATACATTAAAACTAATTTCAAAATTTTGAACTACTTTTGTTGCTTGATTTTTGTTAATAAGACATTTTACATTGTACTTACTGCAACTGAGGTCTTAAATATTATAGTACAAACTTAAAATTTTCACAAAACATCTTTATAAAAATATATTATATTAAAATATCTTTATAAAAACAACAATATATAAAAACTGATTTCAAAATTTTGAGCTAGTTTTGTTGCTTGATAAAAAGTTTTAAATTGTACTTATTGCAACTGAGGTCACTATTCTTAAAGTACAAACTCAAAATTTTTGCAAAACATTGCCAAAATATCCAAAAAACGACTACAATATATTAAAACTAATTTCAAAATTTTTAGCTATCTTTGTTGCTGAATTTTTGTTAATAACACATTTTGCATTGTACTTATTGCAACTGAGGTCACAAATATTAAAGTACAAACTCAAACTTTTTACAAAACATAACCAAAATATCTTTATATCAACTATAATATATAAAAACTAATTTCAAATATTTGAGCTAATTTTGTTGCTTGATAAAATGTTTTGAATTGTACTTATAGCAACTGAGGTCACAATACTTAAAGTACAAACTTAAAACTTTTACAAAACATTGTCAAAACATTCTAAAAACAACTAATTTCAAAATTTTAAACTATTTTTGTTGCTTAATTATATTTAATAAAATGTCTTGCAATGTATTTATCGCAACTGAGGTGACAATTTTTAAAGTGCAAAATCAAAATTTTTACAAAAAATTGCTTAAATATCCTAAAAACGGTTACAATATATTAAACTAATTTCAAATTTTTTTACTATTTTTGTTACTTAATTTTTGTTAATAAAATATCTTGTAGTGCACTTATCGTAACTGAGGTCTCAATTTGTGTAGAACAAACTCAAAATTTTTACAAAACATTGTCAAAATACTCTAAAACTGACTACAATACATCAAAATTAATTTTAAATCTTTATACTAACTTTGTTGCTTTATTTTGTTAATAAATTGTTTTGCATTTTATTTATCTCAACTGAGGTCACAATTCTTAAAGTGCAAACTCAAAATGCTTACAAAACATTGTCAGAATATCTTAAAAACGACTACAATATATAAAAATTAATTTTAAAATTTTGAACTAATTTTGTTGCTTGATTTTTATTATTAAAATGTCTTGCATTAAACTTATCGCAATTGAGGTCACAATTCTTAAAGTACAATCTCAATTTTTTTACAAAACATTGTCAGAATATTTTAAAAACGTTTACAATATGTTAAAATTAAATTCAAAATTTTAAACTATTTTTGTTGCTTGATTTTATTAATCAAATGTTTCGCATTGTACATATCGCAACTGAGGTCACAATTTTTAAAGTACAAATTTTAAATTTTCATGAAATATTGATAAAATATCCATAAAACAACTACACTATTTTAAAATTAATTTCAAAATTTTAAACTACTTATGTTGCTTAATTTTTGTTAATATAATAACTTGTAGTGCAAGTAAGGTTTTTTGTGAAACAGTATCTGCAAATAGACTTTAACGCATTTTTTATTGTAAATTTTTTGTTAAATCCATTAAAACAAATAGGATTCATACACGATTTTGCACAATTTTTTGATTTAATTTAGTTTTAATTGGAATTTTTGGTCATATTTACATTATAAACAGTTTTTTTATACAATTTTTACACTATTTCACACAATAAATGGGGTTTTTATGCAGTTTTTAATGAATTTCTAATTTCAAACAACAACTTTTTGAATAGTTTTGAGCATTAAATAAAATAAATACATTTTTTGCACCATTTTTGATGCATTAGGCAAATTTTGATTAACACTGTAAATGCATTTTTTGTCAAATTTGTTGGATTTTTTATGAATTTGGTATTAAACGGGGGTTTCTGCATTTATTCTGAATTACTGTATCTAATAAATGAATTTTCTGTTTACGGTTTTTAATAAATTTTGTGCAACTTTTAATTAATTTGATGCAATATAAGCACAATTTTTGATAAATTTATTATATTTATGTTTTTTTTTTAAATATTTTATGCAATAAATAATTTTCTGATGCAATTAATGACTTAAATACATTTTTGTTTTAATCTATTACAAACTTACTAATTGAACCTAGGGTTTTGCGCAATTTTTGAAGAGTTTTGTACTGCAAAAGGCGTTTGCCCAGTTTGCTATAATCATGAATTTGATGTTTTGTATACATTTTGTAAGTTTTTTGTTAATTTTATTAAGGCAAATAAGTTTTCTGCGCAATTTATTATTAATTTTATACGTGTATTGTATAAAAAGATAATTTTTTTGCAATTTTTAAACAATTTTTGATAAATTGCAATTTTTGACTTATTTATGCAATAAATGTTTTTTTTATGCAATTTTTGATAAATTTATTAAAGTACATGCTTTTTTAAGCAATTTTTAGTTTATGTTATGCAGTAATTGTAATTTTTGTTTGATTTTTAGTCAGTTTTATGCAATAAATAATTATTTTGTTTAATTTAATATCAATTTACTCAATTTTTGCATAATTTAATGTAAAAAATAGGTTTTTGTACAAATGTTGATAAATGTTATGATATAAAAAAAATTTTATTACAATTTTTGCGTTATTTAATGCAGTAAATAAGTTTTTTTCTGCAATTTCTGATATGCAATAAATGTATGCAATTTTTGATGAATTTACATAGAGTGCACGTTTTTTTGTGCAATTTTGCTTTATTTTGTGCAATAAATGTTTGTTTTGTTTAATTTTTTGTCAGTATAAATACTTTTTTGTACATTTTTTTGTCTAATTTACCAATAGAAAATAAATTTTTGCGCAATTTTTGATTAATTTTATGCAATAAATAGTTTTTTTTGTCAAATTTTTGTTAAATCTAATGGAAGAAATTCTATTTACGCAATTTTTAATGTTTTTTTATGACACATTTTTGAAATAATAAATTTTTATTGCAATTTTGGATAAATTAAATATGATTTTTGCAACTTTCAATGAGTTAATTAGGTAAATAGAGTTTCTGTGCCATTTTTGATAAATTTTTAATCTATTTTTTTTGTAATTTTAGATTATTTTTATGTTCTAAATATATTTTCTGCACATTTTTTTATGAGTTTATTAAGACAAATCGATTTTCTGTTTAATTTTTGAAATGTTTTTTTAATATAATTGGTTTTTTACAAAAGTTTTGGACAACTTTATACAATAAATGGATTTTCAATTTTTATTAAATGTTTTATTTGTTTAATTTAAAATCAATTTTTTTTTCAGTTTTTTTGTGCAAATGTTGATAAATTTTTGCATTAAATTTGGAGTAAATAAGTTTTCTCTGCAAATTTTGATTAGCTTTATGCAACAAATTGCTTAATTTTTGTATAATTCTTACCGCAGCTTGAATTTTTGAGCAATTTTTATGCAATAAATATTTTGATAAACTTTACGATATAAACTGCTTTTCTGTGCAATTTTTGTAATAAATTTGAAGTAAATAAGTTTTAATAAATAAGTTTTAAATGCGATTTTTGTTCATTATTATGCAATGGATGTTTTTTCTGCAATTTTTTTATCAATTTTATGCATTAAATTACAATTTTTGTGCAATTTTGATAAATTTACTACAATAAACACTGTTTTTGACCAATTTTTAATTTATTTTATGCAAAAATTGCGATTTTTATTTGATTTTTCATCAATTTTATGTAATAAATACTGTATTTTGTTTAATTTAAAATCAATTTATTTAATTTTTGCATTATTTTGAGTAAAAAATAAGTTTTTTGAGCAAATGTTAATAAACTTTATGCTATAAACTGTTTCTTTACGCAATTTTTGCATTAAATTTGGAGAAAATAAGTTTTCTCTGCAATTTTTGATGAGTTTTATGCAATAAATTGCTTAATTTTTGTATAATTACTTACCGCAGATTAAATTTTTGAACAATTTTCGATAAATTTTATGCAATAAACTGCAATTTTTAATATATTTATGGAATAAATGTCTTTTCTTGTGTAAATTTACTAGAACCCATGCTTTTTTGTTTAATTTTATGCAATTATTGCGTTTTTTGTTTAATTTTTGATTAATTTTATGGAATAAATATTTTTTTTATATAATTTAAAATCAATTTACTTGATTTTCATATTATTTTATGTAAAAAAAATTGTGGCAAATTTTATGCTATAAACGTTTTTTCTGCGCAATTTTTGCATACTTAACGCGGTAAATAAGTTTTTTCTGCAATTTTTTAAAAGTTTTATGCTATAATTTATTGAAATAATAATTTATTCATATGTTTTAGTTCATCATAAAAATTTCTATCATTTCATCAAAAATTGCAAGAAAATTTTTTTTTCTTTAAATTTAATGTAAAAATTGCACAAAAAAGCAGTTTACAGCATGCGTTTTATCAACATTTGCACAAAAACTTTTTTTTTACATTAAATAATGCAAAATATACTAAATATTGATGCTATAAAATAGCAAAATTTGTTAAAATAGCAAAAATACAGCCATAACTGTTAAAAAGTTCAAGAATCTATTTATAAATAGTTAAAAACAGCAAAATCGGCTATGAAATAGCAAAATTTGTTTAAAAATAGCAAAAATGTGGCCATAAACTGTTGAAAAGTGCAAAAATCTATACATCAAAAGTCAAAGACAACAAAATCCAGCTATGAAATAGCAAAAGTTTTGTAAACATAGCAAAAATCCGGTCATAAAATGTTAAAAAGTGCAAAAATCTATTCATAAATAATCAAAAATAGCAAAACATTGTTAAAAATAGCAAAAACACTGCTATAATGTGTTGAAACGTGCAAAAATTTATTTATAAAATACCAAAAATAACAAAATATTGTCAGATAAAATCAAAATCTAGCCAAAAACAGTTAAAAAAAATAAAATTTTATTCAAAAACATTAAAAAAACAGCAAAATCCGGCAAAATTTGTTAAAAATAGCAAAAATCCGGCCATAAACTGTTAAAAAGTGCAAAAACCTTTTAATAAAAAGTCAAAACAGCAAAATCAGGCTAAAAAATAACAAAAATACATCCACATTTTTTAAAAAGTTTAAGAATCTATTCATAAAAAGTTAAAAACAGCAAAATTGGCTAAGAAATAGCAAAATTTGTTTAAAAATAGCAAAAACGCGGCAACAGTTTATGTTGAAAAATGCAAAAATTTATACATTAAAGTCAAAAAACATCAAAATTTGGCTATAAAATAACAAATTTTGTTAAAAATAGCAAAAACTCGGTCATAAACTGTTAAAAAGTGTAAAAATCTATTCATAAATAATCAAAAACAGCAAAATCCAAATATAAATTAGCAAAATTTTAAAAATAGCTAACATCAGGCTATAAACTGTTGAAAAATGCAAGAATCTATTTAAAAAAAGGTCAAAAAACAGCAAAATCCGGCTATAAATCAGGTCATAAACTGTTAAAAAGTGCAAAAATTTATTATAAAAAAACAAAATTGTCAGAAAAAAAAAAACAAAACCCGTCTAAAAACATTTAATTTATAAAAATTTAAAAATAGCAAAATCCGGCTATAAAATATCAAAATTTGTTAAATATAGCAAAAATTTGGCTTTAAGTGCAAAAAATCTATTAATAAAAAGTCAAAAACTGCAAAGTTTGGCTATGAAATAGCAATATATTGTTAAAAATAGCAAAAATCATGTCATAAATTGTTGGAAAGTACCAAAATTTATTTATAAAATATTAAAATTATAAAAAAAAAAATCAAATTCCGTCCAAAAACATTTAAAAACTGCAAAATTCTAATAATAAAAATTAAAAAACAGCAAAAATCCGGCCATAAACTGTTAAAAAATCCAAAAATCTATTCATTAAAAGTCAAAAACAGTAAAATCCGGCAATAAATTAGCAAAGTTTTAAAAATAACAAAAATTAGATCACAAACTGTTAGAAAGTGCAAAAATTTATTTATAAAATGTCAAAAATAACAAAATATTGCCAGAAAAACTAAAATCTGGCAAAACACAGTTTAAAAATTTAAAATTCTATTTATAAAAAATTAAAAAACCGCAAAATCCGACTATGAGATAGCAAAGTTTGTTAGAAATATCGAAAATCTGGCTATAAACTGTTGAAAAATGCAAAAATTTAAGCGTCTTATTAAATTCATCAAAAATTGCAAAAAAAAACATTTATTGCATAAAATAATGCAAAAATTAAATACATTGCATAAATAAATCAAAAATTGCTATTTATTGCATAAAGTTTATCAAAATTTAACTTAACGCGGTAAATAAGTTTTTTCTGCAATTTTTTTAAAGTTTTATACAATAATTTATTGAAATATTTATTTATTTATGCAATAAATGTATTTTTTGTGCAATTTTTGATAAGTTTAATAAGATATTACAAAATTTTTGCTTTATTTGATACAAAAATCGCAATTATTGCATCAAATAATGCAACTGTTAATGAATCTTATGCTTTTCTGCGCAATTTTTCCATTAAATTTGGAGTAAAAACGTTTTTTCTGTAATTTTTGATAAGTTATTTACCACAGAATAAGTTTGTGAGCATTTTGAGATAAATTTTATGCAATAAATTGCAATTTTTGATTTATTTGGTTTATTTTATGCAATAATTGCGTTTTTTGTTTAATTTTTGCTTAATGTAAAGAACAATTTACTTGATTTTAGTTTTATTTTGAGCAATTTTTGATAAATTTACTGAGAAAAACCCTTTTTTGAGCAATTTTTGATTTATTTTATGCAAGTATTGCGTGTTTTGTACGATTTTTGATAAATTTTTTACAATAATTTTTTTTGTGTGTTTAGTTTAAAATCAATTTACTTAATTTTTGCATTATTTTTTGCAATTTTTTATAAACTTTATGCAATAAGTTGCAGTTTTTGATTTATATATGCAAAGTACTCAATTTTTGCATAATTTTATGCAATAATTGTTTCTTTTTTCCAACTTTTGATGAATTTAATAAAAGCTTAAATTTTTGCATTTTTCAACAGTTTTTTGATATTTCTAACAATTTTGCTGTTTTTTGATATTGTCTAAATAGAATTTTGAATTTTTAAACTGTGTTTGGCCAAATTTTAGTTTTCTGGCAATATTTTGTTATTTTGACATTTTATTTATTTATTTATTTATTCATTAACGATTAACCTTTGTAATTACAATTTTTTTTAAAATATACGTACATAATTAAAAGTAAATGACAATAAATTCTCATAATATAATATACACAAAAGTATTAAAGTTACAGATTATAATTAAAACAAAAAGGTTACAAAATACAATTATTTACAAGTTTGTTAAATCTAAATACCGAATTTTTGAAGAAAAATTTGTATATGACATCATAAAAAATTTATACCAGTGTACTTGGATGTCATAGAATTAGCATAGCGCATAAACCTAATAAGGGGAGCATGTAATCCATAGTTTGTTGCATGGTGTGGCAAACGAAACAATGTAATTTGTCTTGTTCTACGATCCGAAATTGGAATAAAGAAATCCAATTGCCTAATTATGTTGGAGCAGACTATTGTAGATGAAAAAATTCTATGCAGAGTTATAAGATCAGTGCAATTGCGACGATGTTCCAATGTTGGCAAGCATAACCGATTTTAAATTACAGACGAACTGTAGTCTTAAGACGGAATATTCATTTTAAATGAAATTAATCGGCAAAATTTGCGCGAGTTTTTATGAACATCTTACAAAGAAGACCATATTGGAGATGCATAATCTAATATTGAACGTACTAGTGCACAATATAGTGTTTTGATAGCGTTTATTGATAAATCCGCAAATTGTCGATAAATAAAACATAACATTTTTGTACTAAAAACGTTTTTTAGCAGTTTTAGATTAATTTAATGCAATTACTCAAAATGTTTTGATAAATTAATTATATTTGTGTAATTTTTAAATTTATTTATTAATTTTTTGTGCAATTTTTGATAAAATAAATACATTTTTGTTTCAATTTATTACAAATTTATTTTTTTGCGTAGTTTTTGGACTATTTTAAACAATTAATAAGTTTTTTTGTATTTCGTATAATTTTTTGGAAATTTTTTTAAAAAATACATTGCATACAAACATACATTTTTTACTTATTTTTTAATTATTTTATGCAATAAATGGCATTTATTTGCAATTTTTGACAAGTTTTTACTTCTAAACAGTTTTTATGCTTAGTTTTTAAATAATTAATTACCACAAATTAAATTTTTATTTTTGACAAAATTCATGCAATAAATTTTTAATTTGTTTATGCAATAAATGTCTTTTTTGTTTATCTTTTGATAAATACACTAAAACACACGCTTTTTGTTTTATTTTATGTAATAATTGCGTTTTTTGTTTAATTATTGATTAATTTTATGCAATAAATATTATTTTTTTGTTTAATTTAACATCAATTTACTTAGTTTTTGCTTTATTTAATGTAAAAAATAGTTTTTTTGTGCAAAATTTGATAAACTTGTGCTATAATTATGCGTAATTGTTGCATTACTTAATGCAATAAATAATTTTTTTTAGCAATTTTTGAAGTTTTATGCAATAAATGATAAAAATTTTGATGAATAACTAGAACAAATAGATTTGATCAGCTTTTTTGTAATATTTTATGTATTAAATGTTTTATATGCGATTTTTGTTAATTATTATGCAATGGACGTTTCATATCTAGCTATTAAGTTAGTTTCTTCAAAATATCATAAAGTGTCCTTAAAGTGGTATAAATTGTCTTCAAAGTAAAATAGTTATCTCAAAAGTAGTTTGGAATAGAGTGCCCTACTCACCTACCCAAGAGTTAGTTATAAAGAGGTTGGATCACAACCTTTTCTTATGACAAAATGAGTTCTAACGTTTAATTAGAAAACAAACATTCAATTCCTTGATGACAAACATTAGGGTGGGTAGGTGGAACACTCCAAAGCATGGTAATAGGCCAATATATTGTAACAAAGTGCCCTAACCACCCACTCGAGTGTTAGTTATCAAGAGGTTGCATCACGACCTTTTCTTGTGACAAAATGACTTCTAACGTTTAAACAGAAGACAAATATACAATTTTATAATGATAAACACTAAAGTGGGTGGGTGGGTGGGTCATTCCAGTACTTTAAAATGGAATGCCCTACCCACCCACCCACCCAAATGTTAATTATCAAGAGGTTGTAACACAACTTTTTCTTGTGACAAAATGACTTTCAACGTTTAAATAGAAGACAAACATTTAATTCCTTAATGACAAACACTTGGGTAGGTGGATGGGACACTTTAAAGCATAGTAACAGGCTAATACTTTGGAATAAAGTGCCCCACCCATTTGCCCAAGTGTTAATTATCAAGAGGTTAGATGACAATCTTCTCTTCTGACAAAATGACTTTTATCGTCCAAATAGAGTACAAACATTTAATTGCTTGATGACGAACACAAGGGTGAGTGGGTAGGACACTCCAAAGCATAGTAACGGGCCAATACTTTGTAAAAAAGTGCCCCAACCACCCACTCGAGTGTTAGTTATTAAGAGGTTGGATTACAACCTTCTCTTTTGACTTTTAACGTCCAAATAAAAGACAAACATTTATCAATTTCTTAATAACAATTACTAGGGTATGTGAGTAGGACATTTCTAAATATGGTAACAGGCCAATACTTTGTAATGATTTTTGTTTAATTTTTGGTCAGTTTTATGCAATAAATATTTTTTTTTGTTTAATGATTTGATTTGTTTGATGTTAACATAAATTTTTTTAAAATTTTGCATTATTTAATGTAAAAATGAGTTTTTTAATAAATTTTATGCTATAAAAGATTTTTCTACGCAATTCTTGCATTAATTTGCAGTAAATAAGTTTTCTTTCTAATTTTTGATGAGTTTTATGCTAGAAATTATAAAAATTTTGATAAATAACAAGAACAAATAAATTTAATGCGCTTGTTTTGTAGTATTTTATGTAATTAATAAGTTTTATATGCAATTTTTGATAAATTTTATGCAATAAATTGGAATTTTTGATTTATTTATGCAATAAATGTTTTTTTTTTAAATTCACAATTTTTTTTCCGCAATTTTTGCTTTATTTTATGCAATAATTGCTTTTTTTGATTGATTATTGATCAATTTTATAAAATAAATATTTCTTTTTACTAAATTTAAGATCAATTTACTCAATTTTTGCATTATTTAATGAATAAAATAGGTTTTTGTGCAAATGTTGATAAATTTTATGCTATAACCTACTTTTCTACGCAATTTTATTAATACATTTGAAGTCAAAAAGTTTTTTTTTTGCAATTTTTGATTTTAATGCAAAAAATTATAGAAATTTTGATGAATAACTAAAACAAATGAATTTAACATGCTTTTTCTGTAATATTTCATGTAATAAATGAGTTTTATATGCTTGATAATTATTATGCAATTTTTGATAATTATTATGCAATGGATGTCTTTTCTGTGCGATTTTTTGATGGAAATTTGGATTTATGGTCAATTTTTGAATTACTGATTATTTTTTGCAATTTTGAATAAATTAATTTTATTTTATGGGTGATTTTTAATGAGTAATTAAGTAAATTTCTACAAATTTCAATCGCTTTTTCTGAGCATTTATTTAAATTATTTTATTCAATAAATAGGTTTGTTTTGTAATTTTAGATTATTTTCATGCTCTAAGTACTTTTTCTGTATCCTTTATGATTAATTTTTTGCAATAAATATTTTTTTGTGTTTAATTTACAATCAATTTACTTTACTTTTGCAGTATTTTCTACAATTTTTAATAAACTTTATGCAATAAATTGCAATTTTTTGATTTTTTTATGCAATCTACTTAATTTTTGCATTATTTTATACAATAAATGTTTCTTTTTTGCAATTTTTGATGAATTTAATTTAATGACGCTTAGATTTTTGCATTTTTTAACAGTATATAGCCAGATTTTTGATATTTCTAACAAATTTTGCTATTTTATAGTCGGTTTTTGCTGTTTTTTGAGTTTTTGTAAATAGAATTTTGAATTTGTAAACTATGTTTGGCCAGATTTTAGTTTTTTGGTCAATATTTTGTTATTTTTGACATTTTATAAATAAATGTTTGCACATTCCAACAATTTGTGACCTGATTTTTGCTGTTTTTATCAATATTTTGCTATTTTATAGCTAAATATTGCTATTTTTGACTTTTTATTAATAGGTTTTTGCACTTTATAGCCAAATTTTTGCAATTTTTAACAAATTTTGTTTTTTTATAGCCGGATTTAGCTGTTTTTTAACTTTTTTTTAATGTTTTTGGGCGGATTTTGATTTTTCTGACAATTTTGTTTTTTTATGAACAAATTTTTGCACTTTCCAACAGTTTATGACTTTTTTTCTGTTATTTTTAACAATATTTTTTTAACTTATAATTGGATTTTGCTGTTTTTGACCTTTTTTTAAATATATTTTTGCACTATTTAACAGTTTTTAGCTATTTTTAAAAATATTGTTAATTTATATTCGGACTTTGCTGTTTTTGATTATTTATTAATAGATTTTTGCACTTTTTAACGGTTTATGACTGGGTTTTTGCTATTTTTAACAAAATTTGTTATTTTATAGCCGGATTTTGATGTTTTTTGACTTTATATGTATAAATTTTTGCACTTTTCAACAGTTTATTGCCACATTTTTGCTATTTTTAATCAAATTTTCCTATTTTTTAGCCAGTTTTGCTGTTTTTTACTTTTTATGAATAGATTTTTGAACTTTATTTTTCCTATTTTTAACAAATTTTGCTATTTTATAGCCGGATTTTGCTGTTTTTGACATTTTATTAATGGGTTTTTGCACTTTTCGATAGTTTATAGCCGGATTATTGCTATTTTTAACAAATTTTACCGGATTTTGCTGTTTTTTTAATGTTTTTAAATAGAATTTTATTTTTTTAACTGTTTTTAGCTAGATTTTGATTTTATCTGACAATATTTTGTTATTTTTGGCATTTTATAAATAAATTTTTGCACATTTCAAACAAATTATAGCCAAATTTTGCTGTTTTTGATTTTTTATGAATAGATTTTTGGCATTACGCATTTTTTGTAATTTTTGCTTTATTTTATGCTATAATTAGTTTTTTTTTGTTTGATTTTTGATCAATTTTATGCAATAAATATTTGTTTTGTTAAATTTAGGACACATTTACTTAATTTTTGCATTATTTAATGTAAAAAAAAAGTTATTGTGCAAATGTTGATAAATTTCATGCTTTTAACTGCTTTTATGTGCAATTTTTGCATTAAATTTAAAGTAAAAAAGTTTTTTTTATGATTTTTGATGAGTTTTATGGAATAAATTATAGAAATTTTTATGATGAACTAAAACATATAAATTTGTAATATTTTATGTAATATATGATTTTTATATGCTATTTTTGATAATTATTGTGCAATGAATGTCGTTTCTGTGCAATTTTTGATGTTTTTTGTAGCAATTTTTAAAATGTAATTTTATTTTTTGCAATTTTGAATAAATTAATTATGTTTTTTGCGTGATTTTTATTAAGTTTATAAAGTAAATGAATTTTTGGCGCACTTTTTGATAAACTTTTAATTTCAAACGCATTTTTTGAGCAATTTTTTAAATTATTGTATTTAATAATTATAATTTTAGCTAGATTTTTATATTCTAAATACATTTTTTGCACAGTTTTGATGAGTTTATTAATGCACTTTCAATATGAATTTGAATATGAATTTGCGACATTTTTGGACAATTTTGTACAATAAATAGATTTTCTGTGCAATTTTTGATCAATTTGATGCAATAAATGGTTATTTTGTGCAATTTTTGTTGAATTTACTTTTTTTTGCACAATTTTTAATACATTTAATAACATAATTCTTGTAGGAAAGCTGGCTCTAAGAGCTAGGGTAATTAAATTCTGTTTTCTAGTGGACAAATCAAGTTTTTGAAATATCTTATTCTTACGCAAAGAAGCTAAATATAGCTTTTGAAGACTGGTGACCTAACTACTAACAATAACTATTAATACCGACCTAGGTATGAATTGAAATGGATACAATTGTTAGATCATTTCTTTATAATTGTACTACAAATCATTTATTTTGTTTGATGATATACATTTTTATAACAGAATATAATAAAAGTTGAATTACCAAGAGAACCTTTACTGATTTATTAGTTGTGATTCATTGTACAAGATAAATTAATATTAATAGCACATAAATTCTTTAATGATTTTTCATATGAGAGTTTAACTAATTAAGCATGCAACTTTCCATATTTATTTTATTATAAATATTTACATTTCCGCATAAAATGTTTCAAAATATTATAATTTTTCAAATTAAATTCTAAGAAAAACTATTTATATCGAGGTATTTTCTATATTCATTCCTAGTTCGTTTCGACCTCTTCATGCCATATACGAATCAATCAAATTAGTAATATGCATTTCCTCTCGTTAGTCCTTCACAATTAAAATAAACCTATGGAGTAACTAGAATAAAGGTTACAAGATGATACAAGCAATTAAAATTTATTAAACATTTTTGATGGATGCAGAAAAATGCTAAGCTCGCATTCATTTCCTATATAAGGATTCCGCCGTCATCCGTATCATAATCTCTACAATGATAAAAATCTGACGGATTGTATAACATGAAAACAATAAAAAAAATTAAACCGATATGCAAGACGCCAGTCACACAGATATCACACATCTACCCTCCTTATTCAACACACACAATCGTGAGCACGATTAGGTGTGGTCATAATCTCTGCTTGACACACACACAGAAACAACCAAGGTGATACACTTTTCAAAGTATGATCCATCGGAATCTCAATTTTTTTCGCCTGCTTCTACTTTTGTATCGATTATTTTTTTATGTAATCAGATGGAAGGCGGGTTGACCTTAACATTTATATATAAATAAAATCGCTATTAATTGTATATATTACTGCAATTTCTCACTTTGGTAAACAATTAAAAATGTACTGGAAACGAAAAGTGCAAAAAATACGTTTCCTGGTTTCTGGTTACATCTAACCTTAACACTTTTAGTTTTATATGGATCATAAATTAGTAATTTTATTGCATTTATTATTTTTTAAATTGAATCATTAATTAATGTAAAGTCGTTAAATTGTATATTAATGCATATAGAACACTTTCATATCTTATCACTATGCCAGCTTTAAGTAGCACCTCCAGCTTTGGAGACTAAATGTAGAATCATATTAATAACTCATAAATGTCTCTTGCTGATTTGGAAAATTGTTCTATTAAATAATTTATTTAATAATAATTAAAATTAATTAGAATTATTTGTCTTAAAATTTAATAAGTAATTTAAACAAAATTCCTAATAGAAAGCAATGTTACCATTTCCAGTATGGAATTTCATACTTGGTTAAGTTTCTATAACATTTTCAATCATTTTGCATTAATTATTTTCAAATTAATAGAAAAAAAAATTGTAATTTGTGGCAGGAAGTCATTAAACAATTATAATTCAATATTAAATCATCTAAATTTTGAATGAATGGGGTTGCTAGTCCGAAACCGTTTGTTGCATGATACGACCTTTATTTATTTATTTGATATAAATATAACTATATACTATGTCATTAACACTATTGTTAATATTTCATCAAATAATTTTAAAAATATAACAATAACAACGTCCACTAGAAGGGGAAATTTTTTTAATATAAATATTCAACCTATCTACAGCATCAGCATCAGTTCTACAATCAAAAATGATGAAGTTATCAGTTCTGTTATTTGTTAGCATTGTATGCTCGGTTTTGGCGGAACCCAATTTGTTTGATAAAAATAATCCAAATATTGTTAAGGATTCAGAAGAATGTGCTAAGGAAACTAAAGCTGATATTACGGCATTATTGAATATGAAGCCAGGAGATAAACCAGATAAAGCTGCGATGGAAAAACCTGAAATGAAATGCTTTGCTCGCTGTATGCTTATGAAATGTGGTATGGTTGATGATAAAAGTGAGCCAAATTATGACAAAATTAAAGAAAAGTTTAATCTTGGAGATAACCAGGAAGTTTTGGATAAGATCAAGAAATGTGCTGGCGATTCAAAAGCTACCGATCAATGTGAGAAAGTTTTCGAGATTCAAATGTGCGTTTTTGATTCGTTGAAGAAAAAATAAATGTTTTATAATTTTGATGATTTTATGAATATTGATATTGAATAAAGTATAAATAAGCAATTTTATATAATGTGTTTTGAGTCAAGTGTACGGAATGAAAATTTGTTTTTGTTCAAACCACTAAAAATGGTTTTCTTTACATAATTCCTGATTTGAAAAAATCGAGGTTTTTGAGTTTTTGAGTTTTTGAGTCTTTTTACTTTTTTTTTGATCATTTGTAACTTTTCCGAATTGCATTTTTTTTTTCAAAATTGTCCAAAGAATAAATTTTTATAGCCAACAGTTTTGTTAATAAAATGTTTTGCATTGTAAACATTGACAAAATATCCTTAAAACAACTACAATATATAAAAACTAATTTTAAAATTTTAAACTATTTTTGTTGCTTTATTTTTGTTAATAAAATGTCTTGCATTGTATTTATCGCAACTGAGGTCACAATTTGTAAAGTACAAACTCAACATTTTTATAAAACATTGTCAAAATACCCTAAAACTGACTACAATATATCAAAATTAATTTTTTTTTGTTTGATTTTTGTTATTAAAACATTTTGCATTGTACTTATTGCAACTGAGGTCACAAATATTAAATTACAAACTTAAATTTTTTACAAAACATAGCCAAATTATTCTTATAACAACTACAATATAGAAAAACTAATTTCAAAATTTTGAGCTAATTTTGTTGCTTGATAAAATGTTTTGAATTGTACTAATAGCAACTGAGGTCACAATACTTAAAGTACTAAATTAGAATTTTCACAAAACATTGCCAAAACATTCTAAAAACGACTACAGAACATTTAAACCAATTTCAAAATTTTAAACTATTTTTGTTGCTTAATTTTATTAATAAAATGTCTTGCATTGTATTTATTGCAACTGAGGTGACAATTTTTAAAGTGCAAAATCAAAATTTTTACAAAAAATTGCGAAAATATCCTAAAAACGGTTACAATATATTAAACTAATTTCAAATTTTTTTACTAATTTTGTTACTTAATTTTTGTTAATAAATATCTTGTAGTGCACTTATCGCAACTGAAGTCTCAATTTGTGTAGAACAAACTCAAAATTTTTACAAAACATTGTCAAAATACCCTAAAATTGACTACAATACATCAAAATTAATTTTAAATCTTTCAACTAACTTTGTGGCTTGATTTTGTTAATAAATTAATTTGCATTTTACTTATCTCAACTGAGGTCACAATTTTTGAAGTGCAAACTCAAAATGTTTACATAACATTGTCAGAATGTCTTAAAAACGACTACAATATATAAAAATTAATTTTAAAATTTTGAACTAATTTTGTTGCTTGATTTTTATTATTAAAATGTCTTGCATTAAACTTATCGCAATTGAGGTCACAATTCTTAAAGTACAATCTCGAATTTTTTACAAAACATTGTCAGAATATTCTAAAAACGTTTACAATATATTAAAACTAAATTCAAAATTTTAAACTATCTTTGTTGCATGATTTTATTAATCAAATGTTTCGCATTGTACTTATTGCAACTGAGGTCACAATTTTTAAAGTACAAACTTAAAATTTTCATGAAACATTGATAAAATATCCATAAAGCAATTACACTATTTTAAAATTAATTTCAAAATTTTAAACTATTTATGTTGCTTAATTTTTGTTAATAAAATATCTTGTAATGCACTTATTGCAACTGAGGTCACAATTTGTGAAGTACAAACTCAAAATTTTCACAAAACATTTCCCAAATATTTTCAAAACAATTACAATTTATAAAAACTAATTTTATAATTTTAAACTATTTTTGTTGCTTGATTTTTGTTATTAAAATATTTTGCAATGTACTTATTGCAACTGAGGTCACAATTCTTAAAATACAAACTTAAAATTTTTACAAAACATTGCCAAAATATCTAAAAAAACAATTACAATATATTAAAACTAATTTCAAAATTTTTAACTATCTTTGTTGCTGGATTTTTGTTAATAAAACATTTTGCATTGTACTTATTGCAACTGAGGTCACAAATATTAAAGTATAAACTCAAAATTTTTACAAAACATAGCTAAAATATCTTTATAATAACTATAATATAAGAAAACTAATTTTAATTATTTGAGCAATTTTTGTTGCTTGATAAAAAGTTTTAAATTGTACTTATCGCTACTGAGGTCACTATTCTTAAAGTACAAACTCAAAATTTTTACAAAACATTGCCAAAATATTCAAAAAACAAATACAATATATTAAAACTAATTTAAAAATTTTGATCTATCTTTGTTGCTTGATTTTTGTTAATAAAACATTTTGCATTGTACTTATTGCAACTGAGGTCACAAATTTTAAAATACAAACTTAAAATTTTCACAAAACATAGCAAAAATATCCTTATAACAACTACAATATATAAAAATTAATTTCAAAATTTTGAGCTAATTTTGTTGTTTGATAAAATGGTTTTAAATGTACCTATAGCAACTGAGGCCACAATACCTAAAGTACAAACTTAAAACTTTAACAAAACATCGTCAAAACATTCTAAAAATGACTACAACACATTAAAACTAATTTCAAAATTTTAAACTATCTCTGTTGCTTAATTTTATTAATAAAATGTCTTGCTTTGTATTTATCGCAACTGAGGTCACAATTTTTAAAGTGCAAACTCAAAATTTTTACAAAACATTGTCAGAATAGTCTAAAAACGACTGCAAAATATGAAAATCAATTTTAAAATTTTGAACTATCTTTGTTACTTAATTTTTTGTTAATAACATATTTTGTAGTGCATTTATTGCAACTGAGGTCACAATTTGTGAATTACAAACTTAAAATTTTTACAAAACATTGTGTAAATACCTTTAAAACTGACTACAATATATAAAAATTAATTTTAAATCTTCAAACTAACTATGTAGTTTGATTTTGTTAATAAATTGTCTTACATTTTACATACCTCAACTGAGGTTACAATTCTTGAAGTGCAAATTTAAAATTTTTACAAAACATTGTCAAAACATCTTAAAAACGACTACAATACATTAAAACTAAAGTCAGAATTTTAAACTATTTTTGTTGCTTAATTTTATTAGCAAAATGTCTTGCATTGTATTTATTGCAACCGAGGTGACAATTCTTAAAGTACAAACTCAAAATTTTTACAAAACATTGTCAAAACATCCTTAAAACGATTACAATAAATTAAAAAAAAAATTGAACTATTTTTTATGCTTGATTTTTGTTAATACAACATTTTGCATTGTACTGATTGCAACTGAGGTCACAAATTTTAAAGTAGAAATTCAAAATGTTTACAAAACATAGCCAAAATATTTTTATATCAACTACAATGTATAAAAACTAATTTCAAAATTTTGAGCTAATTTTGTTTTTTGATAAAATGTTTTGAATTGCACTTATAGCAACTGAGGTCACAAGTACAAATTTAAATTTTTTACAAAACATTGTCAAAACATCCTAAAAACGATTACAATAAATTAAAACTAATTTCAAAATTTTAAACTATTTTTGTTGCTTAAATTTATTAACAAAATGTCTTGCATTGTATTTATCACAACTGAGGTGACAATTCTTAAAATGCAAAATCAAAATTGCCAAAATACTTTAAAAATGGTTACAATATATAAAAACTAAGTTCAAAATTTTCTTTGTTACTTAATTTTTGTTAATAAAATGTCTTGTATTGCACTTATCGCAACTGAGGTCACAATTTGTAAAAAACAATCTCAAAATTTTTACAAAACATTGTCAATATACCTTAAAACTGATTACAATACATCAAAATTAAATTTTGAAATTTTAAACTATTTTTGTTGCTTGATTTTGTTAATAAAATGTTTTTAAAATAAATAAATTTTACTTATCTTAACTGAGGTCACAATTCTTAAAGTGCAATTTCAAAATTTTCACAAAACATCGTTAAAATATCCTTAAAACGATTACAATACATAAAAATTAATTTTAAAATTTTGAACTAATTTTGTTGCATGATTTTTATTATTAAAATGTCTTGCATTAAATTTATCGCAATTGAGGTCACAATTCTTAAAGTACAATCTCAATTTTTTTACAAAACATTGTCAAAATATTTTAAAAACGTTTACAATATGTTAAAATTAAATTTAAAGTTTTAAACTATTTTTGTTGCTTGATTTTATTAATCAAATGTTTCGCATTGTACTTATTGCAACTGAGGTCACAATTTTTAAAGTACAAACTTAAAATTTTCATGAAACATTGATAAAATATCCATAAAACAAGTACACTATTTTAAAATTAATTTCAAAATTTTAAACTATTTATGTTGCTTAATTTTTGTTAATAAAATATCTTGTAATGCACTTATTGCAACTGAGGTCACAATTTGTGAAGTACAAACTCAAAATTTTTACAAAACATTTCCCAAATATTTTTAAAACAATTACAATTTATAAAAACTAATTTTATAATTTTAAACTATTTTTGTTGCTTGATTTTTGTTATTAAAATGTTTTGCATTAAACTTATCGCAATTGAGGTCACAATTCTTAAAATACAAACTTAAAATTTTCACAAAACATTGATAAAATATCCTTAAAACAATTACAATATATTAAAATTAATTTCAAAATTTTAAACTATTTTTGTTGCTTGATTTTTGTTAATATAATATCTTGTAGCGCACTTATCGCAACTGAGGTCACAATTTGTAAAGTACAAACTCAACATTTTCACAAGACATTGTCAATATACTATAAAACTGATTAAAATACATCAAAATATATTTTAAATTTTTAAAATATTTCTGTTGCTTGATTTTTGTTAATAAAACTTTTTGCATGGTACTTATTGCAACTGAGGTCACAAATATTAAAGTAGAAACTCAAAATTTTCACAAAACATAGCTAAAATATCTTTATATTAACTACAATATATAAAAACATTTTTCAAAATTTTGAGCTAAATTTGTTGTTTGATAAAATGTTTTGAAATGTACTTATAGCAACTGAGGTTACAATACTTAAAGTACAAATTTAGAATTTTTTACAAAACATTGTCAAAGCATTCTAAAAACGACTACATAACATTTAAACTAATTTCTAAATTTTAAACTATCTTTGTTAAATGATTTTATTATTCAAATGTTTTGCATTGTACTTATCGCAACTGAGGTCACAATTCTTAAAATGCAAGTTCTAAATTTTTACAAAACATTGTCAAATGATCCTAAAAACAACTACACAATACATTAAAACAAATTTTAAAATTTTTAACTATTTTTGTTGCTTAATTTTATTAATAAAATGTCTTGCATTGTATTTTCTGCAACCGAGGTGACAATTCTTAAAGTACAAACTCAAAATTTTTACAAAACATTGTCAAAACATTCTAAAAACGATTACAATAAATTAAAACTATTTTAAAAATTTTGAACTATTTTTGTTGCTTGATTTTTTTTAATAAAACATTTTGCATTGTACTTATTGCAACTGAGGTCACAATTATTAAAGTACAAACTCAAAATTTTTACAAAACATAGCCAAAATATCTTTATAATAACTACAATAGAAAAACTAATTTCAAAATTTTTAGCTAATTTTGTTGCTTGATAAAATGTTTTAAAATGTACTTATATCAACTGAGATCACAATACCTAAAGTAGAAATTTAAAATTTTTACACAACATTGTCAAAACATCCTAAAAGCGACTACAATTCATTAAAACTAAATTCAAAATTTTGAACTACCTTTGTTGCTTGATTTTTGTTAATAAAACATTTTACATTGTACTTACTGCAACAGAAGTCTCAAATAATATAGTACAAACTTAAAACTTTCACAAAACATAGCCAAAATATCTTTATCAAAACAACAATATATAAAAACTAATTTCAAAATTTTGAGCTAGTTTTGTTGCTCGATAAAAAGTTTTAAATTGTACTTATCGCAACTGAGGTCACTAATCTTAAAGTACAAACTCAAAATTTTTACAAAACATTGCCAAAATATTCAAAAAACAATTACAATATATTAAAACTAATTTAAAAATTTTGATCTTTCTTTGTTGCTTGATTTTTGTTAATAAAACATTTTGCATTGTACTTATTGCATCTGAGGTCACAAATATTAAAATACAAACTTAAAATTTTCACAAAACATAGCAAAAATATCCTTATAACAACTACAATATATAAAAACTAATTTCAAAATTTTGAGATAATTTTGTTGTTTGATAAAATGTTTTGAATTGTACTTAAGGCAACTGAGGTCACAATACCTAAAGTTCAAACTTAAAACTTTTACAAAACATCGTCAAAACATTCTAAAAATGACTACAACACATTAAAACTAATTTCAAAATTTTAAACTATCTCTGTTGCTTAATTTTATTAATCTTGCTTTGTATTTATCACAACTGAGGTCACAATTTTTAAAGTGCAAACTCAAAATTTTTTCGAAACATATTCAGAATATTCTAAAAACGACTGCAAAATATAAAAATTAATTTTAAAATTTTAGACTATCTTTGTTACTTAATTTTTGTTAATAAAATATTTTGTAGTGCATTTATTGCAACTGAGGTCACAATTTGTGAATTACAAACAAAATTTTTACAAAACATTGTGTATATACCCTTAAAACTGACTACAATATATAAAAATTAATTTTAAATTTTCAAACTAACTATGTAGTTTGATTTTGTTAATAAATTGTATTACATTTTACTTACCTCAACTGAGGTCACAATTCTTGAAGTGCAAATTTAAAATTTTTGCAAAACACTGTCAAATCATTTTAAAAACGACTACTAATATATCAAAACTAATTTCAAAATTTTAAACTATTTTTGTTGCTTAATTTTATTAAAAAATGTCTTGCATTGTATTTATTGCAACCGAGGTGACAATTCTTAAAGTGCAAACTCAAAATTTTTACAAAATTTTGTCAAAACATTCTTAAAACGATTACAATAAATTATAACTAATTTAAAAAATTTAAACTATCTCTGTTGCTTGATTTTTGTTAATGAAACATTTTGCATTCTACTTATTGCAACTGAGGTTACAAATTTTAAAGTACAAATTCAAAATTTTCACAAAACATAGCCAAAATATTTTTATAACAACTACAATATATTAAAACTAATTTCAAAATTTTGAGCTAATTTTGTTGCTTAATAAAATGTTTTGAATTGTACTTACAGCAACTGAAGTCACAATACTTAAAGTACAAACTTAGAATTTTTACAAAACCATTTAAAAATATTTTAAAAGGAACTACATAACTTTAAAACTAATTTTAAAATTTTAAACTATTTTTGTTGCTCGATTTCATTAATAAAATGTCTAGCATTGTATTTATCACAACTGAGGTTACAATTCTTAAAATGCAAACTCAAAATTTTTACAAAACATTGTCAAAATATTTTAAAAACGACTACAATGTATGAAAACTAACTTTAAAGTTTTGAACTATCTTTGTTACTTAATTTTTGTTAATAAAATATTTTGTAGTGCACTTATCGCAACTGAGGTCACAATTTTTGAAACGCAAACTCAAAATTTTCACAAAACATTGTCAATATACCCTAAAATTGATTTCAATACATCAAAATTAATTTTAAATTTTTAAACTATTTTTGTTGCTTGATTTTGTTAGTAACATATCTTGCATTTTACTTATCTCAACTGAGGTCACAGTTTTTAAAGTGCAAACTCAAAATGTTCACAAAACATCGTCAGAGAATCCTAAAAACAACTACAGTATATAAAAATTAATTTTAAAATTTTGAACTAATTTTGTTGCTTGATTTTTATTATTAAAATGTCTTGCATTAAACTTATTGCAATTGAGGTCACAATTCCTTAAGTACAAACTTAAAATTTCCACAAAACATTGATAAAATATTCTTAAAACAATTACAATATATTAAAATTAATTTCAAAATTTTAAACAATTTTTGTTGCTTAATTTATGTTAATAAAATATTTTGTAGTGCACTTATTGCAACTGAGGTCACAATTTTTAAAGTACAAACTCAAAACTTTTACAAAACATTGTCAATATACTCTAAAACTGACTACAATATATCAAAATTAATTTTAAAAATTTAAACTAACTTTGTTGCTTGATTTTGATAATAAATTATTTTGCATTTTACTTATCTTAACTGAGGTCACAATTCTTAAAGTGCAAACTCAAAATGTTTACAAAACATTGTCAAAACATCCTAAAAACGATTACAATAAATAAAAACTAAATTAAAAATTTTGAACTATTTTTGTTGCTTGATTTTTGTTAATAAAACATTTTGCATTGTACTTATTGCAACTGAGGTCACAAATATTGAAATACAAACTCAAAATTTTCACAAAACATAGCAAAAATATTCTTATAACAATTACAATATAAAAAAACTAATTTCAAAATTTTGAGCTAATTTTGTTGCTTGATAAAATGTTTTGAAATGTATATATAGCAACTGAGGTCACAATACTTAAAGTACAAATTTAAAATTTTTACAAAACATTGTCAAAACATCCTAAAAACGACTACAATACATTAAAACTAATGTTAGAATTTTAAACTATTTTTGTTGCTTAATTATATTAAAAAAATGTCTTGCAATGTATTTATCGCAACTGAGGTGACAATTCTTAAAGTGCAAAATCAAAATTTTTACAAAAAATTGCCAAAATATTCTAAAAAAAGTTACAATATATTAAAACTAAATTCAAAAGTTTTTTACTATCTTTGTTACTTAATTTTTGTTAATAAAATATTTTGTAGTGCACTTATCGCAACTGAGGTCACAATTTTTAAAGTACAAACATAAAATGTTTACAAAACATTGTCAATATACTCTAAAACTGATTACACTACATCAAAATTAATTTTAATTTTTTAAACTAACTTTGTTGCTTGATTTTGTTAATAAATTGTCTTGCATTTTACTTATCACAACTGAGGTCACAATTCTTAAAATGCAAACTCAAAATTTTTACAAAACATTGTCAAAATATTCTTAAAATGATTACAATATATAAAAATTAATATTAAAATTTTCAACTAATTTTGTTGCTTAATTTTTATTATTAAAATGTTTTGCATTAAACTTATTGCAATTGAGGTCACAATTTTTAGTACAATCTCAAATTTTTTTCAAAACTTTGTCAGAATATTCTAATAACGCTTACAATATATTAAAATTAATTTCAAAATTTTAAACTATTTTTGTTGCTTAATTTTTGTTAATATAATATTTTGTAGTGAACTTATCGCAACTGAGATCACAATTTGTAAAGTACAAACTCAAAAATCTTACAAAACATTGTCAATATATCCTAAAACTGACTACAAACTATCAAAATTAATTTTGTATTTTTAAATTAACTCTGTTGCTTGATTTTGTTAATAAATTGTCTTGCATTTTACTTACCTAAACTGAGGTCACAATTCAGAAAGTGCAAACTCAAAATGTTTACAAAACATTGTCAAAACATCTTAAAAACGATTACAATAAATTAAAACTAATTTAAAAATTTTGAACTATTTTTGTTGCTTGATTTTTGTTAATAAAACATTTTGCATTGTACTTATTGCAACTGAGGTCACAAATATTAAAGTTCAAACTTAAAATTTTTACGAAACATAGCCAAAATATCCTTATAACAACTACAATATAGAAAAACAAATTTCAAAATTTTGAGCTAATTTTGTTGCTTGATAAAATGTTTTGAATTGTACTTATATCAACTGAGGTCACAATACTCAAAGTTCGAACATAAAATTTTTACAAAGCATTGTCAAAACATTCTAAAAACAACTACAATTCTTTAAAATAATTTCAAAATTTTAAACTATTTTTGTTGCTTAATTTTTGTTAATATAATTTCTTGTAGTGCACTTATCGCAACTGAGGTCACAATTTTTGAAGTACAAACTCACAATTTTCACAAAACATTGTCAATATACTCTAAATCTGATTACAATACATCAAAATTAATTTTAAGTCTTTAAACTAACTTTGTTGCTTAATTTTGTTAATAAATTGTTTTGCATTTTACTTATCTTAACTGAGGTTACAATTCTTAAAGTGCAAACTTAAATATTTTACAAAACATTGTCAGAATATTCTTCAAACGACTACAATATATGAAAACTAATTTTAAAATTTTGAACTATTTTTGTTGCTTGATTTTTATTATTAAAATGTCTTCCATTAAACTTATTGCAATTGAGGTCACAATGTTTAAAGTACAATCTCAAATTTTTTTCAAAACTTTGTCAGAATATTTTAAAAACGTTTACAATATGTTAAAACTAAATTCAAAATTTTAAACTATTTTTGTTGCTTGATTTTATTAATCAAATGTTTTGCATTGTATTTATTGCAACTGAGGTCACAGTTCTTAAAGTACAAAATTAAAATTTCTACAAAACATTGATAAAACATCCTTAAAACAACTACAATATATTAAAATTAGTTTCAAAATTTTAAACTATCTTTGTTGCTTAATTTTTGTAAATATAATATCTTGTAGTGTAGCAACTGAGGTCACAATTTGTGAAATACAAACTCAAAATTTTTACAAATCATTGTCATTACCCTAAAACTGACTAAAATATATCAAAATTAATTTCAAAATTTTAAACTAATTTTGTTGCTTGATTTTGTTAATAAATTGTCTTGCATTTTACTTATCTCAACTGAGGTCACAATTCTTAAAATGCAAACTCAAAATATTTACAAAACTTCGTCAGAATGTCCTAAAAACGATTATAATAAATATAAATCAATTTTAAAATTTTGAGCTAATTTTGTTGCTTTATAAAAAATTTTAAATTGTATTTATAGCAACTGAGGTCACAATAAATTTGACAAATAAAAACTACGCCATTATTAAAAATAGAAGGATGCACGTTTTAACAACGCATTGAAATTATTAAAATTTACTAGAAAAATGTTTCAATTACAGTTCGCAAAACTAAAGCACTTTTTGGTCGTCGTAAAGCTTCTCGGCCGGCAATAGTAAACCTGGTGGAAAAATTTGAGCTGTTGGGACAAGTTTGTGATGTGAAGAATCAAAACCGTGTACTTTGCTCAAGAACACATGAGAATATTGCTGATGTAGCCCGTAGTGTTGAAGAAATTCCAGGTTTGTCGATTCCTCGTCGATCTTAGGAATTAGACATTCCACAAACGACATTAAAAACTTTTTTTGCAGTTTTAACATTTCAAACCAAGTCTGTTGCCGTAAACAAAGTAAAAAAAAGACACTTAAGATTTGAGTGTTTGTGAGTGACACTTTAGTTAAAATTACTTCTTTGTAATCACTGTACTATTGATCTTTGCAGAAAAAATAGTTAGTTTACATTTTTGGCATATTAGCCTAAAAAACTATTATTAATGTTGTTTTGCAGACAAGAAAAACATCCATCTTAGGTGGGCACTGAATCGCCCACAATTAGCCTACTAAATGACTTGTCTACCGCATTCCAATTGAAACTACTCGTCAACAATAAACTGTCTACGTTCTACCTACCCAACTGTATGTTATCAAAAAGTTGGATTGATTAACTTTCTCCAATTTAATGACAATTAGTGAATTGTTAACATATTGGTAGGTTGTCGGCAGACTCTAATTGAAACTACTTGCCCACAATCAATAAACTGTTTGTTATCAAAAAGTTGGACTTTTTTTTTTCAATTTAATGACAAATTACATTAGCAGAAAAATGAAATATCTAATTTCTGGATCACCAAGACTTGGGTAGGTAAGCAGGCATTTTAATTAAATAATTTTGAGGTTTTTGTTTATAGATGCTACAGATTCTAACCTAGAAATTTCAAGACGCTCTGCCATATTTGTCTATATGGTCTTTGGAAAGTATGAAGTATAAAGGGTGTTATCATCTGCAAAACTATTAATAAGCTTTTTAGTTATTTCAAGAAGTTTATTAATGTAAATCAAAAATAAAATTGGAGAAAAAGCAGAACCTTGAGGAATACCAGCGTTTATAATTTTGGTTAGAGTTAAAACCATTAATTCTAACTACAATTTTTCTGTTGTTAAAAAAACTATTGATAAAATTAACAGACTTATGATCAAGACCTATACAATGGAGCTTGTTGATAAGATTAAGATGCCATACCCTATCAAAAGCGTTGGCAATGTGTAGACTTACTGCAAAATTTTCTCCATGTTTGTCTAAAGTAGAATTCCATTTGTGATTAACATGTCAGATAATCTATTGTCCAAAGTTTTAATTGAAATTCATATTTAGTATTTGAAATGAAGTTATTTTGTTTTAAGAACTTGACAGTTGAATAGTGTTTCTGATAGAAAATGTTAAAACAAACGTTTACAAATTCAGCCCGTCATTACCACAAACCATCACTCAAGCTGTCGACATAGTTTTGCAAAAGTGGCACAAAAGATTTTTTGTGATTTTTATGAATTCAGTTTTGATATAAAAAAAATAGTTTTAAAAACTTTTGTTAAAATTTTGCACACGTCTAAAAATGACATTTTGGATAAAAATAAAAAATCTTGACTAGATTTTTTTTGGGAAAAAACTTTTAAGTTACTTGTTATCAAAGAGTGAGTTTTTAAATTTTGGACGCCGTCTGAGATAGGTCTTGCTTGGCATGCCAAAGCAAGTTCCACGTTTGGATCAATTTAATTTTGTTGTCTAAAATTACAAACAAATTCTGAGGTTACCATTGCGTTTGTAGGAGTAAGACCTAAATTTATGTAGAACGCATTTTTTTTTTGTCGACAAAAACCCAATCGAGTTGAGGCGATATGCCTTTAACAAACAAAGAAGTAAAGACATGTAAAAAAATGATTAAATGCTTCGGACCTGGGAGAATTTTTTTTAAGTAAAATTTTTTTGAAAAAATAATGACATGCAGACGCAGGGTTGGATTGCAATTTGGGTTTAGCCGTACAGTGGCAAAAAAAAACAGCTGAATTGGTCCGATCCGCTGAAAAACAAAAAAATCTCAAAAATGTTGCGTTGAAGAAAAAGACAAAAACATAACTTTAAAACGCCGTAGAGAACATTTTGGAAAACTTTGTGGAAATAAGGGAAATATATATCAAATCTTATGAAAGAAGAAGAAAGAAAGAAAAAATAGGTGAAATTAAACAGAACCTCGAGTCTGAGTCCAACCACAAACACACTCAACCGCCTTTACGTATTTGGAAACGTTGGTAGTACCCATAAAACGTGAAACACTGATTTTTGCAAAATATATCTGGATTCAGTGCCGTAACTAGCTTCTAACGCTCCCGGTGCAAGAGCGTCTTCTGCGCCTCTCACTTCTGTTCATAATGGGAGCGTCAACTAGACCGTTGCGATATACTTGATTTTTTTGCAAGCAAAGTTAAAGTTATCTGAGCCCCAACCAATATTGATCTAAATTTGCGCAGAAAACTGATTTATAACTAAAATTGAATGCATATCAAATTTAAAATGTATTAAAAATTGCACAGAAAATTTGAAATTAATTACGTAATTGCTTTTAAAACTCAATTTTACAACAAAATGTTCTAACAATTGCCCAGAAATCTCATCTATTGCATAAAATTTGCATGAAATAACTTTAAAATTGTGCAGAAAACTGATTTATGAAACAATTTTTATCTAAAATTGCATATAAAATACAAAATTAATTACAGAATTGTTTATAAAATTGAACTTTACTACAAAATACATCAAAAACTGAACCTATTTTAAGAAATTCTATTTTTTTTCATTGAATTATCGAAAATTTAGCAAAAAACTAGTTTGTAAAACAAAATTAATCTAAAATTGCTTATAAAACTTAATTTTTGTACAATTTGTATTGAAAATTACACAGAAAACTTGTTTTTTTTTTCCATAAATTTGATCTAAAACGGTGCAGAAACTGATTTTTAAACAAAATTGATCTAGAATTGCGTATAAAATTTAATTGTTGCTCAAAATATATTAAAAATTGTACAAAAAACACAAAGTTGATTACAAAATAAATAAAAAATTGCACAATAAACTTGTCTATTTTATGAAATTTTAAATTGATCTAAAATTGTGCAAAAAATTGATTTATAAAGCAAAATTGATCTAAATTTGCGTAATTGCTGCACAAACTCTTTTAAAAATTGTGCAGAAAACATACAATTGATTACGAAATCGCTCATAAAATTTAATTTTACTGCAAAATGTATCAATAATTGCTTAAAAAAGATAAAATTTGCACAGTTTCCTCATAAAATTGAGCAAAAAACTGATTTAATAAACAAAATTAATCTAAAATTTTGTATAAAACTTTAAAAATTACACAGAAAACACAAAACTAAGTACAAAATTGTTCATACAATTAAATTTTATCACAAATTGCACAGTAAACTTGCCTTTTGCATAAAATTCGCAGTTTTTTTAAATAAAATTGATCAAAAACTATGCAAAAAACTAATTTGTAAACTAAAATTTATTTAAAATTGCGTATAAAATTAAATTGTTGCCAAAAATTGCCAAAAATTGCACAGGAAACACAAAATAATTACAAAGTTGTTTATTAAACTAAAGTTTACCACAAAATGTATCAACAATTGCACAAAAAACATGAAATTTGCAGTTTTTTATAAAAATTAAACAGAATACTAATTTTCAAAATAAAACTGATCTAAAACTTTGTATAAATTTTAATTGTTAGACAAAATTGCACAGAAAACATAAAATTACGTACAAAATTGCTTATTATACCGATAATTCAACAAAAAACTTGTCTATTGCATATAATGTGCAGATTTTTTTAAATAAAATTGATCTAAAACTGTGAAAAATTGATTTGTACTAAAATTACAAATTTTGAAGATCGCAAAAGCATGTGCAACTTCCTGCATCAAAATAGTGGCGAATATAAATTGATTCTATAAGTCTAGTGTGATTACTTTAAAGAAAGATTGAACATAAAGAAATCTAGACTTTGTGGATCAAATTTCTTTAAGATTTGACAAAGTTAGAACGGTTCAAACAAAGCATAATTTTGCAATTTTTTAAGATTTATGAGTTTTTTTAAAATAATGTTTAAAGCTTGATATGTCAAACTGACTGTCAGCCCAACATTAAATATACAAATATGGGTTTTAAAGTACATGCAATAAGGAATATTTTAAGCCACCGTGGACTTTCTTATCTTTTTCCAGAGATCCAAAAATTAAGATACAAAGAAGCTAAAAAAGACGTTTTATTGTGATATTTTTGACCTTTAAATTTTAAATTTATAATTTGTTGCAGGTTTGCAAACTTTGCGGTTTTCAATCGTTTTTGAGTAGTTTTTGTGTTTTTCAAAAATATTTTGCATTCTATTCAACAAAATTCAAATTATGCCAGTGAATAAGAGTATTACGAGAAAAAAAATGCAAGAAATGTTTTTTAGAAACCTTTAAGGTCATGCCATGCATTTTTTTTCTTGTGATACTTTTTCTTACATTGTTGTTCAAAAAAACGTTCAAAACCGTTTTCTTTTCCGGTAAAATTTTAAAACACCATTTGGTTTTTTGTTCAATAAAGACGGTTGCTGCTAGTTTGGAGGGTCAGTTCATTGTTTGAAATTTTTGTCATCTCTGAAGCTTTCTTTGATGTTCAAAGTAAGTTTACCGTTAACATTTCTTTCACAATATTTGCTAACAGTAGGCTCAAAAAATAATGAGAACGTTTTTTGTTTGGATTAGGAAAATTTTCATGTCAAATGCAAAAATGATTTTCAAGTTTATTTGAAAAGTTCTCCGCTTTCCATGGTCCGGCGAGGTTCAAATTTTTTTCTTAATAAGTTGAACATGTAAACTAATTCCTTCTTTGTCATAGTATATTATTAATACTTTTTTTTTTGCTATTGAACGTTTTTGAGGAACTAGATTATTTACAAAATTGACATTTTTTCTTAAATTAACATTTTTTTTTTCTTCACAATGTCTGCCACTGTACGGCGGTTTTAAGGTTATGATTTTTTCTTTGGCAGTTTTTTTTTGGGCTAATATTTTGGCGCTTGCCGACTAAATCAAATAGGACTGAAAAAGACTGCTAAACTCAAATTCTAATCCAACCCTGCGTCTGCATGCCATTACTTTTTAGTAAAGTTTCAACTTGACTGTCAATTCTCCCAGCTCCAAAGCATTTTTTTAAATATTTTTTTTAACATCCTTATTTCCTTTGTTTGTTAGTTGACTGCTGTCTGTCTCAAAAAGAGCAAAAATCTAAGAAAATAATTTTTTTTCTGAATTTTCTGAATAAAATTGTAATCCTCGGTTAGCCCAGCTATTTGGAAAAAATGGTCTTTGGTTTGAAAAACCGCTATTGGTAGTTTAGTTATTGGTAGTATTATTAGTTTTTTTTGCTATTTTATAAATAAAATTTTGCACTTTTGAACTGTTTCTGGCTTAATTTTGATTTATTTATATTTTAACATTTTAGGGCCAAATTTAGTTACTTTTGATTGTTTATGCTAAAAAATTTGCATTTTTTTAATTTTTTGTCCAAGTTTTTTTTAGTGTTTTTGACAATATATAAATGTTTTAGGACCGGATATTGCTATTTTTGACATTTTAATGTAAAATGTTGTTGGTTATTAGAATTTTGCACGTTTTAATTGTTTTTGGTCAGATTTTAATTTATTATAACACAATTTTATTGTTTTTATTTTTTATAAATAAAACATTACACTTTTCAATAGTTTATCTCTGGATTATGGTGCTTTTGATATTTTATGGCCAAATGTTGCTGTTTTTGACATTTTGTAAATAAAATTTTACAAGCATTATCATTAAGCTTCTCAATCAATTCAATGATATTGCATTAATCTGCTAGCATTAAAAACAAAAAAATACAAATCTAAGAGAAACTTTTGTAAAAAAATAAAAAAAAAAAAAAATAAAAATAAAAAAAAATAAAAAAAAAATATATAAAAAAAAGTTAAAATAAAATGATATAAAATACAAATCTAAGAGAAACTTTTGTAAAAAAAAATAAAAAAAAAATAAAAAAAATAAAAAAAAAAAAGTTAAAATAAAATAATATAAAATATTCAAAAAAGAATAGAAGAAAATTAAATGAAAAAAAGAAAGCTAAAATAAACTAACATAAACGGCTTTTCAAACGGAAGGCCACATTTTTTGGGGCCGACCAAGAATTACAATTTTTTTCAGGAGTGTAGGCGGTTTTGATTGATTATTAATTTTTTGCCTTTTTTGAGACGGATAGCAGACAACTAACAAACAAAGAGGTAAAAACATGTAAACCAAATTGATTAAATGCTTTAGAAGTGGAAATTTTTTCTGTCAAAATGTTTTTTTTTTAAATAATGGCCCAAAAAAATAAACTGCCGATCAACGCTAAATTGGTCTGCTCCGCTAAAAACAATTAAAAAAAAATAAACGGCATAAACATGACTTCATGGGACGAGGAAAAAATATATCATATTTTATGAAAGAAGAAGAAAGAATAAGTCAATTTTGTAAATAATCAGAAACGTCAATAGCAAAATAAAATATTGATAAAATACCAGTAGGAATTAGTTTAACTCATCCAAAAGACGAAAAGAAATGTTATTAAAAATGTGATTGCTAGTAAACAAACAAATAGTAAATACGTAAAACACAAATTTAATTTACAAAAAAAAAACAATCCTCCCTCTACCAATAAAGGTTAAGTCGCGCAAGGCATTATCAAAAATTAACAAAAACTTTTAAAGACGGCATTTTTAAAAATAAAAATATTTCTGAATCGGAGTCTTGATCAACACATCTCTAGAACTACCGTTCAGAATATTTGTAACAAAAATTGGACCCCGTTTGACCACAAAGAAGAACGTAGAAATCTTAAAAAAAAAATATTTTTGTACTTTACATAAAAAGCTTTCTAATCCGAACAAAAAGCGTTTTCAAATTTTGAAAGGAGGAGAAGACGGTTTTGAATAAAACCGATGTTAAGAACCCGCAATCCAATCCGTTTTTTTGTTTAACAAAGAGAGAAAAGTATCACAAGAAAAACAAAAGCAAGGCATGACTATAAAGCTTGTTGACAAGAGCTTTTTTTTTTAAAACTCAAAAACGGTTTTTTGCAGTTTATTAGAAAAAACTTTCTCGATCTGGACAAGATAACATCAAAATTTAGTCATAAACTGTTAAAATATTAAAATATAAGAACAAAAGTAGACTAACAATAACTGAAAACTGCAAACTTTAGTTTATAATATGTTAAAACAGCAAAATTTTATCTTGAAGTTTTAAAAAATTGTCAGAAATTTGATTAATTTATTTTTAAAATTTAATAATTAGCAAAAACCAGCTTTAAATTATCAAAAATATTGTTAGAAAAAACAAAATTTATTATAAACTGTTGTAAATGCAAAATTCAACCACAAAATTTTAAATAATAAACTCTTAAAAAGTGTTAAAAAAAATTATTATCCAATTATAAAATTTCAAACTATTGTTAAAAAGGAAAATTCTGGTTATAAACTGTCAAAAAATGCTCAATGTTATTTACCAAAAATCAAAAATAGCAAAATTTGGTTTTGAAATTGAAGTCGAGATGGTTTTTTAAGCTGTCGGTCTTTCCGCATGCAGACTCTTGCTTACAAAATGCTACGCCAACGTCCGTATATCTATCTGAATTATTTTCATCAAATGTACTTTAAATGAGCTTTTAACCCAACTATATTTCTTTATATGAACATTTTGTGGGTTATATTTTCATTTTATTTTCAAGTTTTTTAAATATTCTAAGAAATAGGTTAGGTTTTCCAAAAACAAGTTCTATTTTAAAAAACGTTGCCAATTACTTTAAGTGATAGAAACTACCACCCAAATTTGCTAATTTTGATATCCACTTGTTGTGATTTATTTTTAGCAGCACCACCTCTATTTTGTAACACACCTGTGGGGTCGTTGTCGACCCCATATCAAAGAAATGCTTACAAATTATAAATTTAGGGTTTTTTATTATTATATCTGTTTAATGGTGTTTAATGAAGTTTATATCAGCACTTGATACGTCTATTCAATTCAATATTCTGAATATAAATTCAATATTATCCTATGAAGTTACAAAAACGCAATTTTAATTTTCAATATTAAGACTTTAAAATGCAGAATTTATCCAATTATATACTATATTTTGTGAAATAATAAAAGTATAAAGATTCTTCTCAAAAACTATATTTATTTTGATTAAAAAAAACTAAAGATACAATGATACATCCGGTGGTGTCTTTGACGGCACCAACCGTTTTTCATCGTCTGCTATCAGCGTATTATAGCCGCGCGATATTCAAATTAGTTGCAAGTTCACAATAGTAGACTAGTCGAATTTTGTATGACGCTATATTATATATATATATATATATATATATATATATATATATAATATTTCATGATTTTCAATAAAAAATATTGTTTTTTTAAAGTCAAAAAAATTTACAATTATTTGTATGATTTTAGTTACTATAAAATGATTAATTATTAGTTTTAAACTTACCTTAGAGCAGAGTAATTGTTGGTTTGATTTACTAGACTCGTTTATAACTTACCTAAATCTAATTCCACTTTTATGTAATAATATAATACTTATAGGTAACAAAAATGAGTATAAGTATAAAAATATTAATTCATTTCTTTATTTATTAATTAGCTATTATAAAAGTACAAATATACATAGTCTTCTTAAATATACAAAGAACTCATATTATTACTACAGACACCAAAATTTACAAAAAAGAAGGACGCGGCTAAAATAGAATTAGGCCGATCGAAATACATATATACACACAAAATAATAATTAAACAAGACAACTACAAAATAAGTGACTAAAACGCTTCACGTTTTATTACAAAATAATTATTTATTCATATATTTATATAATATATAAAAAAAGATTGGTAACCATCTAAATGACTAAAATAATTAATATTACAATTAATAATAATTCGTGGAAATTTGTGCTTTTTGTATGGCGTACGAAAGAGATTAAAAAAAAAATACACTAATAAATTTGTACATTCGTAACTCTGCTACGTTGTGAGCAGTCTAGGGACTAAAATAGAAATTATAAAACAAATTAGATTCAGCAATCGATATTATAAGGACATTGTAAATAAAAAGGATTTGAATACATTTGGTACCTTTAAATAATATTATATTTTTTTTGGTGATTTGTAGTAGTTGGATAAAGTGATTACGGTACAATAGAGTTTGTAGTTGGTAAAATTGTACTTGATTCAAAGATTTAGTTTAAATAGTTGAAGTAAATAATATAAGAAATTTAAATAAGTGAAAGAAAAGCATAAAACATAGAAAAGGAAAAGAAGGAGATAAGTGAAAAAAAAGGAGTGCAATTAAAGTATGAAGAGGTATAGATATAAAAAGAATAAAGATAATAATTAAAATAATTGATTGTAAATATGATTATGTACTTAGTAAACATAAAAGTTGATAAAAATTGCATAAAAAACATATAATTATTAAGAAAACTGGACAAATACATACTTCTTGCATGAGATTTGCACAGAAATCACTTTGAACACACTAAATTTATTAAAATTAGAACAAAAAACCCATTTATATTACAAATTTTATTTTGAAAACCTTAAGATGCACTTCATCAATCATGTTTACAACACAAAATTGATCAATTTTGGTTATAAATACTCTCTATCTTAACTGAATCAACAAAAGGTATGTTGAATTACCAAAAAAATAATAATAATAGCATTGGAAGAAGAAATATGTAAAGAATTTTAAACAAGACGTTTAACAAGCAGATTCAATCAATAAAAAAGAAAGAAGTGAAGTATAGAAAATGTTCAGACAAATAAATAGTAGAATAAGTAAAAAGCTTTAAAAGTAGAATAAAAATTAAGTCTTTTTGCTCATCTCAAGATTATTTTATTTAATATAAAGCTACATTTCTGGTTATATATTGAATCTTTGTAATGAAACCTGAGTAAAATGTAATTGTATTTATTGTAAAATTAATTTCTCTGTATATTAATTTGCAATATCGTATTTTTTTTTGTAAATACGCAATTAGTGACAATAATTATAATAGAAATTTCTATCACTTGCATACATATAAACATTAAAAGGGAAACTCAGCATGGAAATTTTATTAATTTGTATGTAAAGCGGACGGAAATGCCAAATTGAATACATTTAATTTACACAATATTATACGCGTTTATATACATATAGAAGTGTAATAGCTTAATATAGATTGTAATTAAATCTAATAAAAGAAGAAAATGAAGTAAAATATAAAGGAAAGAATAAATTATAGTAAACAAAATTTATAAGAAAATATAGATGTTTAATTTAATTTAATTTAAACATAACATCAAGACCATTTTTAGTATAAAGAAGTATAAAATTATTGATGTAAATTAATGTAAAATATTCAAATTTATTCGTAAAAATTTTATATTTAAATTTAATGGTTTCATTATTAAGTATAAATATCATTAGTAATGTTTGTCAATTAAAATAAGTAATATAATTGTTTCATTTTGTTAAGATATTAATATGCTAATATTTATTATTATTTATATTAATAATTAGTAAACGAAATTTGTAATAAATACTAGAATTAAGACTATCGCAATAGCGCTTAAGAAGGAAGTTATAATGTTATTGAAAATGATTATAAATTAATTTTTATAAGGTAATTAGACCTTAATTAAAATGCAGTTTAACGTTTAATTTTAAATATGTATGCCACAGTAGCTTATTCTAAAATTTATTGATACAAAAAGCTGGGTTTTTTATATCTGAGTAATATTTGGTGATGAAAATAAAGTCAAGTTTTTACATGGAACCTTCGTATTTTATGTATTTATGATTATAGAGTAGCAAACTAAAATTTATTAAAATTGAAAGTATAATTTTTAGTTCCTTTAGTAGAAGTTTTGTTATGGATACTTTTAGTAAGTTTATCGCCAATAAATTATTATTAGGAGGTAACTACTTGTAGGTGAAAAGATAATATAGTTTGCTAATCTGCCAAAAACTGTTACTGTTACTTTATTAAGATATAAAAAACTCGGATTTAAAACTTATCCGTTTAATTCACAATTTGTTTAAGTTTTTATGGAACTGTTTTGATTAATTTTCTTTAATCGTTTTTTAATTGTAGAATAATACAAAAATATATTTTTATATCTTTATATTATAAACTAGTGAAGAGTTTGCAAAGCAAATCAGATCCAGAAAAAAAAAGGAAGTAGAAAAATATAAAAAAAAGATGTATTAAAAGATGTAGAAAAGAAAGTTTTATAGGAAAGAAGTATGATAGAAAAGATAGAAAAGATAGAAAAGATAGAAAAGATAGAATGGATAGAAAAGATAGAAAAAATAAAAAAGATAAAAAAGATAAAAAAGATAGAAAAGATAGAAAAGATAGAAAAGATAGAAAAGATAGAAAAGATAGAAAAGGTAGAAAAGATAGAGAAGAAAAGTGATATGATAATAATGATTTAATATATGTAAGTTTTATTTGGTAAAACATATTTCTTTGTTTTTAATGATTTAAAAAAAAAAAAATATTAAAAATATGAAGAAAAATAGATTTCAAAAAATCAATTAAATGTGTTTTTCTAGGAACACTAAAGCTGTAGATTTGATTATGTTTTTTTATATTTTATAATTTGTGGCATTTATTGCATCTAATATAGCATTTATTTAATTAAAAAAGGATGGTTTTGGTTGATAGCTTTACACAGTAGTGCATATCCATTTCAGCATTATCTAAAACATTTTTGTACATGTGCATTGTGTTTATAAGAAATAAACCACTACTTAGCAATAAGAAAAAAATACAAATTGCAAAAAAAATATAATATTTTTTTTTCTATTTTATTACGCGTTCTTACATCAACTCAGAGTTGATAGTTACCAAAATGAAAGAGCAAGTTTTTTATTTTTTATGTTGCAGTGATCAAACGTTGGACTGTTTGCTTGCTAAGCTAACGCTCTATCACTGAGCTATCTCACTGTTATTTACATAAATTAAATATAAAAGTATAAAACAAATTTGAACGGTCAAATTTTAATTAAACCTTAAAAAACGCTTTATTTAGAAGCAATAAAAGAAAACGTGACATGAATAATAATGTTTAAATATCTAAAATATAGTGTCGTAATTAACAGTTAATCTTATAACAAAAAAGTAAAAATAAAAAAAAAACAAAAAGAAAAAGAAAGAAAAAAAAAACTAAAAAAAAAGAAAAAAGAAGAAAAAAAAAGTAGAGACAAATAAAAAAAAGGAAAAATAAAAAAAGAAAACTAAAATTAAAAAAAAAAAGTAGATAAAAAAATGCAAAAACAAAAAGAACTAAAAGAAAAAGGAAACAACATTTATCAAGTTATATTTATTTGTTTATACTTTTACAACAAATTTATTTCAGTATTTTTTATATTTTTATTATTTTTTAAGGAGTTTTGTATACACTTTTGCCTAACTATTGACTTTTGTACAAAGAAGTTTAAGAAAAAAAAATAGTAGACAAATTAATAGATAAAAATTGAAACAAATTATATATAAAGTTTATTTAAATTACTTGCCAAAGATAATATATATCAAATTTAAAAAATATGCAATAATTTAATTAGTTAACTGCATCTTAATAAAAAATAGAAAATAATAGAAAATTATCACAAGATCCAAAACCAAAGTAAAAAAAAATAATTAAAAAAAGTTAAGTTTTATCAGGATAAAATAAAATTTGCAATTTTATATTTAATTGTTTTTTGTTTGGCGCTTTTTTATATTTACTTGAATTTGGATTATTTTATTATTAAAAAAAATATAAAAAAAGATAAGAAAAAAAAATATAGTTGTAAAACATCAAAAAGAAAACATAAAAAAGAGAAAAGAGAATTAAAGAAATTGTTTAAAGTATATTTTTTTATACATAACATCCATAACAGTTGTTGTGGTTTTATGTAAATTGTCTCTCCAATCAGTGAGTTGCTAGGCAAAGCGATAAAAGAAGCATACTCTGATACACTAGTGAATATGTCTTACACAATTACATAAAAAAACAATAATTATTAAACTTAATATATTTATTTGGTTGGTTGCGTTAATTATATGTAATAATTAATTGAATGCCAAGTTACATACTTCTATTAATTTTATATAAAACCAAAATTTGTTAATGAACTGCTGTATATATAAAAAAATAAGTTAAAAAAAACGACAAAAAGAGATTAAATGACAATTAAAATCAATTTATTAAATTTGTTATTTCCTATGTTTTTTGTTTACCTTTGCAATAGTAGATGGTAAAAAAAAATATAAACAAAAAACACAGAGAAAAGAGAAATAAAAATAAAGTATTAAGAAACAAATTTACGTAAGCATAAATATAAGTTTTAATAATACTAAAAAACTATTAAACTTTAAAAGTATTACAAACTTTTTTGAGTATATATAAAAAAAAAAAAAACAACTATAATTGAGCAAGAATAATAAAACAGATAAAAACACACAAAAAAAATTAGTTATTAAAAATATTAAATTGAATAAAAAAAATGGTTAGAAAAAATCAAAAATTATTTTGTTATAAAAATTTGTATAGAAATTAAAATTGAAAGTATATAATATAAAGAATATAAAAAAAAGATTGTCCACAATGGATTAATTGATATTTTATTTTAAAAATTTGTAAAATCAATTATTTTTTTATAAAAATTATAAAATAGTAAAAAAAATAAAAGAAAATTAAACAATAATTTAAAGAAAATATTTAAAAAAAGTAAATGATTAAGAAAAAGAAAAGAATGTGGAACAAAGTTTTAGTAAAAAAATATAGAACTACTAAAATGTGAAAATAGAAAAAAATATATAGAAAAAAGAAAGGATTACAAAAATAATAAAAAAAAAATCTTTAAACAAAAAGATAATCATTATGAAAGAACAAATTGTATTTAATAAATTTATTTTTGTGTCGTTTTTTTAGTTAGCAAGTATAAATAAACATAAAAAGAAAAACAGAAAAAGAAGTAAAAATAAAATAAAATAGTCAAAGAAATGAAGAATAAAAGACAAAATTTTGTTAAAAAAAATATAGAAAATAAAAAAAAAATAGAAAAAAAAGTCAAAGAAATTGATTAATTGATTTTTAAATATAAATATAAAATTATTTTTTTTACAAAAAAAGTAAACGTAGATGTTTAAAGTATAGAAAAAAATTAAATAGTAAATAGGTAAAATGCAAAAAAATATTTATTTGTTGTTTACATTTTGCATTTAATAAAGCTAAAAAAAAAACTTTGTTTTTGTATCGTCTTTTTTTTAATTATCAATTATAGATAAACATAAAATAACAACAATAAAAACACAGAAAAAAAAGTTAAAATAAAATGAATAAAATAGTCAAAGAAAAATAGAAAAAAAAGTATTTGGAAAAAAGTTTATAATTTAGAAAACATAATTTTAATAAAAAAGTATAGAAATCAAAATATGAAAGTATAAAATGATAGAAAAGAATATACAGAAAACAATTGATGAGCCGAGAAGATTAATTAATATTTTCTTATACAGTTTTATGAATTGCTTTATTAGCGTTTAAAGTAGAGAAAAAATTTAAATTGCAAAAAGACAAAATGTAGAAAAAAAAAAAATGTTTAAAGAGTAACAAACTTGTGGTACTTTAATATTGTTTTTAATTTATTTCAACAAAATATATAAAATAGTATAAAATAGGTAAAGAAGAATATATAAAAATCAAATAGAATTTAAAAAAAAATTGGTAAAAAGTAGATGAAAAGAATAAAGAACAAAATTTTAGTAAAAAGTTATAGAAATTAAAATAGAAAGCATGTAATAGAAATAGAAATAAAAGAAAAAAAAAACGATAAAAAAAAGTTCAAATAGATTCATTGATATTTTATTATAGCATTATAAAATCAATTATTTTTTCAATAAAATATAGACCTAGATGATTAAAGTAGAAAAGAAAAACATAAAAGTAGACAAATTGTTTAAGGGATAACAAACTGTGTGAACAATTAAGCTTTAAACAATACATTTATTCTTGAGTTGATTTTTTTAATTACCAAGAACAGATAAACGTAAAATAAGAACAAAGATAAAAAATATGTAAAAAATAGATTAAAAAAAAAAAAATTAAAAATTTAATCACAAAAGAAGAAAAGAAAAAAGAAATTTAATTTAATTTAAGAAAAAAAGAAAAGAATGAAGAACAAAATTTTGATAAAGTTTAGAAAAGAGAATAAAGAAAAATTATTGAAAAGTTAAAGAGATTGTGCACAATATATTAATTGATATTTTATTATAAAGTTTTTTAAAAACAAATATTTTTTGCACAAAATTATAAGCGTAGATGTTTAAAGTAAAAATAAAAATTAAACAATAAAGTGGCATGTTAAAAAAAAACAATCTTTAAGGGATAATAGACTTTTTGTCTATATATTGAATTTAATAAAACATTAATTACGTTTATTTTTCTTAATTGCCAAAAATAGATATACATAAAAAAAAATTAAAATAAAATAGTCAAAGAAAAATAGAAGAAAATCAAATAAAAAATTAAAAAATATATTTGAAAGAAGTAAATGATTAAGAAAATTAAAACAAAACTTGTAGTATAGAAAAAAATAAGAAAAAAAGTGAAAGATACAATAGATTAATTGATATTTTATTATTTAAATTAATAAAACCAATTATGAAGTTCTACAAAATCAATTCTTTTTTTTTAATAATAATCATAGGCGTAGATGTTTAAAGCAGAGAAGAAAACACAATAACAACAAAAAGAAACAAAGAAAATATAGAAAAAAAAAGTTTAAAGAAAATGATATAAAATAGTCAAAGAAAAATAAAATCAAATAGAAACTTAAAATAGTATTTTGAAAATAAGTAAGAAATAAAAGAAATGTATATAAATTAAAATATGATAACAGATAATGTTAGAAAAAAATATAAGAAAAAAAAAATTATTGAGATTGTCTATAATAGATTAATTGTTATTTTATTATAAAAATTAAGAAAATTTACAATAAATAGACAGAAATGTTAAAAAAAGATAAGTAACTTGTTGTTCACACATTGGATTTAATAAAGCTTTAAATTTTTCTAAGTTTTCTAGTATAGGTAAACATAAAATAACAACAATGAAAATAAAATAAAGAAGAATAATGTAAAAAAAACAAGAAAAAATTAAATTAAAGTAAGTAAAAATAAAAAAAAAATTTGGAAAAAATAAGCAATTAAGAAAAAAAAAGTAGAACAAAGTTTTTCTAAAAAGACAATATAGAAAATAGAATATAAAAAAAAAGTTAAAGAGATAGATTGATTTATATATTATTATAAACGTCAAATACATTTTAACAAAAATAATAGACATTGAAGAATAAAAAATAAACATTTTACAGAATTAAACTCAGCAAGAAAACATCTGAATATAATTAAATAAAATTTTCACACATTATAGAAAAAAATCCCATCTGTGACCTGAAACTTTTAAAAAAATTATCCGATAAGTTGTTTCTCCGCAATTAATTTTTAAAAAGTGAAGTTTTTATTTAATGCATCATTAATTTTTTTCTCGTTAAATATAACCGCAAATTTTTAACTCAAAGCATGAAAACATAGACTATTGTATATAGTTCAACATATAAATTTAGTGATGATTAAAATCTTATTGTTTGTATATTGCCAACCAATTTTAATTTAAAAATAATTTTTTAGAGGAATCGGTTTACCGATATTCTTGTTTTTGTGGTAGGATTTTAGTTTGTAATGTTTGCTATATTACTAGCGGACGCGGCGACTAAACCCGGGAAATTCTCTAGCGTTACGTGTTGTCTAGATATTGCATTTAATAAAGCTTTGAACACATTTATTTTTGTTCCAATTTTTTAAATTTTAATAACTCAATAACAACAATAAAAAAATTAAAAATATGTTAAAATAAAATGATAAATGAAGAATAGATGAAAATTAAATAGAAAAAGATAATAGAAAACTATAAATAAACTAAATGTAAAAAAAAAACGTTTAAGAAATAACAAACTTGCGGTTGGTGCCATTTTTCTGACATTCTAAAAAGAAGTAAAAAGAAATAAACCAAAAGAAATTGAAAATTAGTTTAAATAAATTGTTATAAAATAAGAAGAATAAAAGAAAATTAAATGAAAATTTAAAAAAAGAAAAGAATTTAGAGCAAAAAGGTTAGTAAAAAAGTTTTAGAAAATCATTTACAAAAATTATAAGCATAGATACTTAAAATAGAGGAAAAAATTAAATAAAAAATAGACATATTGTAAAAAAAAAGATCTTAAAAAGATAACAAAAACATTGCGTTTAATAAAGCTTTAAATAGATGAAGTAATAAAAAAATGTACTATTTTTTTATTACAAATTTGTTATTACAAATACATTATTAGTTTCGGTTCTACTAGAGCCTTCTACAGATGAATTAAGTTAGAGCTGAACTAGTAATGCATTTGTAAGAATAAATTTGTGATCAAAAACATAGCAAATTGTTTTATTATTTTACGAATATAAATTATTACGTTGTAGAGATCACAACTATCAATTACCTCAAATAGATTTATTTTTATGTCGTTTTTTTTAATTACAAGAATAGATATATTTAAAATAACAACAATAAAAAGATATAAAATAGTAAATAAAAAATTTAAAAAAATCAACATGAAATTAAAAAATTTGTGTTTGGAAGAAAGAATATGATTAAGAAAAAAAAAATGTAAAACAAAATTTTAGTCAAAAAAAGCATAGAAATTAAAACATTAAAATATATAATGATAAAAATAAAAATATACAAAAAAAATAATAAAAAAAAATATAAGATTGTCAACAATTAATTGATATTTTATTATATTATTTTTCACAAAAATTATAGGCGCAGATAGATGCTTAAAGTTAAGAAGAAAAAATTGAACAATAAATAGACAAAATGTTAAAAAAATGTTAAAAAAATGTTTAAAGAAAAACAAACTTGTTGTTTGCATATAGCATATACATTTATTTTTGTTAAATTAGCAAGAATAGACAAAATGATATAAGATAAACAAAGAAAAAACAAAAGAAAATCAAATAAAAACTTAAAAAATATTTGAAAAATAGTAAATGATTAAGAAAAAAAAAAGTGTGTGCACAAAATGTTGGTAAAAAAATAGTTTAGACAAGAGGTTATAAGAAAAAAAAATTAAAAAAAATCAAACTGTTAAAAAAAAATTACAAAAAAATAACAAAATAAATTTGAGAAATAAAGAAAGTTTAATAAATTTAAAGAATAAGAAAGAATATTAAAGAACTAATTACTAAACTTTTTTATTGATAATTAAAAAAAAGTTAAAAATATTTTTGAGTTGCTTCATAGAAAATGAATACGAATAGATGAACATAAAATAAAAATTTAAAAAATTAAAAATAAAAAAATACACAGAAAAAGAACAAAATTATTAAATTAAAAAAAAAAAAAAATGCAGAAAAAATTTGGTTGATAACTTTTTTTAAATTTATATTATTTTTTTTTAAATTTTAAATATTTATATTTTATTTTTTAAAATTTTGTATAAATATATGAAATAAAATTATTTAGTGCTTTTACAGTAAAAATACTAGCATATCAAGTTTGAAAATTTAAAAAGTTTTTAAAAAAACACATAAATATTTTGTAAAAAAATTATTAATAAAATTAAAAAATAGGAAAACAACAAAAAGTAAAAACTAAGTATTAGTAAAAGAAAAATAAAGAAAAAGTAAAAATAATAAATGTTTTAAAAGCTAGTTAGAAACTAAGATATTAATATCTTTTTGTGAGTTTTGAAATGTTATTTATTTATTATTAATTTTGTACATATAGTATTTAATAATCAAGTTTGGCGCAGTATTTGTATTGAAGTATGATTTTAATTAATTTAAAAACTATTAAATAAATAAAAAATTGTAAAAACAACTAAATTAATTTTAAAAATTCATTATGTTGGCTAAAACTTTTTCAGTAATTAGTATACTTCACCAATCTGCAACCTATTTCTATAGCAAATTCGTATAAATTTGTGAAGAAAAAAATATTTAAAAAAATTAAGAAAAATTTTATTCTGTAAAAAATAGAAAAGTATGTAAAGAAATTAAGTAAAGTAAGTAAAAGATGATAGTTACGTTAAAAAAAGTATAAACCGACAACACAACATCTTAATCTTTTTGCAGCTTTTTTATGTCAAGACTAAAGGCATTTTTTTATGGTTTTTATGTGTACCATTTAGTTTTCCAATGCGTTAGCATAATGTCTATATAATATCATCATGTTTATTAAAAAAAAAAAAAATGTAAGTAAAAAACCACTAGTTTTGGCTTAAAAAATAAATTGTGCATAAGGGTTAAATAAGCTCATAACTGTTCTTACTATAAACCATCTATTTATTTATAATGAGAATCAATAAATTTTATAAGCTTTCAAAAGAAAAAAACATATAAAAAAAAACTCATAACTCATAATTTTAAATTGTCTTAGAAACTCAATGCCAAAGTTTTATAATGTATAATTATACAAAGATTTTTAACGTTCAATTAATTTATAAGTTATAATATAATCTCCAATTTTTAAATAAGTAAAGACTAGTACAGCAAAATATTTGAAAGAAAGAGATGAAATTTAAGTATTCAAGAATAATAAAATATAATATAATAATAAAATGGATTATAGAAAAATGATAAATTGAAGAAATTAGAAGAAAAATTAGTACACAAAAATGAAGGAATTTTTGTAAACAAAGATAAAGTATTTAGAATTAAAAAAAAAATACAAAATAGTTTAATATAGCTAATTGAACAAAACAGTTATGTAATTAATAATAAAATAATAAACAAAATAAGAAAAACTTTATTCAATTAAAAAAAATTTAAATATTATCAAATAAGTTGTTTTTAAGTTTAGAATAGAGAATAAAGTTTAGAAAAAAAGAAAAAATAAAAAAAAAGAAGTTGTTAAACATAATAATCAAAGAATTAAATTGCCCAAAATATTAATATCAAATCTTTCAAATCATTTTAATAAAAACAAGATTTATAAAACAATTTAATAAGTCTAATAACTATAAAATGAGTTATTTTTTGCAAATTTTTTGCATAGAATGAGTTTTTTGTGCAAATTTTATAATGAATTTAATTTTTTTAATCTTGCTTTATTTCACCTATAATACTCGTCAGAATTTTCGGCTTGCTAAGTTGATAAAGTATAAAACTTACATCATAGACACTTATAGACACGCCTTTTGCCAACGCGGTGACGCCAACATGACGTATATGTACATACATTTTTACGCATTTAATAAATATTTTACTGTGTTCATTATTGTTTACCTAAAACTGTAAAACAAAACTTTACTCATAAGGCATATGTTGACAATTAACGCGTGACGTCAGTTGTGGGCATAGAACGTTGTTATGTTGGCTTCACTATGTGACAAGCGGGATTAGCACACGGAGCGTCTATAAGTGTATTTGGTCTAAGGTATAAAAGCAGCCAATTTATTTTTAAATTATTTAGTTTTATTGTTTTTTAGAGCTATATGTAACTTCTTTGATAAAAAAAAACTAGTTCAAATACGTATAACAAATAAAAAAAAAAGATAGGAAAAAGAAATAAAAATAGTAAATGGAAAAAAAGAAATACATTTGAAAATAGATTTAAAAAAAAAGAAAAGTAAGTAAAAAAAAATAGAAAAATATTGAAAACATAACAAATAGCAAAAAAAAATTAAATTGAAAAATTAAAAAAAAGTACAAAAACATAATTAAAAAAATATAGTTTAAAAAAAAACTGGATAATCTTTTATAATTCAAAATTAAATTTAATGATGTCAATAAGAATGTTTTTTACTATAATTAAACGTTAAATAGTTTTTTTTAGAAATAAAATATCCTGGCACACGGTATTTTAAAATGTTTTACTAGAGCAGCAATATCGCATTTGCTAAATTTTGATTATTTTATAATTTCATTCTTGTTAATAAATTTATTAAACGTTTGTGTTGAAAATATAAATAAATCATCACATTGATGCGGCTTCTACAAACAAAACATGTACTCGGTCAGTTTAATAACGTATAATAATGTACATTTATCATGCATTGAAGAATATGTTGACATGAAAAGTGGAAGCATTATATTATGAAAAACAAATAACCAATACACGTATTAGAACTGCTATACAAATTAATAAACTACTTATAAATGAATAACTTCAAAAACGTAACAAGATTTACTTTTGGTTTTTCCTTGAATTATTTATAAAATGAAACATGTAATTTGCTTTGTTGTTAATACATTAAAGAACAGAAGAAGTAATAGGGTTTGCAAAAAGTGATAATAGATAGAGACAGTAGTTTTGCATACTGGCTATACTTAAACATTTTATTTTAATTGAATAGATAGAATAAAGTAAAGAAAAGTTAAAAAAATAAGGGAAGAAAATAAAATCTAATGCAAAGTAAATCAGAATGTTGGAGAACATAATATTAAGTTGAGAAAAACTAAATATTTTCAACAAAATTGCTGAGATGATCAATTGAAAGTATAAATTTAATTTTTTATTGATTATAGCTTTTACAATTCAATTAATTATCGGGAAAGTGATTTTAATTTAATAGCCCAAAATGAATGGTAATTAAAATGATAAAAATAAAGTTTAATCTTCCTTAGTGAATGGCAATAGAAATGTGATGAAGGAACTAAGTTTAATATTTTGTTTGTATAAACATAATCATAAATTTTATGTAAATTATAATTGCAATTATAAAATCTAATTAGGACCTTCTTGTTAAATGACATTAAACAGTGAATAAAGTAAAGAAGATAAATTGGAATGTATTAAGAACAAAACTTTATTTAGTATTAACAAATTTGTTGATCTGTACCCGGATCTAAACGAAACCATATCAAGAAAAACGTATTTAAATTTTTTTTTTAAATTTTTGAAATATTTTATAAATTGAAGCAAACTAATAGAATATTTTAATACAAAGTAAAACAGAAAGATTGAAGTTAAAAAACATAAAACTCTTAAATATTTCCTTAAATAAATTGTTATTATAATCACTTAATCCAATATGTTTAAATAATCACCAAAAATAAAACCGTCTACTCAGATTACAACAACATTTATGGTAACCGAAGCAATAATAATTGCACATAAATACATTACAACAAAATAAAAATAGGAACAATTTCTAAATAGGGTTCCATCTCTCTTACAGAATAGGAGCAACAAACAACAAATAATAAAACAAATATTACACACGCAATTAATATAAAGTTAGTCAAAACAAAAATAAAAAATAGGTGCACAGAACACGATACAAAACAATAAGGTGCTTACTTATAAATAACAGCAATTAAAAGTAGCAGGAAAAATAATGTTAAAAAAAGTGAAATATTTTTTTTATAATATTTAATTAAAAGGAACAATTGTTTTTTGCAAAGTAGAAACAATACTGATTTATAATCTACAAAGAGATCATTCCAATCGCAATTGGGTTTTATAATTTTATAATAATATTGCCAACAAAAATTGGCAATATTATATATATAGTAAAGAAAGCAACAATAGTTTATTATTAAAGCACGTTCGGTTCTGATACATAATTTTTAAAATATTTTGAACGCACCTGAATTTATCATGAATTTTTATTATCACAAAATTTGTTTCTATAAAAATATCCAGGATCACAATTGAGTTTGATTGTTGTTTTTATTTATTTTTTTGGTTAATCAATATGTAGGAGCTTAAATTTTTTCATATTTTATCAAATTCTTATATCTAAATTGATAACTAAATACTTACTAATGATCACAAGCATTGCAAAATAAACAAAATATTACAGCTCTCCAATTAATTAATTAAACTAATCTTGCACTCGGTGTTCGTCGCTAGTTGGCATTGCTGAAGTTTCATCCTGGAAAAGAAATAAAATAATTAATGTACGGACTAATAAATTTTTTATTATTATTATTTCTCCCACTCGTTTTCTGTAGCGAGATGTTATCTGCATATATCGATAAACACCTTTCTCCGGCGCCGTTTCACTTTGACTAATTAATAAGCTGATTACACATTCTGTTTTATTAATCACAGATCTATATATAAATTATTTTCGCCTACTGCTGCGAGTCGATCTAAATTATCCGCTTTACATAAGAGCGCGTTACATTTTTCATTTCTAAACATCTGGCTATTTGATTTCATTTTAATTTGTTTTTAATTGTCTATTGAAAAACAAAGAGAGCATACAATTAATTAATTTATGTTTGTTAATCATTTGCGTTAAAATTAATTAATTAGTAAAATGCCTCAAAGAAAATAAAGCATAATATATAGGGCGTCACCAATACCCAACCCATAGCATAACATTACCAAACAAATTACTGCGCTACCCATTGTTCAGTAAGCGCTACTTGTATCCCATTTAGCCAATTTTTAATTTCCATCATTGTTTTGCCAGCAGCGGCTGACATTTACCTACATCCATCTCCGACGATGAGCAAACGCATTCACGAACTTGCGACTGGAAACCCAGTTACAAAAGCAGATGAGTTAATTCACTTCGTGGCCTTGCATTATGAAATTAATTATTCTTAAGACATCCACATTTTGTAATGCAACAATTATAATTAACAATGCATTGTCGACATTTTAATATCAATTATGGAAGATTTTTCTGATGAATTAACTCATTGAGGTAGAATTAAAACGCGCTTCTAATGTCGTACATATATCACACATAATAAACTTTATGGGCATATAAACGTCCGTGAATGAATCTAATGCGGGCTATTAAACGTAATACACCCATTAAAATGTAACCCATTATTAATAAGTTAATGCCACGGAGCGTAGAAACGTGATCGAAAAACGCGGTGGGCGCCAAAATTGCCATTACATGACGGTATATTTCACACATACACAGACACACTAGTCATTTTTATATTGCCACATTTGTGCAGCACACCATCAAGATTAAACGGCTAATTTAGATAAAAATTGTTTTAATAACTATCCCAGTAGAGTTTTTTAAGTTGGTTTAATGCCGACATCACGAAAATCACATTTTGTGGTTAATGAATTTTTATAAAATATTGGAAAAAATTATGCAATACTCTTTTGTGTCAATTTATTGAATTACATATTCATTCATTTTATTACTTTTTTATTTATTTCAAAATTTATAAATAAATAAATTATATATATAATGTTCCTATAAAAATTTTATTTATTATTTAACATTTATTGCAGATATTTCTATGCTAAACCGGCACTATTTGAATAAAAAAATGTGGATGCGATACTCGTACACTCGTAAAATCAGGTTGTAAGCTGCCAATACTTATGTTAGAAGTCACGTTAGCTTCCAGGTTAACTAACTAGACATACATATATTTTATGAATTTATTATGACTTCTTCTTTTATTGACCGTTGAGATTTCTTTGGTAACTACAGATTTAGGAAAATACAAAGTAATATTTTAATAATTTACAAAACTAAATGTAATGATTTGTTGTATTAAAGGAAAGAATAGTTGCGCTTTTATAAGAGTTTACAGAATCAAACTCAGCAAGAAAATTAAACAAATAAAAGTGACATACTCTAACACAAATTCCCTAAATTTGTACTCTACTTTAAACTCAGAGACTAGTTCTGACTCTCCTTTTTCTCCAGCAAAATCAAAAGAATTTCAATTAGTTGATCTGGCATTTTTGGTCAAAATTTTGAAATGAAAAAAGTCAAATTTTTTAAACATTTTTTTAACTTTATAATTGAAATTAATGTGAGGAGAAAACTACGCCACTGTTCCAAACTGTATCTAAACTATCCGAAACTGTACTTGAAGTGTTCTATGTAAGCTGTTTATTAGTCTACTGAGATTTTTAATGTTTCAATAAGATATGAGTTGCATTCAAAAGTTCTCAAAGTGTCATATGTGTTTTACAAAACTGTGTATTGCTTACAACTGATCGACTATGTTTTATTACAAATTGTTAAAAATGTTTGTAAATGAACAAAATTGATCCAAACGTTATAAAAAAAAATTCAAAACTAATACAAATTAGCAAGAAATGTTCTAAAACCGCCCTTAAGTTGTCAAATATAATCAATCTGTCAAAATCTTTAAAAACTGGACAATAATGTTTCTAAATCAACAAAAAAAGTTCCAAAATTGTCCCATGCACTTCTAAAACATTCAGAAACTGTCAAATACTTTTCAAAACTGTTACATTTTAATAAGAATCGTTCTAAAGCTGCCTATAGATTATCAAATGTATTTACACTATCAAATTTTTTTAAAACTGTTACTGTTAAAAATATTTTACAAACTATCAAAAATGTTCTTAAAATACCAAAAAACTTTAAACTGCTTTAATTGTTTTTAAAGTATTCAAAACAAAACAAAAAATCAATTGTTTCCAAAAAAGAAACAAAAACTGTCAAATACTATTCAAAATTGTTTCAAATTAACAAAAACCGTTCAAAATATTTTAAAATGTACTCAAATTGTTCAAAAATTGTTAGAAAACATTCAAAAAATATTACGAACTGTCAAAAATATTTCTAAATCAACAGAAAATAGTTCAAAAATTGCTTCAAACATTTCCAAATTATTCATGAACTGTCAATTATTTTCAAAACTGTTATACCGTAACAATAATGTTCTAAATCTTTACATGTACTTAACCTCTCAAAATCTTCAGAAATTGTTACTAAACAGTCAAAGAATAAACAAAAACTTTTTTATTACAAACTGTCAAAAATGATTCTGCTCCAATTGTTTTTTAAGAATTCAAAAACTGTTAAATACTATTCGAAACAGTAACAAATTGACAAAAAACGTTCTAAAGATGCTTTCCAATTTTGAAATGTACTTTACAAAAATTGTTACTGAATAGTCAAAAATGTCACAAACTGTCAAAAAATGTTACAAATTGTCAAAAACATTTAATAAACTGTCAAATATGTTAGTAAATAAACAAAAAAGTTTCAAAACTGTTCCAATCGTTTTGAAAGCATTCAGAAACTGTCAAATACTATTCAAAATTGTTACAAACTTACAAAAACGTATTAATGTTGCTTTTAGATTTATAAATATACTTAAACTGTCCAAATCTTCAGAAATTGTTATTAAACAGAAAAAATTTACAAACTGTCTAAAATATTCCAGAACTAATAAAAAACAGTTCAAAAACTGCTCAAAATGTTACCAAAGGATTGATAAACTGTCAAATACTATACAAAACTGTTACAAACTATCAAAAAACATTCTTATTTTTTTTAGATTTTTAAACTGTCAAATTCTTAAAAAAATGTTACTAAAAAGTCATCAAAAGTTACAAACTATCAAAAGTATTTTAAAAACTGTCAAAAATAAAAGTTACTTAAAACTGTCAATAATGTTTCTAGATTAACAAAAAAAAAAAAAATTAAAACTGCTTCAATTGTTTCCAAAAAAATCAGAAACTGTCAAACATTATTTAAAACTGTTACAAATTAACAAAAAACGCCCAAAAACTGCTTTTAAATTATCAAATATACTAAAACTATCAAATTCTTTAAAAATTGTTACTAAACAATCAAACAATTTCAGAAACTGTCAAAAATATTTCATAAACTGTCAAAAATGTTCCAAAATTAACAAGAAAAACTTTAATTGTTTCCAAAAAATTCAGAAACTGTCAAATACTATTAAATGTCACAAACTGAACAAATTATTTTAAAAATTTCTAAAAATACTCCCATTAACAATAAAAATTCAAAACTGCTTCAATCATTTTCAAAGGATTCAGAAACTGTTAAATAGTATTCAAAATTGATACTAACTTAAAGAAAACCTTCTAAAGTAGCTTTTAGATTTTCAAATGTACTTAAACTGTCAAATTTTTTATAAATTGTTACTAAAAAGTCAAAAAAATGATAACAACTGTCAAAAATAATTTACAATTTGTCAAAAATGTTTTTGAATAAACAAAAAAGTTTTAAAACTGCTCCAATTGTTTCTAAAAAATTCAAAAACTATAAAATGCTTTTCAAAACTGTTACAAATTAACAAAAAACGTTCTGAAAATATTTTCAGATTTTTGAATGTATTCAAACTATAAAATTCTTCAAAAATGGTTACTAAACAGTCAAGAAATATTACAAACTGTCACAAATATTTTAAAAACTGTCAAATACTATTCAAAAATGATACAAATTAATAAAAAAAATTCTAAAGTTGCTATCAGATTTTCAAATGTACTAAAACTATCAAATTGTTACTAAAAATTTTACAAATTGTCAAAAAAAATTAAAAACTAACAAATTTTTTTCTAAATTAACAAAAAAAGTTTAAAAATTGCTCCAATCATTTCCAAAAAATTCAGAAACTGTCCAATACTATTTAAAACTATTACAAACAAACAAAAGAATTGCTAATGCTACTTTCAGATTTTAAAATGTATTAAAACTGTCACATTCTTTAAAAATTGTTACTAAAAATTAAAACATTTCACAAACAGTCAAAAATGTTATTAAAACTGTCAAATGCTATTTAAAATAAACTAACAAAAAATATACAAAAGTAGCCTTCAGATTTTTAAATGTACTCAAACTATTAAAATCACACAAAACTTTCAAAAGAATTTACAAACTTTCAAAAATATTTTAAAATCTGTAAAAAAAAATCTAATAAAAAAGTTAAAAAACTGCTACAATCGTTTCCAAAAAAATCAAAAACGTTCTAAAGTTGCTTTCAGATTTTCAAATAAACTCGAACTGTCAAATTCTTCAAAAAATATTACTAAACAGTAAAAGAATAAAAAATTGTGAAATATTATTTAAAATTGTTACAAACAAACAAACAAAACACGTTCTAAAGTTGCCTTAAGGTTTTCAAACTGTCAAATTCACAAACTATAAAAAAAAGTTTAAAAAACTGCTCCAATTTTTTCCAAAAGATTCAGTAACTGCCAAATACTGTTTGAAATTGTTACAAACTAATAATAAACGTTCTAAAGTTGCCCTTAGATTGTCAAATGTAATAAAATTGTCAAATTTTTTAAAAATTGTTACTAAACAGTCAACAAATGTCACAAACTGTCAAAAGTATTTTAAAAACTGTCAAAAATATTCCTAAATTAACAAAGAAAAGTTGAAAAATTGTTTCTAAAAATTCAGAAATTGTTACTAAACGGTCAATTAAATTTACATACTGTCAAAAATATTTTAAAAACTGTCAAAATTGTTCCTAAATTAATTTAAATAACTAAAAATTACTCCAATCATTTTAAGTGGATTTAGAAACTGTCATATTCTATTAAACATTGTTAAAAACTATCAAAAAACATTCTAAAAGTTCTTTTAAATTATCAAATGAACTCAAACTTCCAAAATTTTTAGAAATTCTTACTTTAACAGTCAAAAAATGTCACAAACTTTTAAAATTAATTCTAAATTAACAAAACTTTTTTTGTTTTAAAACTGCCACAATTGCTTCTAAATGATTCAAAAACCGTCAAATTAATTTAAAATTGTTACAAACTAACAAAAAACATTCTAAAGTTGCCATCAGATTTTCAAACGTACTGAGACTGTCAAATTCTTTAAAAATTGTTACTAAACAATTAACAAATTTCTCAAACTATCAAAAATGTTTTAAAAACTGTTAATTAACAAAAAAGTTCAAAAATTGCTTCAATTGTTTTAGAAGCTGTCAAACACTATTCAAATCTGTTACAAATTAACAAAAAACGTTTTAAATCAATCTTTAAATGTATTCAAACTATCAAAAATTGCCATTTAGGTGCCAAAAATGACGTTTACTTAATTGTGTTTAGCTTAACCAGAGTAAACTAAAGTTTAGCTGTTAAAAGTGACATAGCATTTTTGGTCAAAACGTTATTAAGTTGACTGTCGATGTCTCAACAACAACCACTCTCTCGCGGTGTTAAGGGCAATTGAAAAATAGCTCATTAGTGTCTAGAATAATTCCTAAAGGAAGTACCCTGCTGGGTCAACAAATAATGTTACGACCAGATTAAAACTAATAAATTATTAACATCTTCTTTATATATTTTATATATTTTAATAAATTATTTATATCCTCTATATCCTCCTGAATGACCGGATTACATCATAAACACATTTCTAAGAAGTATTGTGGCACACCTGGGATCATCTTACAATCACCCCACTAAGAAATGGAAGGAATTTTTCAAAACATATATATATATTTAATTATTTTGTTTTAAGAAGTAGTTATAAACACGATCAATAAAGAGTCTATGCTCTCGATACACCTTACATCTTTTATATATCAAATTAATTGTTATTTAGTTTTTATGTTTTAATAATAAATCAGTTTGAAACATTTGTGAATTTTATTAAACGGACTTACACAACTGTAAAATCAGCAATACTGACATAGTTAAGAATTAATTGCTAAAACTGACGTAAATGTTATTTAGGTGCCACAAATGACGTTATAATTAATGTTGTTAAGTTCAACCAATGCATATTGTTAAAGTCTTAAAAAACTGATACTAAATAGGTAAAATATTTCACAAACTGTCAAAAATGTTTCTAAATAAACAAAAAAATTCAAAAGTTGTTTTAAACGTTTCCAAAGTACTCAGAAACTGTCAAATATTTTTCAAAACTGTTACAATGTAAAAAAACTATTCTTAAGCGCCTTTAAACTGTCAAACAATTTAAAAATGTCACATACTGTCAAAAATATTTTATAAACTGTCAAAAATGTTTTTAAATTAACAAAAAAAGTTCAAAAACTGCTCCAATCGTTATCAAAGAATTTAAAAACTGTAAAATATTATTCAAAACTGTCTTTAAATTTTCAAATGTACTAAAACTTTAGAAATTGTTACTAAACAGCAAAAAAAAATGTTTAAACTGTCAAACGTTTTTTACAATCTGTCAAAAATGTTCCTAAGTTAATAAAATAGTTCAAAAACTGCTCCAATCGTTTCCAAAAGATTTAAATACTGTCAAATACTATTCAAAATTGTTACACACTAATAAAAAGCATTCTAAAGCTTCTTTTAGATTTTCAAATAAAAAAAAAATGTTACAAACTGTCAAAAATATTTTATAAACTGTCAAAAATGTTCTTAAATAAACATAAAACTGCTCTAGTTGTTTCCAAAAGATTCATAAATTGTCAAATACTATATAAAATTAATACACAGTACCAAATAACGTTTTAAAATTGCATAAAAATTTTGAATTGTACTCAAACTGTCAAAATTTGTTACTAAACATTCAAAAAATGTCACAAACTGTCAAAAATATTTTAAAAACTGTCAAAAAAAATCTCAAACTAACAATAAAAGATCAAAAACTGCTCCAATTGTTTTCACAGTATTTAAAAACTGTCAAATACTATTCAAAATTGGTACAAACTAACAAAAAACGTTCTAAAGCAGTCTTAAGGTTTTAAAACGTACTTAAACTAACAAATTCTTTAAAAATTGCTACATAATTTAACAAAAACAATTGAAAAACTTTTTTCTAAAAAATTAAAAACTGTCAAATATTATTTAAAACTATTTAAAATTGGTACAAACTAACAAAAATCGTGCTAAAATTGCGTTTAGATTTTCAAATGTGCTCAAACTATTTTATAAAAATTGTCATGCCAAAAATTACGTTCAATTAGTTTTGCTTAGCTAAATTAGAAAAGAATTAAAGTTTAACTGTTTGACCTGTTACTCAAATTTTTAATTTAGTTAATATATTTAAGAAATTTGCCAAAATTGACGTGAATTTTATTTAGGTTTTAATTAATTTTGTTAAATTCAACCAGTGCAAATTAAAGTTTATTATTATTTTTTTTTTAATTTAAATTTAGAAAACAATTAAAAAAAAAAGGATTGACGTAAACGTTATTTAGGTGTCAAAAATGACGTTTAGGTAATTTTGTTTAATTTAAACTAAATGTTGTTTAGCTGACAGAGTTAAGAATTAACTTTTTTTTTAAATTTTGAAGTATAATTTATTGTGCTTAATTGGTTTAAGATTGTCAATTCATATAAGGTAGATTGAAAAAACTAAATGATAATAATAATAGTATATCCACTCTGTTTACTCAGGAATTTACATTATGCACTTAATTATGATCTGTAATGAAACCCAACAGGCGTATGAATCAACTCATCCTATATAGTGACTCCGAATTTGTGCATGGAATTTCAATGTACGTTTTGATAAATACATATGCCCCTGATGTTTTCTTTTCTTTTTCCATTTAATAATATAAATAATTTCCTTATTGAAATATCTGCAATCCAAATAGGGACACGATCCCCGCATACCGTGGCACGGATTAATTCAATTTGTAAGTGTTGTTCGCTGTCCGCGCTCGAATGGATTTGTTGCGGCCGAGATAAGATCCGCTTTATAATTGCAAATACGCACAGACATCTCTTCTATCATTAGATAAAACGAGACCGAGTCGGATAGAAGAGAAAATCGTCGTAATGGATCGCGAATCCATGTACGCCCACAGGATCCACGATCAGAATCTCCTCTGCATCAACTTGATGTATGGATGTAAAAACGGACGCGGTGAAAAAGGAAAAAATGCTGGCGAGTAATTTAAACGCAGGATTTATGGGGATTGTCGAGCACGGCTTCGTTAAGATCGAGGATCTTTGACTATTTTTGGTGCAAACTGTTTACGCGCTGGAAAAATCCACGCTTGTTATTGCGGATATTAAATTTAACTATTGCAAAGGTGTAGGTAGCGAGATTCATGATTATACATAACAGCAAAAGGTTACTACAAAATAGTCTTCCTCATTAATTATAAATAATTTCTCCTGTAATTCAAAATTCATTCACATTATTTCTTTTTCCTATGTTTATAATTAAACATAATTAATTGTATTCTAAATATCAGATGTAAGGATGAACATGATAAATCTAGAAAATATGATTACGAGAGGTTTAATTGCTTCTTATAAAAATAAAACAATTATTTTGAGCAAATTTAACAAAACAGCTTTTAATGGTGAATAAATGAAATATATTTGTGTTACAATTAGGATGACCAAATCAAATGTTAAATTATTCCAAAATACTAAAACGTAACAAATTAAAGAACAATGTAATTAAATGTAATTTTTATTTTTTTCTGGAAATAGAGACAATACAAATTATCACTTAACATGAATATATCCACCCACTTAAATACACATTGACAATGGCTGACTGACCACACACTTAAATTCATGTGCGGTGTTCATTGGATAAGTATTTTTTTGTTGCAATAACATTATTATGTATATAAAATCACAATAAACTAAACAACATTATTGTTGGTTAACCTTTCACACTGTTTTGTAAGCAATGACTGTAAATTTATTGTATTGGATTGGCTTATATAAAATAAAACAATATTTACGTAACTAATTAATGTTGATGCTTTGTTACTGATCTTAATATTAAAAATAGATTATATAATATAATTGAAAAAAAAAATAGGAATTAATTTTAAAAGTTTATTGTGCCATAGATATATTAATTATTATGATTAGCGTAATTGAATCCATTGCTGTGATAGTAATTGGACTAATTGGATTACGGAATTGAAACGTGCTTGTATTACACCTGCATTTAGATCAAACATCAGAGGCAAGCATAAGAAAGCTACAATAACTATTTTAAAATCAAATTTTAAATTATTGAAAAAAAATAATTAAATACATATGATGCAAGAATATAAAGCATCACTTTTTTTTATATTTTTGCTTTTAAACTAAGTGCAAGTTTTTAATAATTATTTAAGTGTTGATTAAGAAATTTAACAATTCTTTTTTTAGGTCAGTTGAGATAAAATCAAACCACAAATCTATTAAAGATGCTATTACATAGAAATATGTTAATTTCATTATTTAGTACATTATATTAATTTACTAGATTATAACGTTTCTGCATCATTTAAATAAGTTATTTCTGAATTAAAAAAATAACCCTCCAAATCTAAGTAGCGTAAAAGTTACTGCCCTATCGGAAGATGCTATAATTTTTGCAAATGTCGGTAAATGTTAGTTCTGCTTCGACATTTGTAAAGTAAACAGATACAGTCCGACAACAACTGGGCAAACACTATGGCGTTTGGCTGCTCGCCTAGAAGAGTGTGAGTCAACACGAAATGCTGTCAGGTTTAGGTGGCCCCGGAGCAGCCGTTCTGCTGAGAATACTGCGGCTGTGGCTGAAGATGTCGCAGAGAATCTCGGAGTATCGACCAGACGACGTGCCACGCAAAAAGGCATCTATCGGCGGTTTTTACAGAGAATTTTGGGAAAAGTTTTGAAGATCTCTTACAAAGTGCAGACAGTGCATCAGTTGCTAGCCGTTGACCGCCAAGCGCGTGTAACCTACGCTCAAGCTATTCTGAATCTCGACCACAAGGAAGACAACTTTTTATCAAAAATCATTATAAGCGACAAGACTCATTTCTATTTCTGTGGATACGTGAATAAGCAGAATTATCGCTTCTGGGGTACCAAAAATATGCGTATAACACTAAAAAGCCATTACAACCGCTTAAAGTTAATTTATGGTGTAGTCTTTACGCTGGAGGCCTTATTTTTTTAAAAACGCCGCGGGCCAAACGACTACTGTAAACGGCAAGCGCTACTGAGCCATGTCCAACAACTTTCTTCTACCTCAACTGGACAAATTGAGAGCTACGACGCATACTGCACCCACAACCAAAACTCTTGTTTTTCTCGTTTTATTAATTTGCATTGTATTTGCGACTACTACTTAAGACTGTCCAGAAAGAACCTACAAATCATAACTCTCACACTTGCTACAATAGGCATTGTAGACAGCTCAATATGGAAAAAATGTTGTGAAATGGAAAACAAGACAACGGAGCACGCTTTTCTATGCAAAAAAAGTTATTGTTTAAAAACTGCTTGCTTGACATGGCCAGCATAAGAGAAACCCTTCCAAACGATGTCCTAGCATACGTTAACTACATTTGTAAGTTTTATGTTGCAATAGAGGAGTAAGGTTTACCACTGTAGAAGGTACAACGAAGGCCTTAGTGCAAGTAAGTTTCACTTACCCACTAAAATCCAGAAATCCAAAATTTCTTTCTAATGAAGCAGAATAAAAAGAAGGATAGAGTGAAGAAATTTGTTATTAAACTTCAATGTTAAACGTAAAGATTTAACCTAAAGCAAATCTGCAAACAAGACTAAAACTAAAAATAAATGCAAAAAAGCTTTTTCTGTTGTAGTTTCTAATCCGCAAATCAATCCAAGCCAACCAATAAGTTGAAAGAAGTACTAATCTTGGTTTTTTTAAACTGATAAAACCTACAAAAAATTTTGAGAGTGCAGAAACGTTGAACGTTTTTGCTAGACCTTAACTTCACGGTCAAATCCAAAATTCCGCCGACGGATTTATCACAGCGGACTACCAAAGCCAAACGGTTCTCAACTCAGCTGGTCTTTAAAACTTAGACAACATTAGCAGGTCCATCTGTTGACCCCTTAGCCACAACAAAACTTTTATTATTTTGGTTTTTTAACAAAAAAATGTTTAAGAAAAAATAATCAAAATAGAAGTCAATAAAAATCGTTTGAACCAATTTTATTAAAAATATAACAGAAAATGCATTTCTTGCGTTTAATTTATCAAAAATCTTGCATAAATTGAATCTTTCTACAAGAAAATAATTAAAAAATAAAAAAAACTCATTTACTGCACAAATTTAAATAGAAATTGCTTTTTTATTTCAACAATTTTATCAAAAATAGCATTTTTTGTGCTCAAATTCAACAAAATTTTAGTAAAATCTTTGTTTTAATAAAGAAAATGTTGAAAAAATGCGTTGTTTGCATGAACCTTATCAGTAGTATTGCAGTAAACCGTTTTTTTTATGAGAAATTAACTAACAATAAAATGTACTTTTTAAAAGTCAACATTTTTTTAGAAAACCACTTAGGCTTTAATAAATTTATTAAAAATGGTTGTCGCACTCAGTGTTTTGACAAAAAAAATACGACCACAAAGTTAAAAGGTTTTTTCATAAAGTGTCAAAAACAGCATAATCCGTTTTTGAAACATTTACATACATTACACATTTACATCAAATTTTTTAAGAATACTAAAATTTGGCCATAACAGTAAAAAACTTAAAAAAAAAAATCTAAAAAAGCAATATCCGGCTATGAAAAATATTGTTAGAATTAGCAAAAACTTGGCCATACATACATACCCAGTCACGCTATTATTTTCTGAAGATGGTAAGACTGTACAATAACCCATTTTAGTTTTTAAACCTTACTTCAAATAATATTATTCTACTTCTTTTTGTCTTTGCTTCATACATCACTTTAAATTACCAAATTTTCTGTTTCTTTCTCTGCATTTTTATCCAAACACATTTCCATCATAGATTAGTTTTGTTATTCTATCTTTACTCATTCTCTTGAGATGGTCAAACCATCGTAAAATACTACGTTTGTTTGTCTAATGGTGTTACTTTCAAATTCTCTCATTTCTAACTCTCATTAGGCCATAAACTATTGAAATTTAAAAAAAAAATCCAAAATATTAATAAAAAGTGCAAAATTTTGTTTAAAGGACTTCAAAAGTAGCAAAATCCTGCGTTGAATTATCAAAATATTGTCAAACAGTATTAAAATCAAAATATAAATCCAAATGTTTGTTCTGATCTGTTGAAAAGTTTAAATTTTTATTTATGAAAAGTCAATAATAACTAAATGCGGTCGTAAAACATTAAAATGTTTTTAGATAGAATCACATTTTAGCTAAAAACCGTTTAAAAATAGAAAATTTTATACATAAAACCCACCCATCCGCCTAAGTGTATGTTATTAAAAAAATTTCAAATTTGTCTTCTTTGCAAGTATGTATTAAAACTCTTTTAGTCAATGAAAAAGAAGGTTATATGCAATCACTGGATGAACACTTTGGTGAGTGGGTGGTTTACTCCTAATTATGATTACTTTTAAGTAGTTTAAACAAAAAGTGTTTGTTATCAAAAAATTAAAAGATTCTTATTTCTTACGTGTTAGAAGTCTTTTAGTCAACTAAAAAAAGAGGATTTATACAATTTCTTGATAACCAACTACTTGGGCGGGTGGGTTGGGTCACTCCAAATCATGATTATCTGCAAGTAATTTGAACTGGAGTGTCTAATCACCCGCCCAAGTGTTTGTTATAAAAAAATTGAAAGTTTTTCTTTTCTGCAAGTGTTAGATGTCTTTTAGACAAAGAAGGAGGAGGTAATATACAATCTCTGATGACCAACATTTGGGTGAGTGGATAGGTCACAGATTATGATTACCAGCAAGTAATTTAAGCTAAATTGAACTTCCACCCTCCCTAATGTTTGTTATAAAAAAAAATGGAGTTTAGTTTCTCCTGACGAGTTAGATGTCTTTTAGTCAAAGAAGGAGGAGGTAATATACAATTTTTGGATAACCAACACTAAGGTGAATGAGTTACTCTAGACCATGATTACCAGCAAATAGTTTTAACTAAAGTGACCACCTATCTGCTTAAGTGTTTCTTATCAGAGAATTAAAAATTTGTTTTCTCTGTAAGTATTAGAAATATCTTAGCCAAAGAAGGAAGAAGTAATATACAACTTCTAGATCACCAACACTTGGGCGGGTGGATGGGTTACTTGAGACCATGATTACCAGCAAGTAATATTGTTGAAAAATAGTAAACAAAAATTATAAAATCCTAAAACTAACAAAATCCGTCTCCAAAATATTGTTAGAAATAGCTTAAACTATTGAAAAGAGCAAAACACTTTAACTAAAATGTCAAAAATAGTAGAATATTAACACATTTATTAAAAACAATCAAAATTTGGTCATAATAAACTGTCAAAATTGCAAAATTACTTATAGAATGTCAAAATTAACAAAAAAATGCTAAAAAACACCAAAATCTGGCTATAAACTGATAAAGAGTGTAAAAAAATTTATGAAATCCCAAAAATTGCAAAAGCTTTTTACAAAATAATGTTAAAAATAGCAACAAATTTGTAATAATTATAAAAAAATAAAAACTCTGTTAATAAAAAAGTTTAAAATAGCAAAATCTGGCTATAAAATGTTAAAGTATTGTTAAAAAGAATAAAAATCGGGCCCTAAACAGTCAAAAGATGCAAAATTCTATTCAATATTGTCAGTTAACAAAAAAATGTAGTGATAAACTCTTAAAAAATGCAGAATTTTATTTATGAAACGCCAAAAACTAGTAAAATTCGGTCATAGAATATTAAAAAATAACAAAATTCTTGCCAAATATGGTTTAAAACTGCAAAATTCTATTCATAACAAGTAAAAAATAGCAAAATTCCGGCTATAAAGTATTTAAATATTGTTAGAAAAATACAAAATGCGGTGTAAATTTTATTTAAATGACAACAAAAGTAGCAAAACCCAGCCTTGAAACATTGTTTGCAAATGTTTGTCCTAAACTGTTGAAAAGTTAAAAAAAAATATTTATAAAAAGTCAAAAATAACTAAAATTGGTCATAAAACATTTAAGTTTTTAAATAGAATCAAATTCCAGCTAAAAATTGTTTAAAAATGAAAAATTTGATACATAAAACAACAAAAATAGCAAAATCCGGTCTTTAAATATCAAAAAACTAATCAAAAGCATCCAAATTTGGCCATAAACTGTTAAAAAATTTTTTTTTTCATAATATTCTAAAATTAACAAAATTTGACTTTAAAATATCAAAATATTGTTAGAAATAGCAAAATTTTGTCTTAAACTGTTGTAAAGTGCAAATTACTTTAAATAAAATGTCAAAAATAGTAAAACTTGGCTATGAAATATTTATCAAAAATAACCAAAATTTGGACATAAACTGTCAAAAAAACAAAATTATTTATGGAATGTTAAAAATAAAAAAAAATAATGTCAGAAAACACTAAAATTGACCATAACTGTTGAAGAATGTAATTTTTTTTAATGAAATTTGGCTAGTATTGCTAGAAATAACAAAAAATTAGCTCTAAACTGTCGAAAGATGCAAAATTCTATTCAATATTGTCAGAAAACAAAACAAAATTAGTGATAAACTTTAAAAATGCAAAATTTTATTTATAAAAAGTCAAAACTAGTCAAATTTGGTCAAATATTTTTAGAAAAAAACAAAAAATCTGCCAAAATTGGTTTAAAACTGCAAAATTTTGCTAATTAATTGTCAAAAATAGCAAAATCTTGCTTTGTACTTTTAAACAATTGTCAAAAAACACAAAAATCCGGCCAAAAACTCTTAAAAAGTGTAAAAATCTTTAAACAGTTTCAAAAATAGCAAAATTTAGTCATACAATAAACCAAAAATCAGTAATAAAAAAGTGCAAAATTCTACTTACTGAATAGCAAAAGTAGCAAAATCCGCTCGCAAGTTTTGAAATAGACTTTGAGAGAACTTTGTATGCTTGTGGACCCTTCTGCATTGTAAAGCATTGCTTACAAATAGATTTTGTAACACAAAGCTTTGTTGCTGATGAAGTTTAAAAAACTGTTTTACAGTTTACGGTATATTTATTTTAAACTGATTTCTATAAACTACAAAGAAAAAATTGTCAACTTATTTTGCAGCAAAATATAATTGAGGTTCTGCAAGGTTCTGTAATTGGCCCTATATAATTTTTAATTATATTAACTATATTATGGTGTGATAGCTCAATGGTAGAGCACTTGCATATCATGCGAGCAGTCCGGGGTTCGATCCCCAAAATATGACTGAAATGATAACATGCTCTTTATCCACCAGCGTGGTTCGGAAGTCACGTTTTAAGCTGTTGGTCCCATGAAACCACTTTAAACAAGTCGTAGACTTACTGTGGCGATGTAAAATAGCCGTAAAAAGCATAAAATAAAAAAATAAATAATATCTTTATATGAAATTAGCTCCATTTACTTGTTACTAAAAATTAATGCAAAATCATCTTAAAGTTAAGTAAAACTTTTTTTTCGATATATTTTGTGTTAATTAAATTTTTTGAAATTTTTTATCTTGTCTTAGATAAATATAAAAAATTAAATTTTTTTTCGTCATTTGAGCTTGACCTTAAGCATACTTGTAAAAATTGTAGTTTTATGATTGATTATAGAAATACTTAATGTTATTATGTGTTTTATATGACATTAGATTAATTAAGGATAGGTTTTGTTAAAAAATATGATTAATATAATCACAATGATGTCAAAAACAATCATTTTAATTTCCACATTTCAGTACACGTGTGTGTGTGATTTGAGTTTATTGTTTATGCATGAAGGTCAACTACCATGATTGTATTTGCATAAAAACTATATTAGCGCCGATAATTTTAATTCTAAAAATAGTCACCAATACAATACTTGATGCCTACTACCTATAATTTAATGTAGTAGTAGATGTTTTTAGAACCATTGGATAATTATGCAATTTTTTGATTTGTTATTAAATATATTGACATGCTATAAAACTAGTACAGTCTACATTTGTCTGTTTTTTGTTGTAAGATATACAATTGATTTTTTTATCACTTACTTGATGCTTTGAACATACCTGAAACAAATAAAAATAATTAATATAACTGTGTAAAAGTGAATTTGAAAATGCAAACTTTTCCTTCTATCCGCAATTGGACTTTAATTAATCAAGATCTGATATCTAGTGAGAATTATGTTATAAATTAGACATAAAACTGGTCGAGGGGAGCCCAGGGGCAGGGCGTTGTTTGTTTGACTAGTTTCCGCATAGCCATATATAAATTATCCAACCACATTTGCATTTTTGCCGCATAAACTTTCTCGCTGCGTCGCATTAAAATCTAAACGCATTAATAATTTTTTATTGCTCCCGTTTAATGTGCATAATTTTAATAACATAATAATTACCAGCTTGATTTGATTGAAGCAACATATAAGAATAACGACCTTAGAAAGTATTAATTCGGATAATAATATCAGAATCTTAATAATTGTGTAAAAACTGAACTTAACCCAATTTTGCGTAACCTCACCTTTTAAAATGCAATGTCAAATTCTTTTAATTAATTAATCCAAGGCGACAACAATTTATAAAAGAAATTAAAACAAAAGCGTTTACACGGCACTTTCACAAAAAAAGCTTTTAATTCTGGTGTAGTAATCGCATCCAATTTAGAAATTCATTCACCATTTCGTACAATTAAGAGCATCTCGGGTTCACGAAATCATTTTAAATGACCAGCAACAATCATCATCAATTACACCATTAGAAGATTTCATTTTTCATGATATTCATTAAACTTGATTCTGTGTAATTATTTGTAATATCTCACTTTTTTAAGTAATTAACTTTTCAGAGATGTTGCAATAGATTTTTAATAAAATTTATTAATTACAATAGAAACTGCTTAGATTAAAATCAATAAACAAACCAATAAAATCAACGTTAATTAAGAACGTGTTATGTGCCATATAATTAAACAATTTTTCGGATGATTTCGTTGTTTGTATTTAATTATAAACAGGAAATTATACGCGATCTACTTACAGCTTCCTGCTTTATTAGATTAATAAAAGTGATGGACGCACGAATGTTAAAAAAAAAACGGAGAGAAAAGTGAGAATGTATGGTATAATAAAAAAAACTTAATTTAATAAGTGTTTTTTTGAACAAGATGTAGAGCGGACATTAAGAATGTTAATTATCAGCGTTTATAACACTAAATTCATTGACAATATTTACATTAATTAAAATTATTTGTAAAGAATAAATGGAAATATTTTTACATTAAAAAATTATTTGTATTGACTGCATGCTCCATTTAGAATAATTGTATTGGCACTTTAATAAATAGAATTGGCTCTTAAAAATAATTACTAAACATTAATATCCTTAATTTGGCGAAAAATTATTATTTGGAAAGTGGCTCTGGCATGCGCAATAAACCTTATTCAACTTTTTGCTGCAATAATAATAAGATTGTTTGAAATGTTATATCAATAGGTTCGTCGTAAACAACGTTTTAAACATATGTTAATATGCAGTGAGTTAAAGCGAGTGAATTGTCTGGGCAATAAAGGTCGTCCCACACGTCCGTTAGTACTGCGCACACGGTCCCTGATGATGAGCGGAAAAAACGGGTTGGAAACATGCAAGGGCGTCGTAATCGACGTGTTAATGTGGACGATTTTTATTTTTTGCGCAAAATGTGCGCGTGTTTAGATTGTTGCGCGATGCAAATGCGGACAATAAGGAAGCAACTAAACCCCACCTACGATTACTATGTACTCAACATGGTCAGCATGTGTTAGGTGGCAGCTGATCTATCTTTATTGGCACGAATGGATTTTTACACCCCCTTACTCGTATCTGACATCTTCGCTCCATATGAGGAGGATTGCATTCATTACACCCCCACAGCAAACTAATAGTTCATCTATTCTGTAATTTTGCAATAAAGGAAATGATTAAGATGTTACCATTATACAGCAGCATTACGATAGCGGTTTAAAAGCCTTCAATTACAATTCCTATTAGTCTATAATTAACATACTATTTACAAATGTAATTTAGCATTTTATAGAATTTTTACTAATAACTCATAAATTTATTTTAGGCTTAAAACTAATTGCAGCGTTTAATTTAGATCGTGCATGTCAAAGTAATGATTCATGCATTTTTTAAATCGTTAATTTATAATAAAATTGTCCTGCATAATAACTTTTTTTAAAGTAGGAACTGTTTTGTGTGGTGGTGGTGTGTTTATAAGCTATACTTATAGCTGCAAAGTTAAACTGTAAATTTATAAATAAAACATGAATCAAGGTTTGGAAATTAAACTAATCAAAATCTAACCCAGCATATTTTATGAGGTTCTAAACTGTTATTTTTTGCACAACTCACACTATGTTCAGATTTAACAAAACAAACTAAAAATTATAATTAATTTTTTTTATTATAAGTATACTGTATTTAAAATTTTAAACTAAAACTCAAAATGCTTGCATAACTGCATAATTTTATTTTATTATAAAAATTTGCGTTTTTTCAATTTGAATAAATTTTTCAGCCAAATTAAATTTTCCAAAATAGTTTTAACATTTTTAAACAAAATAAAGTTTTGTTTTATTTTATCTAAAATTTTAAACCAGAACTCAAAATTATTGTTTATTGCATAATTTAAATTTTATTATAAAAATTTGCAATTTTTGCAGTTTGGCAAAATAAAGTTTACCAAAACATTTTTTATTTTTTTTTTATAAAATCAAGTTGCTGTGTCTAAAACTTTAAACTAAAACTCAAAATTTTTGTTATTTATAATATTATTTTTATTTTAAAATTTTTATATTTTTCAATTTGATAAAGTTTTCCATGCAAAAGTTTTCCAAAATAATTTTTAGTTTTTTTTAATAACATCTTGTACTCTTTTTTCAAATTTTAAACCAAAACTCAAAATTCTTGCTGCTTATTGCATAAATTTAATTTTATTATAAAAATTTGCATTTTTTTAATTTGAAACAAAATAAAGTTTCCAAAACAGTTTATAACTTTTTTTTTTTAAATAAAATGAATTATGCTTTATCTAAAATTTTAAACTAGAACTCAAAATTCTTGCTACTTATTGCATAATTTCATTTTTATTATAAAAGTTTGCATTTTTTTAGTTTGTAAGAGTTTTCCAGACAAAATAAAGTTTTCCAAAACAGTTTTTCATTATTTTTAAAATAAAATCAAATACGCTGTATCTAAAATTTTAAATTAGAACTCAAAACTCTTGCTAGTAATTGCATAATTTTGATTTTATTGTAAAAATTTGATCATTAACTGTAAAAATGTTCAAAATTTATTATCATAAAACTTCAAAAATAGTCAAATCCGGCCATAAACTGTTAAGAAAAGCAAAATTCTACTTTTATAATACTAAAATCCGTCCACAAATTATCAAAATTTGCGTATAAACTATTGAAAATACAAATTTAAATTAAAAAAATAACGAAATCCGGCTATAAATAGTTTGAAAAAAACAAAATTTTAGATATAAAAAATAAAAATATAATCAAAAAGTATAAAAATTTTGGTCATAAAATGTAAAAAGTTTAAAATTATACTTATTAAATGTCAAAAATAGTAAAATCTGACCATAAACAGTTAAATACTGCAATATTCTATTTATAAAATTTAAAACTACTAAAATCTGTTTTTAAAATTACAAACTCTTTTTTATAAAGTACCAAAATCTGGCTATAAACTATTAAAATAGCAAATTTTTATTTATAAAAAATCAAAGTCCGGCTATAAAAAATCTAAAAATTGTTAAAAATTATCAAAATGCGGACAAATATCTTAAAAGAATCAAATTTATACTCATAATATGTCAAAAATAGTAAAAAATTGCTGAAAAGTGCAAAATTCTGTTTAAGAATACTTAAATCCAGTTTTAAATTAACATAAGCACCGCAGCACAATAGTCTAGTGTATGCAAGGACTGTTGATTAGGCAGCCCGGGTTCGATTCCAGGCAGCGGCAATATCTAATTTGTGGAATCTATTGTAATGCGATCCTTTGCAAGGCAATGGCAAACCAGCAAAGATTTGCCTAGTAAACCTCTCTAGTGGTGTGGTTCGGATTCCACTTTAAACTGTAAGTCCCGTATGTTTGTGTGGAACTATTATTGCACACCACAAACATACAAAAAAATAAAAAGCTAAAAACTGCAACCTTTTATTAATAAAATATATAAATCCGGCTATAAAATATTATCAAAAAAATGGCTATAAACTAGTAATAAAGCAAACTTGTAAATAAATTGTCAAAACAGCAAAATCCTGCCAAAAATTTGATTATAAACTGTTACAAACACTAAAATTATACTCATAAATTGTCAAAAGTAGTAAAATACAGCCAAAAACTGTTTAAATAAAAGTGCAAAATTTATTTAATAAAATGTCAAAAATAGTAATATTTGGCTATGAAATGTAATCATATTGTTAAGAAGAAACAAAATTTGACTTAAGAAGATTGAAAATTTGTCAAAAAACATTAAAACCTAGCAATAAATGATTGAAAAGTGCAATAAAAATATTGTCAGAAACTAACAAAGTTTGTTTCTGACAATATTTTCAAACTTTGTGGCCGGATTTTGCTATTCCATAAAAAGAATTTTGCAAAATTTTATTATTTTTAACATTTTATGAATTAGAATTTTACACTCTTTAATAGTTTATAGTCGGGTTTTGTAATTTCTAATAATAATTAATGTTTCACGAACGGATTTTGCTATTTTTAACATTTTTATGAGAAAAATTGTGCACTTTTAAACCAATTTTGGACGGACTTTAGTGCTTTATAACAGTATTTTGATTTTTTAAGGCCGGATTTGACTATTTTTGACTTTTTATGAATTATGTTTAAAGACCAAATTTTGCTTTTAAAATTTTATTGATAAAATGTTGCACTTTTAAACAGTTTTTGGTGTTTTCTTACAATATTTTGATGTGTAAAGGCCCGATTTAGTTTTCTGACTTTTTATAAATGAAATTTTACATTTTTTAACAATTTTCTGACAATATTTTTACACTTTTAGACGGATTTTTGATATTTCATTAAATTTTATGAAAAAAATTGCACTTTTCAACCATTTATTGCCAGGTTTTAATGTTTTTTGACAAATTTTCAATGTTTTCAAGCCAAATTTTGTTTCTTCATAACAATTCATAGCCAAATATTACTATTTTTGACAATTTATTAAATGAATTTTGCACTTTTAAACCGTTTATGCTGGATTTTAGTTGTTTCTTACAATATATTTGATATTAATTTTGTTATTTTTAAAATTTTATAAATATTTTTACACTCTTTAACTGTATACGGCCGGACTATAATGTTTTATGACTTAAAAAAAAAAGTTTTGCACTTTTTAACCGTTTTTTACCAGATTTAAGTTTTATTCAAACTTATTTTATGACCAACTTTTGTCATTTTTGACTTTTCATATATAAATGTTGCAGTTTATAACAGATTATTATGAGTTTTGATACTTTATGACAATATTTTCATACTTGATGGCTAGATTTTGCTACTTTAGACATTCTTTCAAAAAATAGACTTTTTTAACAGTTTCTGGCAGGATTTTGAATATTTATGAATTTTTTTTCAACAGTTTATAGATACATTTTGATGATTTTTAAACAGTTATTTTATTTTCCAGGCTAGATTTGACTATTTCTGACTTTTTACAAATTAGAGTTATGCATTTTTTAACAGTTTATAGCAAAATTTGATGTTTTAAGACTGAATTTCAATCTATTTAACATTTTATGAATAAAATTTTGCACTTTTAAATCAATTTTGGCCAAAATTTTGTGCTTTCTAACAATATTTTAATGTTTCAAGGCCGGATTTTATTGTTTCTGATACTTAATAAAATAAAATTTTACACATTTTAACTATTTATAGCAAAATTTTTGTAATTTCTAATCATATTTTGATGGTTTTTGACTGTTTATGATAGAATTATACGCTTTACAACAGTTTATGGTCGGATTTTAGTGCTTTCTAACAATAATTTTGACTCCAATTAAAACTGCTGACTTGGTATCATGCTACGAAGTGTTCTACCCACTCACATAAATGTTCGTTAACAAGAGATTAAATATTTGATCTCTCTGCGAACGTCAAAAATCATAAGAAACAATCGTGATTCAACCTTTGAATAAGTAACACTTGAGTGGGTGGGTGAGCTACTCCAATTCAAATTACTGACTTGTTATTATGCTATGGAATGCACCACCAACCCATCCAGCCAAAAATTTGTCATTAAAAATTGAATGTTAGACTTCAATATCAAGCGTCAGAAGTTATTTTGTTAGAAAAGATGATGCGATCCAACCTTTTGATAACGAACACATTGATGGGTGGCTGGGCTACTCCAATCTAAATTACTGACTCGTTATTATAATATGGAGTGGCTCACCCCCCCCCCCCCCAAGTGTTCGTTAATAAGAGATTCAATATTTGACTTCTCTGAGAACGTCAAAAGTCATTTGGTTAAAAGAGTCGATTGTGATCAAACTTTTTGATAACTTAATAGTTGGGTGGTTGAGAGGGCCATTCCGGTTCAAACATCTGACATTTTATTATTCTTTAGAGTGGCCCGCCTACACACCCAACAATTGTTTGTTATCAAGAAATTAAATGTTAGTTTTCTATGCGAGTGTCAGAAGTCATTTTGTTTCAGAAGACTTTTGTAATTAAACTTTTTAATGACTAACACTTGAGTGGGTGGGTGGGCCACTCCAATCTAAACTACTAAACTGTTATCATGGTATAAAGTGTCCCACCCACCCACCCAATTGTTGGTCATCAAGAGATTCGATGTGTGACTTCTCTGCGGACGTCCGAAGTCACTTAATCACAAGATACGGTCGTGATTCAACCTTTTGATAATTAACACTTGGGTGGGTGGTTGGGCCACTCTAATCCAAATTACTGACTCGGTATCTTGCTATAGAGTGCCTCACCCACCTACTCTTTGTCATCAAGAAATTGACTGTTTGATATTTTGCAGACGTCAGAAATCATTTGGTCACAAGACAAGATTGTAATCTAATCTCTTAATAACTTGGCCACTTCAATCCAAACTATGAAATGCAGATTTCTAGTCATAAAATAACAAAATGGCAAAATCCGTCTATAATTTGTTGAAAAGTACAAAACTCTATTTTAGAACGGTCAGAAATAGTAAAATCTGGTTTTAAATTATTAAAATAATTTCAGAAAAGTATGTATTTTTTTTAATAAATGGTAAAATAGCAAAACTCGGTCAGAAATTGATAAAAAATGCAAAATTCTATTTATAAAAAATAAAAAACAGCAAAAACCGGCTATGGAAAATCAAAACATTATTAAAAAGTATCAAAATCGGTTAGAAACTGATATAAAGTTTAATATTAAATTCATAAAAAGTCAAAATAGTACAATACGGCCATAAAGTGTTAAAAATGCAAAATTTTATTTATAAAATCAATCAAGAGTATTAAAATCTGACCATAAAATATTAAAATATTATCAAAAATAATCAAAACTTGTTTATAAAATATTTAAAATGTAAATTTCTATTCATAAAATTTAAGAATTTACAAAATTAAAATATAAAAAAAAATATTGTTTAATAATATTAAAATCCGGCTATTAACTGTTAAAAAAGTATATAATTATATTTATAAAATACCAAAAATACTAAAATCCGGTCATAAAATTTCAAAAAAATCAAAATTCTATTTATGAAACTAAAAAAAATCCAAAAAATACCAAAATGTTATCAAAAAAATCTAAGTTGTTAAAAAAGCCATAATTCTAATTAAAAAAAACTTAAAAGTAGCATAATTCGGCTAAAAAAATCTAAATATTGTCAAGAAATAGCGAAATCCGATCATAAACTGTTAAAAAGTTTAAAATTATACTCATAAAATGTTAAAAATACTAAAATCCGGCCACAAAATATTAAAATATTATTAAAACAAACTGTTATAAACTGTTTAAAATGCAAAAATCTTGTTTATACAATATAAAAATAGCAAAATCCGACCAAAAACTTTTAAAAACAACCTTTTATTGATAAAATACTTATAAAATATTTAAATCCGGCCATAAAATATTATCAAAAAGAATTAAAACTTGGCTATAAACTAGTAATAATGCAAGTTTTTGTAAATATATTGTCAAAACACCAAAATTCTGCCCAAAACTCGGTCATAAACTGTTGAGAAGTTTTAAATTATACTCATAAATTGTCAAAAGTAGTAAAATGCAGCCAAAAGCTGTTAAAAAAGTGCAAAGTTCTTTTCATTAACTGTCAAGAATACTATAATCCGACTACAATATATCAAAATATTATCAAAAAAATAAAAATCCGTTTATTGTAATTTTTTTGCAAAACTCTATTTATAAAAAGTTAAAAATAACAGAAAAGAAAAAAAAAAAAGAAAAAAACTATAACAAAAAAAATAAAACTGAAAATATTTGCAGATATGTTATCTTTTTGAATAATAAATTTTATAAAAATTGAGCATATGGTTTTTGATTTTTTGCGATTTAAGTCAAAATTTTATTTTTTGTGCCCTTGAGTGCATTTCAAAATTATTTACCATAACAAAATTACAATTGTTTATTTATTTTTATATTTGGAGTAATGTCTTATGCATTTTATGAACTTTGTATTTCATTTTACCGTGACATAAATACGGTTTTTCAAAATTCATATTTGGACACGTCTTTTTATACAAAAAATATTATAGAAAGTGTGATTAGTTTTTGACAGCGGATTAGGTCAAATAATTATATCAATGCAACCAGTCATTTGGCTTTTTCTGGGATGTTTTGTAGAAGTGTTTCCTCTTCTTGGCTTTGTCCCTCCCTTTTCCAGTCTTGACCAAATGGTTTCTTTGTCAGGTTTATGCCTGTATATTGGAGCTTTCCAACAATATTTTAAAAGAGTAAAAAGTAGCAAAATTCGGCTATAAAAATTAAAATACCATCAAAAAGTATTACTGTTAAAATATTCAAAAGTTATTTTCATAAAATGTTAAAAATAATCAAATCCGGACATTAGCTGTTGAGAAAAGCAAAATTCTGTTTTTAAAATGTCAAGAATACTAAAACCCGTCTACAAAATATCAAAATTAAATTTAAAAAAATTAAAATTTGCAAATAAATTAAAAAAAAATAACAAAATCCGGCCATAAATAGCTTGAAAATCTAAAATTTTGTTTATAAAAAGTAAAAAATATCAAGTTTTAGATATAAAAAATAAAAATAAAATCAAAAAGTATAAAAATTTTGGTCATAAAATGTAAAAAGTTTTAAATTATATTTATTAAACGTCAGAAATAGTAAAATCTGACCATAAACAGTTAAATACTGCAATATTCTATTTATAAAATTTAAGACTATTAAAATCTGGATTTAAAACTACAAATTCTTTTTCAAAAAGTACTAAAGTCTGGCTATAAACTATTGAAATAACAAATTTCTATTTATAAAAAGTCAAAAATATCATAAAAAATCTAAATATTGTTAAAAAATTTCAAAATGCTTACAGAAATTTAAAAAAAAAATCAAATTTATACTCATAAAATGTCAAAAATTGTGAATTCCAACCAAAAATTGCTGAAAAATACAAAATTCTGTTTAAGAATACTAAAATCCAGTTTTAAATGAACATAAGAACCGTAGCACAATGGTCTAGTGCAAGCAAGGACTGTTGTGCAAGGTTCGATTCCCGGCAGCGACAATATCTAATTTGGCGAATCTATTTCGATGCGATCGTCTCCTTTGCAAGGCAATGGCAAACCAGCAAAGATTTGCCTAGTAAACCTCTCTAGTGTTGTGGTTTGGATTCCATTTTAAACTGTAAGTCCCGTATGTTTGTCTGGAACTATTATTGCACACCACAAACATACAAGAAGGGTGCCGACGCTTAGCAAGTATGGCAATATAAAAAGAAGATGCACTAAAATCCGGTCATAAACTTCTTAAAAGTGCAAAATTCTATTTACCAAATATCAACAAAATTTTGGTAAATAGTATTCGTTCAAAAACTGTTAAAAAAATCAAAATTTTACTTATGAAATGTCAAAAGTAGTCAAATCTAGTCAAAACTGTTAAAAAATGCAAAACTCTATTAAAAAAATGTCATAAATAATATCCGGCTATAAAATATAAAATATTATTAAAAAATAGTTAAAATCCGGCTATAAACTGTTAAAAATAAAAAAAAATTCTATTAATAAAATGTCATAAATGGTTGAAAAGTGCAAAATTCTATTAATAAAAACTCAAAATATTATCAAAAACCGGTCATAAACTGTTAAAGAGTTCAAAATTAAACTTACAAGAACAAAAATAGTAAAATCCGTCCAAAAACTGTTGAAAATGCAAATTTCTATTCATTGAACGTCAAAACAGAAAAATCCGGCTATGAAAAATCAAAATATTATCAAAAAGTATCAAAACCCAATTATAAACTGTTAAAAATAAATTTACAAAATGTCAAAAATAGTAAAATCCCGCCATAAACTGTTGAACAATTTTTATCTATCAAAAAATCAAAATATTGTCAAAAAATATCAAAATAGTAGGAAAACTTAATAAAATATTGTAAAAAAAAATGGAATTAAACTGATAAAGTTTAAAATTATATTCAATAAATGTGAAAAATACTAAAATCTTTGTTATGAAATATTAAATATTAAAAAAAAATCAATATTTGGGTATAAACTATTAAAAATGCAAATTTCTAATATTAAAATGTCAAAATAGCAAATTCCAGCCATAAATTATTAAAAAATGCAAAAAGTTTAAAACTATTTTATTCATAAAACATCAAAAATTCGGTCACAAACTGTTAAAAAGTCAACATTCTATTTATGAAACGTTAAATAGACTAAAATCAGGCCAAAGAATACCAAAATGTTATTAAAAAAATCTGAATCCGGCCATAAATTGTTAAAAAAACCAAAATTCTAATTAAAAAATTTCTAAAGTAGCATAATCTGGCTAAAAAAATTAATTTAAATATTGTCAAGAAATAGCGAAATCCGGTCATAAACTGTTAAAAAGTTTAAACTTATACTCATAAAATGTTAAAAATACTAAAATCCGGCCACAAAATATTAAAATATTATTAAAAATGGCAAAATTCGACCAAAAACTTTTAAAAACTGCACCTTTTATTAATAAAATATTTAAATCCGGCCATAAAATATTATCAAAAAGAATTAAAACTTGACTATAAATTAGTAAAAATTAGTAATAATGCAAACTTTTGTAAATATATTGTAAAAACAGGAAAATTCTGCCAAAAACTCGGTCATAAACTGTTGAGAAGTTTAAAATTATACTCATAAATTGTCAAAAATACAGCCAAAAACTGTTAAAAAGTGCAAAATTCTATGTTAAAAATACTAAAATGCGTCTATGAAGTAATAACGTTTTGTCAAAAACACCAAAATTCGGTTATAAACTTTTTAAAAGTAAGTGCAAAATTCTATTCACAAGTCAAACATAGCAATATCCAGCCACACAAAAGTTCAAATTTATTTTTATGGAATGTCAAATCTTGTATTAAAATATTACAATATTACTAGAAGCATTGAAATCCGGTCATAATTTGTTGAAAAGTTCAAAATTTTAACAACAAAATGACATAAATAGAAAATTTGACTAACAACTGTTAAAAATGACTAAATTTTTTTTATAATATGTAATAAAGAGCAAAATTCTACTTCAAAAATAGCAAAATCCGTCCAAAAATTGTTGAAAAATGCCAAATTCTATTTATGAAATAGCAACAAAATTTTTATTCATTTAATGTCAAAACAGCAAAATTAAAAAATCCCAAACTTTATTTCAAAAACAGCAAAATCCGGCTATAAAAAATTGCCAATAAGTATCAAAATTCGGACGTAAACCAATAAACATGCAAAATCCGGCCATAAAATATAAAAATCATAACAAAAAGAGTAAGAATCTAGCTTGAAAATTTAAATTTCTAGTCAAAACTTGTTGATATGCAAAATTCTAATTCTAAAAATTCAAAAATAAAAAAATAAATTTTTGAAAATTCAAAATATTGTCAAAATGTATTAAAATCCGGCTAAAAATTGTTAAATAGTTTAAAATTGTACTTATAAAATGTCAAAATTACTTAAATCCTGCTAAGAAATATTAAAGTAATATCAAAAATTAAAAAAAAAAAAATTAATATTATCAAAAAATATTAAAATCCGGCTATAAACTGCAGTTTTTTATGCATAAAGTGTAAAAAGTACAAAACTCTATTTATAAAAAAAAAAAATTGCAATTTACGACTTTAAAAAAATCAAATAATTATCAAAAAGTATCAAAATTCCGTTATAAATTGTTTAAAAGTTAAAAATTATACTTATAAAATGTCAAAATTAGTAAAATTCGGCTATTAACTTTTAAAAAAACAAAATTTGATTTATAAAATGTCAAAAATACTAAATTCGGGCTATAAAATATTATCAAAAAGAATTGAAATTTGGCCATAAATTGTTGAAAACTGTATTTTTTTTATGAATAGTCAAAATTGACAAAATCCGGCTTTGAAAAATCAAAATATTGTCAAAAATAATCAAAATCTGGTCATAAACTGTTAAAAAGTTCAAAATTATACTCATTAAATAATAAAAATAATAAAATCTATTTATAAAATGTCAAAAGTATTAAAATTTGGCTTCAAATTATTTAAAAAATTTCAAAATTCAGTTATAACTGTTAAAAATGTACTTTTTTGTCAAATAAAAAATCAAATTAGCATAATCTGGCAATAAATTGTAGAAGCTAACAAATTCTATTTATAAATAGTCAAAAATAGCAAAATTCACTTAGGAAAAATCAAAATACTGTCAATAAATATTAAAATTTTATACAAAACTAGTAAAAAGTTTAAAATATTACTCATAAAAGGTCAAAAATAATAAAATCCAGTTTATCTGTTGCAATGCAAAACTCTATTTAGAAAATCTAGCCATATACTTTTAAAAAATGCATAAATTTTATTTACCATAGACTGTTGAAAAGTGTAAATTTTTTATTGTTTTATTTAAATGTTAAAAGTAGCAAAATTTGTAATGAAATATCAAAATATTATTAGAAAGCACTACAATCTAGTCATAATTTATTGAAAAATGCATAATTTTATTTACAAATTGTTAAAAAATCCGGCCAATAACTAGTCAAATTTTTTAAAATAAAAATGCAAGTTTTAATATTAATTTTATTTTTGAAATGCAAAAGTCAAAAATAGCTAAAAATAGTCAAAAAATGCAAATTTTATTTATGAAATATCAAAAATAGAAAAATCCGGCCAAAAATTGTTGAAAAGTGCAAAATTCTGTTATGAAATATCAGAAATAGTAGAATCTGGCTTTAAATTATGTAAGTAATTTCAGAGTAAACTAAAATCTGTCCATAAACTGTTGAAAATTGCATTTTTTATTCAATTAATTTAAAAACAGCAAAATCCTGTCTGAAATTGCTGAAAAGTGCAAATTTTTTTTTATAAAAAATTAAAAATATCAAAAACCGACTATGAAAAATCAAAACATTTTCAAAATTTATTAAAATTCGGCTTTAAAGTATTAAAAAATGCAAAATTTTATTTATAAAATGTCAAGAGTATTAAAATCTGACCATAAAATATTAAAATATTATCCAAAAAATCAAAACCATGCTTGTTAATTGTTAAAAATGCTATTTTTTATTGATAAAATGTTAAAACAGCAAAATCCGACCATAAATTGCTAAAATGTGCAAAAATTATATTTAAAGAAAATCAAAAATAGTAAAATCCGGCTATAAAAAATCAAAAAATTGTTTATATGTATCAAAATCCGGTCATAAACTGTTAAGAAAGATAAAATTATAAATAGTAAAAACTGACTATAAACTGTTGAAAAATGCTAAATTCTTTTTTAAAAATATTTAAATCCGGCCATTACACATCAAAATATTATTTAAAAAAAATCAAAATCCGTCTATAAACTGTTTAAAATGCAAATTTCTATTAATAAAATGTCAAAATAACAAAATCCTGCCATAAATTATTAAAAAGTATAACAATTTATTTATAAAAACTGTTAAAAAGTTTAAAATTTTAATCATAAATTGTCAAATATAGTAAAATCCAACCATAACCTGTCAAAAAATGCAAAATTCTTTTTATGGAATATGAAAAGTAGCAAAATTTGGGCGGTATCGTTCTATCTTGCTTAAACCAAAGATTATTATTATTATTATTATTATGCTTTTTACGGCTGTTTTACATCGCCACAGTAAGTCTACGACTTGTTTAAAGTTTATGTTTTTAATTTTTGACTACAAAAAGTTAGTTATCATGCTTTTTTAAGCGTAGATCGAAATGGCATTTATAATATTATCTTTAAACATAAATAAACCAATGATGGCACTACTCCACAAACACACAAAAATGGGACTTATCCAAAAAACAATTTTTGAGCATAATCGTCAATTTAGATTTTTTTTTTGCCCAAATCTAAAAGTTATAACAAATTGTTGGTTCTCAATTTCTGAGTCATTTGAACCTTGTAGTGGAATAATCCAAAATATTTGTATCTTATCAATGATGTTAATGTTCAGTTGCTGCAAACTGCGGTAAGTTATTGTTTTTGGACTATCAAGCACATTTTGAACCACACTAGATGAGCATGAAAAATTGCTTAGACAGCAAAAATAAATTGCTAATGCAATAACCAGATATTATCGAAACTAAATCCTTTTTATTGCATTTAGATTAAACACACAAATCATAGTATTAATAATGACTTGTTACCTTTAAGATTGTTTATACTTGTTTTAGTTTTAAAATTTGCTGTTTGCTAACTTTAAATTTTATTAAGTTGTTGAGTTAAATTTATATTTAATATTATGGACACAAACTGTTTCTATATAAACGCTCCACAGAACTTCATACGACATCAACCATCTCCATAAAAGATTAAAATCTACAAATAGTCTACACAGTAGGTTAAATTACACGGGACTGGTTTTAAAAGGATATCAGATATAATATTGCGTGATATATCAGTATAAATTATTTTTAATTTAATTTGATATCTTCTATTTGAAAGTGGCTACATAAATATACTTAATACATAAAAATGTAAAAAAAAATAATCTTTTAAGGACTTAAATATAAGAATAAAGTATTAATTTATGTTTAATTCAATTCAAATTATCCTATAATTGTTCAATTCCATATTTATGTATTCAGTTGCTTATTGCATTTCCCATACACCAGTTTACAAGCTATGTGAATTAAACTTGTGGTCTATTTGGCTAACGGTCATCTCTTCGACCTGGAGGTGACGCAAAGTCCGCTCTAGATGGCCGGAAATGGGAGTTTCTAACTGAACAGTGCCTCGGGTTAACGCAATAATGTGTAAGCGATACGCGAGGATCTCTTCACACCGAAACAAAAAACATTCTTAATTGCCACGAAGCAAAATTATTGCATTCTTGGTGATGACTTTGAAAAATTTGACACTTTCTTTTTATAATAAGCTCAAATTATTTTTTTATAATAATTAAATTTATGATTGATTTGTTTTTTATGTAGTAAATAGAGCAATAAATTAATTAAAGAAATAATAACATAAATATAGGAAGTGACAATGGAATGCGCAGACAATAAGCAGCACCCAATAAATCTATTCAGTAAGCAATAAAATTAGTAATTATAATGATAAAATAAAATAAATTAAACTCGTAGTGACAAATATGCTATTATTATAGACTCAATGTATGCAGCTACTGGTGGTTTTGTAGAAAGTGCTGATTTTTATTGTGTAAAATCACCGACACACGCCATTAATCCGGACGGGTAATTACGGGGCTCGATTTTCAATCAGTACGAGCCGCCCGTCAAGTAGGAGGCGATTAATTCTGCTTATCGGAAATGCCCTAACATGCTAATCAGGAGGTTATTAGTCTCTGTTTGAAAAATTGGAAAAATATAGAGAAATTTCAAACCATTTCTCTTGGTTATTCTGAGCACGTATTTTGAATAATATAATTGCATGAAAGTATTAATGTTTTATGTGTATTAAATTTTATTCTTTGGAATTTGAAGATGTAGCTTGCGGCTTGGTTTTGTTGGAATTTCCAATATTTGCACTGTATGAGTTTAGTTTTTGCTTATTAGGAACAATATTAATTTATTTAATTATGGGCATTCATAATTTATATATGGAAAATTCAGAAGGTTACTATTTTCTTAATTTTCACTTTAAACTAAAAATATAGTATATTGAATTATATTTTTGTATAAGGAATTCAAAACTGAGTTTTTATCGAAGGTGGTAGTAAACATAAACTGTTTAATAGTTAGCGATTTTATGTAAATTGAAATGCTAGGCACACTAATGATGGGTGCATACCTTGAAACACAATTTACATAAAATATATAATTTATTAATTTTAAAAGAAATTATTTTTATTTTTACTAAGCAAGACTTTGCTTTAAGTAAGCCATAAGAGAAGCAAATCTATAAATATTATTTTGTTTAAATACAGAACTGTTTTCTCATGACGTTCAGTGTTATAGCCTAGCATGAAAGCAACAAAATATTTTGATGATTTGACCAAAAATATAAAATATTTTTTTATCAAATTTAATTGAAAGATTTCTTAAAATCTGCTTTAAAATAAAAAAAATCTTAGTTAAGTCGCAAAATTCACTAAACGGTGAGGTAGCTCAGTTATAGAGCGTTAGCGTAGCACGCTAAAAGTCCGGGGTTTGGTTCTACCTTGGTGATCCACCTTGGTGATTTAGAAGTCACCTAATAAGCCGTCGGTCTCAACAACCCCCTTCAAACAAGTCATAAGACTTCTGTAACAATGTAAAATAGCTGTAAAACGCGCAATAAAGAAGAAATTTTATAATTGGCTACTATTATATAACAAATTTATATACATACAATAGTTAAAAAAAATTGTACAATTAGACTATTTTTTAAATTATTAATTTTAAAATTAAATATAAAAAAGGAAAAAAAAACGGTCTATTATATATAGTTTTTGAATCGCAATAAATCTATCTGAATGAAACTCAAGTCCTCTTCAACGAATGAAGTAGCTCCAAGGCAGCCATAAAATAGAACGAACAAAGAGACCATAGATCAACTACAAACGGAGATGATACAGCAAAAGGAGAATGAGTAAATAAATAAATGCACTAATAACATCACAGACACTCCGTTTCTACCAATACAAACATCGGTAATAGATCACAATCTCTGAAGAACTTGCAGCAAATTAATGATTGTTTAAATACAAATTAATCTAAATTTGTCATATAGTTTTTCACCTTTCTCTCAAAAAAACGCTTGTGATTTACACTATATTCAAATGATGCCCCATAAAATATATTTATATCTACTAATTAGCCTCCTAAAATGATGTATGGGCCACATAAATTAGTTTGAAATGACATCATTTTTTTTTTTATTATTGGATCGCAACCAAATGATCTCTAGGCAAACCATATATAAAAAATATATATTAGATAAATTGGCAGGCAATCTAAACTATATCAGAGAAAGTTAACGGTTATTCTCGTTGCCCAACACTGGAATACTCAATGAGATGGAATGAGAGGAAGGAGAATAGAAGGCGATTGACAGAAAACGAAAACACGGCCGCGAGCAAATATATTTTTATACGCTTATTATAGATTTTACTCCTTGATTTAGCATTATTTATAGGCGTTGTTAGAATAGATACATATATTTTTTATGATTGTTTCCAATATGCGATGAACTGTTATTAGAGTAGCCGGTTGATTTTGCTAATAATAATCATCTTCTTTGCCCAATTTTCTACTTCGAGTATCTAGTGGTTTATTACCACTATAAACAATATTCATGGCTTAATTATAATATTTGTGTATATGAACTTGGTAATAACAACCAAATCGTGTTCGTATAGTTTAGGGTCAAGAAATTTAAATATAAGATTTTCTTATATTATTTTTAATATATTTAATACAAGCTTTCTTTAAATAGAATATTGTTAATTAGAATAATGGAAGTTAATTTATAAAATAAAATTTTTTTTTGTGTAAATTAAAATTATACATTATTAGTTTATAAATACTAACATTCTTTACCACTTTCGATATCTCAAAGGAATAAAATATAAAAATAATCCCACATACATAGCATATGTCATACAGTTACAATTTACATCAGATAGAGTTCACATGACACTTTTATATCACATTTGATTTCACATTCTCCAATCACTTGATAAGATCACCAACTGTCTTTTGATTTACGATCTCAAAGTAGATTAATATTTTTTAATTGATAGAAAAAAATAGATATCAACTTTTACAATAATTTAGTTTGCATATTTAGAAATGTTTCATATAATTCTATATTAATTTAGGTCAGTTAATGAAAATGCAAATAAATTAAAAAAAAGTTTGATATAAAATATTAATTTCCAATACTGATTGTACTTACTGAAGAATATTTAAGACAAGTTTTTTGAAATTATCAAATTAATGATTCAATTTTAATGTAGACAATTTCAAAAATTTGCAAAAAATACTTTTAACAGGAAAAAAGTATTTTCAACTTTTTAAATATTTAAAGTACTTACTGAAGTGTATTTTAAGCAAAATTTATAAAAAAAATATTCAGTTTTATGATCAAATTAGTGAATTAATTCCAGAAATTTTAATCCAAAAAATCAAATAATTTGCAAAAAATACTTCTGATACATAATTATATTTTGCAGTATTACCAACAATAAAAGTACTTACTAAAGAGTATTTTTAACAAAATTTATCAATTTGTTTTTGTTTTATGATCAAATTAATGATTAAATGATAAAATTTTAATCAAAAAATTAAAAAAATTCCAAAAAATACTTTTTGTACAAAGATATTTTTTGCAGTATTGCCAACATTTAAAATACTTACTGAAAATTAATTTTGACAAAATTTATAAGAATTTATCAATTTGTTTTTGTTTTATGATCAAATTAATGATTTTTTGTTAAAAATTTTAATCAAAAAATTCAAAAATTTGCAAAAAATACTTCTGGTACAAAATTATATTTTTCAGTATTGCCAACATTTAAAGCACTTAATGAAGCGTATTTTTGACAACATTTATAAAAGTTTGTTGATTGGTTTTTGTTTTATGATCAAAAGTATGACTTCAAATTTAAATCTAAAAAAATCAAAAACTTGCAAAAAATATACTTCTGGTACAAAAAAATAATTTGCAATATTACCAACATTTAAAGTACTTACTGGAAAGTATTTTTGGCAGAATTTCTAAAAATTTATCAATTGGTTTTTGTTTTATGATTAAATTAATGACTAATTGCCAAAAAAATTAATCTAAAAAATTCAAAAATTTGCAAAAAATACTTGTAGTACAAAATTATCTTTTGTAGTATTACCAACATATAAAGTACTTACTAAAAAACATTTTTAAAAAATTTATAAAAGTTTGTCAATTGGTTTTTGTTCTAAGATCAATTTAATGACTAATTGTCAATCATTTTAATTTAAAAAATTCAAAAATTTGCAAAAAATACTTTTGGTACAAAATTCTATTTTAAAATTTTACCAACATTTAAAGTATTTATTGAAGAGTACTTATGACAAAATTTATAAAAGTTTATTGTTTGGTTTTTGATTTATGATCAAATTAATGACTAACTGATAAAAATTTAAATCAGAAAAATTCAAAAATTTGCAAAAAAAAAAATTCTGGTACAAAATTATATTTTGCAGTATTATAAACATTTAAAGTACTAACTAAAGAGTATTTTGTATAAACTTGATGAAAATTCATAGATTGGTTTTTGTTTTATGATCAAATTATGATTTATTGCTGAAAAATTTTATCTAAAAATATAAAAAAATTGCAAAAAATACTTTTGGTTCAAAATTATAATTTGCAGTATAACTATTATTTAAAGTACTTATTGAAGAATATTTTTGACAAAATTTATAAAAGTTCATCAATTGGTTTTTGTTTTATGATCAAATTAATGACTAATTGCCAAAAATTTTAATCTAAAAAATTAAAAAATTTGCAAAAAATACTTTTAGTACAAAATTAGTTTTTGCAGTTTTACCAACATTTAAAGTTCTTACAGATGAATATTTTTGACAAATTTTATAAAAGTTTATCAATTGGTTTTTGTTTTATGATCAAATTAATGACTAATTGCCAAAAAAATCCATCTAAAAATTTCAAAAAACTGCAAAAAATACTTTTGGTACAAAATTATAATTTGCAGTATAACCATCATTTATAGTACTTACTGAAGAGTATTGTTGACAAAATTTATAAAAGTATATCAATTGAATTTTGATTTATGATCAAATTAATAACTAATAGCTAAAAAATTTAATCTAAAAATTTCAAAAAACTGCAAAAAATACTTCTGGTACAAAATTATAATTTGCAATATAACCATCATTTATAGTACTTACTGAAGAGTATTGTTGACAAAATTTATAGAAGTTTATCAATTGAATTTTGATTTATGATCAAATTAATGACTAATAGCTAAAAATTTGAATTTAAAAAATTTGAAATTTTGAAAAAAAAATGTTTGATACAAAATAATAATTTGCAGTATTGCCAACTTTTAAAATATTTACTGAAAAACATTTTTGCAAAAATTTATAAAAGTTCATCTATTGGTTTTTGTTTTATGATCAAAATAATGATTAATTACCAAAAATTTTAATATAAAAAATTCAAAAATTTGCAAAAAATACTTTTGGTACAAAATTATATTTTGTAGTCATGCCAACATTTAAAGTACTTACTAAAAAGTATTTTTGGTAAAATTTGTCAAAGTTTATCGATTGGTTTTTGTTTTATGAATAAATTAATGACTACTTGCCAAAAATTTTAATCTAAAAAATTCAAAAATTTGCAAAAAATACTTTTGGTACAAAATTATATTTTGTAGTCATGCCAACATTTAAAGTACTTACTAAAAAGTATTTTTGGTAAAATTTGTCAAAGTTTATCGATTGGTTTTTGTTTTATGATTAAATTAATGACTAATTGCCAAAAATTTTAATCTAAACAATTCAAAAATTTGCAAAAAATACTTCTGGTACAAAATTATATTTTGTAGTATTACCAACATATGAAGTACTTACTAAAAAGTATTTTTGGTAAAATTTGTCAAAGTTTATCGATTGGTTTTTGTTTTATGATTAAAATAATGACTAATTGCCAAAAATTTTAATCTAAAAAATTCAAAAATTTGCAAAAAATACTTCTGGTACAAAATTATATTTTGTAGTATTGCCAACATTTAAAGTACTTACTAAAAAGTATTTTTGGTACAATTTGTCAAAGTTTATCGATTGGTTTTTGTTTTATGATTAAATTATTGACTACTTGCCAAAAATTTTAATCTAAAAAATTCAAAAATTTGCAAAAAATACTTTTGGTACAAAATTATATTTTGTAGTCATGCCAACATTTAAAGTACTTACTAAAAAGTATTTTTGGTAAAATTTGACAAAGTTTATCAATTGGTTTTTGTTTTATGATTAAATTAATGACTAATTGCCAAAAATTTTAATCTAAACAATTCAAAAATTTGCAAAAAATACTTCTGGTACAAAATTATATTTTGTACTATTGCCAACATTTAAAGTACTTACTAAAAAGTATTTTTGGTAAAATTTGTCAGAGTTTATCGATTGGTTTTTGTTTTATGATTAAATTAATGACTAATTGCCAAAAATTTTAATCTAAAAAATTCAAAAATTTGCAAAAAATACTTCTGATACAAAATTATTTTTTGCAGTGTTACCAACATTTAAACTACTTACTGAAGAGTACTTTTGACAAAATTTATGAAAATTCATCGATTGGTTTTTCTTCTATGATCAAATTAATGACTAATGGTCAAACATTTCAAAAGTTTGCAAAAAATACTTCTGGTACAAAAGTATATTTTGCTGTATTACCACCATTCGAAGTACTTACTGAAAAACATTTTTGACATTTTTTTATAAAAGTTCATCAATAGGTTTCTTTTTATGATTAAATTTATGACTAATTGCTAAAAATTTTAATCTAAAAATTTAAAAATTTGCAAAAAAAACTTTGGTACAAAATTATACTTTGCAGTATTGCCAACATTTAAAGTACTTACTAAAGAATTTTTTTGACAAAATTTATAAAAGTTCATCAATTGGTTTTTGTTCTATGATCAAATTAATGACTAATTGTCAAAAATTTTAATCAATACAATTTTAAAAATTTATTAAAATACTTTTAGTACGAAATTTTATTTTACAGTAATACCAACATTTAAAGTACTTATTAAAAAATATTTTTGTCAAAATTTATAAAAAATCATCAATTGGTTTTTATTTTATGATCAAATTAATGCATTTTTGCCAAAAATTAATCTAAAAGATTCAAAAGTTTGCAAGAAAATACTTCTGGTACAAAATTATACTTTGCAGTATTGTTAGCATTTAAAGTACTTATTAAAGTGTATTTAAGACAAAATTTATGAAAGTTTAATGTTTGGTTTTTGATTTATTATCAAATTAATGACTAACTGCTAAAAATTTCAATCTAAAAAATTCAAAAATTTGCAAAAAATATTTCTGGTACAAAATAATAATTTGGAGTATTGCAAACTTTTAAAGTACTTACTTAAAAATATTTTTGACAAAATCTATAAAATTTCATTCTTTGGTTTTTGATTTATGATCAAAATAATGACTGATTGCCAAAAATTTAAATCTAAAAAATTCAAAAATTTGCAAAACATACTTCTAGTACAAAATTATAATTTGCAGTATAGCCATCATTTAATGTACTTTTTAAAAAATATTTCTGAGAAAATTTATAAAAGTTTATCAATTAGTTTTTGTTTTATGATCGAATTAATGACTAATTGCCAAAAAAATTAATCTAAAATTTTTAAAAATTTGCAAAAAATAATTCTGGTAAAAAATTATAATTTGCAGATGATCAAATTAATGATTAATTACCAAAAATTTTAATCTAAAAATTCAAATATTTGCAAAAAATACTTCTGGTACAAAATTATACTTTGCAGTGTTACCAACATTTAAAGTACATACTGAAGAATATTTTTGACAAAAATTATAAAAGTTCATTAATTGGTTTTTACTTTATGATCAAATTAATGACTACTTGCTAAAAATTTTAATTTGAATAATTCAAAATTTTGCAAAAAAATATTTCTGGTGTAACAAGCACATTTAAGATGTATAGGTAATAACACTACCCTGTTACTAAGAAGTCCCAAATATAACAATCTGGTTATTTCCCCAAAGTTATATTAACGACATAATCTGGATATTTCCAATAACTAATTAAGCAACGGACGCGACGGATTATAATAATCCGGATATTTCCAGCAGCTGTGCTGGAGTATATTTTATAGTGGGAAAATGTAGTATATAAGTATTTTGTAAAACATTATTTAGGCAGTTAAGATTTCATTCTTGTTACATTGTTAGACGATTATTATTATTTCACTGTTGATTAAACATTATTCACGTTATTATTATTATAACCCTACAACACCCTGTTACAATTGGAGCCCAACTTAGTGGCTCGTGATTAAAAAGATTATCAACGTGCTATAAAACGGCGTCTTACAATTTGAGAAGCAAGATGTCCTTATCACAGGAACAGCTCCTAGCTGTAATGGAAAGCATGAAAGGAGTTTTTAGTGATTTGGTAAAATCGGCTCAAACACCTGCACCAGCACAAGAGCAGAAGATGACCCTTGCCGCCTGCAGATCGAGATTCGCCGGAGATGAAGCCGATGATGTAGATGCCTTTATCGATGCAGTCAACATATATAAAGATTGCATGAGAATTGACGATGAAAGCGCATTAACAGGATTTCCGATGTTGTTAGATGGTGCAGCGAGAACGTGGTGGAAAGGAATAAAAAGAAGTGTTTCAGGATGGAAAGAAGCACTCGACGCCCTACGCCACGCATATGGGTACAACAAACCTCGATTTATGGTATTCGAGGAACTTTTTTCATGGAAGCAAAACAAAAATATGCCGACAGATTTGTTTGTGAGTAAAGCACGAGCACTACTATCACATTTGCCAAATGATCCAAAGCTGCCCGACATGTCACTTGCGGACGGAGTAAAGAAAAAGCGAGACGTAAGACGTTATGAGTTACCAGTTACGGTAGAAAACAAAACTGTAATGGTTCCGTTTATTGCTGTCCCAGAATTTACCGAAGCAAGAACTCTGATGGGACAAGATTTTATTCGAAAAACAAATATGGTTTTAAATGTTCCCCGAAACAAATTTTATTTTGATGAAAATCCAGAGAACTGTTTTGCATTAATACCTGAAGGTGAAGAAAATGATATAAAAATAGCAGTAGAAGAATCTACCGAAAATCAGATTCAGAAGCTAAGCGACGCTGATCAACAAAAACTAGATAATTTGTTGAAAGAGCACCAGGAAGTGTTCACACGGCCTGATCAAGCAACCCCGTTTGCAGAACACGCAATTCGGCTATCATCAAATGAACCAATTGCTGTTCCGCCATATAGAATGTCTCCTGAGAAAAAGAAGTTTCTCGAAAAAGAAATAGACAGACTACTAGAAGAGGATATTATAGAAGAGTGCGAACCCCCATATGCAGCCCCTGTAGTATTAGTACCAAAAAAGACGGGAGAATATAGGCTATGTGTGGATTATAGAAAACTAAACTCCGTAACTATAGCAGACACCTATCCTCTACCCAGGATTGACGATTTACTTCATACTGCCCCAAAAACTCTTTTTATGACGACATTGGATCTAAAAGCAGGATATCACCAAGTAGCTGTAAAAATAGAGGATAGAGACCGTACCGCTTTCATTTCCCCAGTTGGAACCTTTCGATTCAAACGAATGTCATTTGGTCTTCGCAATGCCCCAGCGACATTTCAACGGCTCATTGACCGATTCCGGAGCGGACTCAAAAACATTATTATTCTTGCCTATCTGGATGATATAATCATCTTGTCCACAACTTTTGAAAAGCACCTACAAGATCTAGATGAAGTATTTCAACGGTTAAAATTGTTTAAACTCCAAGTCAACAAAGAAAAATGTGAATTTGTACGTGATCGAGTAAAATACCTAGGACACATATTAACACCCAGAGGAATAGAACCGGATCCCCAAAAAGTGAGTGCAATAGAAGAAATGAAGCGACCTGGGAATGAGAAACAAATTAGATCATTTTTGCAAACCTGCTCCTGGTTTAGAAGATTTATACCAGATTTTTCAAATATATCTCAACCGCTAAGCAGGCTATTGAAAAAGAATGCAAAATTCCACTGGGACGAATCGCAAGAAATTGCGTTCAAAGAGTTAAAAATGAGACTGATAAATTATCCTATTCTACGATCGGTTGATCCTAGTTTGCCATACACCCTAAAAACTGACGCAAGCGCCTACGCTTTAGGAGCTGTTTTGCTCCAGGGGGAGGGTGCCGACGAGAGACCAATAGAATATGCAAGCCGACTACTGACACCCGCAGAACAAAATTATTCGACAACGGAACGAGAAGCTTTGGCTGTGGTATGGGCCTGCAATAAATATCGAGGATATATAGAAGGAGCCGTAATTAATGTCAAAACTGATCACCAACCATTAAAATGGTTGATGTCATTGAAATCGCCTAATGGAAGACTAGCACGATGGGCATTAACTTTACAATCATATAATCTAGTTATAGACTATTTACCGGGAAAAGCTAATCTAGTCGCAGATACGCTATCAAGACCTCCATGTCATGACGCCGCTGAAATTGACTGCCCTATCTGTTATACTTCGATCGACATGCCCACAGAAATGCTTGCCAAGATTCGAGATAAACAAATTGAAGACCCTGAACTAAAGAATATAATAGACTGTTTTGAGGACAATGACAAGAAGGATACGGTTAACCATAGAAAATGGACAGGCCGCGGATTTATCATGCAAAATGGAATACTTTATCATTATTCATGGGATGACGACATCGAAGAAGCTCAAGAAGTAGTTCCCGAAGAAGAAATTTTACAAGTGTTGCGAGAATATCATGATATTCCCACAGCCGGTCACTATGGGATTGAAAAAACATACAAACGTATAGCATCTCGATATTATTGGACCGGAATGCGACGTCGAATTACCGAATATATTTCAAAATGTGTCGAATGTCAACGGTACAAACCTACTAACTTGAAACCCGCTGGGTTATTACAAACTCCTGTACCGGCACGACGCTTTGAAGTAATATCTATTGATTTGTTTGGGCCTCTCCCGGAAACAGAAAATAAACTAAAATGGATCTTTATCATTGAAGACACAACAACAAAATGGGTAGAATTGTTACCACTAGAAGTAGCTACAGCGGAAGCTTGTGCAAATGCTTTAATCAACGAAATTATACTACGATATGGAACACCACGAAGAATAATTAGCGACAATGGACCACAATTTGTTACAAATGTGATGCAACAAGTGGCACACGTATTTGGATTCCAACAAAACCTTATACCCGTATATCACCCAGAAGCAAATCCAGTAGAAAGAAAAAATAGAGATCTAAAAACACAATTAGCTATACTATCCGAGAAAGAACACACCATGTGGTACAAGTATTTACCGACGATAAGATTTGCGATGAACACCATAACATGCGATTCAACAGGGTTTACCCCAGCTTTCCTAATGTTTGGAAGAGAAATGAGGACGCCTGAAGATGTACATCATGATTTTAGGCAAATCGTAAACAACAAAACATTTGTACCACAGATTACAGCACACCTTAAGAAAATTGCTGACTGGCTATCTACCGCTAGAGAAACACAAGAAAAACAGCAAGATAGATGGAAAAAAGTAGCAGACAAAAAAAGAAGAGAAGTATTACCATACGGACCAGGAGATTTGGTATTGGTCAATACACACACCAGAAGCAAAGCAGCCAACAACTACACATCAAAATTTGCTCCTAAACGAGATGGACCATATATAATAAAGCGACTTGTAAGTCCAACAACATATGAAGTGGCTTCTCCAGAAAATCCAGCAGTTTCTTTGGGAACATACCATACAAATGCACTGACTCCATTTAAAGAGGACATTACACCCATACCGATACCTGTAAAGCCAATTCGCAGAAGAGGACGGCCGAGAAAACAATAAAAGCACTTTCGAGGACGTTGAAGCACTTTTAAGGGGGAGTATGTAATAAGCACATTTAAGATGTATAGGTAATAACACTACCCTGTTACTAAGAAGTCCCAAATATATTAATCTGGTTATTTCCCCAAAGTTATATTAACGACATAATCTGGATATTTCCAATAACTAATTAAGCAACGGACGCGACGGATTATAATAATCCGGATATTTCTAGCAGCTGTGCTGGAGTATATTTTATAGTGGGAAAATGTAGTATATAAGTATTTTGTAAAACATTATTTAGGCAGTTAAGATTTCATTCTTGTTACATTGTTAGACGATTATTATTATTTCACTGTTGATTAAACATTATTCACGAAGAACCACGTTATTATTATTATAACCCTACAACACCCTGTTACACTGGTACAAAATAATAATTTGCAGTAATACCAACATTTAAAATACTTATTAAAAAGTATTTTTGGCAGAATTTATAAAACATCATAGATTGGTTTTTGTTTTATGATTAAATTAATAACTAATTGTCAAAAAATTTAAACTAAAAAATTCAAAAATTTGCAAAAAATGCTTTTGGTACAAAATTATGTTTTGAATTATTGCTAACAATTAAAGTACTTTCTAAAAAATATTTTTGACAATATTTATAAAAGTTCATCAATTGGTTTTTGTTTTATGATCAAATTAATGATTAATTACCCAAAAAATTTCTAAAAAATTCAAAAATTTGCAAAAAATACTTCTGATACAAACTTTTATTTTGCAATATTTCCAACATTTATAGTACTTACTAAAGAATATTTTTGTCAAAATTTATAAAAATTCATCGATTGGTTTTTGTTTTATGTTCAAAGTAATGACTAATTGCTAAAAATTTTAATCTTAAAAATTCAAAAATTTGCAAAAAATACTTTTGGTACAAAATTATAATTTTGCAATATTGCCAACATTTAAAGTAATTTCTGAAAAAAATGTTTGACAAAATTTATAAAAGTTTATCAATTTGTTTTTGTTTTATGATCAAATTAATGACTAATTGCTACAAATTTTAATCTAAAATGTTCAAAAATTTGCAAAAAATACTTCTGGTACAAATTTATATTTTGCAGTATTGCCAACATTTAAAGTACTTACCAAAGAGTATTTTTGATAAAATTTATAAAAGTTCAGCATTTGGTTTATGTTTTATGATCAAATTAATGACTTATTGTCAAAAAAAAATTTATAATATATTCAAAAATTTGAAAAAAATATTTCTGATACAATAAAATAATTTGCAGTATTATCAACATTCGAAGTACTTACTGAAGAATATTTTTGCCAAACTTTATAAATGTTCATCAATTGGTTTCTTTTTTACAATTAAATTAATTATTAATTGCCAAAAATTATAATCCAAAAAATTCAAAAATTTTCAAAAAATTTGGTACAAAATTTAATTTTGCAGTATTGCCAACATTTAAAGTATTAACTAAAGAATATTTATGACTAAATTTATAAAAGTTTATTGATTAGTTTTTGTTTTATGATCAAATTAATGACTAATTGCCAAAAAAAATAATCTAAAATGATTCAAAAATTGGAAAGAAATGCTTTTAGTACAAAAAGAAAATTTGCAGTATTGCTCACATTTAAAGTTTTTAATAAAGATTTTTTTTTAAAAAATTTATAAAAGTTTATCTAATGGTTTTTGTTTTATGATCAAATTGCCAAAAAATTTAATCTAAAAAATTTAAAAGTTTGCAAAAAATACTTCTGGTTCAAAATTTTTTTTTTCAATGTTGCCAACATTTAAAAAACTTACTGAAAAGTATTTTTGACAAAATTTATAAAAGTTCATCAATTGGTTTTTGTTATATGATCAAATTAATGACTAATTGCTAAAAATTTTAATCTAAAAAATTCAAAAGTTTGCAAAAAATACTTTTGATACAAAATAAGATTTTACAGTAATGCCAACATTTAGAGTACTTACTGAAAATTTTTTTTGACAAAATTTATAAAAATTCATCTATTGGTTTTTGTTTTATGGTTAAATTATTGACAAATTGCCACAAATTTTAATCTAAAAAATTCAAAAATTTGCAAAAAATACTTCTGGAACAAAATTATATTTTGCAATATTACTAACATTTAAAGTACTTACTGAAAAATAATTTTGACAAAATTTATTAAAGTTCATCAATTAGTTTTTGTTTTATGATCAAATTAATTACAAATTGCCAGAAATTTTAATCTAAAAATTTGCAAAAAATACTTCTGCTACAAAATTATATTTTGCAATATTGCCAACATTTAAAGTACTTACTGAAAAGTAATTATTAAAAATTTATAAAAGTTCACCAATTGGTTTTTGTTTTTTGATCAAATTAACGATTAATTACCAAAAAAATTTCTAAAAAATTCAGAAATTTGCAAAAAATACTTCTGATACATACTTTTATTTTGCAATATTTCCAACATTTATAGTACTTACTAAAAAATATTTTTGTCAAAATTTATAAAAGTTCATCAATTGATTTTTGTTTTATAAATAAATTAATGACTAATTGTCAAAAATTTTAATCTAAAAAATTCAAAAAAATTGCAAAAAATACTTCTGGTACAAAATTATATTTTGTAGTATTACTAACATTAAAAGTACTTACTGAAAAACATTTTTGACAAAATTTATAAAAGTTTATAAATTGGTTCTTGTTTTAGGATCAAATTAATGACTAATTGCTGAAAAAATTAATCAAAAAACTTGCAAAAAATACTTCTGATAAAAATTTATATTTTGCAGTATTACCAACATTTAAAATACTTACTGAAGAGTTTTGTTGACAAAATTTATAAAAGTTTATCAATTGGTTTTTGTTTTATGATCAAATTAATGACTGATTGCCAAAAATTTTAATATAAAAAATTCAAAAATTTGCAAAAAATACTTCTGGTACAAAATTATATATTGCAGTATAACCAACATTTGAAGTACATACTGAAGAATATTTTTGCCAAACTTTATAAAAGTTCATCAATTGGTTTCTGTTTTATGATTAAATTAATTATAAATTGCCAAAAATTTTAATCCAAAAAATTAAAAAATTTGCAAAAAGAAATTTTGGTACAAAATTAAATTTTGCAGTATTGCCAACAATTGAAGTATTAACTAAAAAATAATTTTGACAAAATTTTTAAAAGTTCAATGATTGGTTTTTGTTTTATGATCAAATTAATAACTAATTACCAAAAATTTTAATATAAGAAATCTAAAAAGATTCAAAAAATATTTTTGGTACAAAATAATAATTTGCACTGTTACCAACATTTAAAGTACTAACTGAAGAATATTTTTGACAATGTTTATAAAAATTCATCGATTGGTTTTTGTTTTATGTTAAAATTAATGATTTATTGTAAATAAATTTAATCGAAAAATTTCAAAAATTTGCAAACAATACTTTTGGTACAAAATTTGATTTTGCAGTATTACCAACATTTGAAGTATTTACTGAGAAATATTTTCCACAAAATTTATAAAAATTTATCAATTGGTTTTTATTTTATGGTCATTTAATGACTAACCACTAAAAATTTTGAACTAAAAAATTGCAAAAAATACTTTAGGTACAAAATTTTTTTTGCAGTATTACCAACATTTAAAGATTTTATTAAAGAGTATTTTTGACAAAATTTATAAAAAATTATCGTTTGGTTTCAGTTTTATGATCTAATTTGTAAAGTAATTCTAAAAAAATTAATGTAAAAAATTCAAAAATTTGCAAAAAATAGTTTTGGTTTTAAATTATAAGTTTTAAGATTGCCAACATTTAAAGTACTTACTGAAGATTATTTTTTACAAAATTTATAAAAGTTCATCAATTTATTTTTGTTTTATGATCAAATTAATGACTAATTGCCAAAAAATTTAATCTAAAATGATTCAAAAATTAGAAAGAAATGCTTTTAGTACAAAATTAAAATTTGCAGTATTGCTCACATTTAAAGTACTTAATGAAGAATTTTTTTTTAAAAATTTATAAAAGTTTATCTAATGGTTTTGTTTTATGATCAAATTGCCAAAAATTTTAATCTAAAAAATTTAAAAGTTTGCAAAAAATACTTTTGAAACAAACTTATATTTTGCAATGATGCCAACAATTAAAATACTTACTGAAAAATATTTTTGACAAAAATTATAAAAATGCATCAATTGGTTTTTGTTTTATGATCAAATTAATGACTTAATGCTAAAAATTTTAATCTAAAAAATTTGCATAAAATACTTTTAGTACAATTTTTTTTTGCAGTATTGCTAACATTTAAAGCACTTACTGAAAAGTATATTTGAGTTATTTTATAAAAGTTTATCGATTGGTTTTTGTTTTATGATTAATAATTAATTGCCAAAAAATTTAATCTAAAGATTTAAAAAGTTTGCAAAAAATACTTCAAGTACAAAATTATACTTTACAGTGTTACCAACATTTAAAGTACTTACTGAAGAATATTTTTGAAAAAATTTATAAAAGTTCATCAATTGGTTTTTGTTTTATGATCAAATTAATGACTACTTGCTAAAAATTTTAATTTGAAAAATTCAAAAATTTCCAAAAAAATATTTCTGGTACAAAATAATAATTTGCAGTATTGCCAATTTTTAAAGTACTTACTGAAGAACATTTTTGACAAAAATGGTGAAATTTCATTCTTCGGTTTTTGTTTTATGATCAAATTAATGACTGATTGCCAAAAATTTAAATCTAAAAAATTCAAAAACTTGCATAAAAATACTTCTGGTACAATATTATATTTTGCAGTATAACCATCATTTAAAGTACTTATTGAAAAACATTTTTGACAAAATTTATAAAAGTTTATCAATTGGTTTTTGTTCTATGATCAAATTAATGACTAATGGTTAAACATTTTAATCTAAAAAATTCAAAAGTGTGCAAAAAATACTTCTGGTACAAAATTCTATTTTACAATATTGCTAAGATTTGAAGTACTTACTGAAGAACATTTTTGATAAAATTTATAAAAGTTTATCAGTTGGTTTTTGTTTTATGATCAAATTAATGGTCAAACATTTTAATCTAAAAAATTCAAATATTTCGCAAAAAATACTTCTGGTACAAAATTATATTTTCCAAAACTGCCAACATTTAAAATACTTACTAAAGAATATGTTAAACAAAATTTATAAAAGTTCATCAATAGGATTTTATTTTATAATTAAATTAGTAACTAATTGTCAAAAATTTTAATCTAAAAAATTCAAAAATTTGCAAAAAATACTTCTGGTACAAAACTATATTTTGCAGTATTACCAACATTTAAAGTATTTATTGAAAACATTTTTTGACAAAATTTATAAAAGTTCATCAATTGGTTTTTGTTTTATTATTGAAGTAATGACTAATTGTCAAAAAATTAATCTAAAAAATTTTGTAAAAAATACTTCTTGTACAAAATTAAGTTTTGCAATATTGCCAACATTTAAAGTACCTCCGGTAGAGTATTTTTGACAAAAAATATAAAAATTTATTCCTTGGTTTAATGACCAATGACAAACTACCAAAAATTTAAATCTAAAAATTTCAAAATTTTGCAAAACATACTTTTGGTACAAATTTATATTTTGCAGTATTGACAACATTTAAAGTACTTACTGAAGAATGTTTTTGACAAAATTTATAAAATTTTATTTTTTGGTTTTTGTTTTATGATCAAATTAATGACTAATTGCCAAAAATTTAAATTTAAAAAATTCAAAAATTTGCAAAAAATACTTCTGGTACAAAATTATAATTTGCAGTGTTGCCAACATTTAAAGTACTTACTGATGAATATTTTTGACAAATTTTATAAAAGTTTATCAATTGGTTTTTGTTTTATGATCAAATTAATGATTAATTACCAAAAATTTTAATCTAAAAAAAACAAAAATTTTCAAAAAATACTTTTGGTACAAAATTATATTTTGTAGTATTGACAACATTTAAAGTACTTACTGAAAAGTATTTTTGGTAAAATTTGTCAAAGTTTATCGATTGGTTTTTGTTTTATGATTAAATTATTGACTAATTGCCAAAAAATTTAATATAAAAAATTCAAAAATTTGCAAAAAATACTTCTGGTACAATTTTTTTTTGTAGTATTGCCAACATTTAAAGTACTTACTGAAAAATATTTTTGAAAATTTATCAATTGGTTTTTGTTTTATAATCAAATTAGTGACAAACTGCTAAAAAATTCAATCTAAAAATTCAAATATTTGCAAAAAATAATTTTAGTACAAAATTATATTTTGCAGTATTGCCAACATTTAAAGTACTTACTGAAAAATATATTTGACAAAATTTATAAAAGTTCATCGATTGGTTTTTGTTTTATAATCAAATTAATGAATATTTGCTAAAAATTTTAATCCAAAAAATTCAAAAATTTGCAAAAAATACTTTTTTTACAAAATTATATTTTGCAGTAATGCCAACATTAAAAGTACTTAATGAAAAGTATTTTTGACAAAGTTTATAAAAATTTATTAATTGGTTTTAGTTTAACGATCTAATTAGTGAACTAATTCCAAAAAATGTAATGTAATGAGTTCAAAATTTTTCAAAAAATACTTCTGGTACAAAAATATATTTTGCAGTATATAAAACATTTAAAATACTTACTGAAAAATATTTTTGACAAAATTTATAAAAATTCTTTGATTGGTTTTTGTTTTATGATTAAATTAATGACTCAATATCACAGCAGTCAATTTTAAAAAATTGCAAAAATTAATTTCAATTATTAATAAATTTATTTAAAAAAATTATAAACATATTTCCAATTAAAAAAATTGGTTTGTTTACTTATTAATTAATGATATTTATTATGTTTGCCACTCCGTTTTCTTACAATTCACAGTAAAAAATATCCTCGTTATATAAATATAAAAGCAAGTTAAGGACTAGAAGGACAAAAACCGGCGGCCGCAGTAATCATCAAGCCTCGTCACATACACAGACCGCTGCGAGAGAAATAATTTGATTTATTTCTATTTAATTGGCCGACCATTTAGATCGTCCAGATCGCCCGTTTATGGAAAAAATAACCATCATAATTGTTAGGCATAAAAACTTGCACATTGTGAACCGTGCATTACATCCGTTCCCAGTCTTGCACTATCTGTTGTATATGTATCGATGCGATCGACCAACACAAACAACATATCAATAACTAGTTTTATTACCAGTGAATATAAAAAAATATATCTGGAGCACAACTGGATGATGGCCCATTAGAAAAATTATTTTTAATTCGCACTGGAAGATTTTTTTTCAATTCTTAGAATCTATAAATGCATCGAAAGATGATAAATCATAAACGTCAGATATCGATCTATGCATATTGAAGCGTCCTAGAAAAATATACTCTTTACTTTTTTAAGATTTATGGATGAGTGCTGTGGGTGGTCCGAGTAATTAAAAAAATCGTGGGAAACGCAAAAAAGGTGTTAATTGCAACGCAAATAACACGGAATATCAATTTGTTGGATGTACCCGGGCAAAATTTTTACTTTAAAATGCAATTAGAATAATCCTTTCTAAGTGATTAATAGTGAGAAAATTTTAATGCAATTGAAACATTTTAACAGGAAATAATTAAATCATCAAATATTATTATAAACTAAAACTAATTATATGCACATACAAGAAATATTTTGTTGCATTCAAATTATCTCCATTCATTCGGAATGAATGAAAGGCAGTAAAATTCAACTTTTACTCGCCATTTCGGTGAAAATGAAACTCCTGCTTTGAATTTCTCGCTTCCAATCGAGTGTGAAGCCCTGTTTTATTTTATTTTTATTTAAACCATCATCTTGTTAGCATTTTCTACTATTAATATTTTAATTGTTAACTATGCAAATTGCATCCATCAATATTTACTGGTCGTGTCTAATTAGCTATTTTGCTCGAGATTAATTGTACTCTTAAGTCAGTTTAAAACATAAAATGGAGCAATTTACAATTAAATTTTATTACTTTAGAGAAATTTGGAGTGTTATTACCTTGATCAAGTATTGTTGCTGTTCTCGCTTTCGATTGCATTCCTATCTTCTTTGTTTTCATAATTGTTGTTATCGTTATGTTCATCGTCCTTGGGACTCTGCGATGTTTCTGATGTCGTTGATGACCGCGACGAGAAATTATCCTTATCAGAGAAGTATGAAGAATCCCTTTTATTATCATCTGGAGAGGTCGGTGTGGTTTTTTCTTGCTCGAACATCTTTGTAGGTAGGTTTATAGGAAAGTTTTTATTAGGTTGTAGGTGTTGCAGCAGTCGCCCTTCCGTTACTTTGCCCATGAATGAACGTATTTCCTCAAAATAAGATTCTTCACTTAAATTGCGGTTAAGGTTTCTTCGTTGTAATGTTCGTTCATCTAAAATAGTAGAACCATCCGCTTCATGTTTTTTCAAATGTCTATCTAAATTAGTCTGTTGTCCAAAACATCTTTCACATAATGGACATTTAAAAGGTTTTTCTTTATTATGAATATTTCTCACATGCCTTTGTAGATTGCTGCTGATTGAAAAGCTTCGCTCGCAATATCTACATTTGTACGGTTGTTCTCCGGTATGTGTACGTAAGTGGCGGGTTAAATTGGCTGATCTTGGAAATACCTTTCCGCAAAATTTACAAGCGTAACGATCTTTGATTTTACCTCCTGTTGCATCCGGGAATGCTTTAGGAGTTTGAGGTGTAGGCGGGTTGCGCAACATATCAAAAGGAACTTGATTAACAGGAGGAGATAACATTGAAGGACTTAAAAATGGGTATCTTTGTGGATACCCTGTTGGTGAATGAGGATAAGGTAAGGGTAATCTAGGCACTTTTTCATTCTGCGCCCTATATATAGCTTCCAACATCATAGGATGCATAGGTTGAGGTGGAAAAAGCACCGGATAATTTGGTAATTGCGGCGTAAATTTACCCAAATTAACAGGACTAGTCCTATCTTCCACTGTTCCATCATCTTTCTCACTTTTTACACTCACAGTTGGAGATATTAAATTGCGATTTTCATCTTCCACTTGTCTTCGCATAATTCTGAGGGAGAGTTTTTTATGATCGACTCTGAGATCGAGTGGTTGGTCCTCGTTTTCTTGCGCCGGTGGTCGGCCGGCTGGTGACATATGAGGTCCAGGTGAGCGGGTGTTTCTTGAGAGATCGAATGGTACATCATCGCCTGGTGGTACCCGCACTGATAACGGATAAACGGCTGCTTGTTTTGGTGAACTGTGTCCACTAGTCGCTACTAACATCTTCCGTGGGGAAGAATCTTTCTCGCGCATTGTTAGGGGCAAACTCAATGGGGGCAAGTAGCGGAGCCACGGTAGGGAAGGATCCACTACACTCATGGAGATGTAGGGGAAAACCTAAAATAATAAAATAAAAAAATAGAAAATAATAAACAAAAATGAAATAAATAAAAATAATAATTAAAGTGACAATATAAAACTTCAATTCAATGCAATTTTTCAAAACTTTTTGATTTACTAGAGCGTCGTGTTGGCAAAATATTACATTAAATAATTTTTTTGATATTTTGTGAAATTTTTTAACTTAAACTGACATAGTTGGCTTACTTTTTAAACTAAATTTCTTAAATATTAGGAAAAAAAATCTTATTTCTGATAACATAAGTTTTCTTTAAGTTTATTAATAAAAACGGAAGAATTTGCACATAGTCGGTCTTAAAACAAAAACAAATCGCACGATTTTAATGAAAATTGCTAATTACTTCCTTACACTGTTGCCAAATAAATTTAAATTATAAAAATCCTAAAAATATTTTTGTTAACATAAATTTTCTTGAGGTTTATTAACAAAAAACGGAAGATTTTACGCATAAAAGAGCATGAAACAAAAACCAATTAAGCAATTTTAATAAAATTTGCTGATTACTACTTTACAATGTTGCCAAATAGATTAAAATAATAAAAATTGTAACATTATTTTAAAAACATAAATGTTCTTAAGATTTATTGATAAAAAACGGAAAAAATTGCACTTAATTGTTTGTAAAACAAAAACCAATAAAACAATTTTAATCAAAATTGCTAGTTACTACCTTACACTGTTGCCAAATAAATTAAAAATACTAAAACTGTAACAGATTTTTGTTAACTTGAATTTTCTTGAAGTTTATTAACAAAAAACGGAAAATTTTACGCATAATAGAGCATAAAACAAAAACAAATCGAGCGATTTTAATAAAATTTGCTAATTACTACCTTACAATGTTGCCAAATAATTTAAAATTAAAAAAATCGTAACAATATTTTAAAAACCTAAACTTTCCTGAGGTTTATTAATAAAAAAAACGGAAGAGTTTGCACTTAATTGTTTGTAAAACAAAAACTAATCAAGAAATTTTAATCAAAATTGCTAGTTACTACTTTACACTGTTGCCGAATAGATTAAAAATACAAAAACTGTAACAGATTTTTGTAAACATGAATTTTCTTGAGGTTTATTAAAAAAAAAGTAGATTTTACGCATAATAGAGCATAAAACAAAAACGAATCAAGCAATTTTAATAAAACTTGCTAATTACTACTTTACAATGTTGCCAAGTATATTAAAATAACAAAAAGTGTAACATTATTTAGAAAACATAAATTATCCTTAGGTTTATTAATAAAAAACGGAAGAAATTGCACTCAATTGTTTGTAAAACAAAAACTAATCGATCAATGTTAATCAAAATTGCGAATTACTACCTTACAATGTTGCCAAATCTATTTAAATAATAAAAGTTGTAACATTATTTTAAAAACATAAATTTTTTTGAGGTTTATTAATAAAAATACGGAAAAATTTGCACTTATTTGTTCGTAAAACAAAACCAAACGGGCGATTTAAAAAAAAATTGTTATTCTACTTCTCAAGATGTTAACAACCAAATAAAAATTATAATAATTGTAACATATTTACAATAACTTAATTTTTTTCAAAGAATATATCAAAAAAGCAAAAGAATTCTTGCATAATCACAAAAACAAACAAAAACCAATAGGGCAAATTTAATCAAAATTGCTAGTAACTACCTTACACTGTTGCCAAATAGATTAAAATGGTAAAAGTCGTAACATTATTTTAAAAACAAATATTTTTTTTAGGTTTATTAACCAAAAACGGAAGATTTTTCGCACAATAGAGCATAAAACAAAAACCAATCGAGCAATTTTAATAAAATTTGCTGATTAGTACCTTACAATGTTGCCAAATATATTAAAATAATAAAAGTCGTAACATTATTTTGAAAACATTAATTTTCCTAAAATTTATTGATAAAAAACGGAAGAATTTGCACATAATCGGTCTTAAAACAAAAACCAATCAAGCGATTTTAATTAAAATTGCTTATTACTACCTTACACTGTTGCCAAATAGATTAAAATTATAAAAGTCGTAACGTTATTTTAAAAACCATTTTTTTTTTAGCTTTATTGATAAAAAACGGAAGATTTTAAGCATATTAGAGCATAAAACAAAAACCAATCAAACGATTTTAATAAAATTTGCTAATTACTACCTTACAATGTTGCCAAATAGATTAAAATAATAAAAACCGTAACATTATTTTGAAAACATGAATTTTCTTGAGGATTATTAATAAAAATACGGAAAAATTTGCACTTATTTGTTTGTAAAACAAAAACCAATTAGGCGATTTTAATAAAAATTGTTATTTAACTCCTCAAGATGTTAACAACCAAATAAAAATTATAATAATTGTAACATATTCACAATAATTTAATTTTTTTCAAAGAATATAACAAAAAAGCTAAAGAATTCTTGCATAATCAATTGTAAAACAAAAACCAAACGGGCGATTATAATCAAAAATGCTAATTACTACCTAACATTGTTGCCAAATAGATTAAAATGGTAAAAGTCGTAACATTATTTCAAAAACAAATATTTTTTTTAGGTTTATTAACAAAAAACGAATGATTTTACGCATAATATAGAATAAAACAAAAACGAATCAAGCGATTTTAATAGAACTTGCTAATTACTACTGTACAATGTTGCCAAATAAATTAAATTGATAAAAACTGTAACATTATTTTGAAAATATAATTTTTTCTAAGGTTTATTATTAAAAAAACGAAAAAAATTGCACTGAATTGTTCGTAAAACAAAAACCAATCAAGCTATTGTAATAAAAATTGTTATTTAACATCTTAAGATGATAAAAACTAATTAAAAATTATAAAAGACGTAACATTCTCATAAAAACTTAATTATTTTAAAGAATATAGCAGAAAAGCGGAAAAATTCTTGCATAATCGATCATAAAACAAAAACTAATTAGGAAATCTTGATCAAATTTGCTATTTAATACCTCAAAATCTTAACAAATAAATAAAAATAATAAAATTTGTAACATATTTACGATATCTTGATTTTTTCGAAAATTTTAACAAAAAAACAGAATTTTTTTTGCATAATTGATCGTAAAATAAAAACTAAGCAGGCGATTTTAATAAAATTTGCTATTTTCTACCTCAAGATGTTAGCAAACAATTATAAATAATAAAATTTGTAAAAAAAAAACGATAACTTAATTTTTTCGAAAATTTTAACAGAAAAACGGAAAAATTCTTGCATAATTGATGGTAAAACAAAAACTAAGCGGGCGATTTTAACAAAATTTGCGATTTGTTACCTCAAGATGTTAGGAAATAATTAAAAATGATAAAAATTGTAATAAAAATACGATAACTTAATTTTTTTAAAGATTTTAACAAAAAAGGGGAAGAATTCTTGCATAATAGATAAAAAAACAAAAATTAATCAAGCAATCTTGATAAAATTTGCTACTTAATACTTCAAGATGTTAACAAATAAATAAAAATATTAAAATTTGTAACATATTTACGATAACTTGATTTTTTTAAAGATTTTAACAAAAAAGCTGAAAAATTCTTGCATAAGTGATCCTAAAACAAAAACTAAGCGGGCGATTTTAACAAAATTTGCTATTTACTACCTCAAGATGTTAGCAAACAATTAAAAGTTATAAAAATTGTAATAAATTTATGATAACTTGATTTTTTCAAAGATTATAACAGAAAAGCGAAAGAATTCTTACATAATCAATCGTAAAACAAAATCTAATCTGGCAATCTTGATAAAATTTGCTACTTAATATCTCGAGATGTTAACAAATAAATAAAAATAATAAAATTTGTAATATATTTACAATAACTTGATTTAATAAAGATTTTAACAAAAAAGCATAAAAATTCTTGCATCATTAATCGTAAAACAAAAACTTAGCGGGCAATTTTAATCAAATTTGCTATTTACTTCCTCAAGATGTTAGAAAACAATTATAAGTTATAAAATTTGTTATAAATTTACGATAACTTGATTTTTTCGAGGTTTTTAACAAAAAAGCGGAAAAATTCTTGCATAATTGATTGCAAAACAAAAATTAATTGGGCGATTGTGATCAAATTTGCTATTTACTATTTCAATATTTTAGCAAACAATTAAATATTATAAAAATTGTAATAAATTTACTATAACTTGATTTTTTCAATGAATATAACAGAAAAACGGAATAATTTTTGCATAATTGATAGTAAAACAAAAACTAAACAGGCGATTTTAATAAAATTTGCTATTTACTACCTCAAGATGTTAGCAAACAAATAAAAATTATAAAAAATGTAATAAATTTACGATAACTTCTTTTTTTTGAAAATTTTAACAGAAAAACGGAATAATTCTTGCAAAATAAATCAAAAAACAAAAACTAATTGGGCAATTTTGATAAAATTTGCTAGTTACTACCTTAAGATGTTAACAAACAGTTAAAAATTATAAAAATAGTAATAAATTTACAATAACTTGATTTTTTCAAAGATTTTAACAGAAAAGCGGAAGTGTTTTTGCATAATTAATCATAAAACAAAAACTAATTGGACGATTTTGATAAAATTTGCTATTTAATACTTCAAGATGTTAACAAATAAATACAAATAATAAAATTTGTAATATATTTACGATAACTTGATTTTATTGAAGCTAAAACAGAGAAAACGGAAAATTTCTTGCATAATTGATCGTAAAACAAAAACTAAGCGGGCGATTTTAACAAAATTTGCTATTTACTACCTCAAGATGTTAGAAAACAATTAAAAATTATAAAATATGTAATAAAAAAACGATAAATTATTTTTTTTCAAAGATTTTAACAAAAAAGCGGAAGAATTCTTGCATAAAAGATCAAAATATAAAAACTAATTGGGCGATCTTGATAAAATTTGCTATATAGTACTTCAAAATGTTAACAAATAAATATAAACAATAAAATTTGTAACATATTTACGATAACTTGATTTTTTGAAGATTTTTTGAAAAAAACGGAAAAATTCTTGCATAATTGATCGTAAAACAAAAACTAAGCGGGCGATTTTAACAAAATTTGCTTATTACTACCTCAAGATGTTAGCAAACAATGAAAAATTATAAAAAATGTAATAAGAATACAATAACTTGATTTTTTTGAAGATTTTAACAGAAAAACGGAAGAATACTTTCATATTAATTCAAAAAACAAGAACGAATCGGGCGATTTTAATAAAATTTGCTAATTATTATCTCAAGATGTTGGCAAATAATTAAAAATTTACAATAACCTAATTTTTTCGAAAATTTTAACAAAAAAAAAACGGAAAAATTCTTGCATAATAGATCGGAAAACAAAAACTAATTGGAAATTCTTGATAAAATTTGCTATTTAATACCTAAAAATGTTAACAAATAATAAAAAATAATAAAATTTGTAACATATTATCAATAACTTAATTTTTTTGAAGATTATAGAATTCCAACGCCAGCAAAGACTCTAATTTCTGGATTACCACACTTGGGCGGGTGGGTAAGCACTCCATTTTAAAGTACGGGGTGGTAATCATGGTATGGAGTGTCCCACTCACCCACCCAACTGTTGGTTGTTCAAAATTTCCATTGCCTCCTTTTACATAAAATCTTCCAAAGCTAGAAAAGAGGAGAAATGTAAATTTATCAACACTTGGGCGAGTGCGTGAACAAAATACCAACCGAACAGTTGGTTATCTAGAAATTTATATCTCTCTTGCTTTCTCTGACGTAGAGACTTCCAACGCAAGCAGAGAGGAGAAATTCTAATTTCTGGATGACCAACACTTGGGTGGCTGGGTGGTCACTCCAGTTTAAAATACTGGCTAGTAATCATGTGATAAAATGTTCCACCCACTCACCCAATTCAGGGCTTATTGTTCAGCCATTAACTGTTAAAAAATGCAAAATTTTATTTATAAATAGTTAAAAATAGCTAAATCCGGTCATAAAACATTAAAATATTTTCAGAAAATTTTGAAATTTGGCCAAAAATGGTTAAAAAGCTTGTTTATAAAATGTTAAAAAAAGCAAAATCCTAGCTTAACATATTATCAAAAAGCACCCTGCTCTATTCTATTGAAAAGTGCAATTTTTTTTTTATAAAATGTCAAAAATAGCAATCTGGTTAAAATATATAAAAAATTGTCAAATTTTGGCCAAAAATGGTTAAAGTTTAATGTTGAGTAAAATATTTATTATAGACCATTACTAATTTAAAAGCAACAGCTTTATGCAATGTTGATGCTGATATGCATATAATTGATGCATGCTTTGAAGATTGTAGATTAAAAATTTTGTACTAATAAATTCTTATATCTAATTTATTAGAAATACTCGTTTTACATTCCAATCTAACCATGATCCTGTTTTCTCAAGCCGTTTTGCCTGAAATATGTTAACCGTGTAGGGAAATTTATGCCTCGATATTCACTCTCTCACTAAAGCCATAAAACCGAAGATTTACAGGTGTAAAGCGCTTCGTATATATTTTTTTTCCATTAATTAAATTTACATGTCCATTAAGCAGACACAATAGACAGTAGGGACATAGTCGCCTTTTGTTCATTGAATTCACCTAGATTTCAAAGTAATACCTTCACTACAAAAGTAAAAAAAAATGTAAATATACACGGGCAGCGTTAGAATGGATGTTATTGTCGTGTATAAACACGGTTCGCTGTTATTACCGGTGCCCTGTCACGTATGTATAGAGATATTACAGCTTTAGTGTGTATTTCACCGTTGATAATGGCTCACGGAAAATCTCACAGGCTCTTATTGTTGGGAGCCGGATTAAGATGTCGCGCGAGATTTACGCGGTCGCTGCAAAAGAAATATTTCTTCTATTGTTGTCTTTTTTTCTTTAAATTTATTTTCAGTATTTAAGATTCCTGTAACTGTTGTTTGATTCATGATTGATGTTCGGTTACATTTCTCTCAATCGCAGAAGGATAAAATTTACATTTAGATGAAACAATGTGGGATGAAGGATTGTAGTTCAAATATGTTAAATAGCAGCAATGATACAGATACTACTTATAAATCATTCAGTTTCGAACAAAATATGTTTGTTCTGAGATTAGAATATGTTTATGTCTAATAAGAAATGTTATTTATCATCTAAAACATTTTTTAATTTTTTATTTCTTTGTCATTAGTTTGTTCACATTTATGGGCAAAAAAAAATTGAATATGCCTTTGAAATTTATTCTGGAAAAACTTTGTATATTGGTTTATAATTTTAATTGCTTCACCATTTCAATCTTTTTCTGTTTGATTCCTTTTATATTTCCATCACACAATTAACAGTTCTTATTAAATCCGTGCAGCAAGCTTTTTCCAGTCAATCTATAACAATATCATAAAGAAAAGTGTAATGTTCAATTTACAGTCGAGTCCGGTGCCAGACGGGTTCGTTATATACGACAAGCGCGTAAAACTGGATTAAAATCAGAGTCCTTAAGGCTCTCTCCATCGCGCATACACATACGCGAAAGAAAAAAATACAGCAATTATTAGACGTGTACTTGTACGTAAGGCTTATCGAACGTAGATTTACAGTGTACGAACATTTCCTACATAGGAAAGTTACGGAGATTCCCATATAGAGAGCACACATGTCAATTAGTGGGCTCAGATTTGATGGGACTGTGAAGAAGGATTCGCTGAATGAAAAATAAAATGGGATTATTAATGCGGCGCGGGGGAATGGTAAAAAAGCTTACCGATTATGGGCAGTCTAGTGTGGGTGACCGGATTTATAGCCGCCTAGGGTAATTAATGGTATTCTTGTCCATCCGTCAGGTATCCTCCATAAAGATCAACATTAAGCATGTTTTTTTTTTTGTTTGTATCGGCCACTTTATAACACCCACGCATGCTATGTAATGGCATTAAATTAATTAAAAGGATTGACTAATTAAGCAAATTGACAGAAATATTACTGCGTAATAATAATAATAATATTATATTACTCGAGGAGGTTGTTAAATTAGTTGTATTGTACCTCTAATTACATAGTAGAATATAATTAGCTATTAAATATCGTTTTATCTATTAACACAATGTATACATAAATTCATACTGTATGCTAGAAACTAAATTCTTTTTTTTTTTTTAATTGTCTTTGTTTTATATTTAACTTTAAACTTATTTCATTAAAATCCGATGTATAAATAGGAAATTATTGCTTATTTTATAACTCTTGTGGCTTCTAGTCTAAAGTATGAGAGACTAAATTAATTTAAGTTGTATTAAATTGACCGTATGGATTTTGATTAAACTCACAACGTTAATGCTTATATTAATTGCCTCCTTGGGTACCAAATTTTATCAAAACTCAATGCACAAACTACAAGTTATTGCTTATTTTATATCTCTTCTAGCTTTAAGTTTAAACTATGTAATATCAAATTGAATTAAGTTATATTAAATTGACCGTATGAATTTTGATTAAACTCACACAGGTAGTACTTACATTATCTGCCTTATTGGGTACCAAATTTTATTAAAATTCAATGTATAGATTAGATGTTATTGCCTAATTTATATCTCTTCTGGCTGTAAGTCTAAATGATGTAAAATCAAATTGATTTGAGTTGTATTGAATTGACTGTATGGATTTTGATTAAACTTACACATTTAGTACTTATATTAATTGCCTCTTTTGGTACTAAATTTGATCAAAATCTAATGTATTGATTAGAAGTTATTGCCTATTTTATATCTCTTTTGGCTTTAAGTTTAAACTGGGTGAGACCAAATTGAATTAAGTTGTATCAAATTGACTGTATGGATTTTGATTAAACTCACACAGTTAGTACTTATATTAATTGCCTCATTGGGTACCAAATTTTATTAAAACCTAATGTATAGATTAGAAGTTATTGCCTATTTTATATGTCTCCTGGCTTTAAGCCAAAATTATGTGAAATCAAATTGATTTAAGTTGTATTAAATTGATCGTATGGATTTTAAATAAACTTACAATTTTAGTACTTACATTATCTGCCTCATTGGGTAACAAATTTCATCAAAATCTAATGTATAGATTAGAAGTTATTGCTTATTTTATATCTCTTCTGGATTTTAGTCTAAATTATGTGAGATCAAATTAATTTAAGTTGTATATAATTGACCATATGGATTTTGATTAAATTCACACAATTTGTACTTATATTTATTTCCTTTCTTTGTATCAAATTTGATCAAAATATAATGTTTAGATTAAAAGTTATTGTATATTTTATGACTCTTGTGGCTTGAAGTCTAAAATATGAGAAATTAAAATAATTTAAGTTGAATTAAATTAACCGTATGGATTTTAATTAAATGTACATACTGTCTTAATTAGTACAAAAAATTATCAAAATTCAATAGATTTAGTAATTTTCTTCATGTTACAGTCGTATAATTAAAAATACAAACAAATATTTTAATTCTATTATTCTCAACAAATTAATCTTAATTGCAAAATGATTATTATACAATTTGCTGGAATTATATATTATCAATTTATTAAATAATATATTACATTACAAAATAGTAACATTAAATATAATTTATATAGTATATAAATGTGTTGCAAACAAGCTTAATATGATTTACATTTTCGAATATATATAAAATAAATTTATATGACCTATCAAGTTTTCTCCGAGGCACCAAGAAATAATAAAAAAGACCCTATTTCAATGTGAATTGGCAAAAAACTGTACCATTATGTAAACCAGTGATGAATGATTGTCTGTAGTGGTATTTGAATAAATTTTCGCTCGACTTGATTCGCAAGCACCGGCTCGCGCTTTTTCCTCCTATCTGCACACCTCGATCTAGTTATTTATTCGTACATTTATTCCTAACAAATAATTTTTATATACCTCCGGCTAGAACGAATAGGAAACAATCGATTGATGCCAGATACAATAATTTCAGAAACATGCGTTGACCATTTATTACAAAATTCAGTGAGAGTTATCGAAATATATATTGCGTAATTTAATGGAAATATAACAGTTGAAGAGAAACTTTTTGTTCGATAACATTTAGTCATAGAATAAAAGTAAAATTATGCGCTTTACTTATAAGGAAAAATGCAACAATTTCTTCCCTGATCTTTATAGATTTTAAACTTTGTATGAAGAACCATTTTACAAAGACATAATTCTGTATGGGCAAACGAGCGCTTCGCTCATTATTACATTTTCCTAACAGACATGTGCCCTGCTGTTGGACAGTAAAACCATAGAAGTTGATGAAAAAAACACAAACAAGTTTTATTAGGCCTCCTCCGTGGCATGCTAGTTAATAAACCTGACCATTTACCGACAAATTGTCTCGTAAAATTTTCAAACCGTAAAATAAGTCTCTAATATGCTTAAAAGTAAATACAAATTACAGTTGGAATGATATCATCATTTCACTGCTATGGAGATTATGAAGCCGTATTTTAATAAGCAAGCAGTTTATTAAAATATGTGGCTCCGGATCATCCGAGTTTTATGGACCACTCAGTTTATGGTTAATGCCTTCATTAAGATCTTGAAGATATTTATAAGATGCATAACCATATTTATTTATACGTATTGCAAATTAGTTTCGTTTTATCAATTAAGACATGGCAATTAAAAATGATTATTAATAAGTATATATTGCCAATTAATGGGTTAATAAATTTTATTCAAGAAAGTGTATTTAAACGCTTTGTTATCTGAAGAAGGAAGAGTATTATAATTTCTTTGAAGATTAGTGAATTGCAGAAAACGGGCGTAACGTTACATAAACCTGCATATTCCTGGTGAGTGAAAGAGCGAGATAAGGCCGTGTGCCGGTTTTAGCGAGGCGCACAGGCAAACAACAGGCAACACCATCTTATTATCGTGTTTGGTAGTATTTAGCATATTATCTGGAGATCTCCGGGTGTACGTGCGTTCTACGGACTCGGACAATTTGTCTATGTAGGTCTATTGGAGTCACGACTGTCGGTGCCTATCGGTGCTGATGCCGGCAGCGGCAGAATATGGCGGAAAATGGGTGTGGGAGTTTGACAGGACAATATATATTGACAACTTCCTTGTGTTACACATGCCTCTCGTACACTTGCCCGTGCATGGATCGACAGAAAAATAATTCAACCGGACAAATGCAACAAGTAGAATAACTAAATGGAAGACGTATGTACATCCGATGATATCTTCTCAAGGAAGCAACAAAGTAATTAGTTTTAATAGAAAATTTTACAAACTTTATACTTAAAACTGCTTACAAAATAAATACATTTTTTAATGCAATGTTAACTAGAAACGTGACACTCTCCAAAATAATTAAATAATAATAATAAAACGATTTACTATGCTTTTTATCACAAATTTATTCTTACATTTACATTACTAGTTTTGGCTCTACTAGAGCCTTCTACAGATGTAATAAATTATATGATTACATTGTATTACATCTGTAGAAGACTCTAGTGAAGCCGAAACTAGTAATGTATTTGTAAGAACCAAATTGTGATAAAAAGCATAGTTAATCGTTTTATTATTTCATAAAAAAGTATAATTTTTTTTTCCTCTATACAAGTGTCATTATAACTATTAGAGTAGCCTATTAGTTCGTTTGTTATGAGAAATTTGATCTTTCTTCTCTACGAGTGTCAGTAAAAACTAAGATAAAAAGAGATTTGACACATCCAATCTTTTAATCACAAATAAAATACTATTTCCTTGCAAACCTACACAACAGTTGACAACCCGCCCAAGTATATATCATCAAAAAATTGGATTTTTTCCTCTTTACAAGAGTTAGTAAAAACTAAGTTACAGAAAAGGGTAAGTTGATTACTCCAACAAAAATTAACAATAAAGTTACAACCTACACGCTTAAAATTTTAAAGCATGATTACATCCAATCTCTTGATGTAGGACACTTGGGGGTTGGTGGATCACTACAAAGCATGATTACGGATTAGTAGTGACTAGAAGTTTAAACTGGGAATCCCGCCCATCTGCTCTAGTATTAGTAATGAAAAATTAGTAGTTTCCCATCTCTGCAAGCGTTAAATGTCTCTATATGAAAAGATTGATGACAGACACTTGGCTGGGTGGGTGGATTACTCCAAAACATAATTACAGACGAGTAAATTAAACTGGAATTCCCGTCCACCCGCCTAAGTGTTATTAAGAAATTAGAAATTTTCCTTCTTTGGAAGCGTTAAATGTTTCTATATCAAAAGAGGTAAGAGTAACATCCAAAGCATGATTACGGACAAGTTAATTAAATTGGGGTTCTCGCCCACCAGCCCAAGTGTTAATTAGCAAAAAATTTGAAAATTCTTTTCACTGCAAGCGTTAAATGTCTTTATATCAAAAGAGGTGATGATGATATCCAACCTCTTGATGGCGAACACTTGGGTGGGTGGATGGGACACTCCAAAGCATGATTACGGACGAGTACTTTAAACTGGAGTTTTTGCTCACCCTCTCAAGTGTTAGACTTGATAGAAAATAGAATTTTTTCTTCTTTGCAAGCGTTAAATGTATCTATATAAAAAAAAAGTAATGATGACATCTAATCCCTTGATAACGGACACTTGGGTCTATATTAAAAAAGGTAATAGTGATATCCAATCTCTTGATGACAAACATTTGAGTGAGTGGGTGGGATTTTTCAAAACATTATTACGGACAAATAATTTAAATTTTGGTTTTCGATCACCTACTCAAGTGTTAGTTATCAAGAAATTAGAAGTTTTCCTTTTTTGCTAGCGTTAAATATTTCATATAAAAAAAAGTTATGGTAACATCCAATCCCTTCATAACGGACATTTGGGTGAGTGGGTGGGTCACTCCAAAGCATGATTACGGACAAATAGTTTAAACTGTAATTCCCGCCCACCCGCCCAAGTGTTAGTTTTTAAAAAATTAGAAAATTTCCTTCTTTGCAAGCGTTAAATATTCTATATCAAAAGAGGTAATGGTTTGATAATGGACACTTGGGTGGGTGGTTGGGTCAATCCAATGAATAGTTACGGACAAGTAGTTTAAAATAGAGTTTTCGCCTACCCACACAAGTGTTACTTGTCAAGAAATTGAAAGTTTTCCTTCTTTGCAAGCGTTAAATGTCTTTATATCATAAAAGGTAATGGTGACATTTAATTCCCTTATATAAGATATTTGAGTGTACGGGTGGGTCACTCCAAAACATAATTATGAACGAGTAGTTTAAACTGGAGTTTTTGACTTATCAAAGGATTGAATATTTTTCCTCTTTACAAATGTTAATAGAAACTAAATTAAAAAGTAGAGTGTAAAATGCAATATTTTAATTACAAACAATTGGGCGGGTAATTGGGGTAATTCCGGGTAGTTGGGGTAATTCAAAAAACTATTTGTTTGTAAACATACATTAAAGCCAAACCAACCCTCCAAATGTTTGTAACCAAAATTTTTCCTTTCTCTACAAGTATCACTAGAAACTAAGTTAGAGAAAGAGTAGTGACTTTCAATCTAACTTAGTAAGTAGAGTAGAATTGATGGATTGCTCCATATTTGAAATTTTTTTAAATTATGTAAATATTTCTTCTTGTCTTGACAAATATTGTTATGGTACGTTAGTAAATACAGTTTAGTCTTCTAATGCATCTTCGCACATGTCTGCAGTCGTTTTTCCTTTACTCTTGGAAATCATTTTCTGTAATACGTTCAGTCAGTAGAAACTAAGTTACAAAGAGTGGGTGGGTGAAGTACTTTAACAGAAACTAATTGCCCTCAAACATTTATTGGAAATGCCAATCCAACCGCCTAAATGCTGGTCATTAAAGAATGATTACATTTTTTTTCTTTTTACAAGTGTTAGTAGAAACTTATAAAAAAAGTAACAAATCCAATTACAAAATTTTAGGTGAAAAGGTTAGATAATCTAACTATTTTTCTGAAACATTTTTCCGTCTCAATGTTTGTAATAAACAGATTGAACTCTTGTCTTTTCTGAAAATTTCATTAAAAACTAAGTTACAGAAAAGGGTGTAACATCCAATTTCTTGATCAGAAACATTTGGACTGGTAAATGGGTTATTTCAACATTTGCTTCAAGTGTATGTAATCAAAAGATTGAATGTTTCTTCTTTTGGCAAAACTTAGTTTCAGAGAAAAGTGAAACATCAAATCTTTTAATCACAGCGATTTGGACTAGTGAGTGGGTTACTTCAACAAAAACTACTTGCCTACAAACAATTTTTAAAGTTGCCTACTGTCTACTTAAATATTTATCATAAAAGAATTGAATGTTTCTTCTCTGCAAACGTTAACAGAAACTAATTTTTTTTATTGCAAACTTTAGAGCAGGTAAATGGTTTACTCTAACAAAAATTATTATTCTGCAAATATTAATGTTGCTCATTCATCCGTTCAAGTGTTTGTTATCAAATTTCTTCAAACGTTACCAGAAACTAAGTTAAAAATAAAAATGTTCCAATTTCTTGATCATAAAACTTGGGCGGGTAGGTTTAGTACTCCAACAAAAGCTATTAGCCTACAAAAGTTTTCTATACAACCACCCAAATGTTTGTGCTCAATGGATTGACAAATTTTTTGATCACAGACGTTTGAGTTGGTCAGTGAAAGTACTCAAACAAATATTATTAGTAATTCAAGACATACATTGACGTTAACAAAATTAAAAACAACTTTAATCCACAAAATTGAGTACACCGCCTGCCCACCATTATGTTTATAAATCAGAAAATGATAATTTTGTCTACCTTAGTCTTACTTTTAGTGATAGCTGCATGAACACTACAGTTGTGAAAACAAACAAATCTTTTAATCACTAACACTGAATGATAACCACCTACCCACAATCCATGAAATTGACAATCTTGCCAGCTCTATCTAATATTTAAAACCTTTGACATCTTAGTGAATATTAACGTTTGCTACTTATTTCTTATAACTACAAAATCACCAAGATGTAAGAATAAACTAATTTTTTAGTTGCTAACACTCAGGGTAATTAAGAAACAAGATAAAAACCTAAAGATTATTTAATAAGTAAATAAAACAACTACTATGTTTTTACCACTAATTTATTATTGTAAAATTATATATAAGGCATATACAATTTTACAAAATACATTTCACGACTTAAGTTTCAACGTTTTACGGTCATTATCAAGTGAGGAACAAATGAATGAAACAATACATATATATATATATATACAGAGCAATTGGTGAATTGGCAGGAGAATACAAGGAATTTTACAAGATATTAAAAAGTGGTGGATTATACTGAATTAGATCGGTTTGCTCGTTCAAAAGGTTAACGAGCGGATTATGGGAATGTTTATAAATTTTGGCGGCTTCTAAAAGATTAAGCTTAGTACCTTTTGTACAGGTATGTAAAATTTTTAACTGATTAATGTTGGGGAATGAATGATTACAATCGAAAAAATGATTTGATAATGAACTTGAATTTTTATTTAAACGAAAAGCGCGATAATGTTCAGCGTATCTTTTTTTAAAACTACGGCCCGTTTGACCTATGTATAGGCTATTACATTCAGGACATGACATTTTATATACACCTGACTTTTTTAAGGGGTCAACTTTATCTTTAGCATTAAAGAGGATGTTTGATAATTTACAACTTGGTCTAAACGCAATTAGTTGATTTTGTAAAATGTCATGTCCTGAATGTAATAGCCTATACATAGGTCAAACGGGCCGTAGTTTTGAAAAAAGATACGCTGAACATTATCGCGCTTTTCGTTTAAATAAAAATTCAAGTTCATTTTCAAATCATTTTTTCGATTGTAATCATTCATTCCCCAACATTAATCAGTTAAAAATTTTACATACCTGTACAAAAGGTACTAAGCTTAATCTTTTAGAAGCCGCCAAAATTTATAAACATTCCCATAATCCGCTCGTTAACCTTTTGAACGAGCAAACCGATCTAATTCAGTATAATCCACCACTTTTTAATATCCTGTAAAATTCCTTGTATTCTCCTGCCAATTCACCAATTGCTCTGTATATATATATGTATTGTTTCATTCATTTGTTCCTCACTTGATAATGACCGTAAAACGTTGAAACTTAAGTCGTGAAATGTATTTTGTAAAATTGTATATGCCTTATATATAATTTTACAATAATAAATTAGTGGTAAAAACATAGTAGTTGTTTTATTTACTTATTAAATATGAAGTACCACATAGTAACCGTCGCAACCATCTTGATGATCTAAAGATTATTATTACAGCTACTCTCATCAAATTATTGTTGTAAAAATTAAACCAGCGTCCCACACTATTAGATTCTACTGTACACAATTCTAGCAACAATACTAAACTAATAAAAAGAAAAAAAAATTACGGTGGCAACCCAAACGTTAACAGAAACTAAGTTACAAAGAAGAGAGACACGCAATCTCTTATAAAACTTGTTTGCATGTTACATTACATTGTTTGTCATTAAAAAATTAAATTATTCTCTTCTGTTTAAAAATAATACCTTGATCACAATTACTTGGGCGGGTAAATAGAGTACTTTATTAAAAAATATTTGCTATAAACATAAAGTTGCTCACCTATACGAGTGAGTGTTTGTTATTAAAAAATTAGATGTTTCTTTTTTACAACAGAAACTTACTTAAAAAAAAGTGTTAAGTCTACATTATTTATCACAAATTTTTGAGCGGGAGGATAGTGTACTCCAACTGAAACTATTTGCTTGCAATTGGAGTTGTCCACGTACTTGCCCAACTGTTTGTCATTAAGAGATTGGAAGTTTTTTCTCTCTACAAACGTTAACAGAAATTAAATTAAGAAGAAGAGTGTGGCATCCAATTTTTTGATAACAAACACTTTGTGTGTATTTGGGTTTTAGAGATCTAAAACTTTGCAGAATTTAAACTTTTAATAAAATTTTGTATAAAGTTTTTTTCAGCCCTGCTAAACGTATATTTGTAAGAGTTATTGTTAAAAAACAGGTATTTTTATCATACTTTTGCAAATACATAAAACTTCTGCGGTAAAAAAATGCTCATTTTTGCCCACTAGTAACAAAAAATTGGTTTAATGGATTTTGCGGCTTATAGACAGAGTATGAACATAAAACAGCATTAAAATTGAATTCAACAAAAAATTTCTGATCAATTAATTAATTAATCAAAATTTTTTCCAAGATGGATTCACCACCAGAAACAGACGGGCAGTGAGATTCTGTCATACTTATATATTTAGTTTCAGAAGTTGTAAGCGGCCGTGAATAAGCAAGCAAGCCTGGAAAAGAGAAAAACTCCGAAAGAATCGACATCCTCCATGACGACCTCAAGCAGAGCCAGTACGACCTTGCCAATACCCCTCTGCGCAAAAACATCTCTAAAAAGATAACGTCCAGCATAACCGCCGCCATCGCAGCTACTATATTGTTGGTTGCCAAGCACTTCACCAAACTTGACCTACCAAAACTCCCGGCACAGACTTCTTAAATCAAAGTCTTAGAGATCAAAACATCTTCTCCAGCTGCTGCATCTAAGCCTCTGTTCACGTCTTCGGTCACTGCAGCTCCAACCTCCCTCAAGAAGCCAGCCACTCTGCTGGACTACTAAAAAAAAAAGAAACAGAAAAAGAAATTGGATTAGCCCAAATCTGTTACTACTAGGCCATCAACCGGCCTCTCAAGTCAGACGCCCTCAGCGCCATCAAAGTCTTTAATCACTAAGACAAAAAAAAAAGACTTTTAGTAAGTTATAAAAACGGAAAAAAAATACTAAAGCAAGTTTTTCGATGCACCCCCACCCGCCCATTGCTCTGATCCGTTTGAAATAGAATTGCCCATTTCTTTTATTTGCATAAACTTGGAATGGTTGTTGTGGTACTCTAAGAAAAACTATTTACCTGCAAACATCCAAAACAAACAACAAACAAGTGCGTTTCAGTAAATTTATGTATTTTACATTTATTACTAAACTAGGTTAGATAAGATTAAGTAAATTTGGGTTAAGAGTAACTGTTTCAGGGTTGGGTATAATAAAGACGTTAACCATGTCTGAGTCAAGTGAACGGAACAAACATTTTATTTTGCTCAAATCACTAAAAACGTCTTTCTAAACTAATGCCAAATATACAAGGACCAATCATAAGCAACCGCTGGATAGTTAGATTAGAAAAATACTCAATTATGTTGTATACAGCATTAAAAATGAGGTACAAAAAATACCTAAATATGTTGCAAATTTGCAAAAAAAGCTAGCAATAAGAGTAAGTAGTGCATGTTGCATCTCCACCGTGGAAGCAATTCAAATGATAATTGATGACAAATCTAATGATATTCTAATCAAAAAACGCTGTAGACTACACAAGAAAGTAAAAATAAAAAACTGCTTTAAGAAATGTCAACCTTAAAGTGACAACTGTGGGACATAGATTTAGTGGACTAACAGTTTCATTAAAAATATTAATGTTTGGAACATTCAAAAACACTTGTTAACTACCACCTGACTCAATTTTTAAAGGGTGCTTTAATAAACCAAAATTTATGTTTAAATGCCAACAATAATAATATTCTCAAATTTTAGCGCCAATAGATTGAGTCTAAATGATGCTTCAAACACAAAAATATCAAACAAAGAAACAAAGTTTTCCAAAATTGATTCAAGCTATAAAAGATGTTTTTGTCAAATTTCTGAAATAAACTTAAAAAAAGATATAAACCAAATAATCTTATAAAAGAATTAAAAACATAGATTTTTTTGTTAAAATTGATCTTTTCAACGGCCGATAAGCACACCGACAACAATTTATCATGTAGAATTGTTTGCAAAATTAGAATTTTTAATAATATTTGGTGTATAGTTCCTATGAGTGTTGCTAAACGTGTATTTGTAAGAGTTTATGTTAAAAAATAGTTATTTTTGCAGCTTTTTTTAAATTTTAGAAACCTAAAACTCAAATACACACAACAAATTTATATTTTTTTATTAATCAAATTACGTCAACTTTGGTCAGCCAAAATTACAAAAATGTTCTTTTTTGCCGAGACAAAAAATTCGTTTTTTTAGGGTTTTGCAGCATATAGACAGAGTGTGGACTTAACATGGCGCTAGAATTAGGTACTATAAAGAATTTGTGATCGATTCTACTAGTTTTTGGCGTTAAAATGGCATTTTTTTAACAAAAAAATCGATTTTTTAAAGTCAAAGTTTAAAAACGACAAAACAACAAGTTTATTTATTATTGTAGCTACTGTAATTTGTAATATTTAATTAACAAATTAATAACATCAACAGTATGAGCTAGAAAGCTTTAAATTGAAATTGAAAAAACGTTTCATAATATTTAATATTTGAAAACATAAAACACACGAACCGACTTATTTTCTACTTACATGCTACATTCATTTATATATATCCAATGTAACTGCATCTCACCTGCAACAAAAATAAAAATATTAGAATATAATATATTAGAATCGTTATGGATATAAAGTGGAACACATTTATTTAATATCAGCCATGTATATAATGAATCTATCCAAAGAGAACCGCGGAAGAACACATATATTATTGTACAAAGTCAAATCATGACACATCGTGTGTGTTACTATTTTAAATTACATCTTGCAAAAGACTTCCTCAAAAACAAAATGAGAAACTATATTTGGCAAATAAAAATGTTAATTACTACCTATAGATGGTAATGTAATTTGCGTAAAGATGGATGATCCTGCAACGAAAACCAATCTATACAAAGATCGAGATCAATTGGATGTCTAGCCGGGCGCCACAAAATACCGTATGCAGAAATGCAACACAAAAACCGATAAATCATCAGGACTAATTCAATTATGTTCATGAAACTGGACGCGCGCATACCTAATTATTTCCTACTACTGCAAGCAAGCCTTGTCAACACAGTTTTTACTTGTGCAAGCAAAAACCGTTCATTTACATTTTTTAACGCATTACTTATTCCCCCTTATCTAGAATTATTATTCTGAATCAATTTGTTATAATTATTGTCACTTTCTAATGTAACACATGTAAGAGCGTGCGCAAGAATTATTTTTTTCTTTAATTTCTTCTGTTACATTTGACAATTTAATTAGCCATATTAATCTGGATTAACAAGGCGAGGAATTGCTGGCCCAGAGGTGGCAGCTGAATATTGCGGAATGATTGATATGCTAATGTGGAGGAATAAATAGTTGTTGATTATGTTTTACTGGTAGTACTTATTAATACAGTAAATATGTTTAATGTGTATCTAATTTAATGATTCGATTTATATAATGGAAAGCTGTTCAATGCTTGCTAATTGTATGTATTTATCTTTTCAATGTGTATTAACTTTTGATTTGCATTATCAATTGATTTAGCATTAATAATTTAATTGAAACAGAATTTTGATGTTTTGTTACCAAAATTAACTCATTATTAGTTCTTGAATTTTATTGAAATACAACAGTCAATCAAGCGACGAACCCAAAATAAACAGTCAATTAAGCGACGAACCTAAAACAAACAGTCAATCAAGCGACGAACCCAAAATAAACAGTCAATCAAGCAACAAACCCACTAATATTTTTGTATAATTAAATTTTTTGTTGAAAAATTGAAAAAAATTTAACGTTTGCTTGTGGATGTTCATTGCACTAGTAAAATTAAAATAAAATAGCAATTGAAAATAATATAATTTTTTTCATAATCCGTAAAACTATAATAAAAATAACCCAATTTATGATACACATTAGTAAAACATATAAAAATCATCCACCACCATAAAAGTGAATCGTTTTATATCATAATAATAAATACACATTGGCGTCCTCTCTTGCTTCTACATATTTTCTTCTTCTTATTTTGGTTGTAATAAAATTCGTTATCTATAATTGCTCGGTAGCCCACGGAGCTCTCACTACAGGGTGTATCGTAAATTGTGGTAATTGGCTGACGTGTAACGATGATCATGATGGCGCTATTAAGTCACTGACCATCTTAACTCTCTAATGAAGTGCCCGCTGCTTGCTGAACACTGCTCTGCTGCTGTTCATTGCTCGACATTACAGAAATTGTTGTCCGGGAGCTTCTTGCGCACATTACACGAAACGTTTTTCCCACATTGAAAATGCGAATAATTAACAGGATCAAATTGAAATTGTTCACATTCTTTATAGATTTGGTATGTTTGTATTTTTATAACTGATCATCTACTAGATGAATATTTATATATCACTTGTGGGGAATTTTATTATTTGCAAATTTTTGTGGTTTTATAATTATTATTATTTGTCACGCCACTGGAGCACACACACATAGTAGAAGACTATTTGCTATCATAGTCCGTGTCGATCCCAGTGTTTATCTGTGCATAGCTCTGGTGGTCACGTCTCCGTTCATAATTAATGGAGACTGATGGAGCCAGCATCCATCATGAGCTACCGCAGCTTGCTAGGCTCTCGACTAGGAAATTTGATTCGCCAGACAAGACGAAGTATGTCTTGATCATATCATTAGGCATGTAATTATAAAGGAAGACAGTTCAGTAAAAATTATCTGCGCCCGTTAATCTTGAACCATAAATTATATTTTCATAGCGCATTTTAAAGTTTATACATGACCAAGCTTTGAATTACTATATCAAAACGTTGACGTCATCTATCGAGAATGTGATTCTCTTCATGAATTGTGCTATTTTAATTTTTTTATAGTTGTATGTTTATAGATACAAAGTAACAAATCAAGAAATTTATTGACACGCAATTAACACACGCCACAGATGCCGGAATTAACGCGTTTGAAAATAATTTTAATTTCTTCATAATTAAATTTATTATTATAGGCAGGTTAAGTTAATTTAAAAGAAATAAATTAGATTTATTTTAATTGCTGAGTTATTTTTTAAAGAAATGTTACTTCCTGAATTTGATTGACTGTTAAAATTAAACATGAAATTATAATGATTGTTTACACTACACAGGGTTAGTCAAAATAATAAGAATGTTAAATTTTTTTACAAACAAAAGTATTTTGGTTTTTAATAAGCTATATATTTTATTATTTAAATTTGGTAATCTTTTTCTTAACAAATACATTTTCACGTGTTGTTTGGTTAGGTTAGGTTATGTTAGGTTATGTTATGTTAGGTTATGTTAGGTTAGGTTAGGTTAGGTTAGGTTAGGTTAGGTTAGGTTAGGTTAGGTTAGGTTAGGTTAGGTTGGGTTAGGTTAGGTTAGGTTAGCTTAGGTTAGGTTAGGTTAGGTTAGGTTTGGTTAGGTTAGGTTAGGTTAGCTTAGGTTAGGTTAGCTTAGGTTAGGTTAGGTTAGGTTAGGTTAGGTTAGGTTAGGTTAGGTTAGGTTAGGTTAACTTAAGTTGAGGGCAATACACAAAAAAAAAATTTCAAATATCACCACGCGGCGAAGCTGAAGCATATGATTTTAACGAAAACTTGATAGCAACACAAATTATGAAGCAAAATACTGAGGCAGCAATAAACAAGCTGCAGGCAGAATATATGCATTTAAAAAAGACCCTGGACAAGATTAAAGATGAGTAGACAAAGCTCACCAAACTAGTAAGAGAAATTCAGGAGTCAATAAAGGATCTGGAAAAAAAGTTAGAAAGCTTCCCAGCGATGAGAAAATCCAGATGATAGAAGAAATATTTGAGACTTGCCAAAAAATGATTTCGGCGTCTTTAGTAGTAAGAAGAAGACAAGGACCTGATCATAATCATAAAAGCGGGAAAGGGCTTAAACAACCAGGTCTTAGACAAAACGTGACCAAAGATGGCGACATCTTACTAATAATCAAAGGTAGCAAAATAGATAGATGAAATACGTTTAGAGAAACTATATGCAGCAAGTTAGTCAGTATGGCAGAAGTGATGTCTCGGCAGCAGAAATAAACCCTGATGCTAATGGACCTGGACCCAACAACAACCGCAGAAGTAAAAAAGGTTATGCATAGAGGAAAAACCATCAAATAACTAAAAATTGCATCAGAATACCAGAAAAACCAGGAAGGGTAGATAGTAAAATAACGTTCTTTACAGTTCCAAAAAAAGCAGCAGAATACCTGCTGAGCAAGAAATGAATAGAGGATGAATGGTCTAAACGAAAAACAGGAAAGATTATTACCCCGGCAAAGTGCTACAAATGCAAAAAAGCAAAACACGTGGCATATGCATGCCTTTTAAAAGAAGCGAACAACACCTGCCACAGGTGCAGCAAACAGGGCCATAAACTTAAAGATTGCACAAAAGATTTTGCCTGTTACCTGTGTAAGGTAAAAGACCACAGGGTCCGGAATATAGGAAACTTGTAGAGGAGCTGAGGACAAAAAGTGCGCGGTCAAAATCCCAATGACGTTAAGAATCATACAAAGTAATCTGAACAGAGACAAAAGGGTAATGAACTTGATTAAACATACTTGCTACGCTAAAGATATCAACCTGAAGCTTATTTCCGAGCCAAACAAGTTTATGGCAAAATAAAATAAATGGCTAACCGACATTAACAAAGATTCTGCACTATATATACTGTACCAAAAGTCACCAAATCTGGAAAAGGCTCAGGCTTTGTGTGGGTAGAGGTAAATCATACCAGACTGTACTCCAGCTACGTATTGCCAAACTCTGTTTAAAAAATTCCTGCACAAACTGGGTCAAGATATTAAAAGCAACAGCATAGCACTGGTTTGTGGCAATTTTAATGCCAAGTTACTTTTATGGCAAAGAAGGACAAGCGCGGTAACGTGCTAAGTGAATGGCTGGGTGAACAGAGGCAACAAACCCACCTACAAAAAGGCTGGCAAAACATCTTAGATAGACATAACGTTGTGCTTCAAAAGTCTGGTCAACAAAGTTAACGGCTGGAAGGTTAGCAGCGAGGAAAACTTGAGTCACCACAACAACGTCTATGTGAAACTAGTGAACAAAGATTTAGTTCAAATATCTCCTGAAAAAAAAAAGAAAAAGTGGTTTTTTGCACCAAAAAAGGCAGCGCAATTAGCCTGGTTAAACAAAGATTGGTCTCAAACAAACTGCAGTACCAATAAAGTGCTAAATCCATTGCCAAAGCATGCGATGAAAGAGTAAATAAAGGAGTGGCTAGATCAGAAAGGACTGCAACTCATACACCTGAAAACGGAAGCGCTGATAGTGGGTGATAAAATTATTAAGAGCCAACAAACCCTAAAGTATTTAGGCATTACAATAGGCAAAAACTTCAGTCTGGGACCCTACATTGTGAAATCATAAAAAAGCTAAGAGGTCAGTGAACGCTCTTAGTAGGTTTATGCCAAACCTGGGCGAAGCAAAGGCAAGCTGCAGAAGGACTATGTGTTCTATGGTGGATTCCATAATGCCGTACCGTGTACTTATTTGGTATGACGGTATCCAGGGAGTAAAATATAAAAAATTACTTGCAAAACCGCCGAGGAAAGCTGCAATCAGAGTGGCGTCCGCGGTGTCAACCCGTGCAATTTAAGTAATTTTGGGTGTAATCCTAATGCATTTGCTGGTTAAGGAGGGATCCTATACGATAAGAGCCAACAAGAAAGAAACAAAGACTGCAGCAGAGCTAGCGGGCGCAGCAACGCCAAAAGGCGGTTTCACTGTCAGCTAGGTGACTTACGGAGGAGTGGTTTTTTAGTCGATAAGCGTCCGGCAGCTGAATAGCAACCCAAATGAATCCGGCACTAGGGATTTGAAGATTTTTTCTCTCCTCCACAGAAAAAAAAATGTTAAGTTGAGTCAAAAAATTTTGTATATCATTTTCAAAACAATCCAATCAAAACTGTTTTTAATTGTAAACTAACTCATAGTAGCAAAGTAAATGCGCAACCAAGTAGAGCAAAATTTAAATTGAAATAAAACCTATTTAAAAACGTTTTTTTTGACGTCGGATTTATTTGTGAAAACTTTTAGAATTAGAGATTTATGAGGTGATACCGTATTAATCTAACAGTTCAATATTCATAAATTGTATTTTCCCCAACCCGCCCAAGCGTTAGTAATCAAAAAGTTAGTGATGTCAACTTTCTTTTCTAACTTAGTGATATCAATCAATCAACCTCTTTTGTGTATTAGCTAAAGAAACACGCTGGGTGGTAATAACTTTTAATTTCTAGATGACTAACACTTGGGTGGGTAGGCGTAAACACAATAACAAACTACAGGTCCAATATTTGTAAAAAAAATTCTGCCCACCCGCCCAACGGTTAGTTATCAAGAAATTAGTAAAGTCAACTTTTTCTTCTAACTTAATAATATTTTGTCTTTTGTGTATTAGCTAAAAGAACACGCTAAATGGTAGTAACTTTTAATTTCTAGATAATTAACATTTAGGTAGGTGGTCGGAAATTCAAAAACAACCTACCGGCCCAATATTAATAAATTGTGTTCCCGCCCACCCGCCTAAAGATTAGTTATCAAAAAATGAATAACGTCAACTTTTTTTTTTAACACATTGACATACTAATGACATTTGTCAGTCATTCTTGTTTGTGTTTTAGCTAAGAAAACACGATGGGTGATGACAACCTTCAATTTCTCGATGACCCAAATGTTAGTTATCAAAAAATTAGTACTGTTAACTTATTTTTTTAACTTAATGACGTCTGTCAGTCATTTTCTTTTGATTTTTAACTGCAAGAACATAATAGGTGGTACTAACACTAAGGCAAGTGAGCGGGAACACTATAACAAATTACCAAACCAATATTTATAAACTGTCTCGCCCACCCGCCCAAGTGTTAGTTATCAAGAAATTAATATTATCAACTCTTCTAACTTAATGACGGTGGCAAGACATATGAAGCCAGACAAAAAATTTGATACCGGTGCTAGCAGACTGGCTGGAATGCCCGCACAGAAAGATTAACTATTTTTTAAGTCAATTCATCACCAAACACGAGTGTTTCAATTTCTACTTACACCGCATGGGGAAAACAAACTATAATAAGTGCGTGTACTGCGGTCAAGAAAATACTCCGAAACATACAGTTTTTAAATGTCATCGTTGGAGTGTACATAGTTAAATCTTGAGATCGGAGAGTCCGGTACATCTAAAATTGTACAAAAAAAAAAGTTAAAGTGCGTAGCGTGCATAAAAATCTTACATAACCACAGTGTTAAAGACTAAGGAAAAAAAAAGAAAGGAAAAACAGAGAAAATAAAGCAACATAAGGAGTGAAGCAATGGTAAGTTAACGACATAATGATTTCCGTTTCTACCCTTTTCTGCTAACCTAATCTCTACTATAGAGCCAAGTCCTTTTGGGGACTGGTAAACGTGCTCTGGCCAATACCAGACCGTACGTCCCTTGGTGGGGAAAAATCTGGAAGTTAGGTTAGGTTAATTTAAGTTAAGTTAGGTTAGGTTAGGTTAGATTAGGTTAGGTAAGGTTAGGTTAGGTTAGGTTAAGTTCATCACCAACGTTTGTACGTAAAGCCAGCACGTCTTTTATAAACTTAACAATAACGTCAAAAAAATTAAAAAAACGTTTCTGAATGGAAAGTTTTTAACAACGATGAGTCGTATAGCCTGCATAAATACAATACTTTTAAAATAGAAAGCGTTTCGGCAAAAAAACCAACAAAAAACTCTATCTGGGTGTTAGACAAAAACAAGGCAAAAGAAATTTTAGAAAAAGACTGAGAAAAATGCAAAGACCTAACAAAACTTCTTCTAAAAACCCAAAAAAAAGGCCAGCCGGAAACTGAATCATAAAAAAGAAAAAACATCTACTGGTAGAACAATAGCACAAAAAAAAGAAAATGTGCAACCTGGTCAGAAGAAAGATAACTAGAGCACGAAATAAAGATAACGCAAAAGGCTTAGTATGTTATATTGAAGATTTAAAAGAAGCTACAAAAAAGAAATTTTTTGGCTAAAGATATGTGTTGGAAGGCGTTTTTAACAATCTGAACCAGGATCTTTTTGGCTAAGGATACCAAATTTTGTGCCGCGGGCTGAACCTACGTCATACAAATACGACACCAGAAGTCAGTAATGTTAAAAAAACGGTGGACAAACTGTTTGCTGACTGTGTCGACTCTTATGAACAAGTAGACAACACCACAGAAGAAATCCCAGTGTTTAATATGGAAAAACTAAAGGCTGCTATAGACAAATTAAAGCTAAAAAAGCGCCCGGTCCCAAAAAAATAACAGCAAAAACGGTCAAACTTGCTTTTGCGGTATTACTAGAAAAAATGTTGGATTTCTTTAACAAAATACTAGTAGGTCTCATTTTTCCTCTGCAATGAAAATTAAAAAAAAAAACGGCAAGGTCAGAGCTATAAGCTTTGTCAGCACTATAAGCAAAGTCTACGAAAAGCTGCGTAAGAAAAGACTAAAAGACAAACTGGAAAAAAAACAGGCTCTCTAACAACCAATACGGTTTCCGCAAAAGCTTATCAACGGTGGACGCCGCTTTTAAGATAAAAACTTTTATTGAGGACTAAAACAACAGAATAACTGCTCTAACTCTTACCGATGTACAAAATGCATTTAACACGGCAAAGTGGAGTTTTATCCAAAAAAGTCTAGCGCGGATCGGAATATCCCAGTACATCAGAAAAATTGTAAAAAGTTTCTTCACGGACAGACTTATAGTTCTAAAAAATTGTGAAAAAAAAATTACAAAAGGGGTACCACAAGGCTCTGTTCTAGGTCCAATGCTTCGGAACATCCTGTACAATGATGAGCTCAATCTAGAGCTTTTACAGTAATGCTCAACAGTTGCGTACGCCAAAAACCTGGCGCTAATAAGCACGGCCAAAGATAAAGAAAGACTTACCAAAAAAAAACTAACAAAGCTTTATATCAAATCAACGAATAGTTACTAGAAAATGAGCTAAAACTCGTGCCGGAAAGTCTTAAAACCAAGCAAGTCATTTACATACTTTGGAATAATCTTCGGCGACTTGGGTATTTTTGGTGCGCACGTAAAGTACGCTACAAAAAAGGCCAAAACGAGTGTCGTAAATATGACAGAAATCCTGCCAAATATTAACGGATTCAACAGCAGCAGAAAGACTACTATTCCGTTGTTAGGTCGATTGTGTGTTACGGAACCGGTGTATGGCACAGCGCCTTAGGCTGCAAAAAAATGGTCTCAACTCAAAGAAAAATCTTGCTTAGAGTAATTGCAGGGACTTTGCCAATAGATTTGTACGTTGCTAAAAAAACGCATAAAGATTTTGGTGTCATGCATAAATGAAATAATGCATGGCAAGAAAACGACTCTAGGCATGTGGGTTGAGTGTTCCCACAGAAAAACGAATTACTTCCTGACGTAGTTTCTGTCCGGGCATGGTTCTTTCGGCACCTACACGCACTAAATAGGCAAAACACCCAGCGCAAAGTGCTGCTACTGTGATCAGGTAGACACATTATGTTTACGTGCGAGCGGTGGGCAGAAGAAAGAAGGATTGCCAAACTAAAATAGGAACGAAACTCAGTACAGATAACTTTATAGGTATAATGATTCCAAACAAACTTAATGGATTTGTCTACACAAATTTGTCGTTACCATTTTGACACAAAAATGCAAAAAAGAAAAGAATAGACAGAAAAGGCTGCCTAAAGTGGCCAGAATGAGTTGCTGCCCAGGTCCTAGCAACTAAACGATGTGAATAGTCTAGTTTGCGTAAAGATTGAGGTCTTTTAGTAGGTGTAAGTCTCACATTCCCGGCTACGTTGAACCAAGTGGTTAAGGAGCATTATGCGTTTTCTTCATAAAAAAACGGTTAGGTTAGGTTAGGTTAGGTTAGGTTAGGTTAGATTAGGTTAGCTTATGTTAGGTTAGGTTTAGTAAAAAAACTTTGTATAACATTTTCAAAACGATCCAATCAAAACTGCTTTTAATTGTAGATTAGCTCATAGTAGCGAGGCTGTAAATGCGCAACCGAGTAGAGCAAAATTTAAATTGGACCAAAACTTAATTAAAAATGTTAGGATTTATTTGTGAAAAGCAAATTACAACAAAATCCAGTTTATTATATAATTATTCAAAATTAATATTTATATTGTTAATAACTAATTAAGCAACTAGCGCAAAATAAACAGTATTTCTAGTTTACTTGTATCCTCAATATCAATTTATGCAAATTATAATAAATCCAGAATTGAGTTTTAGATTTAATTAATTCCTTCTTTATAATAATTAAGTTTATCAGAAATTATTTAAAAGAACTTGTATACAAATTTAAAACAATCCGATTGGAACTTATAGTAGCAAGGCCATAAATGCGCAATCGAGTAAATCAAAATTTAAGTTTCTTCTTGAAAATTATTCTTATAGAAACATTAATCTATTCAACAAACAAAATTGATTTATAAGAAAAAAATTAGCAAATAACCAAAAAATCCATTTTTATTATGTAATTATTATTTATATTGATAACCAATCAAGCAACTCACGCAAAATAAACAGTCAATAAAGCGACGAACCTAAAACAAACAGTCAATCAAGCGACGAACCCAAAATAAACAGTCAATTAAGCGACAAACCCAAATTAGGTTTTGACTAAAATTTTTGTAAATTATTATCAAACTACCGGTTTGTTGTGTCGTCAATTTTTTATTTTAATCCAATAGCATCTGTCGTTTTCTCTTGTTTCTCTTGTTTTTAGGCTGCAGGAATACACTTGATGATAATAACCTTCAATTCCTAAATAAATAACATTTAGGTGGGCAAGCAGACATACCGTATTAAACTACCGGTTAAATATTCATAAACTGTATTTCCGCCCACCCGCCTAAGTGTTGGTAATCAAGAAGTTAATCAACTCACTCTTCTAACATAGTGATGTCAGTCATTTTTGTGTGTGTTTTATCTAAAAGAACACCCTGGGTGGTAGTATCTTTCAATATCTATATCAAACTACCGATTCAATGTTCATAAACTGTGTTTCCGGCCGGCCGGTTCTTTCTTCAAACTTAATGACATTTCTCAGTCATTCTCGTTTGAGTATTACCTAAACGAACACGCTGAGTAGTATTAACTTTCAATTTCTGGATGAGTAGGCGGTAACACAATAACAAAATACCGGCCCAAAATCCATAAACTCTGTTACCGCCCACCCTCCCAAATGTTAGTTATCAAAAAATTAGTATTGTTAACTCCTTCTTCTAACTTATTAGAAATTAGTATTATTAACTGCCTTTTTAAACTTAATGACGTTTGTAAGTGATTCTTTTTTGTTTGTTAGGTGCAGGAACATTTAATTCTTAGATCACTAACACTTGAGCGGGTGGGCGGGAACACAATGACAAATCACTGACCCAATATTCATAAACTTTGTTCCCGCCCACCCGCCCACCCGCCCAAGTGTTAGTTATCAAAAATTTAGTAACGTCAACTCTCTTTTCTAACTTAATAGTATTTAATATTACACGCAAGATGGTAGTAACTTTTAATTTTTGGATGACTAAAACTTGGGTGGGTGGGCGGGAACACATCTACCTAAAAGTTAATTTTCAAGAAATTAGTAAAGTCAATTTTTCTTCTAACTTAATGACATTTGTCAGTCATTTTCTTTTGTGTATCAACTAAAAGAACACGCTGGGTGGTAGTAACTTTTAATTCCTAAATGGATAACAGTTGGGCGGGTGGGCGGGAACACTATAACAAATCACCGGCCCATTATTCAAGTGTTATGATAAAATTAGTAACGTCAACTCCATCTTCTAATTTAATGCTTGAAGATTGAAAAAATGTTGTTTTGTGGACATTTAATATAATAAATATTTTTTTGTTGTTACAACAAGCTTACAGTTTTCATGTTTACGCTAGTTTTACCTCCTCACTACACTGCCTTTAAATACGTTCTACCAAAGCCGTTAAGGGGGGAGACTACTCTAAGCTTTTAAAAGAAGCAATTTTTGTAAATTATTTTAAAGCTTCAAATTAATTCAATCACTCTGGGTTATGTTTAGTATGTTATTAAAGAATCTTCAAACTTTATTTCTAAATTAGTTATTAGTATGCTGTTGGTAGTCCTGCAACGAGACGGCTGCTGAAAGATTAAAAAAGTGCACTTACACTTTTATATGTAACACTTTTTATGTTAAAAAAAAAACAAGTACATTAATCAGGAAGAATATCTCAACAATAAGTGTTGGTGACAAATATTGCAAAATGTAGGCTTGAGATATTAAATGTAAATATGATAAAATAATCAGTCGTATTTGCAAAAGCAATAGTTAATAGACCTAACACAATTATAAAAATAAATATGCTTTGTTTATTAAAAATTTATTGTGTAAGAATTATAAAACAAATAATTAGATTTGTCACGGAAAGTAAAAGAAACGCATTATGCATTATGATAATGATAGAAACTTGTTGTTGAACGTATTTAGATTTATAATAATTCAATCAATAAACCAGATTTTTGCCAATTCAGAAACATTTAATTAATGAAAATTCCATCGATGAAAGTGTTAAGATAATGCAAGCTACTAAGAAACCATGATGCGCAAATTTTTATACAGGAATTGTTTAGGGAAATTCGAATATCCGTAGTCGCTCCGCTTAAATAACGCTCCAAATAAGGTCCTGCTAATCTCTTGCTCATATATATCCGGTGTGGGGTAATGCAAATGAAAGGAATTCGTATGCCACGTACACAATCTCGCGCGAGCCGAATAGAATAAGAAGAAAGAGAGAAGTAAAAAAAAAACGGCGACCGTAAACTATTTGCTCTATTTCATGTCATCCGTTCGGTGTAAACGACTCCATGCCTTTAGGCAAAGAAAGTCTCTCTCGGCTCGCACACACTTGTTATAATTATGTGATAAACTATGGTCCGTTTTGTGCTCTAATGACATTTGATACATTTCTCGGTGATTTTTTTTGCTTCCTTGATACATTGGAACACGCGCGCACCTTTCTATCCAACCAAACAACCCCCACTTGTTTGCGCTTTTCCATCTACCAAAAACTGATTTATTATACCGGCGGACACAATTACATTCTCCAAATATTGATACTTTCTCGGAATTACGTAAAAGCGCTTCATTCATGGCATGTACCACCATCGATCATCTTCATTCAGTCGTCTCGCTGCTCTTATTTCCAAGATTAATCAATGTTCGAAATTAGTTTTGTGTCAATCGATATACTTTCAATTCCACTAGTTGATTGATTCCATTTCATTTATTATATAATCTTTTTAAATTATTGAAATTAGTTAAGAAAAACTATTTTAATTAAATGTACCATAGCTGGATTTTATGATTTAAATATATAGTTTCTATTTGTATTAAATTACACAAATACAATTTGCAATAAGATTAATCATTAATAATTTACTGACACCAAATTGGGAAAACATACATTTAGTACATCCTACACTGTCAATTGATTCGAACAAATTAATCACAAAACGCACTTAAATTAATTCAAATTAGTATTAAAACATCAACCAACACACAATTAATAGAAAGTGATTAAATTTATCATTAACTATAAAATAAATTAATAATGCAACAATTTCTATAAAAAACCTTAAATTTCAACAATGTGTACAAGAAATGTAAATTTTGCAAAACCGGTAACTCAATTATGCAAAATGTTTCTTGAATTTATTGTTTCGCTCGAACTCACAATAATTGCACAATATAAATGCATGAACCGTGCGTTTTATTCGTCTAGGAACTGCAGAAGCAAACACCGAATTGATAAATAAAATATATAAAAAGAAATCGATTAACAATGTGCATGGCCAAATGAGGCTCTGTAAAAATTAGTAAACAATGAGATTCTCTGACCATTAACGGCGGATGAAACGCGGGCGGAAAAATTCCCGGTATCTCACATACACGATTAAACCGGCAGGCAGTTGCGGGATTATAATAATGCATTGAAATAAGTCATTATAGATAAGTATTTTTGGGAATTGTAACGGACGCATTTTTCGATGTGTGTCTTTGTTAGATACAATCAGTCGATCGTGAGCGAGGAGGAAGCGTTGAAATCTGGTTTTTAAATTAAGATTAGTGAGTTTTCTATGGATATCCACTTTAGAGATACTTGTATGTACTACCAGATAAGACAAATTGATTTTTTATGAGTTGCATAATTGTGTTACTTTTGCCCTTTTAAGTGGTTATTTATATACACGTGTCTTATCCGATTGTTAATCAATTAATTTTATGTAACACTTTTTATGTTAAAAAAAAAAAAACAAGTACATTAATCAGGAAGAATATTTCAACAATAAGTGTTGGTGACAAATATTGCAAAATGTAGGCTGGATTGAAGAAGTCTTCAATATTACATAATTTGAAATTGTGCGGTTGTTAACAATATATTTAATAATTACATATGTTTTAAAGACTACTAATCAAGTTATCTATTATGTGTGATTTAAATATTTAGAAGCAAATACATCTGAAAAGTCCTATTTAAAAAAAAAATAGGTTTGTCGCTTGATTCGACATTGTATGTCAATAAAACTAAAGTGGTAGAAAATTTTTATTTATACTTCAATAACCTTAATCAATTTAATGAAAATTAAATTAAAAAAATCAAAATTTAAAAAAAATTATAAATTTTTTACAAAAATATTAGTCAAAATCTAATTTGGGTTTGTCGCTTAATTGACTGTTTATTTTGGGTTCGTCGCTTGATTGACTATTTATTTCGGGTTCGTCGCTTGATTGACTGCTTATTTTAGGTTCGTCGCTTGATTGACTGTTTATTTTGCGTGAGTTACTTGATCGATTATCAATATAAATAATAATTATATAATAAAAATAGATTTTTTGGTAATTTTGCAAATTTTTTTCTTATAAATAAATTTTGTTTGGTGAATAGTATAATGTTTCTATAAGATAGATATTTTACTCGATTGCGCATTTATGGCCTTGCTACAACAAAAGTTCCAATCGGATTGTTTTGAATTTGTTACAAGTCTTTTTGATTAATTTATAACAATTATAATTTGCGATTTATAAACTGATACAACTAAAAATATTAAACTAAAATTGCAAGATAACACAATTATCCATTAATCATTCTCGACACTGATGTATCGGTTAACTTATCCAACAAATTCTTACATAAAAACATTGTAAAATCATCTTTGTTGTAATCTAATTGATGAATTTAATATTAATATGCATTAATCGCCGCGTTTATTATATTAAGCGAAACGCTTATACTGTGTATATAAATAATCATTGAGTATTTGAATAATTCTGATTAATTAGCCTTTTAAATGCGGCTCTTAGAAAATGTATCAAGCGCTTCATGAGAACTGGAACCGCACATAGTTTTTATACTACCGGTTTTTCTAAGCATGCATGTGTGGAGAAGTATTTAGTATAAATTTTGAATCAAATTAAGAAATTTAATGGGTGTTTATTAATATGTGGAATTTATTGACTACTGAATGTATAAATTGGGTATGATGAAATGTGTTTTACTAAATTTACAACATTTTTGCAGTTTTATTGGTTGCGTTAGTAGAATATTAAAATATCTTTTATTATAATTCATCAATATAACGATTGGATCGAATAAAACAATTTATTTATAAAAAAATCAATGCAATTTTTAAAATTCAAATTAAATTTGAGTATAAATTAAAAAAAAAAAAATATTAAGTTCAATAATCTTATAAAAATAAGCTGCAGGTAAAATGATGTCATTGTAGAGCTTCCCGGCAATTTGTTCGTAACTTGTTATTTGACAGTTTATTGCTATCATTATTAATAAAAATTATTATAATAAAAACATTTAATATATAATCATTTAAACTTTATAATTAATTGCATTAAATATACAAAAAATAAATGAAAACAAACCTCGTCGTTAATTTTAGGATAGATGAACAGTCGATGATTACTAACCTGAAATTAAGAAAAAAAATAAACATTAATTTAAAGAACTATAAGAAGATATTATATAATTTATCGCATAGTGAGCCAAATTTATTGCAAGCATAATTATATGATATACACTTCCTGATTTCTATAACTTTTTTTAGTGTATATTATACTTTGAAGTAAAAAATAGCGCATCATTATTTATCTTTTATAAATAGAGAGAGGATTTTGGCATACTTATTATGTTTTAGATCGAAGATGATTTAAAAGGTTTTTATTAAAAAAAAAGCTTTTTATGTTTGTTCTGATTGCTGTTTATAAAATTGAAGAAATGATGTACCTAATTTACAAGTTTTTTTTTGCGCTTAATGCTTTAATTTCAATTTTTTACTTCATTTTGTTAAAATCATGCACCTGCTTTGCCTAACTTCTAATTTCATAAAATTTATAAATAAATTTTATATAATTTAAGGTAAATTCAATGATCCTACGTTGAGGTTACAATTTTTAAAATATTTTATTAAAATTTGTTGCAAATTTAGTTTAAATAATGCTTAATAAGGTCTTTAATTCAAAATTACTTTTTTGGTTTCATAAATATTTTTTGTAATTTTTTGAAATTATTAAACAATTTTGTTAAATTGTGGTTTTAATAAATCCTATTTTCTTTCAAAATTTGTTATTAATTTTTTTCAAAATTTAGTTTAAACAATACTTAATAAGACCTTCATTTCAAAATAACTTTTTTGGTTTTATAAATATTTTTTTTAATTATTTGAAAATATTCAAAATTTCTGAAAAATTGTAGATTTAATAAATCTTACATTGAAACCACAATTTTTAAAAATAGTTATTAAAAATTGCTACAAATATAGTCCAGACAATGCCTAATAAAGTCTTTATTTCAAATTTACGTTTTTAGTTTTATAAATATATTTTGTAGTTTTTTGAAGATATTTCAAATTTTCTTAAAATTGTGGTTTTAAAAAATATTACGTGAGGTCACAATTTCTGAAATATTTTATTTAAAACTGTTGCAGATATAGGCTGGACAATGTTTATTAAGGCCTTTATTTTAAAATTATGTTTTTAGCTTTATAATAATTTTTTGTATTTTTTTGAAAATATTCAAAACTTAGTTTTAAAAATCTTACGTGAGGTCACAATTTTTATTAAGTTTTAATAATTTTTTTTGCAAATATAGTCCAGACAATGCTTAATTAAGCTTTAACTTAAATTTATGTTTTTGGTTTTAAAAAATTTTTTTGGAATTTTTTGAAAATTTTTCTCTTGAATTGTAATTTTTAAAAATCCTACTTGAAAGTAATAATTTTTAAAATATTTTATTGAAATTTGGTACAAATATAGTCCAGACAATGTTTAATAAGACCTTAAACTCAAATTTACGTTTTTGATTTTATAAGTATTTTATGCAATTTTTTGAAAATATGCAACAATTCTTTTAAATTATAATATTAATAAATCTCAAGTAGGGATCACAATTTTAAAAATTTGTTATTTAAATTTGCTACAATTATAGTCTAGACAATGCTTAATAAAGTTATTAACTCAAAATTACGTTTTTGATTTTATAAATATTTTTTGGAATTTTTTGAAAATATGCAACATTTCTTTAAAATTATAATTTTAATAAATCTTAAGTAGGAATTACAATTTTAAAAATTTGTTATTGAAATTTTTTACAAATATAGTCCAGACAATGCTTAATAAGGTTTTTAACTCAAAATTACGGTTTTGGTTTTATAAATATTTTTTGTGATTTTTTGAAAATATGCAACATTTCTTTTAAATTATAATTTCAATAAATCTCAAGTAGGGATCACAATTTAAAAATTTTTGTTATTGAAATTTGCTACAATTATAGTCCAGATAATGCTTAATAAAGTTTTTAACTCAAAATTACGTTTTTGGTTTTATAAATATTTTTTGTATTTTTTTCAAAATATGCAACATTTCTTTTAAAATATAATTTTAAAAAGTCTCAAGTAGGGATCACAATTTAAAAAATTTGTTATTGTAATTTGCTGCAAATATAGTCTAGATAATGCTTAATAAAGTTTTGAACTCAAAATTATGTTTTTGGTTTTATAAATATTTTTTGTGATTTTTTGAAAATATGCAACTATTCTTTTAAATTATAATTTTAATAAACCTCAAGAAGGGATCACAATTTTAAAAATTTGTTATTAAAATTTGCTACAAATATAGGCCAGACAATGTTTAATAAAGTTTTGAACTCAAAATTATGTTTTTGGTTTTAAAAATATTTTTTGGAATTTTTTGAAAATATGCAAGTTTTCTCTTGAATTGTAATTTTAAAAAATCCTACTTGAAGGTCATAATTTTTAAAATATTTTATTGAAATTTGGTGCAAATATAGTCCAGACAATAATTAATAAGACCTTAAACTCAAATTTACGTATTTGGTTTTATAAATATTTTTTGTATTTTTTTCAAAATATGCAACATTTCTTTTAAATTATAATTTTAAAAAATCTCAAGTAGGGATCACAATTTTAAACATTTGTTATTGTAATTTGCTGCAAATATAGTCTAGATAATGTTTAATAAAGTTTTTAACTCAAAATTACGTTTTTGGTTTTATAAATATTTTTTATGATTTTTTGAAAATATGCAACATTTCGTTTAAATTATAATTTTAATTAATATCTTAAGTAAGAATCACAATTTTAAAAATTTGTTATTGAAATTTAATACAAATATAGTCCACACAATGCTTATTAAATTTTTTAAATTAAAACTACGTTTTTAGTTTTATAAATATTTTTTGTGATTTTTTGAAAATATGCAACATTTCTTTTAAATTGTGATTTTAATAAATCTTACGCTGCGGTCACAATTATTAATAAATTTTATTGAAATTTGCTATATAAATAGTCCAGACAATGCGTAATAAGGCCTTTAACTCAAAATTACGTTTTTGGTTTCATAAAAATAATATTTGTAAGTTTTTGAAAATATTAAACATTTTTGTTAAATTGTGGCTTTAATAAATCATATGCTGAGGTCACAATAATTTTTAAATTTTATTAAAATTTATTGCAAATATAGTACAAACAATGTTTTATAAGGATTTTAACTCAAAATTACCTTTTCTTTTTATAAATATTTTTTGTAATTTTTTGAAAATATTTAAAATTTCTGTTAAGTTGTGGTTTTAATAAATCTTACGGTAAAGTCACAATTTTTAATTTTTTTTATTAAATTTTTTTGCAAATATAGTTTAAACAATGTTTAATAAGGCCTTTAACTCAAAATTATGTTTTTGGTTCTATAAATAATTTATGTAATTTTTTGAAAATATTAAACAATTTTGATAAAACGTAGTTTTAATAAATCCTACGCTCACAATTATTATTTTTTTTTGTAAATATAGTCAAGACAATGCTTATTAAAACCCTTAACTCAAAAATACGTTTTTGGTTTTATAAATTTTTTTGTCATTTTTTGAAAATATGCAACAATTCTCTTAAATTGTGATTTTAATAAATCCTACGCTGCGGTCACAATTATTATTAAATTTTATTGAAATTTGTTTTATATATAGTCTAGACAATGCTTAATAAGGTCTTTAACTCAAAATTACGTTTTTGGTTTTTTAAAAAGATCTATTTTTTTGAAAATATTAAACATTTTTGTTAAATTATGGTTTTAATAAATCATATGCTGAGGTCACAACTATTTTTAAATTTTATTGAAATATATTGCAAATATAGTGCAAGCAATGCTTTATAAGGTTTTTAACTTAAAATTACTTTTTGTTTTTATAAATATTTTTTGTAGTTTTTTTGAAAATATTTAACTATTTTTTTAAATTGTGATTTTAAAAATCTTACGTTGACGTTACAATTTTTAAAATATTTTATTGAAATTTGTTGTAAATATAGTATAAACAATGCCTTATAAGGCCTTTAACTTAAATTTACGTTTTTGGTTTTATAAATATTTTTTGTAGTTTTTCGAAAATAATGCTACATTTTTTCTAAATTGTAGTTTTAGTAAATCCTACGCTGAGGTCACAATTATTATTAAATTTTATTCAAATTTGCTACAAAAAAAGTCCAGACAATGCTTAATAAGGCCTTTAACTCAATATTACGTTTTTGGTTTTATAAATAATTTTTTAAATTAAAAAAAAAATTTTTTTTTTTTTGTTAAATTGTGATTTTAATAAACCCTACAATGAGCTTACAGTTTTCAAATTTTCTTATTAAATTTTTTAGAAAATTATTGTAGTTTAGACAATGCTTATTAAAACCTTTTTTTCAAAATTATGTTTTTGGTTTTATAAATATTTTTGTAATATTTTAAAAATATTCAAAATTTGTGTTAAATTGTGATTTTAGATTTTTTTTTGTTGAGGTCACATATATTGAAATATTTTATTAAAAATTGGTACAAATATAGTCCAGACAATGCTTAATAAGGCTTGAATTTTAAATTCACGTTATTAGTTTTATAAATATTTTTTGTAATTTTTTGAAAGTATGCAACATTTTTTTAAAACATGATTTTAATAAATCCTTTTTTGAGGTCACAATATTTAAAATATTTTATTAAAAATTGCTACAAATATAGTCCAGACAATGCTTAATAAGGCTTTTATTTTAAATTCTCGTTATTGGTTTTATAAATATTTTTTGTAATTTTTTGAAAGTATGCAACATTTTTCTTCAAATATGATTTTAATAAATCCTTCTTAGAGGTCACAATATTTAAAATATTTTATTGAAAATAGCTACAAATATAGTCCAGACAATGCTTAATAAGGTCTTTAATTCAAATTTACGTTTTTAGTTTTATGAATATTTTATGAAATTATTTGAAAATATGCTACATTTCTTTTGTGTTGTGGTTTTAAGAAATCATACGCTGAGGTTAGAATTTATAAATTAACTTCTTGAAATTTGTTGCAAATTTAGTTTAAACAATGCTTAATAAGGCGTTTATTTTAAAATATTTTTTTAGTTTTATAAATATATTTTGTAGTTTTTTGAAAATATAAAAAAAAAATTCTCTAAAATTGTGATTTTAAAAAATCTTTTGTTGAGGTCACAAATTTAAAAATAATTTATAAAAATTGCTACACATATAGTCTAGACAATGCTTAATATGGTCTTTGTTTTAATTTAACGTTTTTGGTTTTATAAATATTTTTTGTAATTTTTCGAAAATATTAAATATTTCTGATTAATTGTTGTTTAAAAAAAATCTTACATTGAGGTCACAATTTTTGGAGATTTTACTGAAATTTGCTACAAATATAGTCCAGACAATGCTTAATAAGGCCTTTTACTCAAAATTACGTTTTTGGTTTTATAAATAATTTTTGTAATTTTTTGAAAATTTGCATCATTTCTCTTAAATTGAGGTTTTAATAATTCTTACGCTGAGGTAACAATTTTCAAATTTTTTGCATATTTAGTTTAAATAATGCTAAAAAAGTCCTAATTTTCAAAAATACGTTTTTGAATTTATAAATATTTTTTGAATTTTTTTGAAAATATTAAACTTTTTTCTTAAATTATGATTTTAAAAAATCTTACGTTGACGTTACAAATTTAAAAATAATTTATTGAAATTTGTTGTATATATAGTTTAAGCAATGCCTTATAAGGTCTTTAATTCAAAAATACGTTTTTTGCTTTATAAGTTTTTTTTGTAATTTTTTGAAAATATGCAAATTTTTTCTAAATTTTGATTTCAATAAATTCTACGTCGAGGTCACAATTTTTAAAATTACTTTTTAAAATTTGTTGCAAATGTAGTTTAAACAGTGCCTTACAAGGCTTTTATTTCAAAATTATGTTTTGAATTTTATAAATATTTTTTGTAATTTTTTAAAAATATGCAACTTTTTTGTTAAAATGTGGTGTTAATAAATCGTGCGCTGAGGTCACATTTATTATTAAATTTTATTGAAATTTGCTACAAAAATAGTCAAGACAATGCTTAATAAAGTTTTTAATTCAAAATTACGTTTTTGGTTTTATAAATATTTTTTGTAATTTTTTGAAAATATGTAATTATTTTAAAATTACGTTTTTAGTTTTATTAATAATTTTTGTAATTTTTTGTAATTTTTTTGTAAAGTTTTGGGTTTAATAAATGCTACGGTAAGGTCACAATCATTATTAAATTTTATTAAATTTTTTTGGAACTATAGTCCAGACAATGCTTAATTATGTCTTTAACTCAAAATTACGTTTTTGATTTTATAAATATTTTTTGTAATTTTTTGAAAATATGTAACTTTTCTGTTAAATTGTGGTTTTAATAAATCTTACGCTAAAGTTACAATTATTACTAAATTTTATTGAAATTTGTTGCAAATATAGTCTAGACAGTGTTATATAAAGCTTTTATTTCAAAATTACGTTTTTGGTTTTATTAATAATTTTTGTAATTTTTGAAAAATATTAAAAAAAATGTAAAATTGTGGTTCTAATAAATCTTACGCTATGGTCACAATTTTCAATTTTTTTATTAAAACTTTTATTAAAGTTAGTTTAGACAATGCATAATAAGGTTTTTATTTCAAAACTACGTTTTTGGTTTTATAAATAATTTTTGTAATTTTTTGAAAATATAAAAAAAAATTTCGTAATTTGTTAAAAAAAAAAGTTGAAGTCAAAATTAAAAAAAAAAATTTAATTGAAATTTGTTGCAAAGTTAAAATGAACATGGCTCAATAAAGCCTTTAACTCAAAACCACGTTTTTGGTTTAATAATAGACTTTTAACGCGAGGAGAAAAAATAAACTCTATTTTCTAGTTCACTAATATTTGATCGGGTGGGTGGGCACTCCAGTTCAAAATACCGGTTGGTAATTATGTTATGGAGTGTCCCACCCACCCACCCACCCAACTGTTACTTATCCAGAAATTTTTATCTTCATCGCCTCTTTTGACATAAAAACTTCCAAAGCCAGCAGAAAGAAAAAACTGAAATTTCTGAATCACCATTACTTAAGCGGGTGGGTGGGCACTCCAATTCAAAATACCGGCTAGTAATTATGTAATAGAGTATCCAACCTACCCACCCAACTGTTTGTTATCCAGAAATTTGTATTTCTATTGCCTCCTCTAACATAAAGACTTTTAACGCTAGCAGAGAGGAGAAACTCTAATTTTTAAATCACCAACATTTGGGCGGGCGGGTGGGCACTCCAATCCAAAAAAACCAGTTAATAATCATGTTAAAGAGTATCCCACCCACTCACCCAACTGCCGGTTATCTAGAAATTTGTATTTCCATCGCCTCCTCTGACAGAGATTTCAAACGCAAGAGAAACTCTAATTTCTGAATCACCAACACTTGGGTAGGCACTCCTGCTTAAAATATTGACTAGTAATCTTATTATAGAATGTCCCACCCACCAACCTAACTGTTGTTTATCTAGTTTGTATCTCCATTGCTATCTCCGACATAAACACTTCTAACGTCAGCAGAAAGGGGAAACTCTAACTTCTGAATTGCCAACACTTGAGCGGGTGGGTAGGTACTCCAATTCAAAATATCAATTGGTAATCATGTTATGGAGTGTCCCACCCACCCACCTCAATTGTTGCTTATCTAGAAATTTGTATCTCCATTGCCTCCTTTGTCATAGAAGCTTGCAATGCCAGCAGAGAGGAAAAACTCAAATTTTTGGATTACAAACACTTGAGCGGGTCGCTGTGCACTCCAGTTAAAAAACCGGCTAGTAATCATGTTATAGAGTGTCCTTCCCACCCACCCAACTGTTGGTTATCTAGAAATTTCTATCTCCATCGCCTTTTCTGACATAGAAACTTTCAACGCTAGCAAAGAGGAAAAACTCTATTTTCTAGATCACCAATACTTGGACGAATAGGTGAGCCCTTCAGTTCAAAATACCGGTTGGTAGTTATGTAATATAATTACGTTTTTGCTTTTATAATAATTTTTTGAAAATTTTAAACATTTCTGTTAAATTGTGATTTAAAAAAAAGTCATAATTTTTGAAATACTTTATTTACAATTTTTTGCAAATTTAGTTTGCTTTATAAGGCATTAAATTAAAAATTACGTTTTTGGTTTTAAAAAATATGTTCTTTAATTATATTTTTTTAGTTTAATTTGCATTAAATTCTAATAATTTTAATTCTTAAATTGTTTTGATGAAACAGATATGTCAGCACGTGTGCCCCCAGCACAAATTTTTTTAATTATTTAATTCAAAAAAGTGTTCCTCACCATGACCGATTTTGTAATCATAATTAACATAACTAACCTAATCTAATTTAACGTCCTTGCAGATTATAGGAATTCGAACCCAAGACCGCAAGCTTCAAGCCCACGGCTATAATTATTTGTGATACGCCTACACTTAATCCATTCTAAATAAAGTATCTATTTGCAACAAAAGCTTTACTTATACTTAACACATTCCTTTAGAAAATTCTTCTTGTGTGGTGCTTTTTTTTTTCAAATTAAGTAGTAATAAACATTAGATAATTAAAGTAATGGTAAATAACATTCTTTTTAACATGGTAATTATGAAAATGACCGGCTCTAACTTAAATAGCTTCATTGAAATTACATATAAAAATCAATTTGAGATTAATTAAAACCAGTTTCCGCATTGCCTGTATTGCAGATAAGAACGCAATCAATGACCATTGTGCTTGATTTTTTAGACTAATTAATTTTTTTTATCAATTGTAGGTTCCCCATAGATTTCTCAATTAAAAATTTATAACACAGTCGAATTAATTAGGCTTCTCTCTTTAGTCGTTTATACTTGCTAATGCTGACGTGTCGCCGACGGTTCATTCAATTGCTCTACTTTCTCATTGTTAATATAAGATGTGGTCGGTTTTTATCAATGTTTTATAACATACGATGCTACTATATAGTCTAAAATGGAGGTACTTTCTCTCCTGTGCTGCTCCTGCCTGCCGCTGACCATTAGGCTGATTTGCGACCGTTTGCTTTGATATATGGTTACACGATTGCTTTACATAGAGGATATGTCCGCGATGGTAAAAACGAAGAAAGAGAGACCGTTTTCTAGTGTGGAACTGCGAGTTTCTTTGGGGCTCGTGCTGCTATTAATGTTATCATGAGTAAAAATATAAGACTGGATTAAATGTATCAATACCATTAATTACATTTACAATGTGTATACAACGGTTTCTAAAAATAAGTAAATTTTATTATAATTTAATATGTAAGCTTTAATAATTTATTTGTTTTGTCACAAGGATTACCTTGCAATTTGTTGTTAGTACTGGTTATGTAATTAAACTTATTTATTATATTCAATTAAAGTAAATACGTGAAGGTACAAGCCGTAACTTATATTTACACCTCATTAATTAGTAAGTTTATTGTAGTAAACTGAAATATTCACTGAATTTCAGTTGTGTAAAGATTTTGATTTTATTTTTTCTTTCTTTTTTTTTAGTATATTCTTTGAAGTATAACGCGTAATTTTGTGGTCTATTATTTTTTGATCTTACAACAAAAGTTGATTTGAGTTGATTCTGAAATTTTTTCAGTACCCTAACTACATTAAACTGCTGTGTTTAATTTGTTTGGATTAGTTTTAAAATATCTGTGGGGATTTTATTTAGTTCTGAAGTTTTCCTGTTTTTTTTGCAATTTTAAAGATTAAAAACAAAAATCTTAATATTAATTTTAAGTTACCATTGCTGCCAACCTTTGAAAAACTTATTAAATATCATTGATTAAAATTGATCGATTAGTTTTTGTTTTATTCAAGTTTTAGTGGTCAATTATATAAATAAATTTACATATTCGCCACAAATTCTTGTAACGAATTGATTTTATGTTATCAACATTATTAATTAAATTACATAATATATTTACATTTTGTTATTTGCATATTTTTAATGTTAAAAGAATAACTAAGCAATTAATTAACTTGCCTTTTAGTGAAAATAATTTCACAGCACACGTTTGCCCAACAGGCAAGCTACTTTCTTAACTAAAAGATGTTATTCCTATTTGAACTGGTCCTAAATTGGATTATTTTAAAACTTAATTATTTAAATAAATTTACTTTTAATATGTTTGGTAATGGCTTGTCCTTGGGCTATTGGTTTTAAACTTTGCAGAAATAGGAATGAATTTATTACATTTTTTTGCCATAATATTATGCAATATTCTTGTAAAGTGAAAACGCATAAATGTAATTTTCTTCTATTTAATTGTCAATAAAAGTGATTTTTCTCTTCATTGTCCGGTGAAAGATGAGATGCCGCGATACGATTATCCTACCGTGAGAGCATAATCAAACTGAATATTATAAAACGTTTCCGATTATGTTTAATTATAGTAATCTCTATGAATGGGAGCAGCGATGAAGCGACTTTATAGCGCGTTACTGAATACATATTTGCACTGCTCATTGCGGGTCGTTCGTTTTAATAGCTACAATTAAGACAACCTTTATGAACTTAGTTAGAATTCAGCGACATATAGAAAATCTATTATTTTACAACAGTAAAACATTTTTTTAAATATTTAATGGTATTTTTATATTAAAACAAAATTAGCATTCCGTTTTATTTTATTGACGTCAGTTTTGCTTGTTTTCTTAAAAAAATCAAAAGTAATTTTTTTTTATTTTTGCGCTATTTTTTTTTTCAAAAAATGAAGCGGCTTATTTGCATATTTTGGATAGATTCTTTCAATATTTTTTTAATATGTTTATTTTTAGCAATTTATTTAAAAAAAGTTTTCCCATATCTGGTAGGTGTTGAAGATGTTGTCTATCAATTAAAAGATGATTGATTTATATTTATCATATCATACACAGTGGCTTTACTAGGAATTTTAAGCAGACATAATTTTAACATTTTTTTTAAATCCGGTTATAAACCATTGAAATTGTAAAAACTATTCTTAAAAAGTAATAAAAACCAAAATCCGGTAAAAAACGTTTAAAAAATTCTAAATGAGGCTATAGAGTATTAAAATATTGATAAAAACAGCAAAATTATTTAAAAATGCAAAATTCTATTAATAAAAAAATTAAAAATAGCAGAATCCACTTTTAAAATTACAAAAAAATAAAAAAAATGTTAAAATTAGCAAAACTTAGCCAAAATCAGGTAAAAAGTGCAAAATTCTATTCATAAAACCTCAAAAACAGCTAAATCCGGTCATAGAGTATAAAAATATTTAAAAAAACACTAATTTTAGCCATAAAATGTTAAAAAAATACAAAATATTATTTATAAAAAGTTAAAAATGACAAAAAATACAAAATCTGACAAAAAACAGTTGAAAACTACCAAATTTTTTTATAAAATGACATCAATAACAAAATCTAGCTTTAAAATTTTAAACAATTTTTAGAAAACAATAAAATTGGGCTATAACTCAAAAACAGCAAAATCCGGTTATAAAGTAAAAAAATATTCTAAAAAAAATCTTGCAAAAACGGTTAAAAACTATCAAATTCTGTTTATAAAATAATGAAAATAACAAATTCTTAAAATTTTGAACAATTTACAAAAAACATTAAAATCCGGCTAGAATCTCTCAAAAAATAATTTTATTTTATAAAATTTAAAAAACAGCAAATTCCAGTCGTAAACTAATAAAATATGTTAAAAAACCTCCAAAATTTGTACATGAACTGTTAAAAACTGTAAAATAGTATTTATAAAAAGTCAAAATAAAAAAAAAATCACTAAAATATTAAAAAAACATAACAAAAAATCCAACAAAAACTGTTGAAAACTATCAAATTATGTTTATAAAATAATAAAAATAACAAAATCTAGCCATTAATCTTTGAACAATTCATAGCAAAAATTAAAATTTGGTTATAAACTCTTTAAAAGTAAAAAAAACATAAATTCTCAAAACGGTTTAAGACAACCAATTTCTGTTTATAAAATATCAAAAATAACAAAACTATACTTTAAAATTTTGAATAAATTTTGGAAAACATTAAAATTCAGCTACATACTCCAAAAAAATTTAAAAAAATTATAACATTTTAAAAGCAGCAAAATCCGGTCAAAAAGTATAAAAGTATTTAGACATAAATTGTTAAAAATGCAAAATACTATATGGGCAAATACATTTCAAACGAGCTGGGGGGGGGGGGGGTGCATTGAGAAACTTGCTTGTTTCTATAATTCTATAATGATTTTTTTTATGGGTTTCATACTCTCATATATCAATCAAAGGACTACTAATAAGTTATAGAAACTAAAAAAAAATACATAAGCAAGTTTCTCAACGCACCCCCCCTAGCTCTGGTCCGTTTGAAATGGAATTGCTCATATATAAAAAGTCAAAAATAGCAAAATTCGGTTATAAAATAGTAAAACATTAAAAAAAGTTCAAAATATGGCAAAAAACGGTTTAAAACTACTAACTTAGACTTAAAATTTTAAAAAATTATCAGAAAAAAATAAAATCCTTTTAAAAAGTAGAAGAAAAATCTCATTAAATCTCAAAAACTGCAAAATTTGGTCATAGAGTATGAATATATTTTAAAAGAACACCAAAATTTTACTGAAAACTGTTAAAAAATGCAAAAATTTATTTATAAAAAGTAAAAAATATTAAAATCCGGTTATAAAACATTTGAAAAACAAAAAATCCAACAAATTCTGTTTATAAAATGTAATTTTGTCATTCACAAAAAAAATTAAACAAATTTTAAAATCCGGCTAGAAACTTTTAAAAATTATTTTTTTTAATAAAATTTCAAAAACAGCAAAATCCGGTCATAAAGAATAAAAATATTAAAAAAAAACACCAAAGCTTGGTCATAAACTGTTTAAAAATGCAAAAAACTATTTAAAAAAGTAAAAAATAGCAAAATCTGCTCTTAAAATATTAAAACATTAAAATAATACAAAAACAGTTAAAATCTCCCAAATTCTGTTTATAATATGATAAAAATAACAAAATCTAGATTTAAAATCCTCTTAAAAAATGTAAAAAAAATCATAAAATCTCAAAAACTGCAAAATTCGGTCAAAAAGTATGATAATATTTTAAAAAAACACCAACATTTTATTAAAAATTGTTAAAAAATGTAAAAATTTATTTATAAAAAGTCAAAAATTACAAAATCCGGTCATAAAACATTCAAAAACCACAAAATTCAGCAAAAAATGGTTGAAAACTACCAAATTTTGTTTATAAAATGACAAAAATAACAAAATCTAGCTATAATTTTCAGAAAACATCAAAATCTAGCTATATATTCTTAAAAAGTAAATAAAACATTATAAACTCTTAAAAACAGTAAAATTTGGTCATAAAGTATAAAATTATTCTAAAAGTTAAAAAATGTAGGCATAAACTGTTAAAAAAATGCAAAATACTACTTATAAAAAATCAAAAAATGACAAAATTTGGTTATAAAATTTTAAAATATTAAAAAAAGTACAAAACCTAGCAAAAAAGGTTGAAAACTTTAAAAAAATTTCAGAAAACATTAAAATCCGGCTATATATTCTTAAAAAATAAAAAAAAAAGTTTAAAAATATATAAAAAACACCCAAATTTGGTCATAAACTGTGAAAATGCATAATAATATTTATAAAAAGTCAGAAATGGCAACAACATTAAAAAATCCAACTTAAATTCTTAAAAAGCAAAACAAAAGCCGTGAAATTTCAAAAACAAAATTCGGTCATAAAATTATTCTAAGAAAACTGCCAAATATTATTTATAAAAAATTAAAAATTAAAAAAATCGGTCATAAAATATTAGAAAATAAATGAAAAAATACAAAATCTGACCAAAAACAGCTAAAAACTAAGATTCTGTTTATAAAATGTTAAAAATAGCAAAATCTGATTTTGAACAATTTTCAAAAAACATAAAAAAAACAAATTCTACCAAAAAACGGGTAAAAAGTACAAAATTCTGCGTAAAAAAATCAAAAAAAACAAAATCCGGCTATAAAATATTAAAATATTCTAAAAAACAACAAACTGTTAAAAAATTTAAAAAATCGTATTTATAGATAGTCAAAAATGGCAAAATCCGGTCATAAAATAATAAAACCTTGCAGGAAACAATTTAAAACTACCAAAATCTGTTTATAAAATAACAAAAATAACAAAATTTAGCCTTAAAATTAACAAAAAATAATTAGAAAACTTTAAAATCTGGCTATAAACTTTTTAAAAATGCAAAAAAACATAAAATTTTAAAATCAGCAAAATACGGTCATAAAGTATAAAATTATTCTAAAAAACACCAAACAATGGCCATAAACAGCTGTTAAAAAATGCAAAATACTTTTTATGAAAAATAAAAAATGGCAAAATCCGGTCATAAAATATTAAAACATTAAAAAAACACAAAATCCGGCTAAAAAACGATTACAAAATACCAAATTTTGTTTATAAAATAACAAAATTTAGCATTGAAATTTTAAACAACTCTCAAAACACATTAAAAAATAATAATAAAAATAACAAACTTTAGCCTTAAAATTTTGAAAAAAAAATCTGAAAACTTTAAAAACCGTTTCTTAAAATGTAAAAAACATTTATAAAATTTCAAAAACAGCATTATCCGGTCATAAAATATAAAATTATTCTTAAAAACACCAAAATTTGGTCATAAACTGTTAAAAATTGCAAAATATTATTTATAAAAAGTCAAAAATAAAAAAAAAAACTGTTGAAAACTAACAACTAACAACAAAACCTAACCATAAAATTTTGAACAATTTTTAGAAAATATTAAAATTAAGCTATAAACCTTAAAAAATAAAAAAAAAAATATAAAACCTTAAAAACTGCAACATTCAGTCATAAAGTATAATATTTTTAAATAAAACATTAAAAATTGGCCATAAACTGGTAGAAAATGCAAAATATTATTTATAAAAAGTCAAAAATGAAAAATAATCAGTCATAAAATACTAAAACATTAAAAAAAACAAAAAAATCTAACAAAAAACTGTTGAAAACTATCAAATTATGTTTATAAAATGATAAAATAACAAAATCTAACTATAAAATTTTGAACAACTCTTAGAAAGTATTAAAATTTGGCTATAAATTTTAAAAAAGTAAAAAAAAATCATTAAATTTTGAAAAATCCGATCATAAAGTAAAAAAAAATTTTTAAAAGAGCAAAATCTGGCCATAAACTGTTAAAAAATACAAATAAGTATTTATAAAAAGTTGAAAATAGCAAAATTTGCTTATACATTATTAAAACATTAAAAATAATACAAAATCTGGCAAAAAATAGTTAAAAACTACTAAAATCTGTTTATAAAATCACAAAAATAACAAAATCTAGTTTTAAATTTTATACAAATTTCAGAAAATATTAAAATCCGGCTATAAACTCTTAAAAAGTAAAAAAATATTCATAAAATCTCAAAAACAGCAAATTCAATTCATAAAGTATAAAAATATTATAAAAAAAACACCAAAACTTTGTCATAAACAGTTAAAAAATGCAAAATACTATTTATAAAAAGTCAAAAAATGGCAAACGCCGGTCATAAAATATTAAAATATTAAAAAAAATACAAAATTTGGCAAAAACGGTTGAAAACTACCAAATTCTGTTTATAAATTTACAAATATAACAAAATCTAGACTTAAAATTTTAGACAATTTACAGAAAACATTAAAATCCGGCTATAAACTCTTAACAAAAAAAAATGACATTAAATCTAAAATACAGCAAAATTTATTTATAAAATATAAAAATATCTAACTCTAACTGAATCTAAAAGTGATCAAAATACATTTAAAATAACAGAAATTTTAACATATTTCTAAAACTTTGAAAGTGTTTTTGGCACTAATTTTTAGAGTAATTTTAAAAAGCTGGACACTGTTTACATGAATTTCAGTTTATTCAGAAAACTTTAAAATTGTCTACAAAAACTTAAGATTGCGTCTAAAATTTTGAATTTTGTTTGGCATTGTTTGAAATATTTTAAGCTGTATCAATTAGAACAAAATTATTCTCAGAACTTTAGGATTGTCTTTAGAAACTAAGTATTATTTTTAAGTTATTTAGAAGCTAAAATATTATTTATAAAAATTTTAACCTATTCCCAAAACTTTAAATTTATCTGCAAAACTTTAAGATTACTTCTTGAAATTTGGAAATATTCTTGGCAATGTTTCAGAAGCTTCAAAGTAGTTAGAAATTATTCTTAAAAACTTCAGAGAGTTTTCTAACATTTAATATGATTCATAAACACATTAAAAAGGGTTTTAAAAAGTTTAAAATTGATTTGGTAATATTTTAAAACGATAAGTTTTTAAAAGCTAAATATTGTTTAGAAAAATTTCAAAATGTTCCCTAAACTTTGAAATTGTTTGCAAGAGTTTGAAATTGGTTTTAATAGCTCAGATATACTCACATTTTAAAAATTTCAAACTGTTTCAAAAGTAATTGTTTTCAGAAACCAGTCTCCAAATATTATTTTAAGAACTTTAAAATAGTTTTTAGAAACTGAAATTGATTAAAAAAGTTATTCAGCTTATTTGGTATTCTGTATAAAACCAAATTAATAAAATATACATTTAACATTATTGATGAACAATATTAAAAATTAGATATCTAAGAAAGCCGCTTTATCACTCTTTATAAGTATAAAACGATTACCGAAACCAAAACCTTTCAACATCAATATTAATATTTTGACATTCAATAAATAAACCACACTAAAAAAATTATATTAATAATATTTTCATTGCATGATCGAAAATTAATAACATCCAAACCAACTACGGCAAATTGATGGTGAATTTATCGGTTCGATCTAATACACACATACACATGCACAATCGATGAATAGAAAATGAGCGAGAGCTAAAATAAAGTAAAAAAACGCGTCGGACCATTAGCTTTTAGTACCTTTCACTCTGTTCTAGCGCGTGTTAATTAAAAAAGCGTCGATAATTTTCCGCGCGGTATACGCATGCTGTCCATTGTCGACTACGAATGTTGAGAGAAAAAAAAAATAACATCTTACAGACTTCGAAAGGCAGAAACTGATCTATTTATTTTTAATTGAGATCGTGATCGTGATGGACAGCTTTATTTACTGTTTTCGTCCAGCCATATCGGACGCATTAATCTGTATTTTTTAAGGTTGAAGAATATTTAGCGGTCCAATTACCAATCGATATTTCGGCCGCACCAATTAACTATGAGGAAATTATACTCGTGTGATATATTCGAAGAGAAATAATAAGTAATTTGGATCAATACTAATTGGGTAAAATGTAAATTAGAGTCCGTATCTAAATGTTTTTTTTTATAACCAACATTTTAATTAGAAAATTTTTTCAAGTTTGATAAAAAATATTCTCACATTAATGTTAATACTATTTTAACAAAAACAACTAAAAACTAGCCAATTGTAGTAAACAATGCTGAAATTATGTCAATAATGAGGTGGAAATTTGTCCAAATTATCACTTGCATTATTTAAGTGGCATGTGTGCGTCAAGTGAGAACGTTCTCACTGTGCAAGTATAATAAACTTAATTCCGTTTCAATATAACAAGTGTGTAATCAGAGATATGTTTATTAGGTGATTACACGTCTTGTTGTGTTCACTTTTTGTCCCCATCTGCGTCTGGTCAGACTCACACGATTATAAAATTATCCTGTTTTGAGACCGCATATGTCGTCTTATTAACATCTGTTTCAAGTGTATGTATTAATTTGTTTATACGTGTGAGAGATTTCCTATTTGGGTTTTCCTTTGTTAGGTTTGTGTAGAGAAGAAGTGTGGCAATCTCTCAACTTCAACGAGGATGTTTTATAAGAGTACGGCGCACGCATTTAGAAGTGGCAGTGCATATAAATATTGCACTACACGCCACAGATGCGGATCTATTGACCTGTGCCCTCACACCTGTACCTTCCTTTAACTCATATCGGTACATTTCTATATAGTATACCCGCTTCCTGTGCAAAGCGGGAATGGAATAAAAATCGTTTCAGGTCTGATTACTATGGAAGAAAAAATCATGATATATTATAGGGAAGTAAAAAATTTAATAATAATAATAATAATAATAACTGAATTTATTAGTTTTAATTTAATTCAAATTAATGGGTCTATTCTGAACATATTTTAACATCGATGTTAGCTAACATCGCTGTAGAAATTGGTTTTCAACCAATCAGTTATTGAGATTTTTAAATGTTACCTAGCAACGTTCAAAATGTTAATTAACATCGCTGTAAAAAATGTCCAGAATACGGCTATTAGATTATTAATTACATTCATAAGTATGCAAAATGTTTAGCATTTAGAAACTATAGCAGGTGTGAGTTGTGTATTAATTGAATCAAGATATGCAATTTTATGGAATGATATTACTAAATTGCTAGCAGGAATTTTGAGTTTGGGTTTAAAATTTTGAATTCAGCGTACTTAAATTTATTAGAAATTTTGTAGGAATAATTTTGAAAAAATTGTTTTTCTCGAAATTTGCATTAATTGCCAATATTTTTAATATTGGCAATTTTGTTGATTAAATTGAGTTTTTGTGATAACCAGCAGGAATTTTGAGTTGCGGTTTGAAATTTTGAATTCAGCATACATAGATTTATTAGAAATTTTGTAAAAAATATTTTGTAAATTTTTTTTTTTTTTTTTAAATGTTCATTAATTTGAAAATATTGGCAATTTTGTTGAATAAATTGATTTTTTTTGATAACTAACAGGAATTTAGAGTTGGGGTTTAAAATTTAGATTTAGCATACTTCAATTTATTAGAAATTTTGTAAAAAATGTTTTGAAATTTTTTTTTTTTTATAGAACTGTCTATTAATTTGAAAATATTGGCAATTTTGTAGATTAAATTGAATTTCTTTGATAACCAGCAAAAATTTTGAGTTAAGGTTTAAAATTTTGGATAAAGCATACTGTAATTTATTAGAAATTTTGTAGAAAATATTTTGCAAAAAAAATTTTTTTGTAGAAATTTCCATTAATTTGAAAATATTGGCAATTTTGTTGATTAAATTAAATTTCTGTAGTAACCAGCAAAAATTTTGAGTTGAGGTTTAAAATTTTGAATTCAGCATATTTAAATTTACAAAAAAAATTGTAGGAAACATTTTCAAACATTTATTTTATATAAAACTTCCATTAATTTAAAAACATTAGCACTTTTGTTGATTAAATTGAGTTTCTGTAATAACCAGCAGAAATTTTGAGTTGGAATTTAAAATTTTGGATTTAGCATACTTAAATTTATTAGAAATTATGTAGAATATTTTCTGAAAAAAAAAAAAAAAATTAATAGAATTCCATTAATTGAAATTAATGGCAATTTTGTTGATTAAAATGAATTTCTTTGATAACCAGCAAAAATTTTTAGTTGGGGTTTAAAATTTTGAATTCAACAAACTTAAATTTATTAAAATTTAGGTAGAAAATTTTTTGGAAACATTTATTTTTTATAGAAATTCCCATTAATTTGAAAATATTGGCAATTTTGTTGATTAAATTGAATTTCTGTAATAACCAGCAGGAATTTTGAGTTAGAGTTTCAAATTTTGGATTAAACATATTTAAATTTGATTAAATTGAATTTCTATGATATCCAGCATAAATTTTGAGTTTAAGTTTGAAATTTTGAATTCAGAATACTCAAATTTATTAAAAAATATTTAGAAAATATTTTTAAATAAATTCTTTTTGTAAAAATTTCCATTAGTTTGAAAGTATTGGCAATTTTGTTGATTAAATTGAATTTCTGTGATAACCAGCAGGAATTTTAGGTTGAGGTTTAAAATTTTGAATTAAGCATACTTGAATTTATTAGAAATTTTCTAGAAAATATTTTGAAAAAAATATTTTTTTATAGAAAATTTGAAAAAGTTGAAAATATTGGCAATTTTGTTGATTAAATTGAATTTTTGTGATAACCAGCAGGAATTTTGAGTTTGAATTTAAAATTTTGGATTCAGTTTACATGAATTTATTAGAAAATATAAAGAAAATATTTTGGAAAAAGTTATTTTTATAGAAATTTCCAATAATTTGAAATTATTGGCAATTTTGTTGATTAAAATAAATTTCTCCGATAACCAGCAAAAATTTTGAGTTGAGGTTTAAAATTTTGTATTTAAAATACTAAAATTTTTTAGAAAGTATGTAGAAAATATTTTGAAAAAAATTATATTTAAAGAAATTTCTATTAATAATGAAATTATTGGCAATTTTGTTGATTAAATTGATATACTGTGATAACCAGCAAGAATTTTGAGTTTGGGTTTAAAATTTTGGATTTAGCATATTTAAATTTGTTTGAAATTTTGGAAACATTATTTTGGAAAAAAAAAAATCATAAAAACTTCCATTAATTTAAAATTATTTGCAGTTTTGTGAATTTTTGTGATAACCTGCAGGAATTTTAAATTGGGGTGTAAAATTTTGAAATTAGCATACTTAAATTTATTAGAAATTTTGTAGAAAATATTTTGAAAAAAATTATTTTTTTTAGATATTTCCATTAATTTAAAAATATTCGCAATTTTATTGATTAAATGGAATTTCTGTAATAACCAGCAAAAATTTTAGGTTGCAATTTGAAATTTTGGATTTACCATACTTGAATTTATAAAAAATATGTAAAAAATTATTTTAAAAAAATTATTTTTTATAGAAATTTCCGTTACTTTGAAAATATTGGCAAATTTGTTGATTAAATTAAATTTCTGTGATAATCAGCAGGAATTTTGAGTTGGGGTTTAAACTTTTGCATTTAGCATACTTGCATTTATGAGTAATTTTTTAAAAAATATTTTGAAATTTTTTATTTTTCATAAAAATATCCATTAATTTGAAAATATTGGCAATTTTGTTGATTAAATTGATATTCTGTGATGACCAGTAAGAATTTTGAGTTTGGGTTTAAAATTTTGGATTCAGAATTCTTAAATTTATCAGAATTTTTGTATAAAATATTAACGAAAGAAAAGGTTGTATAATTTTTTTTGATGACCAACAGTTGGGCAGGTAACTGGCTTTTACAAGATTATGATTACCTGCAAGTAGTTTAAACAGGACTGCCTCTTCACCTGCTCAAGTGTTTGTTATTAGAAAATTTAAAACTTTTTTTTTCTGCACGTATTAGAAGTCCTTTAGGGGAAGAAGGAGAAAGTAATATTAAATTTTATGATGACCAACAACTGGGTGGGTGGGTGGGTTATACAAGATCATGATTACCTGCAAATAGTTTAAACAGGATTGCCCACTCACCTGTTTAAGTGTTTGTTATCATAGAATTAATAGTTTTTTTTTCTACAGGTGTAAGAAGTTTTTTAGTCAAAGGAGGAGATTGTTGTATTAAATTTCTTAATGACCATCACTTGGGCGGGTGGGTGGGTCACTTCAGATCATGATTACCTTCAAAAATTTTAAGTTGTAGTATCCATTCACCAACAAAATGTGTTAACAATAAATTGAAAGCTTTTTTTTCTTTGAAAGCTATAGAAGTTTTTTTGTACAAGAAGGAGGTAGTAATATCTAATATGTTAATGATCAACACTTAGACAAAATTATAATTATCTACAAATAATTTAAACTACATCTTCCACCTTTTTGTCTGAGGTTTTGTTACCAAAAAAATTGAAAATTTGTTCTCTGTGAAAGTGTTAGAAGTCTCTTAATTAAAGAAGGAAAAAATAATATTTAATATTTTGACAACCAATATTAAAGACGGAGTTTGGGTCAATCTAGATCATAGTTTTAGCAAGTAGTGGCAACTTAAAAATGTACACTAAATTTGTTAACAAAAAATTTTGAGCAAACATTATTCAAATTTGTTACAAAATTAATCCTTTAGTAGCACTATGGATTGCTAAAAAATAAAATTAATTTAATGTTTACCTTCAAAAACTTTTAATGTGGTACCAATATTTCATTAAAAATACTTAAAAAGATATTAGTTCTAAAGTAGTACTAAAATTTCGTTAAAAAATCCTAAAAAAACGTTTTGGCAAAAAACTATTGTATGAAATATATTTAAACTTGCTACACTATTAGTACTATAGAACTACTAAATCTTGTCAAAAAATCAAATTAATCCAATGTTTAGTTTTTAAGTTATTTAAAATGGTACTAATATCTCAACAAAAAATTTGTAAAAAACTTGTTTAAGAGCAACATTTTGGCAAAAAATTATCGTAACAAATTTATTCAAATTTGCTACAAAATAAGTACTATAGCAGTACTAAATTTTGCTAAAAATTCAAATTAATCCAATGGTTAGTTTTAAAAGCATTCAAGATAGTAAAAATATCTCAATAAAAATAACTCTAAAAAACTTGTTTAGTTTGCATCATTTCAGCAAAAACTATTGTATACAATTTATTTTAATTTCCTTAACTATTAGTACTGTAGTAGTACTAAATTTTGCCAAAAATTTAAATCAAACCAATGTTTAGTTTCAAAAGAAATCAACATAGTGGTAATATCTCAATAAAAAAATTGTTTAGTTTGCAACATTTTGGTTAAAATTATCGTATGCAATTTATTAAAATTTCCTGCACTAGTAGTACTATAAAGTTACTAAAACTTTGCCAAAAATTCAAATCAATCCAATGTTTAGTTTTAAAAGCACTCAACATAGTACTAATACTTTAATAACAAAATTTAAAAAAAACTTGTACAATTTGCAATATTTTAGAAAATAACTAATGTATAAAATTTATTCAAATTTCCTACACTATTAGTACTATAGTACTACTAAATTTTGCCAAAAATTCAAACCAATCCAATGATAAGTTTCAAAATCATTCAACATAAAAAAATTTTAAAAAACTTGTACAGTTTGCAATTAGTTTGCAACATTTTTTGAAAAAATTATTGTATACAATTGATTCAAATTTTCTACACTATTAGTACTATAGTACTACTAAATTTTGCCAAAAATTCAAACCAATCCAATGATAAGATTCAAAATCATTCAACATAAAAAAAATCTAAAAAACTTGTACAGTTTGGCACATTTTGGCAAAAAACTATCGTATAAAATTCATTTAAATTTCTTACATTATTAGTACTATAGTATTACTAAATTTTGCCAAAAATTCAATCCAATCTAATGTTTAGTTTCAAAAAAATTTAACATAGTACTCATATCGCAATAAAAAGATTTCTAAAAAAACTTGATTAGTTTGCAACATTTTTCGAAAAAATTATCGTATACAATTGATTCAAATTTTCTACGCTATTAGTACTATAGTATTACTATATTTTGCCAAAAACTCAAATCAATCCAATGTTTAGTTTCAAAAGCATTCAAGATAATACTAATATCTGAATAAAAGTTTTTCTAAAAAATTTGATTAGTTTGCAACAACTTGAAAAAAAAACTATTGTAAAAAATTTATTTAAATTTCATACACTATTAATACTATAATACTACTAAATTGTGCCAAAAATTTAAACTAATCCAATGTTTAGTTTCAAAAACATTCAACATAAAAAAAAAATTCTAAAAAACTTGTATAGTTTGCAACATTTTGGCAAAAAACTATTGTATAAAAATTATTCAAATTTTCTACACTATTAGTACTATAATATCTCTTAATTTTGCCAAAAATTCAAACCAATCCAATGTTTAGTTACAGAAGCATTCAACATGGTACTATTATCTAAATATTTTTTTTGTTTAATATCAGTTTGCAACATTTTGGCCAAAAACTATAGTATAAATTTTATTCAAATTTTCTACACTATTAGTACTATAATACTACTAAATTTTGCCAAAAATTCAAACTTGTCCAATGTTTAGTTTCAAAAGCATTCAACATAGTACCTAAATAAAACTGTTTCAAAAAACTTGTTCAGATTGCTACATGTTAGCAAAAAACTATCGTATAAATTTTATTCAAATTTCCTACACTATTAGTACTGTAGTAGTACTACATTTTACTAAAAATTCAAATCAATCCAATGTTTAGTTTTAAAAGCATTTAACAAAGTACAAATATCTCAATAACACTAATTCTAAAAAACTTGTTTATTTTGCAATATTTTGGAAAAAACTATAGTATGAATTTATGAATACTATAGTATTACTAAATTTTGCCAAAAACTCAAATCAATCCAATGGTTAGTTTCAAAAGCATTCAAGATAATACTAATATCTGAATAAAAGTTTTTCTAAAAAACTTGGTTAGTTTGCAACAATTTGGAAAACAAACTATCGTATTAAATTTATTCAAATTTCTATTAGTACTATAGTACAGTACTACTAATTTTTGCCAAAAATTCAAATTAATCTAATGTTTAGTTTCAAAAACAATCAAGGTAGTACTAATAGTTTTTCTAAAAAACTTGTTTAGTTTGCAACAACTTGAAAAAAAACTATTGTAAAAAATTTATTTAAATTTCATACACTATTAGTACTATAATAGTACTAAATTGTGCCAAAAATTCAAACTAATCCAATGTTTAGTTTCAAAAACATTCAACATAAAAAAAAAAATCTAAAAAACTTGTATAGTTTGCAACATTTTGGCAAAAAACTATTGTATAAAAATTATTCAAATTTTCTACACTATTAGTACTATATTATAACTAAATTTTGCCAAAAATTCAAACCAATCCAATGTTTAGTTACAGAAGCATTCAACATGGTACTATTATCTCAATATATTTTTTTTAAACTTGTACAGTTTGCAACATTTTGGTCAAAAACTATAGTATAAAATTTATTCAAATTTTCTACACTATTAGTACTATAATACTCCTAAATTTTGCCAAAAATTCAAACTTGTCCAATGTTTAGTTTCAAAAGCATTCAACAAAAAAAACCAAGAAACTAGTTTAGGAGTAATATGGTACAAAACTATCATAATAAATTTAATCAAAATTAGTACTATAGTAATACTAAATTATGCCAAAAAATCAAATTAATCCAAAGGTTAGTTTTAGAAGCATTCAAGATAGTACTAATACCTCAATAAAACTGTTTCTAAAAAACTTGTTGAGATTGCAACATTTTGGCAAAAAACTATCGTATAAATTTTATTCAAGTTTTCTACACTATTAGTACTGTAGTACTACTAAATTTTGCTAAAAATTTAAATTAATCTAATGTTTAGTTTTAAAAAAATTTAACATAGTACTAATATCTCAATAAAAAATGTATAAAAAACTTCTGCAGTTTGCAAAATTTTGACCAAAAACTATCGTATAAAATTCATTCAAATTTGCTACAAAATTAGTACTATAGTGGTACTAAATTTTGTTAAAAATTTAAATCAATCCAATGTTTAGTTTCAAAAGCATTCAACAATAAAAAAAATCATAAAAACTTTCCACATTTTATCAAAAAAATTGTATAAATTCATTCAAATTTGCTACATTATAGTACTGTAGTAGTACTAAATTTTGACAACAATTTAAATAAATCTAATTCAAAAACTAATATCTTAATAAAGATATTCCTAAAAAACTTATTTAATTGGAAATATCTTAATTAAACCAAAGTTTTTTTTTAATTTTATTATATGACCAAACAATTATTAAAATGATTTAAATTAGGTAAAATTTTGTTGAATATAACAAGTCATTTAATCGTTTATTATTAAATATTATAAATAGAATTAATTCATTTAATTTCATGATTTAAAAATCAATTAATAATAATAATATGCGTTGATAATTAAATATAGTGAATACTGTCTATAACAGGATTTAATGTGTCTGACAAATTGTGTAAACTTATCTGCATGTCTTATATGAACATATTTAAAAATTAAATTTATTTTACGAACATGTTACGTGAAATATAAATTACATTTTTCCTTCCTGGAAATTAAGTTTTTTTAACCACGAGACGGCAATTTTGCATTTAACCGGAATCCCATTTATTTTTCTTACATAAAGTCGTCTATTTGTCCGACACTTTTATTTTAATGGAAAATGGGCATATAAAGAAGACGAAATGGACCGTGCATTATTACCATTCCGCCTTTTGAAATTCACATCACACGCGGAACGCGACATGTTATAAGAATACCATTTTTAGAAGAGCTTTATCGCTCTCAATAAACTGGACTTATTTGCAACAGGAAAATCTAATTTACATTTTATATACACAAACATAAAAGACACACACGCGTACTAAATGGATATGACAGATTGCGAGTTTTTTTTTCATTCTTACTTTTGTTGCCGATAAAATGAAAATCGCCAAAAGGGGAAGGAAGTTACGGCTTGTGTTGAATAACTATTGGAAAAGTGTGACCAACCTAATTTATATTTATAATTATTTTATGAACCAAAAAATATAACTCAACAAAGTTGTTATAATCCATTTCTTCTCCGTAATTCTTGTAATGTCATCGTAAATTATGTCTGATTAAAGAAAGAGGTTTTACAGATAAAGCTTACGTTATAAAACACTCGTTACCCGTGTTTTTAATTAGTTTACTTGATTGCGCAATGATTTAATAACCATTTATTGCAGTCAATATGACAAAAATTAATTAATTAATTGGATTACGCAATTTAATCAATATTTATCATATTTCTTTCCGTACAAGAAAGTATCTATTATATTAAACGTGCTCGACAATTTCACACTAGCGAAACGAAATAATAATATGCTGAAGTTGATTGTGATTGTGTCTACATGTGTGCGGACAATATTGATCAATACAAGTTTATTGTTTACTAATAATATATCATTAGATGCGCGGAATGTTAGAGGAGAATCTCCTTATGCATTCATAAAAAAATAAATTTTGAAATGTTAATTGCTGGATAATGTATTAAGTAATGCAAAGTTTTATCTAACACTCCTTAGCTGTTTTATATTTTCCAATATTATTTTATGTATAATATCTATATATAGTAGAATGTTAAAAGTATGCAAATATTTATTTCTTGTATACGACATGGTTATGGTTATCAATGACCTAACGACTGTGTCGTAATTATATCGACTTTGAATTTTAAACACATCGTGATCGTGTTATTTTGAAGGATTATATATTACTCATATCTATTATAAACTAGTACTTGTATGTCCATCTTACCAATTTCAGAATAGTTTAAAGATGTCATTTATAGTAATATTATAAATTGACACGTTCGTGTAGTTTTTTTAATTAATTTTAGAAAATAGTAAATGAATTAAATAAATTAAATTCTAAAAAAGTTTTTTTTGGTTTTTTCAAAATGAGAATATTGGTTTTTAACGGGTTTATGAAATAAAATGCAACAAGAAGACACAAAAAAGACACATACACTCGTGTTTCAAGGTATGCACCCATCATCAGTGTGCCTAGCATCTCACTGGTCCTTCACACACAAACCGTTCAACGTTTCTCCTAAAAGCATTGCGTTAACATTTTCAATTAATTTTTTTGTTAAATGTAGAACGTAACTTCGTACTTAAGAATTGCATTGTAATCTAAATCTATTATGTTATACATATTGCATGTTCAATCAAATCAAATCATACACATCACGATAATTTATCAACGCCAATGTAATTTTCAACGCTATATGCCAATCTTTCAATGCCAATTGGCAATTATCAGTAGTATGTTAATATATCACTGTCGTATAAGGTTATGGGACCCTTAAGGGGACGGTTTTCTATTATAAAATACATCTCAAACAGTTTAGTAGTTTAAAATATAAAAATCTTTAAATCAAAAATAAAATGTATGCGTAGCCTCGTCATAAAATTTTCCAACAATAGGTCACGCAACTTTTACTGCCAAAAATTTATTTACGTATTTTATAGCACTCGCGACCTTTAATCGCTTAATCGTTTTATATTTACTTTAAATATCACGCGATTTACGAGCGAGGCGGCGGCTCAAATTCACCAACAACAAAAAAAAAACCGCACACACATAATGCTCTTGCGTAAGTTGTTGGTAAAAGAAAACCTGACTGTTTAGTCACGAGAAAACCGTCTTAATGGCGGTAATTGAATAATTAATGAACAAAAAGCCAGTGAGAAAATGGCACGAATCCTTTTATACAGGAGAGGAAGCGCCGCCGCCCAAAGAAAAATCCTTAACGATCACACGTAACCATTAAACCGGGAATCCTCGCGTAATTATCATGCGTTTAAGAATAATTACTGGACTTTTTAGCGTTTGCCCTCCCGCAGATGGTCGGAATAAAATTGGAACGGATATCACATGCCGTCGGTTAGAATCCGCCTCGTTCTAATCACGAATATATACGTACAAATTCCTACGAATCACTCGAGCAGACCAACTCTTCTGCTTGCTGGCTTGGCTCTCTTCCTAGATCGCGTATTTTACGTGAATCCTGCTGCACGTAGTACGAAATTTCTTGCCGCATACACGCTCACATATATACGGATAGATGAGGCGTAGCTAAAGATTTGAAACGGATGCATTTATAATGTATCTGTTGGCCTGTAATAAGTCAGGCATCTGTAGGTTGGGTTTAATTAGGTATATACCGGGTGTTGCCCACTGCTACCAGCTCCTGACCTTTCCTACATAATTGCCGCCTATCCATACAAATGCCAGATTTAATACGTGCATGTGCTTTAATATTTGCTAACTACCTGTTTATTTTATGCTGTGAGTAGCCAGATTTTGAAGCAGGCGCAATATGTAATTAAAACTTTACACACATGCATGAGCACATGTTATTTTCATTTTCATTGCTGTATTAACCTACTCAAACCTACAATTATTTATTTTACATGACAAAAATGTTTACTATTTTTCCTCCTGTAATCCACAATTAAAAGCTGTGTTTAATTGTAATTATATAGTTTAATCGGTGGCTCTAACTTCTAACTGAAGTACATTAAACTTAACTGTCAGTTTTAACATGACCACCATGTTTGTTAACACACATGATTATGCAACTCCGTTTGTGTATACTAATCAAACTATAATATAAAATTTATTTTGTGTTATTTGCCGTATCACAAAAAAATATAATCAAAGAAAAAGTACTAACTTAATTGTGGGTTCTATTATACTAAGCAATTTAATCAAAAATTGTTGAATTTTCAAAAATACTCAAAAACGCTTAAAATCATAATTTTTAAAAATTGACTAATTATTAGTGCATGGTATAAACTTATTACAAACAAAATTTGATTTTTTTATTTGAAAAACTAACTTAATTGTGGCTTCTATTATACTAAGCAATTTAATCAAAAATTGTTGAATTTTCAAAAATACTCAAAAATGCTTTAAATTATTTTTTTTCAAATTTGACTATTTATACTGTTAGTACAAGTTATAAGCTTATTGTAATCAAAATTTTTAATTTTTGTTTTAAAAATTAACTAAATTGTGGGTTTTATTGTACTAAGCATTTTAATCAAAAATTGTTGAATTTTCAAAAATACTCAAAAAATGCTTAAAATTAATTTTTTGATAAATTGACTAATTATGTTGTTAGTACATGATATAAACTTATTGTAAACATAGTTTGTTTTTTTTTTTAAACTAATTTAATTGTAGGTTCTATTGTACTAAGCAATTTAATCAAAAATTGTTGAATTTTTAAAAACTCAAAAAAACATAAAAATAATTCAAAAAAAATTGACTATTTATGCTGTTAGTATATGGTATAGGCTTATTGTAAACAAAATTTTATATTTTTATTTTAAAAACTAACTAAGTGAGTTCTATTGTACTAAGCAATTTATTCAAAAATTGTTGAATTTTCAAAAATACTCAAAAAATACTTAAAATTTTTTTTTTAATAAATTGACAAAATATGCTGTTAGTATATGCTATAAACTTATTGTAAACAAAATTTTATTTTCTTATTTTGAAAACTAACTTAATTGTAAGTTCTATAGTACTAAGCAATTTAATTAAAAATTGTTGAATTTTCAAAAATACTCAAAAAATGCTTAAAATTATTTTTTATAAAAATTTACTAATTATGCTGTTAGTACGTAGAGTAAACTTATTGTAAACAAAATTTGATTTTTTTATTTTAAAAACTAACTCAATTGTGGGTTCTATTGTACTAACCAATTTAATCAAAAATTATTGAATTTTCAAAAATACTCAAACAATGCTTAAAAATATTTTTTATAAAAATTGACTAATTATACTGTTAGAACTTGGTGTAAACTTATTGTAAACAAAATTTTATATTTTTATTTTAAAAATTAACTAAACGGTGGGTTCTATTGTACTAAGCATTTTAATCAGAAATTGTTGAATTTTTAAAAATACTCAAAAAATGCTTTAAACAATTTTTTTTTAAAATTGATTATGTATGCTGTTAGTACATGGTATAAGCTTATAGTAAACAAAATTTGATTTTTTTATTTTAAAAACTAACTTAATTGTAGGTTCTATAGTACTAAGCAATTTAATCAAAAATTGTTGAATTTTCAAAAATACTCAAAAAATACTTAAATTTAATTTTTTGATAAATTGACTAATTATGCTGTTAGTACATTGTATAAACTTATTGTAAACAAAATTTGATTTTCTTATTTTGAAAACTAACTTAATTGTGGGTTCTATTGTACTAAGCAATTTAATCAAAAATTGTTGAGTTTTCAAAAATACTCAAAAAATGCTTAATATTATTTTTTATAAAAATTGACTAATTATACTGTTAGAACGTGGTGTAAACTTATTATAAACAAAATTTTATATTTATATTTTAAAAACTAACTCAATTGTGGGTTCTATTGTACTAACCAATTTAATCAAAAATTGTTGAATTTTCAAAAATACTCAAACAATGCTTAAAAATATTTTTTATAAAAATTGACTAATTATACTGTTAGAACGTGGTGTAAACTTATTGTAAACAAAATTTTATATTTTTATTTTAAAAATTAACTAAACTGTGGGTTCTATTGTACTAAGCATTTTTATCAGAAATTGTTGAATTTTTAAAAATACTCAAAAAATGCTTTAAACAATTTTTTTTTAAAATTGATTATGTAGGCTGTTAGTACATGGTATAAGCTTATAGTAAACAAAATTTGATTTTTTTATTTTAAAAACTAACTTAATTGTGGGTTCTATTGTACTAAGCAATTTAGTCAAAAACTGTTAAATATTCAAAAATACTCAAAAAATGCTTAAAATTATTTTTTATAGAAATTGACTAATTATGCTGTTAGAACGTGGTGTAAGCTTATTGTAAACAAAATTTTATATTTTTATTTTAAAAATTAACTAAATTGTGAGTTTTATTGAACTAAGCATTTTAATCAGAAATTGTTGAATTTTCAAAAATACTCAAAAAATGCTTTAAACAATTTTGTTTCAAAATTCATTATGTTTGCTGTTAGTACATGGTATAAGCTTATTGTAAACAAAATTTTATATTTTTATTTTATAAACAAACTAAATTGTGGGTTCAATTGTAGTAAGCATTTTAATCAGAAACTGTTAAATTTTCAAAAATACTCAAAAATGGCTTTAATTTTTTTTTTTAAATTGACTATTAAAGTTAGTACATGGTATAAGCTTATTGAAAACAAAATTTGATTTTTTTTTAAACTAACTTAATTGTGGGTTCTATTGTACTAAGGAATTTATCAAAATTTGTTGAGTTTTCAAAGATATTCAAAAAATTCTTAAAACCAAAATTTTGAAAAATTGACTAAATTTGTTGTTAGCGCATAGAATAAACTTAATGTGAACCAAATTTAAAATTTTTAGTTCAAAAACACTTAATTGAGGGTTTTATTGTACATATCAAGCTGATCAAAAATTGTTGACTTTTCAAAAATACTCAAAAATGCTTGGAATAAATTTTTTTCAAAAGCGACTAAATATACTGTTAATGCATAGTATAAACTAATTGTAAACAAAAATTAATTTTATTGTTTTAAAAACTAATTTAATTGTGAGTTTTATTGCATGTGACAATTTTATCAAAAATTGTACAATTTAAAAAAAAAACTCAAAAAATGCTTAAAACTAAAATTTTGAAAAATTGACTAAATATGCTTTTAGCGCATGAAATAAACTTAATGTAAGTAAAATTTAAAATTTGTAGTTCAAAAGCTAACATAATTGTAGGTTATATTGCATGTAGCAAGTTAATCAAAAATTGTAAAATTTTCAAAAATACACAAAAAGGCTTAAAATCAAAATAATTAAAAAAAAACTAAATATGTTGTTAGCGCATAGAATAAACTTAAAGTGAACAAAATAAAAAAAATTTAGTTCAAAAACTACGTAATTGTTGTATGTAGCAAATTAATCAAAAATTGTTAAATTATCAAAAATACTCAAAAAATGCTTAAAATCAAAATTTTGAAAAATTGACTATATTTGCTGTTAGCGCATCGAATAAACTTAAAGTAAATAAAATTTGAAATGTTTAGTTCAAAAACTAATTTAATTGTGGGTTTTATTGCATGTAGAAATTTAATCAAAAATTTATAATTTTTCAAAAGTACTCAAAAAATCAAATCAAAAAAAATTAAAAAAAAATTTACTAGTATTGTTGTTAGCGCATGAAATAAATGTTATTTGAACAAAACTTAAAATTTTTATTATGGGTTTTATTGCATGTAGCAATTTAATCAAAACTTAAATTTTCAAAAATACTCAAAAAAGCTCAAAATCAATTTTTTTTAAATTGACTGAATTTGCTGTTTGTATATGGTTTAATCAGTTCTATTATTTAAAAAAAATAATTAAATTTTAAGTTCTAAGGTGAATAGCAATTTAATCAAAAATTAATGAATTTTCAAAAATACTTAAAGTAAAAATTTTGAAAAAGTGATTAAATTAGCTACTAGATCATAGTATAAAGTTAATGTAAACCAAATTTCAATAATATATTTTAAAAACTAACTACAGTGTGGGTTCTCTTCTATAAAGCAAATTAATCAAAAATTGTTGAACTTTCAAAAATACTCAAAAATGCGTAAAAGTTAAAAAAAACAAAAAAATTTACTAATTTTGCTGTAAGTACATAGTATAAATTTATTGTAAACAAAATTTGATATTGTAATTTTGAAAACTAACTTCATTGTGGGTTCTATTGTACTAAGCAATTTAATCAAAAATTGTTGAATTTTAAAAAATACTCAAAAATTGCTTAAGTTTTTTTTTTTAATTTGACTAATTATGCTGTTTGTACATTGTATAAACTAATTGTAAACAAAATTTTAATTTTTTATTTCAAACATTAACTTTTATTGCATGTAGCAATTTAATCAAAAATTGTTGAATTTTCAAAAATACTAAAAAAATGCTTAAAACTAAAATTTTAAAAAATAATAAACTTATTTTAAACAAAATTAGATTTTTCTATTTTAAAAATTACTTTCCTTGTAAGTTCTTTTGTAAAATGAAATTTAATCAAAAATTGAGAAATTTTCAAAAATACTCTTAATCATGCTTATAATTAAAAAAATTAAAAATTGACTAATTATGCTCTTAGCGCATAGAATAAACTTAAAGTAAACAAAATTTTTTTGCATGAAGCAATTTAATCAAAAATAATTAATTTTCAAAATTACCCAAAAAAAGCTTAAAATAAAAAAAATTAAAAATTGGCTAAATCTGCTGTAGTATATAGTATAAACTTAATATAAACAAAATTTGATTATTTTATTTGAAAAACTAACTTAATTGTGAAAAATACTCAAAAATGCTTAAATAAAAAAAAAATTAAAATTAACTGAACATCCTGTAAATATATGATATAAACTTAATAGAAACAAAATTTGTTTTTTCAATTTTAATAACTAACTACATTGTGGGTTCTTTTGTACAAGACAATTTAATTAAAAAATGTTGAACTTTCAAAAATACTCAAAAAATGCCTAAAATTAAAAAAAATAAAATTGACTAATTTTGCTGTTAGTACATGGTATAAACTTATTGAAAACAAAATTTGATTATTTTATTTGAAAAACTAACTTAATTGTGAGTTATATTGTACATAGCAATTTAATCAAAAATTTGTTAAACTTTCAAAACTACTCAAAAATGATTAAAATTGAGAAAAATAAAAATTAACTAGTTTTGCTGTTAGTACATAATATAAGCTTAGTGTGAATAATTTTTTTTAAATTATCTTAAATAGGCATAGCAATTTAATCAAAAATTGTAAAATTTTCAAAAATACTCAAATAATAGTTAAAATTGAAAAAAAATAAAAATTTGCTAATTTTGCTGTTAGTACATAGTATAAGCTTAGTGTAAATATTTTTTTAAAAATTATCTTAAATGTGCATAGCAATTTAATCAAAAATTATAAAATTTTCAAAAATATTAAAAAAAAACTCAAAATTTTCAAAAATTATATTTTGGTAATGTATGGTATATACTTTGTATGAACAAAATGTGATTTTTCTATTTTGAAAATTAACTTAATTGTGGGTTCTATTGTGCATAACAATTTAATCAAAAATCGTTGAATTTTTAAAAATACTCCAAAAATGCTTAAAATAAAAAAAAATGCAAATTGACTAAATATACTGTTTGTGCATGGAATAAGCTAAACGTAAGCAAAGCTAATTTTTTTAGTTTTTATAATTAACCTAACTTTGTCGGTTTTTTTGTACATTGCAATTTTATCAAAAAACTAAAAAAATTCAAAAATACTCAAAACATGCTTAGAACCAAAACTTGAAGAAATTGATTTACTCTTCCATTAGTGCATGCTATAATCTTAATGTGTACCAAAATATTTTTTTAAAATTTTAAAAACTAACTAAATTATAAGTTCTATTATTCTCATCAAAAATTATAATTTTTTTTAAATACTCAAAATATACTGAAAGACAAAATTTTACAAAATTGACTAATTCTGTTGTTAGTGCATAGTATAAACTTAATGTAAAATAAATGATTTTTTTAAAATTTTGAAAACTATAATTTATTTGTAGGTTTTAATACTAATCAAAAATTTATAAAGATTCAAAAATACTCAAAAAATTCCCAAAAGCAAATTTTACAAAATTGACCAACTTAATTGTTAGTGCATGGTATAAACTTAATGTAAACTAAAATGTATTTTTTTTATTTTGAAAATTAATTTATTTGCAGGTTTTAATGTACTATCAAAAATTGATAAAAATTCAAAAATACTCAAAAAATGCTTGAAGACAAAATTTTACAAAATTGACTAACTCTGCCATTAGTGCATGGTACAAACTTAATGTGAACTAAAATATTTTTTTGTAATTTTAAAAACGAACTAAATTGTAGGTTCTATTATTTGAATAAAAAATTGAAAATTTTTCAAAAATACTCAAAAAAGTTAGTGCATAGTATAAACTTAATGTGAACTAAAATTTTTTTTTTTTATTTAAAAAACTAACTAAACTGTAGGTTTTATTATTCTAATCAAAAATTATAAAATTTTCAAAAATACTCAAAAAATACTTAAAGACAAAATATTACAAAATTGACTAACTCTGCCGTTAGTGCATAGTATAAACTAAATGTGAACCAAAATATTTTTTTATAAATTTTAAAACCTAACTATATTGTAGGTTATATAAAATTTTCAAAAACACTCAAAAAATACTTAAAGACAAATTTTTACAAAATTGACTAACTCTGCCGTAAGTGCATGGTATAAACGTAATGTGAATCAAATTTTTTTTTATATTTTAAAAACTAACTGAATTGTTGGTTTTAGTGTACTAATCAAAAATTGATAATTTTCAAAAATACTCAAAATATGCTGAAAACCAAAATTTTACATAATTGACTTTTTTTGCCGTTAGTGCATGGTATAAACGTAATGTAAACCAAAATATATTTTTTTTATTTTTAAACCTAACTTAATTGCAAGTATTTTAATCAAAATTTGATAATTTTTTAACATTACTCAAAAAATGCTTAAAACCAAAATTAGTTAGTTAGTTAGTGCATAGTATGAACTTAATGTGAACAAAAATTGACTTTTTTTATTTTGAAAACTAACTTGATTGTAGGTTTTAGTGCACTAATCAAAAATTAATAAAGTTTCAAAAATACTCAAAAATGCTTAAAACAAAAATTTTACAAAATTGATTATTTTTACTGTTGGCACATTGTATAAACTTAATGTGAACTAAAATTAATTTTTTTAATTTTAAAAACTAACTTAATTGCAAGTTTTAATGATATAATCAAAAACTGTTAATTTTTCAAAAATACTCAAAAATGCTTTAAATCAAAATTTTAAAAAATTTACTAAATATGCTGTTAGTGTAAACAAAAATTGATTTTTTTTTTAAATTATTTTAATTTAGGTTTCTATTTTGTATAATTTATTCAAAAATTGATTAATTTTAAAAATACTCAAGAAAATCATAAATCAAATTAAAAATCTCAAAAATCTTAAACTACTCATTGGATATTAATCAAACTTAATATCCATTTACTGCAATATTATTGCTATTAACGTCCCAAATTTAAACCATTTTAACACAATCAATTTGATATAATCTCAACTTGAATGATCTCATGCAAATCTTACTAGAATTTGTACACAAAATTACAAAAATCACAAATTTTAAACTAAACTATAGATTTTAATACTGTTTATAACGCTCCTTTATCATTGCTACCAACTGTTTAAATTTTGAAAAATTTAACACAGTTTAACATAACCTCAATTTAATTGATCTCGTGTAAGAATCACTGCAAAATAGCAACTTTGGCGACAATGTTAGTTCTACGAATAATTTGATTAATTTATAAAATAAAATTAGCTTTTTATACTCTATTGACCTCACCGATATGATTTTAGCAGACCAATTATCCTTTCGAGTGAGTGATGAATTGATGCAACATGATTAATGTTTGTTGATGAATATTGAAGCGGTTAAAGCGTTGAACAAGTTCACAAATAATTTCGGCAGAGTAGGATTTGAACTTATGAGCATGAGAAGCAAGCACCTAAGCAATTTCCAATTGATTTATATTATTAGAAACAAATTATAAGTTTTATTAACTAACAGAATTCAATCTTCAATCAAAAATTATAATTTAACAGGAGTTTTGTTTTACTTCATTAAAAATATATTGAAATACTAACAGTCTACCACCTATATAATTTACGTTACATCATACGTAATAAAATTGCATGTTTCCACAAAATATTTCAGTGATGCAGAAGACTTTTTTTGCACATTCCATTACAAAATAAAATTTCCATAATAATTAGACACTAAAATTACATTACAGCACCGTTATTGCACTAAATGATATGCCAACTTCACGCATATCTGTTATATAATCCGCAGATTCTCTCAATACAACGCAAAAAAGTCCACAAGTTGCTCTAGAAATGCGTTGGGGCCGCATGTTATTACGCCCAACATATACTTTATATAATAACGGCTACGAAGCCTCCAATTACTGGTATAACCCATATACATCCAACGGATTTATTTATTCATAGTTGGACACAAATATAATAATATTACATTCGAATAAAATCAAAGAGTTTCATTTTATGTTGATTATGGGCAGTAAAAGTCGATGTTAATTATCAGGATTTTTTTAATACCGTGTAAAATGCAGAATTAACAGACGCTATGCTAAATAAATGTCAATTTTTTATTTTTGTTATTATTAATCCCATAAATGAGCGACAGGTGGTAACTGTAACATTGGAAATTGATTTTTTAAAGGATGATATAACCTTCCAAAGCTGCACCCGTTTATGCAATATTATAAAATTAAGTACAAAACTGATAATTTAATAAATTTTTCAATAAAGACTGTTTGCAACAAACAAAAATTATATTTTTAGAAACTGTTTAAAAGACTAAATATTGCCTAAAGCTCTTGAAGAAATATATTTAAAAAAAACGTTCAAAAATTTTCTAAATTCAAATTCTTTGAAAAAAAATAAATAGAAATACCAAAACCAAAACTTAAATTAATAATCTGACACGAATGAAATACCGCATAAAATTTATTTCCTACTAAATTGCCCTATTTACATGTGTTAAACTTGGTATTTTTCATCAAAACTATTTGTAAGCATAATGTATGCCATGTTAAACATCTTCTCACAATTTTTTAAATGTATATTTTTAAAATTTCTATTTGCAAACTATTTCCTATCTACATGAGTTTCATGTAAAATAATTTAAACCATTAATCCTTTTCATGAAAGAGCGATGCCGATTGGAATCTACCGCGCCGCATACACATAATTGATATTTCACAATAGTAACTGCAATATCCCGGAGCCTATACGTGAAATGATAAATAAAATGGTAAATTTCAATTTTCACGTCCGCACACAATAATTATCATTAATTAATTACACGTTGCGAGTACATGGATATAAATTACACCTCCGGCACCCCCGGCTTTTAACATTTTTTTGTATGCTAGAAAATTGATGATGCTAATGTATTAAGGTTAAATATTTTCGTATTATGCTTCCGTCTTTTTTGGTTTTCTAATGCAGAAGACGTCTAGTTAGATGAAGTTATGCTAGTGATAGTCTTGCTATATATGGAGCCAAATGCGTATTGCTCCACTTTCCTACGCATCCTGATCACATTTCTATCGAGAGAGAAACGTGTGGTATAACCAACGTCCTGATGCAAAATCTATGATCCAGTTCGAAAAACCACGAGTAGCGGTCGGCTACCAAACACTTTTACCTGCTCGATTGAGTATCAGCTGGACTAATCGCGTCTCTTTCTTCATCGTTGGGACCCGGGTCCTTTTCCGAAGAAAGTGACGGCGGACAGAAGCGTTTAACGTGTAATTGATGGCAGGATGTAAAAATAGAGCATTAAATTCTTAGGCGACATCTCGTTCTGGTGAAACCGCTTTCGTTCGGATTTTATTGCCCATTTTTTATAACTACTATTATTCGATCGCTTGATACAGATTAGTTTTTTTTTATAATTGAATTTGCAAAAAATTAATGGAATCACCTCAATTTTTGGAATTACAAATGAATCGCATCATTGATGAGCAAATAAAAAATTGTGCAACATTTGCTTTATATAGGAAAATAGAAACTCTAGTTTTATATAAGATAGCCATAAAATGGCAGAAGGTTTTTTATCAATAGAAATTGTAGCAAACATATTAATATTGTAATTATTTATATCCTTGCATGGATCATCAACTGATTCATATAAAAACTTATTACTAATTAAAAAAAAATGTATTAACTCAACTGAAGGTAATAATAATTCTTACCCATTTAGTGAAATTGCTTAGAAAGACTCACCTAAAACAAAATAAAAGAAATTATTATTATACACATGAATGAATTGAACCCACCCCCATTCATATATCCAATTAGGCACTAATTTATTATTTGAAAAACCATCCTGACCTCACGGCACGTTATTGAAATCCCCCATTAATTTCAAACACAAATCGGCTACAGTAAAGTCGTGCTGAATGAATCAAGCAACACGCGCAATCCACACTCCGCGCGTGTTCAGTCCTTGATGCTTTGGAATGCTATTTAATTATATTTAGTATAGATTTATACGCCCAGTGATAAACTATTGTTGCTTTTCTAGTTGATATTTAGAAATATAAAAGTCATAGGTTATTTATATGCATATGTGTGTGAGCTTTACAACATTGAAATGTGCAGGGACACACAAGTTTCTAATTTATGATACTTTTTCATTTGTGAATAGGCTAAATAAAATGAAGACCGGTAGCTTGTAATAAAATGGGATTAAAATGTTTGAAATGTCTTGGAAAAAATATATTGGTTAATAAAATTTACTTTATATGTAAGGATATGTATAGGACCTTTAATCTGAAATATAATATGGTAGACATTGAAAAGCTTGTAGACTTAATCCTAGTATAATAAATTATTGTGGAATAATTGTTATTATTAGCATTTTTTAGGTTTTTTGTGCAATTTTTATACCATTTGTGGAACAATTAGGTTTTTATGAGCAATTTTTAATTGAATTTCGTGCAACAATTAGTTTTATGGGCAATATTTCTGAAATAGATTGGATTTATAAAAATATTTATAACAATTTTGTAATCAATTTAGTGTTTTATGTACAACTTTTGATGATTTTTGTACGACAATTAAGGTTTATGCAATTTTTTTACACCATTTCCATGAATGTTACTAAAATTCACACGCTCAGTTTGACATAACCTCAAATAATTCAATCAAAAATCAATAAAAAAAATAAATTTGTCATAACTTGTAGACTGTGCATTATATAGTATTACAAATTAGTACTAATACATTTCATAACTGTCATTAGAATTACCATAAATGTTACTAAAATTCACACGCTCAATTTGACATAACCTCAAATAAATCGACGGTACTTCATTCAATCTAAAATCAATAAAGTAAATAAATTTGTCAGAACTTGTAAACTGTGCATTAAAAATTAATACAAATTGGTGCTAATACCCTTCATAACTGTCATTAGAGTTACCATAAATGTTACTTGAATTTACACGCTCAATTTGACATAATCTCAAATAAATCAACAATATTTTAATTAAATTAAATTCAACAAAATAAATTTTTGTTCTATAATTGAAGCTGTCACGTAAAATTCTTTTGTAAAAAACATTATTCTGATGGCGCAAAAAATTTCTTTGTAAAGTCACATCAATCCAGTGTCGTAGCTATTTGTAGGTAAGGCTCTTCATCATCACAATCAAAAAATGAAGCTTGCGGAAGCTTTTAAAAGCATTTAAAAGTTTTTAAAGCCTATGAAACTCATAAAAACTTGTGCATGCTGTTTAAAAAATACTTAAAAATTCTAACGTAGTTTTAAGAAGCTTATTAAAGTTCTAGAAAGCTTGTAGAATCACTTAAAGATTTGTAGAAGCTCTTAAAAACTAATAGAAGCTTATAAAAGTTTTCGAAATGCATAAAACTCTTAAAAGCTTGCAAAAACTTATATAAATATATTATTTAAGAAATAATTCAACATTTTGTTGCACTTTTAAAAAGCATATTAAAGCTCTCAGAAGCTTTTAAAGCTTGTAGAAACTTTTAAAAACTTATAGAAACTCTTAGAAACTTTTCAAAATCTATAAAAAACTTCAAAAAACTAAAAAAACTCAAAACTTAGTTGCACTACTAAGAAACTTATTGAAGCTTTGCAAAGCTTGAAGAAGCTGTTATAAACTTAAAAAAACTCTTAGAAACTTATAAAAGCTATTAGACTCCAATACAAGTTTACAAAATACATAAAACTTTTAAAAGCTTGTGAAAGTTCGTAAAATTTTGTAAAAACTTTTAAAAACTTGTAAAAGTTCCCAAAAGCTTTTAAAAACTTGTGTAAACTTTTTAAATAAAACTTTGTTAAAGTTCTAAAATGCGTAATAAAGCTCTGAAAAACTTTAAAAAACTCTAAAAAATTTGTAAAAACTCTTAAAAACTTGTAGAAGTTCCTAACAGCTTATAAAACATTTCAAAGCTTAAAAAACTCTTTTAAAAAACTATATAAACTTTTTGCAAAAAAAAAAAAATTTGTTGTGATGCTGAAAAGAGCTTATACAAATTTTCTTCCCGCCCACTTTTTATAAACTTGAATTTGTTACCAATGGACTGGATCTGCTACTCACCTCTTCTGGTTCTCAAGCAATTGAGGCGGAAACACCTGTAGAAACTACTTGCCCACTTTCAATAAAAAGTTTTGTTGTAGTTCTAAAAAGTTTGTAGAAGCTTTCAAAAACTTTTAAAAATTCTCAAAGCCAATCATTCTGTTGTCCGATCTCTTTTAGAAAACATTGACCTTTCTTTTAACCTTACGAGATTGTCTATATATTTAAGGACTTGGCAACTATTAAGAAGATGTTAAAAAAAAGCGACCTCAAAGACAATTTGGACACTAAACCAAAATGCCCGCCACTAGATCCAATTATTTATAGCAAAATTCGGCCTTGTTGAATCAAAATATCGTTAGAAAGATCAAAATCCAGCCAATAATAGTTTAAAAATGCAAAATTTTATTCATAAAACTTCAATAACAGCAATATCCGGCCATAAACTGTTAAAAACGTGTACAAATTTACATAAAATCACAAAAAGTGCAAAATCTAGCTATAAAATATCAAGAAAGATGTTTGAAAGAACCAAAACGCAGAATAAACTGTTAAAAAATGCAATTTTTTTTTTAAATAAATGTCAAAAACAGCAAATTCCGGCCATGAAACATCAAAACAATGTCGAAAAGATTCAACACTCGATCATAAATTGCCAAAAAGTGCAAAATTCTATTTATATAATGTCAATAATAGCAGAATCCAGCAATAAAATATAAAAAAGTTGTAAGAAAGTATCATTACTTTCCATTAACTGTTAAAAACTGCAACATTCTAGTCATAAAATTTTAAAATATTTTCAAAAAATCAAAAAATTGGCCAAAAACGGTTAAAAAGTGCAATAAAATTGATACTGATACTTTTCATAAATGTCATTAGAACTACCATAATTGTTACTAAAATTCACCCGTTCAATTCAACATAACCTCAAATAAATTGACATTACTTTATTCAATCTAAAATCAATAAAATGAATAAATTTGTCGTAACTTGTGAACTGTGCTTTAAAAATTAATACAAATTAATACTAATACACTCCATAACTGTCATTAAAATTACCATAAATGTTACTAAAAATCACACGCTCAATTTGACATAACCTCAAATAAATTGACATTACTTTAATCAATTTAAAACCAATGAAGTAAATAAATTTATTATAACTTGTAAACTGTGCATTAAAAAATAATACAAATTAGTACTAATACACTTTAATAGTGTCATTAAAACTACCATAAATGTTACTAGAATTCACACGCTTAGTTTCACATAACCTCAAATAATTCAATCAAAAATCAATAAAGTAAATAAATTTGTCATAACTTGTAAATTGTGCATTAAAAATTAATACAAATAAAAACTAATATATTTTAAAATTGTCATTAAAAACACCCTAAATGTTACTAGAATTCTCAGGCTCTATTTGACATAACCTCAAATAAATTAACATTACTTCATTCAATCTTAAATCAATGAATTATATAAATTTGTCATAACTTGTAAACTGTGCATTAAAAATTAATACAAATTGGTACTAATACATTTCATAACTGTCATTAGAGCTACCATAAATGTTATTAGAATTCACACGCTCAGTTTGACATAACCTCAAATATGAATTTTATGACAAAACTATAATAAACTGCAAATTTTATAATTTAGATAAAAGTTTTCTATGGAATTAAGCAATTTTGTAATTAATATTGTAAGTTATGTCAAATTAATGACATATTTTAATTAAAATAAAGTTTTATAAGCAAATTTTGTGTTTTCTATTCACTTTTTTTATACATTTTGTGCAACTCAGTTTTAATCAATTTTTTGCTCAATTTACAATAAAATTTATTATAAAAACTGTGTCAATTCGGACTGTTTTAAGATGATAAAACTGTTTTCTCTTGAATTTTTAATACACATTGAGCAAAATTAATTTTTATAAGCAATTTTTTAAATTAAGTTTGTGTTTTGTTAGCAACAAATAACTTTTATACGATGTGTATGCAATTTATTGGAATCTATTTTCACCAATTGTAAATAAAATCATGTTCTTTAATTTTTTAAATAATCTTTTTACTCTAACGTCTTCTGCGAAGCCGTATCATTAAATTTGAAGCATTCCCGAATTTTAATTAAGTATTTCTGGGAGTCTTAATTTATTCCAGCTCGATCCGAAGCGACAATGAGTTGTGCCCTTAAATGAAAAAATAAAGCCGCAGAATTTTCGAGAAGTAATAATAGTAATAGCTTCCAAATGACAGTATTGTTCTCAACAATTCAAAAAGACACTGCAAAAACTCATAGATTGAATTCATTCCAATACTATTTTTATTGATCTTACTAATTAAAGCCGATTCAAATATAATGTTAACAAACATTTGTTGAATTGTTAAGTGTATAAAAATAAACACATCAATTGATTTTGATTGATTTCACTTTAACAATAATATTTGTCTATCGTAAAAAAATTTATGTTTATGATTATGCCGATTCTTGCACTATTTTTTGTTCATAATATATTCAAGCACTTTAATTCTCAACAGACGGATCAATAAAACAAGCTTTAATTAATGTGTTGTGATGAGCACCGCACGTTTTGAAAGGTAACGATGACCCGAACAACGGTGATGACTTGGCTCATTGTTCAATACGATAAGAATTTTTTTAACAGTTTGACAAGAACAAAATAAAGTGCGGCGAAATAATAATAATAATAATAATAATTTCTTCATTTAATATATAAATAGTGAAATCCTAAAAATAACCAAAAAGAATAAATTGGCTATAAATATTTTTAATATTAACAATGTTAATTAAGTGCCGTCAATCCAATTACATTTTTCATACTTTTACAATTACACTCAAATAATAAATCCTATTAGCAATGCTTCTGTATACAAGATTATCGTTTAACTGTGATTTCTATATACGGTAATGATTTAAACGTTAAAAGAACTTTTGTTCTAAATTCACTCTATTTAAATGAAATATTTTCACATTAATCTATCTTATTATGGAATGTAGCTATTGATTGATAATAATAGGCAGCTAATATTTAAAAGAATGAAGCATAGAAAATGTTATTAATATTTAAAGAAATCGTTTAAATTGAAATCGTTTTGTTGAAAGGCCACGGCACTTTCAAAGCTTTTAATATATTTAAATTGAATACAATTATGTTTTGAAAAATAGAACGCACTTAAATATTTATTTGAATTGACTATATACATATTTCAAATGAAAATGATGTTAGTTTTGTAATAAATAATAATATCAATCGTTATTGTAACTTTTTAACAATTAATTATAATGAAACTATTATAAATATTAAAATAAAACCTAAAACAGTGAAAAAGTAAGTAAAATTAATAAAAATAGAACCGCATTTTTAACTCTAAAATTTAGAATTTTTTTAAATGAGTAATTAAATTATTTTATTCAAATATTTATGCAGAGCATAGCGTTCTTTCCACATGGATCCGTTACTTCATATACGCATCCAGACATACCTTACACATGTATTCTTTGTGGCTCGGTGTGCCCGACACCTCAATTGCCTACCCTTAGAAGGAATGGCGTTATTAGGGAGTTATTTATTTATTGTATTGGTTAAATTGTTCACATTATGTTAATCAAATATTCAACTAGACATTGTAAACTATAACAAACATAAACTTATAACATGAATTATTAGATTGCATGCTTCAATCACTTCAATGTATTACAAGCTAATTTAAAATTAAATGCTTGGCAGTCTCATATAATCACACCTATATAGAAATGACAATAGTAAAAACTAACAATTAAATTAATGATCCAATAAAATTATCAATTAATTACATATTAATTAATCTATCATAAAGATAATGCAATTACGATATGATTAATGGTACATTCTAGACGATCACCTTTTTCATTCAACACTATCATTGTCATTGAACTTTTAATAATTTACGATTTGAATGGAACCATAAAATATTTTTTATTATATAGAAGAAGAAATTTATAAAATTCAAATTAGATAATTTATTGCTGCTCTTGATAACAAATCAAAATATTTCGATAGTTTAAGTACACAATCAAACAAAAATTGTACTTTACAAATAACCTTTACAACGTGTGATTATTATTTCATAAGTGACCGCTTATGTAATTATTTCCTTGTGTTGTCATATGAGATAAGATGTCATGAGGCGATTAATTAAATTTCATTGTTCAAATTGTATGGTGCATTTCAATTTACGATTAGTTAAGACCCTTAATGAATATATGGGTAATTGTTATGTTAATACGTCGGATGTATATGAGGACGTAAGTTGTAATTTTCAAGCATAAAATCGGCGTGTTAATTGAAAGATTGCACACATACACACACAAGATGGTATTCATCGCGAAGAGTTGAATGGGTATGTTAATCCGCTAGTTAATATTCAATTTCACTCTGTGTAGACATAAAGGTCCATCATGTGGAGTGGGCCCGAAGCGCGCAGAGTGTACTGCAAGCCCATAGAGAGGACTCACACCTCCAGTATTGTTATTAGACGAGAATAATAACATATTATATGTAAATGTAATCTATACAACATTTGAAATGTGACACAGGACGTTTGTATTAACATTTAGGCGTCTGGGCTGAACTGGAATATCATTGTTCATATGATAATCTTTTAGTTATGTAATAGGAAAAATAAGGATAACCCCGATTAAGACCTTTCCATATTGCACACAATTAATGTGTCGCACTGTGCGGTCTTTGATAATAAGCCAAAAACCAATAAATTTTAATAAAACTTTTACTTTCACGATTAAATCCAACTCAAATAAATAAAAATGGAAGAGATATCACCAAGATTATAGTCGCTTAAAAGGTGTTTTACATAAAAAAGATTTGTGAGTGCCTTTTTAAAGTCGTTTACCTATTTTCTTTGTTATAATAATAATAATCGGATATTTCTGCGTTGGATGATGAATAAAATTTACATTGCCACACACCAAAAAAAATAAAGACACTATTTTATTAAATCAATTAAAGAGACGTAAAAGTTGTTTATTGTTGGGTGGTGTTTGCGTCAATATATTTTTGACATTTTTATAGTATTATTTTATTAGATTGATAGTAGAATGTGTATTGCTTTTTTATATCCTTTAAATACATAATATCATTATTATCAGCTTTACTATATAAAGGAGGTTGTGGTAGTTAAAATTTATAGCAGTGACCCACATCAATAATAATAATGTATTTTTAGTAATAATAACAAATAAAAATAGTTGTATACCACTAAAAAAACAAACATTTTTGCCACTCCCTAACTTTATTTGCAATAGTACTAGAATCTTTCAATGTTTTAACACTTTACATGCATTTTTTTCAAATAATTTTTAACCAATTAAAGCCAATTTAATAATGTTTTTTTAATTGTCATTGAAAATTTTTGATAATTTTTCTAATATCTCAATTAAAATGATGATAAAGATTTGAAAATTTAAACTAAATTGCATGTTAAGAATTAAATTGAATTTCTGTAATAACCAACAAAAAATTTGAGATGTGGTTTGAAATTTTGGATTTAGCATATTTGAATTTATTAGGAATTTTGTAGAAATTTTTTTGAAAAAATTTATTTTTTATAGAAATTTTCCATTAATTTGAAAATAATGGCAAAATTGTTTATTAATTTGATTTTCTTTGATAGTTAACAGAAATTTTAAGTTGAAATTTGAATTTTTATTTAGCATACTTAAATTTAATAACAATTTTGTAGAAAATATTTCGGAAAAATTTATTTTTTGCAGAAAGTTTCATTAATTTAAAAATATTGGCAATTTTGTAGATTAAAATGAATTTCTGTAATAATCAGCAGGAATTTTGAAATGTGGTTTAAAATTTTAGATTCAGCATACTTGAATTTATTAGAAATTTTGTAGGAAATTTTGTAGAAAAAATTATTTTTTATAAAAATTCCATTATTTTGGAAAAATTAGCAATTTTGTTGATTAAATTGAATTTCTGTAATAACCAACAAGAATTTTAAGTTGTGGTTTAAAATTTTGAATTTAGCATACGTAAATTTATTGAAAAGTATGTTGGAATTTTTTTTTTTTTATAAAATTTTCCATAGTTTGAAAAAATTGGCAATTTTGTTGATTAAATTAAATTTCTGTAAAAACCAGCAGGAATTTTGAGATGTGGTTTAAAATTTTGGATTTAGCATACTTGAATTTATTAGAAATTTTGTAAAAATTGTTTTGAAAAATTTTTTTTTATAGAAATTTCCATTATTATGAAAACATGAAAAATTTTGTTGACTACATTGAATTTATGTGATAACCAACAAGAATTTTGAGTTTTGGTTTAAAATTTTAGATTTAACATACTTGAATTTAGGATAAATTATGTAGAAAACTTTTTAGAATTTTTGTTTTTTATAGAAAATTCCATTATTTTGAAAAAATTGGCAATTTTGTTAATTAAATTGAATTTCTGTAATAACTAACAAGAGATTTAAAATGTGGTTAAAAATTTTGGATTTAGCATACTTGAATCTATTAGAAATTTTGTAAAAATTATTTTAGAAAAATTTATTTTTTATAGAAATTTCCATTATTATGAAAATATGAAAAATTTTGTTGACTACATTAAATTTATGTGGCAACCAACAAGAATTTTGAGTTTTGGTATAAAATTTTGGATTCAGCATACTTGAATTTATTAGAAATTATGTAGAAAACTTTTTGGAATTTTTGTTTTTTATTAAAAATTCCATTTAAAAAAAAAATTGGCAATTTTGTTGATTAAATTGAATTTCTGTAATAACCAGCAAGAATTTTAAGTTGTGGTTTAAAAATTTGAATTTAACATACGTAAATTTATTGAAAAATTTATAGAAAATACTTTGAAAAAATTTATTTTTTCTAGAAATTTCCATTAATATGAAAATATGGGCAATTTAGTTGATTAAATTGATTTTATGTGATATTGGGGTTTAAAATTTTGGATTTAGCATACTTGAATTAATTAGAAATTTTGTAAAAAATATTTTTGAAAAATTTAATTTTTCCAGAAAATTCCATTAGTTTAAAAAAATTGGCAATTTTGTTGATTAAATTGAATTTGTGTAATAACCAGCAGGAGTTTTGAGATGTAGTTTAAAATTTTGGATTTAACATACTTAAATTCATTAAAAATTTTGTTGATAATATTTTGGAAAAATATAGTTTTTATAGAAATTTTCATTAAATTGAAAATATTGGCAATTTTGTTGATTAAATTGAATTTTTGTAATAACCAGCAAGAATTTTGAGATGTGGTTTAAAATTTTGGATCTAACATACTTTAATTTTTTAGAAATTTTGTATAAAATTAATTAGAAAAATACATTTCTTATAGAAATTTCCATTAAATTGAAAATAATAGCAATTTTGTTAATTAAATTGAATTTCTGTAATAGCCAGCAGGAATTTTGAGATGTGGTTTAGAATTTTGAATTTAACATACTTGAATTTATTAGAAATTTTGTTGAAAATATTTTGAAAAAATATATTTTTTATAGAAATTTCCATTAAATTGAAAATTATGGCAATTTTGTTGATTAAATTGAATTTTTGTAATAACCAGCAGGAGTTTTGAGATGTGGTTTAAATTTTTTGATTCAATATACTTGAATTCATTAGAAATTTTGTTGAAAATATTTGGGAAAAATATTTTTTTTATAGAAATTTCCATTAAATTGAAAATATTGGCAATTTTGTTGATTAAATTGAATTTTTGTAATAACCAGCAGGAATTTTGAGATGTGATTTAAAATTTTGGATTTACCATACTTGAATTCATTGAAAATTTTGTTGAAAATATTTTGGAATAATATATTTTTCATAGAAATTTCCATTAAATTGAAAATATTGTCAAGTTTGTAGATTAAATTGAATTTTTGTAATAACCAGCAAAAATTTTTAGTTGTGGGTTGAAATTTTGGATTCAGCATACTTGAATTTGTTAAAAATTTATAAAAAATATATAAAAAAAAAAAAAATTTATAGAATTTTCTATTGATTTGAAAATATTGGCAATTTTGATGATTAAATTGAATTTCTGTGATAACCAGCAGGAAATTTGAGTTGAAGTTGAATTTTTGAGATAACCACAAGAAATTTTGAGTTGTGGTTTAAAATTTTGGATCTAACATATTTGCATTTATTAAAAAATTTGTAGAAACTCTTTTAAAAACAATTATTTTTTATGAAAGTTTTTATTAATTTAAAAATATTGACAATTTTGTTGTTTAAATTGAATTTCTGTGATAACCAGCAGGAATTTCAAGTTAGGGTTTAAAATTTTAAATTTGGCATAATTAAATTTATTAGAAATTTTGTGAAAAATATTTTGGAAAAATTTATTTTTCATAGACATTTCCATTAATAAAAAATTATTGGCAATTTTGTTAATTACATTGAATTTATGTAATAACCAACAAGAATTTTAATATGTTGTTTAAAATTTTGGGTATAGCATGCTTGAATTTATTAAAAATTACGTAGAAAACTTGTTGAAATTTTTTTTTTATTGAAAATTTCATTATTTTGAAAATATTGTCAGTTTTGTGAATTAAATTTAATTTCTGTGATAACCAGCAGGAATTTAAAGCTGGAGTTCAAATTTTGAAATTAGCATACTTAAATTTATCAGAAATTTTGTAGAAAACATGCCACAAACATTTATTTTGAGCAGAATTTTTAATTAATTTAAAAATATTGGCAATTTTTTTGATTAAATTAAATTTTTGTGATAACCAGCAGGAATTTTGAGTTAAGGTTTAAAAATTTGAATTTAGCATACTTGAATTTAAAAGAAATTTTGTAGACATTAAAAAAAAAATAAAAATTTATAGAAATTTTCATTAATTTAAAAAAAAATGCAATTTTGTTGATTAAATTAAATTTTTTTGATAACCACCAAGAATTTTGAGTTGTGGTTTAAAATTTTAAATTTAACACATTTGAATTCATTTATAAAATTGTAGAAAATATATTAAAAACCATTTTTTTTATGGAAATTTTTATTAATTTGAAAATATTGACAATTTTGTTAATTAAATTGAATTTCTGTGATAATCAGCAAGAATATTAAGTTGAGGTTTAAAATTATGAAATTAGCATAATTAAATTTAGAAGAAAATTTGAAGACTTATTTGAAAAAAAAAATTTCATTAATTTAAATGATTGGGTTACTCTAATTCATAACTACTATCAAATAGTATGAATTGAAGTACCCACCCTTACACCCAAAAACTTATTAGCAAAAGAGTTTAAGTTTCTAAATTTTTCTCTTCTCTGTAAACGTTAGAAGTTAATTTAAACTAAATTGCATTTTCAAAAGCAATTGTGCTTAAACTACTTAACTCAAAAATATTCCTCAATAGTTTTCTAATTAATTGAAGACTTTTAAATAAAAAAAAATTACTTACAATTTAAAACTCTTGATAGTTTTTCTAAAAACTTGATAAAATAGACAAAAGAATTTAAAATTTGAACTTAACTACATTTTGAGAAGCAACTACTTAATTCAAAAATACTGCAACTAAATAAATTTTTCTAAATTTAAAAATTCTAACTGCAACTCAAAATTTTTGATAATTTTTTTTATAAATTCATTTATAAGAATGTGTAAAATTAAAAGTCTCTGCAAACATTGAAAATTTGAACAAATTTACAAGTTGAGAAGCAATTTGTGCTAAAATTTCTAAATTCAAAAATTTTCTTTTTTTGATAATTTTCCTAGAAACTCAATTAAAATTCTGCAAGAAATAAAAATTTTAGCAAAATTGCTTTTTGTGTTCAAATTAATTAATTTAAAAACACTTTTTAATATTTTTTGAACAAATTAAAGCTTTTGAAATCCAAAAATTTTAATTGCAACTCGGAATTCTTAAATAAAATTATACAATAAATTTAATTTTTATTTAAATTCAATAACATTTTTTTATCAAATTTAAGCCTTTTCAACTTAAAATACTAAATGCAACTCAATTTTTTTTATAGTTTTTTTAGAAACTTAATTAAAATGACACAAAAATTAAAAATGTAAACTAAAATGCATTTGAGAAGCAAATTTTGCTCAATCTACTTAATTAGTTTTATAAACTCAAAAATTACAATTGCAACTCAAAATTTTTAAAAGTTTTTCTAAAAACTATTAAAATTAAACTAAAAATTAGAACTAAATTGCATATTAAGAAGCATATTGTGGTCAAACTACTAACTTTAATAAGTTTAAAAAAAATTTCTAAAATTCATTTAACAAAATTAAGTTTTTTAAAATCCAAAAATTTTAATCTCAATTTAAATTTAAATTTTTTTTTTATATTAACTCTGTTAATATTAATTTTTTTAATTAAATTGCATTTTGAAAGGAATATTGTGCGCAAACTACTCAATTTAAAAATAATCTTTAATAAAATTCTAAGTGCAACTTAAAATTTTTAATAGTTTTGTAATAAACTTTTATAAAAAAGATGGAAGAGTAGAAACTTAAACTAATGTTTTGAGAAGCAAATTCTGCTGAAACTACTCAATTCAAAAACACTTATCAATATTTTTTTAATTAATTTAGATAATCTGAAATCAAAAATTTTAACTGTTACTAAAAATTCTTAATAACTTTCTTATAAACTTATTTAAAATGATGAAAAAATTAAAAGTTTGAACTAAATTACATTTTGAAAAGTAAATTGTGCTCAAACTAATCAATTTAATTTTTTTTTTTAATTATTTTTAAATACTCAAAATGTTGAATAATTATCTCAAAAATTCAATAAAATAGATAAATAAATTAAAATTTTTAACAAAATTGCATTTTAAGAACCAAGTTAAGACCATACCGACCGTCTTTTTTGTGAAATTATATTTGCAAATAGCAACAAAATGCATTCAAAAACACAGAAAAACGCATTTATTTTTATATTTGATGAGTTTTTTTGGGCTATTTTTTAACTATTATTTGACTAAAACACTTCGACATATTATAATCTAATCCTTTCTAAAAGTACTGGTAAAAAAATAAATTGATTATCAAATTATTTGTAGAAGCAGCGATAAAGCAAAAGTTGCCGTTTTTGTTAAAATACTACAAATCAAGGTAGCGGTCGGTATGCTCTTAAGCCCAAACTATTTAATTTAAAAATGTTCCTTAATAATTATCTAATAATTCAAACCTTTTTAATCTAAAAATTTTTATTGCAACTCAAAATTAGTCATAATTTTCCTAAAAACTCAATAAAATAGATAAAAAAAATCAAATTATAAAAAAACTGCTTTTTGAGAAGAAAATTGTGCTCAAACAACTTAATTCAAAAATATTTTTATATAATTTTTGAATAATTTAATTTTTTTTAACTCAAAAACTCAAAATTTTTAAAATTTTCTTATAAACTCAATTAAAATAATGCAAAAACTAAATTTTTTAAATAAATTGCATTTTGAGAAGCAAAATGTGCTCAAACTACTTAATTCAAAAATACTCCATAATAGTTCTCTAACCTATTTAAGACTTAAACATTTAACTGCAACTTAAAACTTAACTAAAAGCATTTAAAAATAAAAAATTTAAACTAAATTTTGTAAAGCAAATTGTGCTTAAACGGCTCAATTAATTAAAAAATATTATTTGATAATTTTTTAATTAAATTAACTTTTGTTGATTCAAAAACTTCAAATCCAACTTCTCACTTGTTTTCTAATTAATTCAAGCTTTTTAAACTCAAATCCTTTTTTTTTCAAAAATTAATTTATATACAAACTAGAAACTTTTTACTTCATACTGAAAATACTTGGATTTTGTGGAAAATCGCAATTTTTGACTTTTGGGTTTTATTAAAAAACCATTAATATAAGTTAAATAGCTACTAATTAAGCTATAAGTTGCATGTTTAAAGTCTAAATACCAATTTTCAGTATCACAAGTTATATCTATTAAGAAATAAAAATTGTTAGACATTATTCTTCAATTGTGAAAGATTTACAAAATAGCCAACTCATCACTGAATATATTTGTATTAAAATTATAATTGTAGATATTCAAATAGAAAACCATTTAAGTTTTGCATACTCTTACTTTGTACATAAGGAACAATAAAAAATCAAATTGTCTTTAAATGTATGTGCGTGGATCCGCTTGTATGGCGACGATCCTCCTTACGTACCAAATACATAAATAAATAAATAAATAAAAACACTTAATCAGGCGAAATGTTGAATAAATGCACTGAAACAATGGGACGGTGGGCAGTTTAAACAGGCACGTAGCATCATCTGCAAAAGAACGTGTCTGAATAGACATTTTTATATATTATCACCTGACGTAAGCATTCACGTGGATAATATAATTAAAAAAATATTAATAAATCAACACATTTGTGCATTTAAATCGCTAAATTATCTTTCAAAAAATGTTGAAGCGAGAATTAATTTAAATTAATAATATTAACATAATTTTATGCAATTAGAGCTAGAGGTAATAGACTGAAAAAATGATTAATTAGATCGTTTATATAATTATTAATTTGCAAAGCTTTGATTGCAATAATAATTTTTTTATTGGTATTTCTTCATCATGTTATGATAAAGCTATAAACATTTAAATATAAAAAATAAACGGCCAATTTGGCGACGGTAATACGAGAACCGGCAGTAAAAATAACTAAAATATCTCCTTACATGAGGTAGATATACCGCGTTTTATAGCGTAAAACGATAATCGCTTAGATCCCATCTAAATCTTCCGCATTAGTTTGAAAGAAAATAAAAGAAATTTTAGTTGAATCTGTTTAAGTTTAGGCTTTAATATTTTAATATAGACCACCCTGCTAAACATTTGCTAAAATTAATGACATCAACAGTTTTAACAATATCATTACAACTACGTCTAATTAATCCAATTTCATTGGAAAACCTATCACATTACCAATCTGCATAATTTAATTGGAGACCCTAAGGCCGAACAGGCGACGAACCCAACTTATGTAACGTTTGATCTTTGTTTAATTGACTAATTTGTTACTCTATACGTTACTTGTAATATCAACAAGAATGTATCTAAGGTACTTTAAAGCTCATATAATAATATTATGCAACTGCTGAGTTGGTGACTTTAAATGAGGCAAAGTTTTTGTCAGACTATCAATTCATGGGCTTTATCGATTTCTGAAAATAATATCAAGTTACAGACGTTATTTGCATGTAATGTTAATTAAATGATTACGTTTTAAATTATTTTATTTGTTAATAATTATTGTGCAAATGTTTTGTATTTATATTGAATTAATTGAAACACGTGCATAGATTTGTTATCTATAAAATTGATATGACATGGCCACAAATGGTTTAAAATTTGCTGTCATTTATATTTGTTAAATTTCTATTTTTACTTGAGTTTGTGTTTATACAATCAACATTCTATTAATGTTAAATTAAAAATAATTTTTTGTAGTTTATAAACAAGACTAACATTTAAATAATAATTAACAATTTGATGATACTTCATAAATAACTAATTTAAAAAATAAAAAAACTAACCTTCAGCTAGGCAGTTCAAATTTAAAAATAAATTGCTATATTGTTTTATTAAATATCGCAAGAACATGTGACAATAATTTGTTACGTAAAACTAAAAAATGAGCAGAAAACCTAATATATAGAGCAAAAAACTATCTATTAATACACCAATTTAGCGCACAATAAATGTAATAAAAATTGGCTATTTTAATCAAAAATAAAAATTGTTATTTTCTACAGCATTGGATTGTTATATTTTTTTAACATTTAACCTGTAATCTATAGTATTCTACAAACTTATTTTTAAAATTTAGTTTAATTAATTATGAGTAATAAGCCATAAAAACAGCAATAAAATATATTAACAAACAGACGGACACAGAGTGGCACAAAATATCTGGCTCTAAGCCGGCACTTTATGCATTTCTATTCTATTTGATTTAATTTGAAAATTTTAAATGTTTTATGACTGAATTTACCTAATTTTGATTTTTTATGAGAGAATTTTGTATTTTTTGACAATATTTTGACTTTTGATTTTTTTAAACAAAACTAGATTTTTTAACTTTTTAATTTTTTTTTTGCAGTTTTTTAATATTTATTTATTATTTATACAAGGATTTTTCTATTTTTGACTTTTTATTAATAGTTTCAATTTTAACAGTTCATGGAAAAATTGTGCACTTTTGACAATATTTTTACACTTTATGGCTGAATTTTGGACAGTTTATAAATAAAATTTTGTTTTTTTTTGGCAATTTATGACCGAAATTTAAATCTTTCTGACAATATTTTGATATTTCATAGACTATTTTTGCACTTTTATGGTATTTAACACGTTTTTAACAATTTATGGCCAGATTTTGGTGCTTTCTAACAATATTTTACTGTTTTATGACCAGAATGTGCTTTTTTTTATTTTTTATGGTAGAATTTTGCACTTTTTAACAGTTTATAGGCAAATTTTATTACTTTCAAACAATATTTTGATATTAACAAACCAAAACTTGCTATTTTTAAAATTTATTGTTTAAAATTATCTAATTTTTAATAGTTTTTAGCCGGTTTTTTTTTTCTAACAAATACTTTTATGTTGCAATACTTTTTAAATTTAATGCACAAATTTTTGCACTTTTCAACTGTTTATAGTCAAATTTAACAATATCTTTAGCCATTTTTAAAATAATATAAAAATCTGTTTACTTATACAATAGTTTCTGTCCATACTTTGGAAATTTCTGAGAATTGATTTTAATTTCTACGTCAAATTTAGCTATTTTTGATATTATATTAACAAAATTTTGCATTTTCAACTTATTTTTTTAAGTTTTATGATTTTTTTTTAAATTTTTAACAGTTTATAGCCGGATTTTGACAATATTCTAATGTTTCAAGACAAAAGTTTAATACTTTTAACATTTTATAAATAGAATTTTACATGTTTGAATCGTTTTTAGCCGGATTATGGCTGAAATTCTATGAATAAAATTTTGCATTTTTGTCAATTTATGAGCGGATTTTAATTCTTTCTAACAGTATTTTATTAAATTATAGTTTATTTTTGCAATTTTATTATTTTTTATTATTTTTTTAATGGTTTATGGCCGGATTTTGATGCTATCTAACAGAATTTTACTATTTCAGAATCGGATTTTGTTATTTTTGACTTTTTATGATAAAATTTTGCACTTTTTGACAATTTATGATTAAAGTTTTGATAATTCATAAAAAGAGTTTTGCACTTTTCAATAATTTATAGCTGAATTTTGTTATATTAAAACAATATTTTGATGTTCCAAGACTAAATTTTATTATTAAAAATTTTTAATTTTTAGTTTCTCGTCGGATTTTGTTAATTTCTAACAATATTTTTATATTGCCATATTTTTAAAATTTATTGCATAAAACTTTGTACTTTTTAACTATTTATGGTTAAATTTCTACGTCAAATTTAGCTATTTTTAACATTATGTTAACAAAATTTTGCATTTTTAACCGATTTCGGCAATATAATACTTTGATTTTGCTATTTTTTAGATTTTCTAAATTATTTTTACAATTTTTAACAGTTAATATTTTGACCTTTTAAGACAAAATTTTTATATATAGAATTTTCCAGTTTTCAACTGTTTTTGGCCGGATTATGGCTAAACATTGCTATTTTAAACATTCTATAAATAAAATGTTGCTTTTTTTGTCAATTTATAACCAGATGTTAAATCTTTTTGACAATATTTTGATATTTTATAGTCTATTTTTGCAATTTTTTAATTTTTGTATTAACTTTTTAACAGTTTAAGGCCAAATTTTTGTGTTTATTAACAATATTTGACCAAATTTTAAATTTTCCTGAAATAATTTTGATATTTCATAGTCTATTTTTGCAATTTTATGATTTTTTTTAACACTTATTTAACAGTTTATGGCCAGATTTTGGTGCTTTCTAACACTATTTTATTCTTTCATGGCCAATTTTGTTATTTTTGATTTTTTATAATAGAATTTTGCACTTTTTAAAAGTTCATGACTAAATTTTTAATATTCCATAAAAGAAATTTTGTACTTTTCAATAATTTATAGCTAAGTTTTGCTATTTTCAAATGTTTCAAGACAAAATTTTGCTATTTTTGAAATTTTATGATTAAATTTTTTTATTTGTTAATATAGTTTTTAGAAGGATTTTGTTACTTTTTAACAATATTTTTATGGTGCACTATTTTTGAAATTTAATGCTTAAAATTTTGCACTTTTCAACCATTTATGGCCAAATTTAGTTTTTTCTAACAATATTTTTGTTATTTTATTGTTATATTTTGCTCATTATAAAATTATATGATTTTTTTTTACTTTTACAATAGTTTATAGCCTGATTTTGGTCATTTCTGACAATTGTTTAAAATTTCTACGTCAAATATATGTATCTATTTTTGACATTATATTGACAAAATTTTTATTTGATTTTAAAATTTTATCATTCTTTTTGCAATTTTCAGCAGTTTATAGCTGGACTTTGATGTTTTTTTGACAAAATTTCAATATTTTTAACATTTAATAAAAAGAATTTTACATGGTTCAACCGTTTTTGGCCGGATTATTGTTAGACTTTGCTATTTTGGACATTCTATGAATAGAATTTTACCTTTTCTGTTAATTTATGACCGGATTTTAAATTTTTCTAACAATATTTTGATATTTCATAGTCTATTTTTGCAATTTTATAATTTTTTAACACTTTTTCAACAGATTTTAGTTGTTTTTTAAAAATTCATGTCTAAATTTTTGAGATTCCATGAAAAAATTTGTGCACTTATCAATAGTTTATAGCTGAATTTATTCATTTTTTTAAATTCTTCAAATGCATTTAATTTTTTTTTGAAAATTACTTTATTTTAAAAATTGAGCATTTGACTAATTAACAACATGTAAAAAAAAATTAAATTAATTTTTCAAAAATTGTTCTTTCACTAGAAATATTGTAAAATAATATTTATGCAGATATTTTTAAAATTTTAAAATGCATTACAGTTTTTTTTTTAATTAATCTAATTTTAAAAAAGAAACAAGCAACTCATTGACAACTTGTAAAAGAAATTTTAAATTAATTTTTCAAAAATTCTTGCCTTAATAGCATTTTTTGTAAAAATTATGCATTTTTTTGAAATTTTTTAAAATGCATTAAATTTTTTTGAAAATTACCAAATTTTGAAAATGAAGCAAACAACTTATTAACTACTTGTAAAAAAAAAATTAAATTAATTTTTTGAAAATTGTTGCTTTCACAAAAATTTTTGTAAAATTAAAATTCAGCATTTTTAGAAAATTCTTAAAATGCATTTAACATTTTTTGAAAATTTCTTAATTTTAAAAATTGAACAAGCAACTTATTAACAAGCTGGGAAAAAAACTTTGAATCATTTTTTCAAAAATAGTTGCTTTGATACCAATTTTTGTAAAATTTAATTTAAGCATTTTTAAAAAATTCTTAAAATGCATTGAGAATTTTTTTAAAAATTTTCAATTTTAAAAAATTTTTAATCAACTCATTGACAACCAGTGAAAAAAAATTTTGATTTAATTTTTTAAATATTGTTGCTTTAATAGCAATTTTTGTTAATTAAAAATTGAGCATTTTTAAAAAATTGTTAAAATGCATTTAATTTTTTTTAAATACTAAATTTTGGAAATTAAGCATGCAACCTATATTAAACTTGTGTAAGAAATTTTAAATAATTTTTTCAAAAATTGTTTTTTGATTGCAATTTTTGTAAAACTGAAATAAAGCATTTTTTGAAAATTCTTAAAACGCATTAAAATTTTTTTGATATTTACGTAAATTTGAAAATTGAGCAAGCAATTTATTAACAACTTGTGTAAAAAAAAATAAAACAATTTTTCAAAAATTGTTGCTTTAGAAGCAATTTTTGCAAAATAAAATTTTCATTTTTTGAAAATTCTTAAAATGCATTTAATTTTTTTTGAAAATTACTTAATTTTAAAAATTAAGCTAGCAGCTTAATAACTATTTGTGTAAGAATATTAAATTATTTTAAAAAAATTGTTGCTTTAATAGCAATTTTTTTTAAATGTATTTTATGCATTATTTAAAAATTCTTAAAATGCATCAACTTATACCAAAAATAAAAACATTTATAGAAAAAATGTATTGTATTGTTTACTTTTCCATACACCACTATACTAAAAAAGATCATTCCAATCAAAACTACTCATTCGTTATTAGAATATAGGTGTTGACCTTTTGACAAACGTCAGAAATCACTTAATCACAAAAGAAGGTAACAATCCAATTTCTTGATAACTAACACTTGGGTGGGTGGTTGGGCCACTCCAATCAAAACTACTGATTCGGTATCATGTTATGGAGTGTCCCACCCACCCACCCAAGTGTCCGCTTTCAAGAAGTTAGTTGTTGATCTCTCGACGAACGTAAAAAATCACTTAATCACAAGAGAAGGTTGTGATTCAATCTTTTGATAACAAACACTTGGGTGGGTAGGTGGGCCACTTCAATTAAAACTACTGACTTGTTATCATATTATGGAGTATCTCACCCACCCACCCAAGTGTCCGCCTTCAAGAAGTTGGTTGTTGATTTCTTGACGATCGTAAAAAATCACTTAATCACAAGAAACGGTTGTGATCTAATCTTTTGATAACAAAAACACTTGGGTGGGTGGGTGGGCTACTCCTATCAAAACTACTGATTTGCTATTATGCTTTAAAGTGTCCCACCCACCCACCTAAGTGTTTGTCATCAAAAAATTGGATGTTGACATCTCAACAAATAATAGAAATCACTAAATCACAAGTAAAAATTGTGATCTTATCTTATGGTAGCTACATTAGAGTGGGTGGGTGGACCATTCCAATCAAAACTACTGACACGTTATCATGCTATGGATTATCTTCTCCACCTACCCAAGTGTCCGTCATCAAGAAGATGGATGTTTACCTCTTGAAAAACGTCAAAAATCACTTAATCACAAGAAAAGATCGTCATCCAATGTTTTGAAACTAACATTTGGGTAGATAAGTGGGCCACTTCAATAAAAACTTCTGATTTTTTATTAAAATAAGGAGTAACTCACCCATGTGTCCAAAATCACTTAATTACAAGAAAAGGTTGTGCTCCAATCTCTTGATAACTAACATCTGGGTGGGTAGCTGGGCCACTCCAATTAAAACTACTGATTTGTTATCAAGATATGAAGTGTCCTACCCACCCACCCAAGTGTTCGTCGTCAAGAAACTCAATACTTTACTTCTCTGCAAGCATTAGAAGTAATTTTATCACAAGAAAAGATCGTGATCTAAACATTTTCTAAGAAAGTTTAGTTATTACAAAAAATTTATTAAAAATTGATCAAAAAACTTAATAAAATAAAGAGAAAAGCAATGAAATTTGCATTTATTTGCCCTTAACATATATTAAAATAAACACCAAAAAATATTTTACAATATCAAACAATAAATGCACAGAAATTTCATTTATTGCATGTAATTTGCACAAAAAAAAACCTATTACTTGCTCATCAAACTTATTAAAATTTGCACAAAAAACGTAAATCATTTTTATTATTCTACAATATAACAGTAAAAACACAGAATTTTTATTTATGACGTACAACTTGCACAAAAAACTATTTACTTCTAAAAATAAATAACAAATTATTGCATTTCATATTGTATAAAATTTGCACACAAAACTGCACAAAAAACTAATTTTTAAACAAATTTAATCTAAAACGACTCAAAAAATTGTTTAAAAATTGAATTTTTGTTCCAAATTTGATAAAAAATAAAGCAAAAAGCAACAAATTGCATAACATTTGCACAAAAAACCTATTTACTTCATATAATCCATGACAAATTGCACAAAAAACTTAACTATTACACAAAATTTGACTTATTTTAATTTAAAATCTCTATTGTTGCACAAAAATAATACAAAAAAACTATTTATTGTATGAAATTTGCACAAAAATTAACCAAAATTATTATTATTTTTTTTTAATTTAAGGCAACTTTATTTGTTGCGTAAAAAAACTATTAACTTCATAAAATATATGATAAGTTGCACAGAAAACTCATTTATTACACAAAACTTGACTGTAACTGATTAGAAAGTTCAATTGTTGCACAAAAGCGGTACATAAAAGTAATTTATTGTATGAAATTTGCACGCAAAATAAACAAAAATGCACAAAAATCTAAAATTTATAGCACAAATAGGGGTTGTACGCATTGTTTTATGTAATGAATTTCTTGTGCAATTTTTATACTCTAAACAGGTTTTTTGTACAATTTTTGGACTACTTTATGCAAGAAATGGGTTTTCTGTGCAATTCTTTATACATATTATGCAATGATTTATAGATTAATGTATGTATAAATAGTTTTTCGGAAAGTTTTTTGATAAATTTTGTATAATAAATATGTTTTTTGAATAATTTTGTACTATAAACGGAGTTTTAAACTACTTTATTCAATAAATGGGTTGCCTGAGCAATTTTTGATGCAATAAATGCACAATTGTATAATTCTTTATGGTTTTTTGAGCAAGTTTTGCATTATTTTATGTTAAAATAAGTTTTCTGGGCGGCGTTTGATTAATTTTATGCAAAAATTAGTTTTTTGTGGATTTTTTTAATGAATTTATTAGCACAAATGCATTTTGCACAATTTTATGTAATAAATGTGCAATTTTTATTTATTTTTTCACTATAAACAGTTTTTTTGTGCAATTTTTAGACTATTTTATGCAGAAAATGGTTTTTTGTAGAACTCTGGATGCATTTTATGCAATATTGTATCAAAAAAAGGTTTTTAAATAGTTTTTCTGAAAGTTTTTTGTTAAATTTTGAACAATGAATAAGTTTTTTGAATCAATTTGTACCATAAATGGGGTTTTGAACTACTTTATTTAATAAATATGTTGCTTGCGCAATTTTTGATGAGTTTTATGAAATTAATAAAAAATTGTATAAAAGTTTTGATAATTTTACTGGAACAAATAAGTTTTTTGAGCAATTTTTGCATTATGTTATGTAAAAATTAAAATTGCTGGGCAGTTTTTGATTAATTTTATGCAATAAAGGGTTTCTTTGTAGTTTTTTTTATAAATTTAATAGCACAAATGGGGTTATTACGCAATTTTGCACTGTTTTATGTAATAAATGTACTATTTCTAGTCACTATAAACAGGTTTTTTGAACAATTTTTGGACTATTTTATGCAAGAAATGTTTTTTTGTGCAATTCTTGATACACTTTATGCAATATTGTAACAAAAGAAGTTTTTTTTGTTAGATTCTTAGATTATTGAATGTAATAATCAGTTTTTCTGAGAGCTTTTTGATAAGTTTTTTACAATAAATTAGTTTTGAACTACTTTATTCAATAAATAGGTTGCCTGAGCGGTTTTTAATAAAATAAATGCAAAATTGTATTGTACTTTTTATAGTTTTCTAAGCAAATTTTGCATTAATTAATGTAAAAAATAAGTTTTCTGGGTGGTTTTTAATTAATTTTATTCAACAAAAGGTTTCTCTGTGGATTTTTTTATGAACTTAATAGCACAAATGGGATTTTTAATAATTTTTTAACTATAAACGGCTTTTTTGAACAATTTTTCTACTATTTTATGCATAAATTGGACATAAAACATCAAAAATAGCAAAACTAATCTTGAAACATTAAAAATTGTTAGAAAACAACAAAAATTGGTTATAAATTGTTTAAACATTGCAAAAATCCGGCTATAAAATATCAAAATTAACTAAATCCGTCCATAATCTGTCAAAAAATGCAAAATTTAATTTATAGAATGTTAAAATAGCAAAATCCACCCAAAAAGTATGAAAATATTTTAAGAAAACACTAAAATTTGTTCATAAACTGTAAAAAATGCAAAAATTCATTTATAAAAAGTAAAAAATGACAAAGTTTAGTCATAATATATTAAAACAACCAACAAACCACACTTTTTTTTAAATCTGGTACAAAAAATATTAGCTTACAATAAGTGAGACACATTTATTTATGAGCACAAGAAAAGTTGCAACTCAAGTTTTTGTCCAAAATTTTTAGCTATGCTTCATAGACTATGAAATAACTTTTTGTGAAGTATAGCACTTGTTAAGATGCTTAAAAAAACAGATAAAAAAATAAATAGTTTATAAAAAATCTATAACAATAATTAAATAAAGCCTACGTTCATAAATGGACAATAATGAAAAAAAATAATTTTTTTCTAAATTTTAAGTTCTTGCTGATCTGAATTTTATTCAATAAATTGTATTCCCATAATAACATTCCAAACTATATACAAATTAATTAACATATTTTATTGATGTATGAACTTTTAAATCGATATTTTATCTAAAACAACAAAAAAAACTAAATTAATTAAAACAATAATAAATTTAAATAATAAATTTGCATAAAATATTAATTAAACATTTCGTAAATGGCAGATCAACTTTCCATTGTACGCTTATTATTATGGCAGCTTCAGATATGTTTGTACTTTTTTATTAATATGTTATGCGTGGTGTAATTTTTATTTTATTGTTTAGCTACTTCGGTTGTCTGTTTGCTGTCAGTTATAAGAGTAGACGGTTAGTTAATTGGAGATGACATTTGAACAGACTCTACGTCTAAATCGGCTTTGATCCGTCCGTGGATTTAGAAGACGTTTTAATGACCCCCCGCGGCATGATGCATCAATCGCAAAAAATATACATAACAGTGAAGCAGATAATAAATTAAATAAATTAATTTACAAAAATTTCTTACCAAATCTTTTGTATAAAGAAGAAAGGACCTCACCTAAAACAAAAAAAATCTGTTAATTAAATGAATACAAAATTTAATTAAACAATCACCTTCTAAACCCATTACAAGCACGGACAAATCAGCAAATTAATTAAATCCGTTGAAAAGGCATTAGGCACGATTGAATAGTAAATTGATTAATGAAGAGCACCGTTGTCCCCGCAGCAGGTAATCGAGCATTAAAAGTCGCGGTTCTTGGGGCGATATCAACCCATAAATAACGACATCATGAGCGCTTACTGAGAGCAACCTTTTTAATTAGAGCCCCATAGTGGTAGGTAGGTAGGTGTTTTACTGTGAACCTAATGGATGTATATAGTCGGTCTCGCGTGGTTTGTGCCTCATTAGATTGGTCACGTGCCAACCTTTGACCTGTGCTAGGTGACGTCACTCCCCAGATTACACCACCTGCAGCTAGAGAAGGCACGCTGTTGTGTGCACCGGCACAGAACACGACCGTTGCGGTATACCCTCACCAATGCTTTACGATCTATATTAACTAATATTGTGCCGGCAAAACGTTTTCCTTACTCGAAAAGGTCACCAATCGATACGAAACCTATGGCACATTCTTAATAAACACGTGTCGCCTATTGCCTATTACCAACTATTCATACAAGAATGCTAAATGCAATTAGGGCATACCAACAATGAATTCCATATTTGGAGTATTTTATATTCATGGAAATTTGCAAATACACCACATAAAATTAATGAGTCACTAAAATGTTCATTCTTTTATCTTGTTATTATTAACAAAGAGGAATAAGCGTGCTCCAAGGCATCTATTGCATAGTAAAAACAAAAGAATTATTTATAATATATTTTATTTCATCCAGAAATGTGTAATCGCAACTTTACAACCGCCAAGTAATAGTCTACGTAATAGTTAGGACATGCAAAACTAGCAATTTTGCTATACAGTAAATATAGTATACCCGCATTCTTCAAGCCAATTAATGTATGAGTACAAATAAATTTATATATTACTAACAGTAATTCAATCAATTTTAAATGACTTCATTCTATAAGCGTCAGTAGCATTTGCTAATAAAAAATGTTTTCATACCATTTCTATTTTCGGTTTACTAATTTACTACAAATTTGTCGCTCTCTCCCTGCACCATATTTGAAATATCGTAAATTATTATTATAACAGTATTAACAATAGCTTTTTAGCCACTTTAGGTTTTAGATTTTTCTAGATGCAAGGTAATTGTGTCTACATATTTAACAAATTCTTGAAAAAATGATTTAAAATTAAACTTTGCTCGGACCTTTTGAGAAGTTGTTTATACGTAACTGGTTAATGGTTTTTATCTTTAAACAATGGATTTATGTATAATCCGTGAGGTCATAGGGTAAAATCTGATATGATCAAGGTTTGCTTTATGTTCTGTCATTATTGTTGTGAGTATTATTATTGTTACCCTCCATCTGGTTATATTGTTGATTTTAAAATGCAATTATGAAAAAATATTGATAAACTACTTTTGACAATTTACTAAAAATAAAAGTAGAAAAGATGTGTGAACATATGAAGTACTATTTAGTACTAATAATGACTTAAAATAGAACCAATTTTGCAGAAATTTAGTTTAATCAATGACACTAAAATTGTGTAAAGATTTAAAAAAAAAATGTATATATTTATAAATTCTAATTGGTACATTAGAAATTAATATTAGTTGGTACTAATAGTGGTCCATATAATGAGCATAAATTGTGATATATTGATCAATATTGGTACGGCCAGTTTTGCATAAACTTAGTTTAATTGATGAACCTAAAATTATGTTGAAAGCAAAATGATAATCTTATTTATTTATAAAATCCAATTGGTTCATTAGAAATAGATACTAGTTAATACTAATAGAGACCCATATTATGACCACAAATTGTGCAATTTTGATCAAAATTGGTACGACCAAATTTGCAGAAATTTAGTTTAATTGATGACACTAAAATTATGTTAAGAGTTAAAAGATAATTTAATTTATTTATAATATTCAATGGGTGGATTAGAAATAGATACTAGTTAGTACTAATAGAGACTCATACAATGACTAAATATTGTGCAATTTTGATCAAAATTGGTACGACCAATATTGCAGAACTTTAGTTTAATCAATGACACTAAAATTATGTTAAGAGTTATATGATAATTTTTTTTATTTAAAAAATCTGATTGGATCATTTGAAATCAATAATAAATAGTACTTATAGAGACTCATATAATGACCACAAATTGTGCAAATTTGATCAAAATCGGTACGACCAGTTTTGCAAAAACTTATTTCAATTGATGACACTAAAATTATGTTAAAAAGTTTAATGATAATTTTATTTATTTATAAAATCCAATTGGTTAATTAGAAATAGATACTAGTTAGTACTGATAAAGACCCATATTATGACTACAAATTGTGCAATTTTAATCAAAATTGGTACGACCAGTTTTGCAAAAACTTAATTTAATTGATGACACTAAAATTATGTGATGATAATTTTATTTATTCATAAAATCCAATTGGTGCATTAAAAATAAGTACTATTTAGTACTAATAGAGACCCATATTATGACCACAAATTGTGCAATTTTGATCAAAATTGGTACGACCAATTTTGCAAATACTTTGTTTAATTAATGACTATAAAATTGTGTTACATAATAAACTTACATATTCATAAATTTTAAATATTAAATTTAAAAAAGGTACTATTTAAATACTATAAAATCCATTAAAATTTGTGCATTTTTAATAAAAATTAAAAAAAATTACATTTAAAGTAGTAGAGTATCAATCAAAATAATTAAACAAATATTTTAAATAATAAAAAAAAAAATTTGTTTTTATATTATAAAATTTGACAATTTTGACAGTTAAAGTAGTCATTATAAATTGTGCGTAGAAAGTTTGATCAAGTTTCATCGATTCGTTTTTATTTTAATCAAAATTTATCAATTTGGTGCTGAAAATAAATTATTTTTTTTTTAAATTTTCAAAAAATTGTTTGTAATTTGCAAATTATATTTTTGACATTTTTGGCATTTAAGGTAATTATTGTAATTATTGCACAGCAAATTTGATCAAATTTCATCGATTCGTTTTTGTTTTATTTAAGATTTAGCAATTAGTGCTCTAAAAATAATTACCAAAATTTTCAAAAATTAAAAAAAAATAGTTTAAAATCTCAGTTTATGATTTTAGTATTTTTAGCAGTTAAAGTACTTATTATAGATTGTGCATCGCAAATTTGATGAAAATTCATCGTTTCGTTTTTGTTTTATTCAAGATTTAGCAATTTGATTCTCAAAAAATAATTAACAAAAATTTTAAAAATTAAAAAAAAATAGTTTAAATTTGAAAATTTAATTTTTTACATTCTTAGAATTTTGAATAGTTATTATAGATTCTGCAGCGCAATTTTTATCAAATTTTATCGATTTGTTTTTGTTTTATTAAAGATTTAGTAATTTGATGCTCAAAAAAATAATAAACAAAAATTTCACAAACTATAAAAAAATATTTTTAATTTGCAAATTATGTTTTTGACATTTTTGGCATTTAAAATAGTCATAATAGATTGTGCATAACAAATTTGATCAATTTTGATCGATTCGTTTTTGTTTTATTCAAGATTTAGCAATTTGTTGCTCAAAATATAATAAACAAAATTTGTTTCAAAAAAATAGTTTAAATTTGCAATTTATATTTTTGACATTTTTGACATTTAAAGTAGTCAATATAGATTGTGCATAGCAAATTTTATTAAATTTTATCGATTTGTTTTTGGTTTATTCGAGATTTAGCGATTTGATGATAAAAAAATAATTAACAAAATTTCAAAAATTTCAAAAAAATAGTTTGAATTTGCAATTTATGTTTTTGGCCTTTTTGACATTCAAAGCAATTATTATAGATTGTGCATAGCAAATTTGATCAAAATTCATCGTATTATTTTTGTTTTAATCAAGATTTAGCGATTTGATCATAAAAAAATAATTAACAAAATTTCAAAAATTTCAAAAAAATAGTTTAAATTTGCAAATAAGTTGTTTGACTAATTTGGCATTTAAAGTAGTCACTTTAAATTGTGCATAGCAAATTTGATCAATTTTTATTGATTCGTTTTTGTTTTATTTAAGATTTAGCAATTTAATGCTCAAAAAATAATTACCATAATTTTCAAAAATTTCAAAAAAATAGTGTAAATTTTTTATTTATGTTGTTGGTATTTTTAACATTTAAAGTACTCATTATAAATTGTGCATCGCAAATTTGATAAAATTTTATCGATTTGTTTTTGTTTTATTCAAGATTTAGCAGTTTGATGCTCAAAATAAAATAAACAAAAAAATCAAAAACTTGCAAATTATATTTTAGATATTTTTGGCATTTAAAACAGTCATTGTAGATTGTGCACAGCAAATTTGATTGAATTTTATTGATTCAATTTTGTTTTATTCAAGATTTAGCAATTTGATGCTCAAAAAATAATTAACAAAAATTTCAAAAATTAAAAAAAAAATAGTTTAAATTTGCAAATTTAATTTTTGACATTCTTGGCATTTAAAAAAATCATTATAAATTGTGCATAACAAATTTGATTAATTTTTATCGATTCGTTTTTGTTTTATTCAAGATTTAGCAATTTGATACTTAAAATATAAAAAACAAAAATTTAAAAAAATTCAATATTTGCAAATAATTTTTTTGACAAACTTGGTATTAAAAGTAGTCTTTGTAAATTATGCATAGCAAATTTGATCAAATTTTATCGATTAGTTTTTGTTTTATTCAAGATTTGGAATTATTTACAAAAATTTCAGCAATTTAAAAAAAAATGAATAAAATTTTAATTTTTGTTTTTGGTATTTTTGGCAATCAAAGTAGTTATTATAGATTGCGTATAGCAAAATTGGTTACATTTTATTGATTCGTTTTTGTTTTATTCAAGATTTAGCAATTCTATGCTCAAAATATAATAAATATTTTTTTTTTAAATTTCAAAAAATAGTTTAAATTTGCAATTTATGTTTTTGACATTTTTGGCATTTAAAATGGTCATTTTAGATTGTGCATAGAAAAATTGATCAAATTTTATTAATTAGTTTTAGTTTTATTTAAGATTAATCAAATTAATGCTCAAAATATAATTAAAAATTGAAAAAAATAATTTAATTTGCAATTTTAATTTTTGGCATTTTTGGCATTTTAAGTAGTGATCATAGATTGCGCATAGCAAAATTAATCAAATTTTATCGATTTGTTTTTGTTTTATTCAAACATTATGCGTTTGATGCTAAAATATAATTTCAAAAAAATAAAAAAAAAAGTTTTTAATTTGCTAATTACTTTTTTGACATTTTTAGTATTTTAAGTAGTCATTATAGATAGTGCATAGCAAATTTGTTCAAATTTCATTGATTCGTTTTTGTTTTATTAAAGATTTTGCAATTTGAAGCTCAAAATATAATAAACAAATTAAAAAAAAAAATCGAAAAAATAGTTTGAATTTGCAATTTATGTTTTTCGCATTTTTGGCATTTAAAGTAGTCATTATAGATTGTGCATAGCAAATTTGATCAAATTTTATTGATTCGTTTTCATTTTATTCAAGATTTAGCGATTTGGCGCTTAAAAGTAATTAACAAATATTTCAAAAATTAGTTTAAATTTGCAGTTTATGTTTTTGAGATCTTTACATTTTAAGTAGTCATTGTAGATTGTGAGTAGCAAATTTGAACAAATTGTATCGATTCGTTTTTGTTTTATTTAAGATTTAACAAATTGATGCTCAAAAAATAATTAACAAAAATTTCAAATAATTCAAAAAAAATGTTTGAATTTGCATTGTTTTTGACATTTTTGGCGTTCAAAGTAGTTATTATAGATTGTGCATAGCAAATTTTATCAAATTATATTAATTCGTTTTTGTTTTATTCAAGATTTAGCAATTTGATGCTCAAAATATAATAAACAAAAATTTCAAAAAATTGAAAAAAATATTTTTAGTTTGCAAATTAATTTTTTGACTACTTTGGCAATTTAAGTAGTCATTGTAGATTGTGCATAGCAAATTTGATTAAATTTCATGAATTCGTTTTTATTTTATTCGAGATTTAGCAATTTGATGCTCAAAATATAAAAAACAAAAATTTCAAAAAACTGAAAAAAATATTTTTAATTTGCAAATTAATTTTTTGACTACTTTTGCAATTAAAGTAGTCATTGGAGATTGTGCATAGCAAATTTGATTAAATTTCATTGATTTGTTTTTGTTTTATTCGAGATTTAGCAATTTGATGCTCAAAATATAATAATCAAAAATTTCAAAAAATTGAAAAAAAATATTTTTAGTCTGCAAATTAATTTTTTGACTACTTTGGCAATTAAAGTAGTCATTGTAAATTGTGCATAGCAAATTTATCTAAACTTCTTTGATTCGTTTTTATTTTATTCGAGATTTAGCAATTTGATGCTCAAAAAAATTAACAAAAAATTTAAAAAATTAAAAAAAAAAAAGTTTAAATTTGCAAATTCTATTTTTGACATTATTGGCAATTAAAGTATTTATTGTAAATTGTGCATAGGAAATTTGATAAAATTTCATCGATTCGTTTTTGTTTTTTTCGAGATTTATCAATTCTAAACTCTAAATATAATAAATTAAATTTTTAAAAAATTGAAAAAAATAATTTATTTTGCCAATGAATTTTTTGACTACTTAGCATAAAAAGTAGTCATTGTAGATTGTACATAGCAAACTTGACAAAATTTCATAGATTTGATTTTGTTTTATTCAAGATTTAGCACATTGTGCTTCAAAAATAATTAACAAAAATTAAAAAAAAAAAGTTTTAATTTTAATTTATGTTTTTGGCATTTTTGGCATTTAAAGTAGTCAATATAGACTGTGCATAGCAAATTTTATCAAATTTTATCAATTCGTTTTAATTTTATTTAAGATTTAGCAATTTGAAGCTCAAAAAATAATTGATTAAAATTTCAAAAATTTCAAAAAAATAGATTAAAATTGCTTACCATATTTTTGACTTTTTTGGCATTTGAAGTAGTCGTTGTAGATTATGCATAGCAAATTTGATCAAATTTTATTTATTAATTTTTGTTTTATTCAAGATTTAGCAATTTGATGCTCAAAATATAATAAACAAAAATTTCAAAAAAATTAAAAAAAAATTTTTAGTTTGCAAATTAATTTTTTGACTTTTTTGACAAATAAAGTAGTCGATGTAGATTGTGCATAGCAAATTTGATTAAATTTCATCTATTCGTTTTTATTTTATTTGAGATTTAGCAATTTGATGCTCAAAATATAATAAACAAAAATTTCAAAAAATTGAAAAAAATATTTTTAGTTTGCAAATTAATTTTTTGACTACTTTGGCAATTTAAGTAGTCATTGTAGATTGTGTATAGCAAATTTGATTAAATTTCATCAATTCGTTTTTATTTTATTCGAGATTTAGCAATTTGGTCTCAAAAAATGATTTATAAAAATTTTCAAAAGATTCAAAAAAAATGTTTAAAATTTTAATTTATGTTTTTGGTATTTTTGGCAATTAAAGCAGTTATTATAGAATGCGTATAGCAAATTTGGTCACATTTTATTGATTCGTTTTTGTTTTATTCGAGATGTAGCAATTTTATGCTCAAATTATAATAAACAAAAATTTTAAAAAATTGAAAAAGATATTTTCAATTTGCAAATTCATATTTTTGACTACTTTGGCATTTAAAGTTGTCATTGTAGATTGTACATAGCAAATTTGATCAAATTTTATAGATTCAATTTTGTTTTATTCGAGATTTAGCACATTGTGCTCCAAAAATAATTAACAAAAATTAAAAAAAATAAAGATTAAATTTGCAATTTATGTTTTTGGCATTTTTGACATTTGAAGTAGTCATTTTAGATTGTGCATAGCAAATTTCATCAAATTTTATAAATTTGTTTTTGTTTTATTCAAGATTTAGCAGTTTGATGCTCAAAATATGATAAAAAAACAAAAATTTAAAAAAATATTTTAAAATTGCAATTTTAATTTTTTGACATTTTTGGCAGTTTGAGTAGTCATTATATATTGTGCATAGCAATTTTAATCAAATTTGATCAATTTGTTTTTGTTTTATTCAAGATTTTTCTATTTGATACTGAAATATAATTTCAAAAATTTTCAAAAATTTAAACAAAAAGTTTTTAGTTTGCTAATTATTTTTTTGACATTTTTGGAATTTGAAGTAATGATTGTAAATTATGCATAGCAAGTTTGATCAAATTTTATCGATTCGTTTTTGTTTTGTTTAAGATTTAGCGTTTCAATACTCAAAATATAATTTCAAAAAATTTCAAAAATAAAAAAATTGGAAAAACTAAAAAAATTGCTGGTCAAATTTTATTAATAATTGAATTAATTTATTGTTTTTGCGTAAAATATTGAATTTTTATTCAATTTTATCAAATTTTGTAATGTAGCTTGATTTTTTGCCAAAACAAGCCAAATTTTTGCTTAACTAAGCAAATTGCTCTTTATTAACCCAAATTTTATTTAAAAATAAATTTAATTAATAACAAAATTCATGTTTTTTTGTAAAATATTTGAATTTTTAATCAATTTTGTAACGTTTTGTAATGCAATTGCTAAATTTTATTTCAAATCATCTTTAACTGTTTACAAAAAAACAAAGTTTTGCTAAAAATGTTGTAGTTTTTAATTGCTTTTTACAACTTTTGTAACGTAATTGTTTGGCTATTTGCCAAAACAGGTTGGATTTTGTATAGATTATGTTATTGAGAATAAATAACTAAATTAATTAGTTTTCAAGATTAAATAGTTTTCAAAAAAAATTAAATGCATTTTCAAAATTTTCAAAAAATGCTTTTAGTTTTACAAAAATTGCTATTAACGCAACAATTTTTGAAAAATTAATTTAATTTTTTTTACACGGGTTGTTAATAAGTTGTTCGCTCAGTTTTTAAAATTAAAAAATTTAAAAAAAAATTAAATGCATTTTAAGAACATTCTAAAAATGCTTAATTTTAATTTTACAAAAATTGCTATTAAATCAACAATTTTTGAAAAACTGATTTAAAATTTTGTACAGAGATTGTCAATGAGTTGCTTGTTCAATTTTTAAAATTAAGTAATTTTCAGAAAAACTTAACAGCACATTAAGATTTTTCAAAAAATAAATAAATTATATTTTACAAAAATTGCTATAAAAGCAACAATTTTTAAAAAATTTATTCAAAGTTTCTTATACTAGTTGTTAATGAGTTGCTTGATCAATTTTTAAACATAAATAGTTTTCAAAAAAATTTAAAAGCATTTTAAAATTTTTTTAAAAATGCTTAACTTTAGTTTTACAAAACTTGCTATTAAAGCAACAATTTTTAAAAAAATATTTTAAAGTTTCTTACAGGAGTTGGTAATAAATTGTTTATTTAATTTATAAAATTAAGTAATTTTCAAAAAAGTTTAAGTGCATTTTAAGAATTTTCTAAAAATTTTTAATTTTAATTTTACATAAATTGCTACTAAAGCAACAATTTTTAAAGAAATATTTTAAAATTCTTTACTAATGTTGTTTTTAAGTTGTTTAATTAGTTTTAAAGATTAAGTAATTTAAAAAAAAAAATTAAATGCATTTTAGAAATTTTCAAAAAATGCTTGATTTTAGTTTTACAAAAATTGCTATTTAAGCAACAATTTTTGAAACACTGATCCAAAATTTCTTACACAGGTTGTCAATAAGTTGCTTGCTTAATTTTCAAAATTAAGTAATTTTCAAAACATTTTAAATGCATTTAAATTTTTTTCAAAAAATGCATCAACTTTATTTTACAAATATTGCTATTATAGCAACAATTTTTGAATAATTAATTCAAAATTTTGTACACGAGTTGTCCATAAGTTGCTTGCTCAATTTTTAAGATTGTGTAGTTTAAAAAAAATCTTAAATGCATTTTAAGAGTTTTTAAAAATGCATAAATTTTATTTTATAAAAATTGCTATTAAATTAACAATTTTTGAAAAATTGATTCAAATTTTTTTACACGGGTTGTTAATAAGTTGTTTAATCAATTTCATACATAAATAACTATTACTATTTTACCCTATATTATATTACAAGACATCAACAGTAGATAATAACACAAACCTTAAAGTTCTAAGTCATTTTCTGTTATTTACTACAAAGTTATATTAACAAGCATGTAAAATATATAAATTATTAAATTAATATAAAAACCAAATCAAATTCAACACATTTAAACAAGCAAATAAAATCACAATGCTTAATTATAATATGCGTGGAAAATATATAATCAATAAATTATAAATATTTTAAATAACCGTGACGATTTTTCTATCAAAATATTATATTTTTTATTAATCGTTGAAACAAAGCGTTGATATTTTATTGATATATGGTCCATCAGTAATTTTAATCGCCTCTTAAAACTGATCGCCACATAAAAAAAGCAAGCGATTCCGATAAATTTCGCGCTGTTTTAATGAGATATTGTTTATAAACGGCGTGGGGCGTGGGCGGATAATAAACGATGTCAATGCGACCACATCTATGGCGAATCGATTTGAATATATTGTAGTTCACTAGCTGACATTTTGCTATATGGAGATGTTAATTATCCGTCTATAATGAATACGTGTTGTAATTAATAATAATTATGAAAATTTTAATTTATTAGATACAATCATATACATATAATTATAAATTTTTACGCGTGCTAACTATTTTTTTTTTTGTAACTTTGCGCTTCTATTAAATAAATTGGTCAATTTATGAAAAATATATACTGGAAAGCAATAAACACACGTGGAGTAAACAATATAAATTTACGCGTAACAAACCTTTATGTAATCTGGATCGGGCTTTTATAATATCACTCATCTAGGATAAGCCACGCTCTCGAGGCTGAATAAATTTGAATAAACTAATCCAAAAAAATACCTCACTCATTGTCTCTATCCTATCAACAGATTAACCTTTCGAGTGGAATTTATGGACAGGAAAAAATCTTAAAATGTCGAAATTGTAATACTATTTTAAATAAAATCTATCCTATATTTCAACATTTTTTAAAATATTTTATTGCCAAAATAATAAATCTTATTGTTACTAAAAAGTTTCTCTTTCATTGATAACCAGTTTAATTTTCATTTCATTTTAACATAATTAAAAGTGCATTAATTGCAAATTTATTATTTAAAATCTTATTTTAAATGTAAAATAAAACTAGATAGATAATATTTCTTACCGAGAAGTAATATCATAAAAGATGCATTAATCTTATGCAACACTTACTTCAAATTAAATCTATAAGAAAGCAGAAATATCATTGTAAACAGAGAAAATTCAACTTAGAAAGTATCATATTATTGTAAGCTATAATTTTCAATCTACACATTGTAATTTTCGGACATCATTCTTATTTCTCATCGTAATAAAGACGTTACACCATCGTACCTTTATATATAAATTTTTTATTCCTTTTTGAAAAATAAAAAAATGCACACCGCATAAACGACAACAATACCGTTGCAACATCGTGTATTTTCAGATCTGATACGGTCGTTGTATGTATGAAACAACAAAATACGCGTTTTGTAGACCTTCATTCATCCCATTCAGGCGAGGGAAGACCCGAGAGAGATTGCTTTTAATAGGAAGTTGATAGAGTTGTGAGCCGAGTTGCATTGCCACATTTGAATGGCGAGATAAATTCTGGTCGTGTGTAGATGAAGAACGGGCATCAATTAAAATAAAAATGTATTTAAATAGAAGTACAGTTAGGGTTATTCATTCAGATTGTTCAGATCGACTATTTCATGCTCAACAGATTTGAATTTATAACTTGTGCATTGATATATTGCTTGTAGATTGTGAAAGGCAATTGATGATAATTAAAATATAATTACCGATATATTCTGCTGCATGCATCTCTACATACTTAGACACAATTAGATATTTCATTCATATTGCTTCAGCATAAGTGTTGAATGAATATTACATAAAATATATGTTTGCACAAAATTTTCTTTTAATATTATTTAAATTACTTATTTTAACGTTTAATTAAGTATATCTCAAAACTGATTGTAGTGTGGGTGATACATAACATAAATTTTAATTTAATTCTTAAACTTATTTAATACTTCTATTCAGTAGTCAGTAAATAAACACAGTAAGTGTATAAATTATTATAAGAAGCGTAATGACAATAATTAATTTCACTTTAAGTAATTTATTGCTCCCACACTTACAAAATCATAACTCTTTACTATAAGAATAAACGATTCCTTGTTTTGTCGAAGGCCCCGACGTAAATTAGCGATTATTGATTTGAGCGCGCCCAAGTTTCGCCCCCGTGAAACGCGTGGGTTTGGGTCACAGGTCAAACACGCTCGGGAACGTACCAAAAAACTATCACACACACACACACACATACTTAAAGACACACGATCGCAATCGAAAATATCAAACGAGAGAGGCAAAAAAGTAAATGGTAATGCACGGCGCTCCTAAGGCAGGATTACCTTGTAGGATAATACATTATGCGATTTGTAAATATTTGTGAATGAAATTTTTTTTTGGTACTTTTGGTTTAAAAAAACATATTTTTGTGGGTGTTTCAATTGAATACGTTTTGTTGTAGGTACTTATTTATTTAAATTTTATTTTAGATTAGTTGTTAAGTTATTTGTATAAAACATAATTCTTAATCAGCGTCGTTATGTGCAAAGCTGGAAATTAAAAAAAATAATTTTTTTTTCAAAAATTTACAAAAATTACTTTTAGTTTTTAAAATTAGTTTTGCATATTAATAAGCAATCTTTAAATTATATTTTGTAAAAATTTTGATTAAATAATTCAAAATTTGTAACGTTTATAAAAATTTTCAAAAAATACTTTTATTAATTAAAAATTTTTTTTGAGTTTTGCATTTTGTTAAGCAATGTCTATATTATGCTTTGTGTTTTTTATTTTTAAATATATCTCAAAAATTGTGTATTTTTTGACGTTATATACAAGTATTGAATTTATTAAAAAATCTTTTTTTTCAAATATTACAAAAAATAATTTTGATTTTTATAATTAATTTTTGATTGAATAATTAAACCGATAAACTTAACATTGCTTTACTCAAAAGCTAGATATTTTCCTGCTTTCTAAACAAATTTTATACAAGAAATAAGTATTTTGTGCAATTTCATAATCTAATTTTTGTGCAATTTTAAAGTTTTCTAAACAAATTTTATGCTGGAAATAAATTTTTCTAAGCTTTTTTTTATGCTATAAAAAATATTTTTCAGCAATTTATTTGTTATAAATGTTATTTTCATGCAATTTTTAAGGTTTTCTAACAAATTTTACGTTATAAATAGGTTTTTTGTGCCAACTTTAGTAAACTTTATGTGGAATGTGTAGTTTTTTAAAAAAATTTATGCTTAAAATATGTTTTTTGTGTTATTCTTGAAAATTTGCATGTTATAAGAATAATTTTTGTAGAAATTTGTAATGTTTTAAGCTAATATCATTGCATAATTAAGTTTTATTCTCCAAATTTAATCAGTTTTTTGTGTTAATGGTGATTTCTAATCAAATATTATACAATAAATAAGTTTTCTGAGCAATTTTCAAGTTTTTAATGTCACATTTGAGCAATTTTGTAGTGATTTTAGCAAATTTTAAGTAAAAAATCAATATAAGATATATAAAGAAGAGACGCAATGTCCTCTAATGAGACAGTTGTATTAAATAAAGTCATTAAGTCAGTTAGTATAAATAGTCATACACCCTTTAAAATATTCACTTTGAATTGTGGTGGTGAACAATGTTGACGAAGTAAGTTAAAAATCAATTATTAAGTTTAAATAAATAAAGCCATACTGATGAGAGGTAAACCTCGAAACGCGTCTATGGATGTTTTTTAGTTTAGAATATTTTTTCATAAATTTAATTTTTTAATGTTAAAAAATCAATTTTTAAACAAATTTTATGCAAGAAATAAGTTTTTTGTTCAATTTCAAGTAGCATTTGTGAATTTTAATTAAGTGTTAGGGTAAAAATATCTTTTTGTTATAGATTTTATGTGTTTTCTGCTTGAGTATTTACGTCATAAATGTCTTTTTTGTACAATATTGAGGATTTGGATGCAATGTTTATGTGAGTTTCGAGCGTAAGTCGTGCTGAAAATAAGTTTTTTTTAATGATTTTTATTTTATAAATAACGTTTCTTTGTAATGTTAAAATTTGTTGCAAAATTTAAACAATAAATGGGTTTTCTGAGTGAGTTTTGATCAATTTTAAGTAGTAAATGAGATTTCTATGTAAGCCTTAATCTAAAAATTAGTATTATCCGCTATTTTTATACTGGAAAAGAGTTTTCTATGCGGATTTTAAGTTTAAAACTTTTTTTTTAGCGCAAATTTTGCGTTTTTGCATTTTTTGCGTCAGTTTTAATGTGGTAAATCTAATTTTGAAGCAAATTTTATGCTGGAAATGAATTTTCTAAGCCAATTTAAAGAAGTTTTTTGCAAAATGTATAAAATTTTATGCTAAAGATATGCCAATTTTGATTTATTTTATGTGGAAAACATAATTTTTGATTCTGAATATAAAATTTTCTGATTATATTTTTTAAAAAGAATTTTGCGCATTTTTCATGTGCAATTCTTGAGGTTTTCTAACAAATCTTACGCTAAAAATGATTTTGTATTAAATTTTATTTAAGTACTGTGGTTTAAAAGTCATTTCTGTGCAGTGTTTGAAGCTAATTTTGTTGCATAAATACGTTTTATGCTTCAATTTTGATAATCTATGTTTTTATAATGCCACTTTTGTGCAATTTTAAGGTGTTCTTAAGCAAATTTTATTTGGCAAACATAATTTTCAAGAAAATTTTATTTTATAAATGAGTTTCTTGCAAAGTTTTATGTTTTAAATGTTTTTTCTTTGTAATTTTGAGGTTTTTTAAATTGCTCTAAATGTGCATTCGAATTGAGTTTCATAATGAAAATATTTTTTTGCATCAATTCTTATATGTATTTTGCGCATTTTTTATGTTAAAAATATTTTTTTGTAGAGTTTTTATATTATAAATGTTTTTTTGTACAATTTAAAGGTTTTGTATTCTAATTTCATTCTAAACATAGTTGTTTTGTCCACATATTGGTTAATTTTTTAAACTTATAAATCATTTTTTTTGCAATTTTGAGGTTTAGTTGCACATTTTGAGTTTTTGGAGTAATTTTTGATAAATTTCATTGTTAAAAAGCAAATTTTATGGTTTTTCTTTGCAATTTTGAAGTTTTATTGCAAATTGTATGCAATAAATGGGTTTTCTATGTCAGTTTTGATAAATTTCAAGTGGTAAATGTGATTTTCAACCAATTTTTATGTTAAAAATCAGTTTGCAGCACAACTTTTATGCAAAAAATGAATTTTTGTACTAATTTTGATACGTTACATTTGATAAAGATAATTTTCAAACAAATTTTATGCTAAAAATAATTCAAAATTAATTTTTGTACAAATCTGTAGTGTTTTAAGTTAATTGTATTGTATAAATAAGTTTGTTGCTCCAATTTTGATAAATTTTATATTTAAAGTGATTTCTAAGCAAATTTCATACTAGAAATAAGTTTTTAGTGTAATTTTTAAGTTTATAATGTTACTTTTGTTTAATTTTAAAGTATTCTAAGCTAATTTCATGTAGTAAAGATAGCTTTTAAGCAAATTTTATGCTATAAATTAGTATTTTGCATAATTTTTATAATACAAAAGTCTTTTCTGTGTAATTTTGAGGCTTTGGAAGCAAATTTATTGCTCTAAATGATTTTTTTGGCCAGTTTTGATAAATTTTAAGTGGCAAATGTAAATTCCAATTAAGTTTTATGCTAAACAAATGGAATTGCAATAATTTTATGTATTACAGGCATTTTTGAGCAAGCTTTATGCCAAATTTCATAATATAAATGGTTTTTTTGGGCACATAAAATTGATCAATAAGTTTATGTGTTAAAAGTAATTTAAAAACATATTTCTGATTAATTTTCATATTATATTATTTTGCAAGTGAAATAATTGCAATAAATAAATTTTCTGCATTAGTTTTGATGTGATTTTCAAGCAAATCTTACATGAAAATTGAGAAATTTAAACTGCATGCTTAAAAAAAAACTTAAATCTAAAAATGCTCTAAAGTATGGTTTGATCACTACGTGATATTGAGAGAACATGTGATGCAACAGACAAAAAAGGTTGAAAAAGCATTTGGGCTTATGCTTATGATCAGAGGTAACCCACTCCACTCCATGGGACATATAATATATACAAGAAATTGATATAGACAAAGCAACAAATAATGCCAATATGAATAGCAATAAGAATCACATCGGTAAGAACTAGTTTACATCAAAAATAATAACATCAAACAAGAAATAGCAAGCAGAATGAGAAAAACTAACAGAGAAAGCTTTTTGGGCTAAACTACTGATAAGATATTATTATGTGGGTTGATAGAAGACACGACAAAGTAAATTATTACAAATCACAATTTTTAACGGCCACGGGTTTAATGGAATACATCAAAAAAATATATTAAAAAAAAACGGACCAAAAAAGCCAAGAGAAAAAGAAGAAAACTAGAAAAGGGACCAATTGACTTTTAAAAAAAGATATCTCAAAAAATACATAAACTTGGCTATTATTGCAGAGCCAAATAAGTTTATGGCCAAAAACAACTCTAGCTGGATTGTGGATAAAAAACAAGTTGCAGTTATCTTTGTCCAATAGGGCAAAACTGTTGAAGCATCGGAAAAAACCGAGAAATCGGCAAGGGCAATAGCCAGAATTCTGTCAAACATCAATGAACCTAGGTCTAGTAAGAGGCAAATTATATATAGGAAATATTGACAATTCAACCATGCTGTATGCAGCATCAATAAGGCTTAAACATACAGAAGTACAAAAAGAAGAAAAAGAAAAACAAAAAAACGAAAACTATAAGACTGTGGGAAAGAGAATGGGCAGACAAAACGCAGATCTTTCAGTGGACCAAAAGGCTAATCCCAAACGTAGGGAAATAGACAGAAAGAAAGCACAAGGAGATAGGCTACCACATCACCCAGTTTCTTACTGAGCATGGGTGCTTTGCAGACTATCTCTATAAGTTTAAAATCTTAGATGACAAAAAGTCCAAATACTGCAACAAAGAAAATTTTGCTGAACATACTAACTTAAAATGCCAGCACTGAAATAAAAAATAGATAAGATAAGGCATTTGGCAACATCGTCAGCCACATGCTGGAAAATAGTACAAAGTGAAACCTGATAGCTGCAACTATACAAGATATAATCGGCAAAAAGGAAAATGACAAAAAGAAGTAAGATACAAAAAGACAGCTTTCCCAAAAAAAAGTACCAAAAAGTGATTTCTTGCAGATAGCCGAAGAAATTAGGGGAGGTTTTAGTGGGTATGGCTTTTTTGATCGAGTCCCACAAACCCAGGTAGACTGGCAGTGCATAAAGCATTTTTCTTCTTAAAAAAATAAACTTAGGTTAGGTTAGGTTAGATTAGATTTTTCCAAAAGTATATTAGTTGCATTAATAAAAAAACTTTAAAGTATATATAACCTATAATTTAAAATTTCTAGACTATTTCATGTCAATTTCTATTTTAAACCACTCATGGAAAACCTATCTGTCTTAAATTTTCTGCTTTAACAGATCAACTACTGGAGTTGCTAGTTTGCGTAAAATTGTTTTTTTGCTTTAAAGTGGGTTATTATGCTATTCTTTGAACACAAAAATTGTATGATTTTTTGATAAGTTTTTAAGTTAACAAAATTTTTAAGCAAATTTTATGCTAAAAATATGTTTTCTAAAATTTGTGCTGTAAAAATAGAATTTCTGTACAATTTTCTTGTTACAAACGACATTTTTGTAGATTCTTTCAAGCAAATTTTATGTTGAAAATAATTTTTTGAGCTAATTTGAAAAAGAAATTGGTAAAAATAATGGTTTTAAATGATAATTTTGATATATTTTATGTGGTAAACACTTCTGAGCAAAACTTATGATAAACATATGTTTTTTTGAGCAAATTTTGTGCAATTTTCTTATTATAAATTTTATTTTTTTGCTATTTTTAAGGTTTTCAAAGAAATTTTATGTTAAAAATGGTTTTTTCTGTGCAAATACTGGCAATTTTATGTTAAAAGTGTAGCTTTTAATCAAAGTTTATGTTAAAAACAAATTTTATGTGCCAATTTTGATAATTTACATGTAATAAACGTAATTCTTGAGCAAATATTATGCTAAAAATGAGTTTTCTATAAGATTTTTTTTTGTTATAAATGTAATTTTTGTGTAATTTTTAAGGTTTTCAACAAATCTTATGCAATGTATGGTTTTTTCTGTGCAATTTTAGTAATTTTTATTTGGGATCTGTAGTTGTTAAGCAAATTTTATGCTTAAAACAAGTGTTTAGTACTAGTTTTGATAGGTAGCATGTAATAAACTTAATTTATTAGCACATTTTTGACTAAAAATAGGTTTTTTGTGGGATTTTCTTTTCATAAATGTCATCTTTCTGCAATTTTTACTCAATAAATGGTATTTTTGTGACAATTTGAGTAAATTTCCTGTAGAGTGTATGATTATTGACAAAATTTAATGCTTGAAAAAAAATTCTAACAATTTTGATATAAATTGCATGTAATTTCCCACAAATTTTATTTTTTTTGTTAGTAAAAATAAAGTTTTTATGATAATTTTAATATATTTTTTAAAGTAAACATTTTTGATGATTAAGTATGTTTTTTTGGGCAAATTTTATGCAATAAAAGTGCAGTTTTCTTGTTAGAAATTTTATTTTTGTGCTATTTTTAAAGGTTTTGTACAAATTTTATGTTATAAATGGTTTTTCTGTGCAATTTTTGGTAAAATGTAGGAAATGTAGTTTTTAATCAATTTTTATAATTAAAAGAAGTTTTATGTGCTAATTTAGATCATTTACATATAATAAAATTAATTTTCAAGCAAATTTTATGCTAAAAATGAGTGATTTTTTTTTGTTATAAATAAATTTTTAAAGTTTTTTAACAAGTATTATGCTATAAATAGTTTTTTCTGTGCAAATTTTAGTAATTTTTATTTGCAATTTGTAGTTTTTAATCAAATTTTATGTTTATAATAAATTTTTGGTGCCAATTTTAATAAATTGCATGATTAATTTGATTTCTTAACAAAATTTAAACTTAAAAAGAGTTTCTTTGTGCCAATTTTGGTGAATTTCCTGTATAAAGTGATTTTTGGCCAACTTTTATCTTTAAAATAATTTTTTTGAGACAACTTTAATAAATTGCAAGTAATTTCTCAGAAAGTATTATGCTCAAAATAGTTTCCTTTTTTTAACGTGTTTTTTAAATTTATAACTTTTCTTTTGTGGTAATCTAAGCAAATTTTTAGTCGTACAGATTATTTACAAACAAATTTTATGCTAAAAATAAGTTTTTTGCATAATTTTTAAGTTTTATGAATTTTTTGAACACAAATTAATTAATTTGATGTGTAAAACATGATTTACAAGCGTATATTATGCAGAAAATAAGTTTTCTGCATACATTTTTGTATATTTTTAAGGTTTTTTAAAGAAATTTTATGTTTAAATGAATTTTTTATGATAATTTTGATATGGTAAACACTTTTGAGCAAATTGTATAATAAAAATATGTTTTTTTGAGCAATTTTAATGCAATAAAGAAAATTTTTGTGCAGTTTTCTTGTTACAAATTTAAATTTTGTGCTATTTTTAAAATTTTTAAACAATTGTTGTGCTATAAATGGTTTTTTCTGTTCAAACTTTAGTAAATTTTATGTGGGATGTGTAATTTTTAAGCAAATTTAATGCTTAAAACAAGTTTTCAGTACCAATTTTAATAAGCTGCGTGTAATAAACTTGATTTTTGAGCAAATTTTTGACCAAACATGCGTTTTTTTGTAATTTTTGAGCAATTTTTAAGGCGTGCTAACAAATCTTACGCAATAAATAGTTTTTATGTGCCAATTTTGGAAAATTTCTTGTGTTATGTGTGGTTTTAGACAAAATTTTATTTTTAAAATAAGTTATTTGTGCAAATTTTGATAAAGTGCATGTAATTTCATTATGCTAAAGTAGTTCTCTGTAAAATTGTCACAAAATAAAAATTAATTTTGTGCAAATTTAAAGTGTTCTAAGCTAATTTAGTCGCATAAATAGGTTTTAAGTTCAAAATTTGATAAGTTTTATGTGTTAATCAAGATTTATAATGTTTATTTTATGGTATCTAAGCAAAATAAGTTTTTTGCATGATTTTTTTGTCATATACGATTTTTTTGTACAATTTTAAGTTTAATATGTAAATTCCATAATTTAATTACATTTTTTAAACACATATTAATTAATTTCATCTGTTAAAAATACTTTACAAGCGTATTTCATGCTGAAAATAAGTTTTCTGCATAATTTTTTTTGTTACAAATGAAATTTTTGTGGATTTTTAAGATTTTTTAAGCAAATTTTATGTATAAAATGAGTTGTTTGCTCTAATTTGAACACTTTTGAGCAAATTTTATGATAAAGATATGCTTTTTTTGAGCAAATTTTATGCAATAAAAAAGATTTTTGAGTGGTTTTCTGTTATAAATGTCATTTGCGTGCAATTTTTTATTTATTCTACGTTGTTAACGGTTTTGTGCAAATTTTCTTAAATTTCATGTAGTGTGTTTGAATTTTAAGCAAATTTCATACTTAAAATAAGTTTTTTGTCTTAGTTTTGCTAAGTTACATGTTATAATTATAAAAGTAATTTTCAACCAAAATTCATGCTAAAAATAAGCTTTATGTAAGATTTTCTTGATATAAAAGTTGTGTTTGTGCAATTCTTAAAGTATTCTAACAAGTATTACACTAGAAATGATTTTTTGTGCCAAATTTGGAAACTTTTATATTGAATGAGTGGCATTTGAGCTAATTTTATGCTAAAAACAAATTTTTTGTGCCAATATTAATGAGTTGCATGTGATTTTTAAGCAAATGTCATAGTAAAATTAGTTTTTTGTAAGATTTTTACGTTATAAGATATATTATATTTTTTGGGCAAATTTAGAATGTTTTCATTTAATTTTATTGCTTAATTAGGTTTTATGCTTCAATTTTATTAAGTCTTATGTGTTGATAGTAGTTTTTAGATAAATTTCATAACGGAATAAGTTTTTTGCGTGATTTTTAAGTTTTTAATGTTTCTTTTGTGCAATTTTAAGGTAGTCTAAGCAAGTTTAGTGATAAAAATGATTTTGAAACTAATTTTATGCTAAAATTAAGTTTTCTGGTTAGTTTTTTTGCATTTAATGTTTTTTTTTGTACAATTTTTAAGTTATATATTGCCCACATGGTTAATTTTATGTGTTAAAAGTGATATACAAACGTATTTTATGAACATGATTTTTTTGTATAATTTCTATGCAATTTTAAGACTTTGTTGCAAAATTTATGGAATAAATAGATTACCCAAGTCAGTTTTAATAAATTTCAAGTTGAAAAATTTGAGTTTTAAGTAAATTTCATGCTAGAAAAAAGTTTTTTGCGCAATTTTTTGGTAACTTCCGAGAAAAAATCATGCTAAAAATGAGTTTTCTGTAAGATTTTTGCGTTATGAAAGTAATTTTTGTGCACATTTAAAATGTCCTATGCTAATTCTATTGCATAAATAGATTTTATGCGGCAATTTTAATGAGTTTTATGTTTTAAAAGTGATTTTTAGGCAAATTTTACACTGAAAATAAGTTTTCTAAGCAATTTTAAAGTTTATAATGTTACTTTTGTGCAATTTTGGTGTATTCTAAGCAAATTTTATGCTAAAAAAGAGTTTTCTGCAAAATCTATTTGTTATAAATGTATTTTTTGTTCAATTTTAAGGTTTTGTAATCAAATTTAATACTATAATTAAATTTTGATTAATTTTAAGTAGCAAATGTGAATTTCAATTGAGTTTTATAATGGAAATAATTTTTGTAGTACAAAATATATCACAAAATTTTTAATTAATTATAGAAAAAATAATATTGTTAATAACTGCATTTAACTGCATTTGTGTAAGCCTAATAAATATTTTTTTACAAAAAGTTTTGATTACTTCATCCGGTTAGCAATAACACTTAACAAATTGTCTGAAACATTGGTAAATTAAAAATATTTACACTCACTATTACATATTAAGTAATCCCATTTACCAATTCTCATTAGTAAAACTGTTAATAGTCTATTAACACTACCATTATTGTTATGGGAATACTCATCATTTTATCTACAACACAAATCTTTAAACTGCCAGAAAAAAAAAATTAGAAACTTTAAAAATCACTTGCGAAAGATGGATTTCGCACTAATTGCATAACATATAAAAACTATCCCTTCCTGTGCATCTCAGGATGTACTAATTAATTAATTTTAATTTAAAACTCTTAACGGATGTTTTAGTTTTTTTTTAGATGCGTAGAGAAAATGATTACGATTTTGCATATTGAAATGTAGTTCAATTCTAATTAATATAAAGAAAGGATTAAATTATATGTATAAAAAAGTTGATAATGAATATACGGCTTTTCACTTTCGTTTCAGCAAGGCAATGAAATAATGAAAGCATGCGGTCTCGTTTTACTTTCAAAATACTCGCTAAATAAAATTTAATCGGTCCTTGAAAAAATATGCAATTTTATTTGAATGCAATTACAATATGTGTTAAATTTATAATAAATCTTTTACAAAAGAGAAATATAAATTGTTCCGGTGATTTAATAATACATTCTTGTGGTTTATTATAGTTTGATATATTACATTACAGTTTCACTACTCCAACTATAATTATATATTTAAAATACCAAAAAGATTGTTGAACAATTTGCATGTTTTAACAGAAAGACGTAAATCGTGTCACAACCTCTCATTTTATTAAATACTCAACAAACAAAAAAAAATCAACCATTTAGAACAGAAAGCACAATGCATTAAAGTTCCCAAACATGCAACTAATTTCACATTTTCATATTTCGGACAACAGTAATTGCGATAAAAATGAAACGACATCTTAATTCATCAATTTGTAGAAACAAATAGTCGCATAAATTACCCAGCTATGATTTAATAACGAGCCCGTGCGTTGTTTCGGTCGCATTGAATTTTCGTGAGAATCTTCGAGGCGCGTGTTACACAACAAATGTGGGAAGTGGATCCGCGATTGTGTCTCTGTGTCGCATTGTTAACACACATACACATTAGATAGACAACAAGCAGGTCAAAATTTTTACAACATGCTAATTGTTTAGGGTTGAATTCAATTATAGTAGACCCCAAAAGACAATTAGATAGAAAGTATGCGATTTGCATGTTTGGGTAAAATTAGAAATTTGTATTAATGGGACGAAAAATGCGGTCTTGTGTTGTAGTCCATTTTTCAATGTGATTAACTGTAAAAGCCCAAGAGAAGCACTAAATTGGCCATCCGGCTGTTAATTAGAGTACAATCGGTGCATAATCCTGTCGTTAGTACCTTACTCGGCGATCACTAATCAGCGATACGTTTCTAATTAATCCTAATAAGAGTACGACACTCGTTGGGTGGCTTGCAGTTACTCGTAATGCAAGAAATTTATCTATATATAAATAACAGTTAATTATAAAATTAAATTAAAATAATACTCGTCAGCAGGGCACAATGCGCAAAGCATTAAGTGATTACCTTAAAAAGCAAACCGATTTCTAGATTTTAAACGATTGTTTGTCATCGATTTCGCCAACCGTGACGATATCTTCTGTCACTTTCGATATTTTTTCTATGCGGTATGCACCCAGATATCTCCATTAGGTATAGTTACCCATGCGCATAATACATCTCAACCAAAAAAAAAATTTGCAAAAAATAAACTAGATCGGAGAAAGAATAATTCAATTTAGATTTCTTCTGCTATTGAAAAATTATATCGTGTACGCCTAGTAAAGCGGATCGGTTTTCCTTATAAGATCACTAAAAAAATATGAATCTAATATATTAGCAAGGTTGTGGTTCGACCTTGCCTCTCTTTGACAAACCCGAGGGCACATCGGATGGCGGTAAATACCAATTCGACTGGTGAAACCATAAACTATGACACACTATATTATTATTATTATGACCAACACCTTTTAATGTTTGATGACAAACCACTTTCATTCTTTTTTTTATTATTGTATTTATATCTGTAACGGAACTATTTTAATTCAGGGATCTTTGAAGAATGTATTATTAGTTTTAAATGTTTATAGAATAATATATTATTAAATATTTACTTCCTAGACGATTTATATAAAACATTAATACATTTTGTTTAAAAAGTTATTGAGTGTGGTCTTTTTAGAAATACATACATTTTTTATTAAAACTATTTTAACATTGTCTATTCGCAACTTGTTGGGCTAAATCATCAAATGTAAAAAACCTCAATATTTTCTCGGCAAAATATTCTACTTTTAAGTGAGCTTAAAAAAAGGCCTTGCCCCAGTTCAATTTAGAGCTAGCACTAAAAATTAGGAATTAATTCTAAAACTGCAACTATCAACAGATTTTTACATCATTTTATACAACGTTTGGCAGTTTTCTGTAATACTTACAGTTTTGTACAGTATTTTTACATTTTTATGCAACAGTTTACCGTTTTCTGCAATGTTTTAATAAGAAAATCATGTAAGAAACTTTTTTCTAGCATAAATTTGATTCAAAATTATCTTCACAACATAAAATTTGCTCTAAACACCTCAATTTTAAAACAGAAAATATAAATATGCAATAAAATTAACATAAAACACACCAAATTTGTACAAAAATAACTTTTATAACATGAAAATCTAATAAAATACTCATTTTTGCATAAAGTCCACATTGAAACCAACTTCATCACATATAACTTCTTAAAATTGGTACAAAAAACTTATTGTAAGCATAAAATAACACTTACAACGGAAAAATTGTACAAAAATTATCATTTAAAACTTATCAAAACTTACGGCAAAAACTAATTGAATGCATAAAACTTGCAAGAAAACCTCAAAATTGTAAAAAAACTTATTTAAATAAAAAAAATTACGTTAAAAACTTAAACCAGCATAAATTACACATAAAATTAACAAACATGTGCACAAAAAACCAATTCTTAACATAAAATTTGCATACAAAACTTTAAAATTGTACAGAAAACGCACTTATGACTTAAAAACTATGCAAAACAATTAATTTTCAGCTTAAAATTCAATTAAACACTTAAAAATAATTGCAAAAAATTAACACAAAACTTAATTAAAATTTACATTTGCCATTCAAAATTTAATAAAACTAACGCAGAAAACTCTTTTATTGCATGAAAGGTGTTTGTAATTCACGTTTAACACATGAAATTAACCCATATGTGCCCAGAAACAACATTTATGACATAAAAACCATGCAGAAAACTCAGTTTTAACATAAAAATTGCCTAAAAATAATTTTTTTTAGAAAAAAGCTTGATTGGAATTTATATTTGCTAATTTAAATTCATCAAAACTGATGCAAAAAACTTTTTAAAGCATTAACTTTGCTTTTAACATCTCAAAATTACACAAAAAAAACATTTATAATATAAAAATCAATCAAAAAACTGATTTATAGCATAAAATCTGCTTAAAAACCATCTTTACTATATAAAATTAGCTTAGAATACCTTAAAATTGCACAGAAGTAACATTATAAAACTAAAAATTGCGCAGAAAACTTATTATTAGTATGAAATTTGCTTAAAATTTACTTTAAAACATAAAATTGATCAAAATTGGAACAGAAAACCTATTTATACATTGCATTTAGTTTGAAACATTCCAGATTTGTATTAAAAATACTTTTATAACATATAAATTTTACAAAAAACTCATTTTTTGCATAAATTTGCTCAAATATTACCTTTATCACATGCAACATATCAAAATTAGTACAAAAATCTAATTTTTAGCAAAAAAATTGTTTAGAAATCAGATTTACAACTTGAAATTTATTTAAACTGACTTAGAAAATCCCTTATTGCATACAATTTGCAGCAAAATTGCAAAAAAAAAACTATGAAATTTGCTTAAAGATCACATATACCACATAAAAATTACGCAAAAATTCCAAAATTTGCAGCAAAACCTTAAAATTGCAAAGAAAAGTTATTTATAATATAAAAATTATGCAGAAAATTTGATAAAATACGATTGTAAATCACGTTTAACCTATGAAACTAACCAATATGTGCGCAAAAAAACCAATTATAGCCCAAAATGTTCATACAAAACTTCAAAATTGTACAAAAAAAGCATTTTATAATATTAAAACTATACAGAAATTTTAGTTTTAGAATAAAAATTGCTTTTTACACGTAAGAATTGATGCAAAAGAAATTTTTAGTATAAAATTCAATTAGAATCTACATTTGCTACTTAAAATTGATCAAATTAGACGCAAAAAACTCATTTAGAGTATAAAATTTGCTTAGAAAACCTCAAAATTGCAGAGAAAATTTTGCAAGCTCATTTCTAGCATAAAATTTTCCTAAAAATCATTTTTGCTACATGACATTTGCTAAGAATACCTTAAAGTTGCACAAAATTGGCATTATAAACACATAAATTATCAAAATTGAAGCATAAAACCTATTTATGCAATAATTACCTCAAAACATTCCAAACTTGCACAAAACTAACTTGTTAACCACAGATCTTGCATCAAATTTACTAAAAAATTATTTTTAACATAAGATTTGTTAGAAAACCTTAAGAATAGCACAAGAAAAATGCACAAAATTCTATTTTAGAGCATATAATAAAAAAAAAATTACTTTTAGCATCAAAAACTCTATTTTTTACATAAAATAAATCAAATTGGCATATTTTTAGTATAAAATTTTACATATTTTGCAAAGAATTTTTCCAAATTAACTTAGAAATCTCATTTTTAGCATAAAATTTGCTTGAAAATCACTTTTATCACATTTAAATTATTAAAATTGGCACATAAATCTTGTTTTAAGCGTTAAAAATGATTAAAAACTACACTTCTTACATAAAATTTATTAGAATTTAGACAGAAAAAACCATTTATAGCATAAGATTTGTTGGAAAACTTTAAAAATAGCTCAAAAATAAAATTTATAACAAGAAATCTGCACAAAAATCTTTTTAAATTGCATAAAATTTGCTCAAAAAAACATATTTTTATTATAAAAGTTGCTCAAAAGTGTTTACCACATAAAATATATCAATATTATCACAAAAAACTTATTTATACTAAAAAGTTTCTTCAAATTAGCTCAAAAAAATTATATTCACCATAAAATTTGCTTAAAAAACCCCAAAAAGTCCACAAAAATGACGTTTGTAACAAAAAAATCCTGTTAAAATGTTTTAATAATGACATTTATATAAATTATTATATTAATTTGCACAAAAAATTTGTTTAAAAATTGTGTTAAATCTTCAAAAATATTGTTTTCAACATTTAATTTTAAATAATTTATCAAATCTGCCCAAAAATAAAATAAAATATAATAAAATTTGCATACAAAATCATAAAATGTACAAAAAACCATGCAAAAAACACATTTTTAGCATACAGTTTGCTCAAAAATGCCCGTAATATATAAAAAATTATGCAATTTTATTTGTGTTATTCTGATACGCAATTGGAAATTACATTTGCCACTTCAAATTTATCAAAACTGGCTCAGAAATTTCATTTATAGCATAAAATTTGATTTCAAAACTTCAAAATGACACAAAAAAGACATTTATAACATAAAAATTATACAATAAACTAATTATTAGTATAAAATTTGTTTAAAAGCTATCTTTACTACATAAAGTTTGCTTAAAATACCTTAAAATTACACAAATATAACATTATAAACTTAAAAATTGCACAGAAAACTTATTTTTAGTATGAAATTTGCTTAGTGATCACTTTTAAAACATGAAATTTATCAAAATTGGAGCAGAAAATCTATTTATACAATACAATTAGCTTAAAACACTACAGATTTGTACAAAAATTATTTTTATAACATAAAAATCTGAAAAAAAAACTTATTTTTAGCATAAAATTTGCTCAAATATTACCTTTATCACATGCAACATATCAAAATTGGTACAAAAATCACATTTTTAGCATAAAAATTAATTGAAAATTAGATTTATTACTTGAAATTTATCAAAACTGATTTAGAAAACCCATTTAATGCATTTAATTTGCAACAAAACTTTAAAATTGCAAAGAAAAACCATAAAATTTGCTTGAAAATCACAGTTAAGACTTTAAATTTATCAAAAATTACGCAAAAAACCCAAAATTTGCAACAAAACCTCAAAATTGCAAAAAAAAGTTATTCATAATATAAAAATCATGCAGAAAACTTGTTAAAAACGCTTGTAAATCACATTAAACCTATGAAACTAACCAATATGTGCGCAAAAAAAACAATTATAGCACAAAATTTGCACATAAAACCTCAAAATTGTACAAAGAAAGCATTTTATAATATAAAAACTATACAGAAATTTTAGTTTTAGCATAAAAGTTGCGCAAAATTGCTTTTTGCACGCAAAAATTGATTACATTTGTAACAAAGAAAATTCATGCAGAAAACATAAAATAAGCTTGTTTGTAATCATGTTTAACAATTAAATTAGTTAATATGTGTTCAAAAAATCCATGTATAGCATGCAATTTACACATAAAACTTAAAAATTGTAAAAAAATATGAAAAAACTTATTTTTAGCATAAAATTAGATTGTAAATAATCTGTACGACTAAAAATTTGCTTAGATTACTACAAAAAAAGATTATAAACTTAAAAAATACTTAGAAAACAGTATGAAATATATTTTTAAATTGTGTATAACACATAAATTTTATCAAATTTGTAGAATTAAACCTATTTATGCAATAAAAAAAAATAACAACATTGTACACTTGCACTAAAATCATTCTTATAATGTGAAAATTTTACAAAAAACCATTTTGAGCATAAAATTTGCTAGGAAATTACATGCTATTTATCAAATAAACTTATTTTATGAATCAAATTTGCTCAAAAACCACACATTCTAGAGAAAATTTCAAAAAAAATTCTCAAAAAAACCATTTTTAGCGTAAGATTAAAAATTGCACAAAAAAGACATTTATAACAAGAAAATCTCACAGAAAACGCTTAAAACCAGGTATATTACATACAACTTATCAAAATTGGTACATAAAACTTGTTTTAAGCATGAAATTTGATTAAAAATTACACTTCTTACATAAAATTTGCATAGAAAAAATTATTTATAGCTTAAGATTTGTTAGTACACCTTAAAAGTTAAACAAAAATTACATTTAAACAAGAAATTCTAACCGAAAACTCATTTTTAGTATGAATTTTGCTTATAAATCAAATTAATCAAAATTTATCAAAATTGGCACTAAAAACTTGTTTTAAGCATAAAATTTTGTTAAAAACTACACATTTCAAATGAAAGTTACTAAAATTTGCACAGAATAAACCATTTATAGCATAAGATTTGTTGAAAAACCTTAAAAATTACACAAAAATTACATTTATAAAAAAATAAATCTTCAAAAAAATCATTTTTAGCATCAAATTTACTTAAAAATCACTTTTATCATATGCAAAAACTGTTTTAAGCATCAAATTTGCACTTTTCACCTAAAATTTACCAGAATTTGCACAGAAAAAACCATTTATAACATAAAATTTGTTTGAAACCCTTAAAAACAGCATAAAATAACACTTCTAACAAGAAATCTGCACTTTTATTGTATAAAAAGACATATTTTTATCTTAAAAATTGTTTCATAAAATATATCAAAATTATCATAAAAAACTTATTTTCATCAAAAAATATAATTCAAATTTGCGCAATAAACTTATTGTAAACATGAAATTTGTTTGAAAAACCTTAAAAAATTTACAAAAATGGCATTTGTAACAAGAAAAATTGAATTTGAGCATTATATGCTGGGAAATTAAATGCAATTTACCAAAATTGTCATAAAAAAATTATTTTAAAGATAAAATTTGGTTAAAAACCACATATTCTGAATGAAATTTACCAAAATTGGCATAAAAAAACATGTTTAGCGTAAAATTTATTAGCACACATTAATAATTGCACAAAGATGACATTTATAACAAGAAAATCTTACAGAAAACTCATTTTTAGTTTGAAATTTGCTTAGAAGTTAAAATAATTACATGCAATTTAATAAATTTGGCACTAAAAACTCGTTTTCAGCTTAATTTTTTTTTAAACTGCACAACCTAAATAAAGATTACTAAATTTTGCACTAAAAAAACCATTTATAGCATAAGATCGGTTGGAAAACCGTAAAAATTACTCAAAAATTACATTTATAACAAACAAAAAAATACAGAAAAGTCATTTTTAGCATAAAGTTTGCTTGAAAATCACTTTTATCACATGTAAATTATCAAAATTGTTGTTTTAAACATTAAATTTATTTAAAAATTACACTTCTTACATAAAATTTACCAGAATTTCTACAGAAAAAAACATTTATAGCATAAAATTTGTTTAAAAACCTTAAAAATTGCACAAAAATGAAATTTATAACAAGAAAACTGCACAAAAATCTATTTTATTGCATCAACTTTGCTCTAAAAAAACATATTTTTATTATAAAATTTGATTAAAAGTGTTTATCACATAAAATATATCAAAATTTGCATTCAAAGCATATTTTTATCAAAAATTTTTTTAAAATTAGCAACTAAAATCATTTTTAACATTAAATTTGTTTGAAAAATCCTAAAAAGCCTAGAAAAATAACATTGTAACAACAAAAATATACAGAAATTCTTTTAAAATGGTTTAATAATGACATTTATAGAAGTTATTATATTAAATTGCACAGAAAATTTATTTTTGGCATAAAATTTGCTCAAAAAATGTTTGAATCTTCAAAATTGTTGCGTTTTAAATTTATTTTTATAATAAACTTGTTAATAAGTGTACAAAAAGTTATGAAATTTGCATACAAAACTTTAAAAATGTACAAAAAAACATAAAAACCATCTAAAAAACATATTTCTCAAAAATAAAAGCATAAAACTCAATTGGAATTTACATTTGGCACTTAAAATTTATTAAAACTGGCGCAGAAAATTCATTTATAGCATTAAATTTGCTTGCAAAACCTTAAAATTACTCAGAAAATTTATAACATACAAATTATGCAAAAATCTAATTTATAGCATAAAAACTATCTTTACTACATAAAATTAGCTTAGATTATCTTGAAATTACACAAAAGTAACATTATAAAACTTGCTTAGAAATCACTATTAAAACATAAAATTTATCAAAATTGAAGCAAAAAACTTATTTATGGAATACAATTAGCTTAAAACACTACAGATTAGTACAAAAATTAATTTTGAAACATTTTTAGCCTAAAATTTGTTTAAAATTACCTTTATCAGATGCATCGTATTAAAATTAATACAATACAACTTATGTTTTAGCATAAAAGTTGCAAACTGATTTTCAACATGGAAATTGCTTGAAATTTACATTTACCGCTTGAAATTTATCAAAACTGACATTGAAAACCCTTTTATTGCATACAATTTGCAATAAAACTTCAAAATTGCAAAGAAAAACCATAAAATTTGCTTGAAAATTACATGTAATTTATTAAAAATTACTCAAAAACCCGCACAAACCTTAAAATTGCAAAAAAGTTATTTATAAATTTAACAAATTAACCAATATGTAGGCAAAACAACTATTTATAGCATAAAATTAAAATACAAAACTTTAAAATTGTACAAAAAAGTATTTATAATATAAAAACTCAAAAAAAAAATTGCGTAAAATTGCCGTTAACACATAAGAATTGATGCAAAAAAATATTTTTATTATAAAACTCAATTGAAATCTACATTTGCTACTTAAAATTTATCAAAATTGACGCAAAAAATCTTATTCAGAGCAGTAAATTTGCTTAGAAAACCGTAAAATTGTAGTTAAAAGACATTTATAACATTAAATCTTGCAAAAAACTTTTTTCTAGCATAAATTGTTTTCAAAAATCATCTTTGCCACATAAAATTTGCTAAGAACACCTTAAAATTGCACAAACGTGACATTATAAACACATAAATTATTAAAATTAGACATAAAACCTATTTATGCAATAAAATTAGCTTAAAACATTCCAAACTTGCACAAAACTAACTTGTTAACCACAGATCTTGCATCAAATTTACTAAAAAAATATTTTTAACATAAGATTTGTTAGAAAACCTTAAGAATTGCACAAGAAAAATGCGCAAAATTCTATTTTAGAGCTTATAATAAAAAAAATTACTTTTAGCATCAAAAACTTTGTTTTTTACATAAAATAAATCAAAATGGCATATCTTTATCATAAAATTTCACATATTCTGCAAAAAAAATTCTAAATTAGCTTAGAAAACTTATTTCAAGCATAAAATTTGCTTAAAAATCACATTTATCAATTAAAATTTATCAAAAGTGACGCAGAAAACTCTTTTAATGCATAGCATTTGCAACAAAATCCTAAAATTGCAAAGAAAAGTTAATTATAAAATAAAAATCATGCATAAACACAAATAACTCATTAAATTTGGTTACAAAACTTTTAAATAAAGCAGAAAATTAATTTCTAGCTTAAAATTTGCATAAAAATAAATCTTAAACTTAAAAACCGCGCAGAAAACTTATTTCCAGTATAAAACTAGCGCATAAAACTTGTTTTAAGCTTGATTTTTGCTTAGAAACCACATTTAACATTTAAAACTGATTAAAACTAACGCAAAAAACCAATTTATTGCATAAAATTTGCAACAAAATCTTAACATTGCAAAAAAACGTCATTTATAAAAAAAATCATTCAGAAAACTTATTTTTAGCATAATTTACGCTTGTAAATTACGTTAAACACATAAAATTAATCAATATGTGCACAAAAAAATCATTTATAACATAATCATTGCATACAAATCCTCAAAATTGTACAGAAAATGCATTTATGAGATAAAAACCATGCAGAAAACTCATAAAATTTGCTCAATCATTGCTTTTGACACATAAAAATTATAACAAAAATTTATTTTTAACTTAACACTCAATTAAAATTTACGATTGCTACTTGAAATCATGCAAAAAAATTGTTTTTAGTATAAAATTTGCTTGAAAATTAATTTTTTATATAAAATTTGCTAAAAACACTACAAAATTGCACAAACGTGACATTAAAAACTTGAAAATTGCCCATAAAACTTATTTTTAGTATAATATTTGCTTAGAAATCACCATTAACACATAAAACTAATGAAATTCAAATAATAAAACATAATTATGTAATAAAATTAGCTAAGAACAGTACAAATTTTTACAAAAATTACTCTTATAACATGCAAATTATCAAAATAAACACAAAAAACTTATTTTAAACATAAAATTTGCTCAAAAACTACACATACCACATAAAGTTTACCAATTTTGGCACAAAAACCTATTTATAACGTAAAATTTGTTAAAAAACCTTAGAAATTGCATAACATTTATATCAAAAAAATTGCACATTATAGACTTGAAAATTTCAGAGAATACTTATTTCTTGTATAAAATTTGCTTGGAAACACATAAAACTTATAAATATTACAGCATAAACAATAAAATTAGCTTAAAACATTTTAAATTTGTACAAATCTTACTCTTATAACGTAAATTTGTTAAAAAAACTTATTTTTAGCATACAATTTGCTTAAAATTCACATTTATCACATGCAACATTACAAACTAGTACATTTTAGGCATCAAATAACTTGTACAAACAAAAAAATTCGTGAAATATTAATTTCCAACATAAAAGTTGCCCAAAAAACTCATTTCTAGCATGAAATTGGTTTGGAAATCACATTTACTACTTGAAATTTAACAAAACAGACGCAGAAAACCTATAAAACTTTCACCAAAATTTTAAAATTGCTACGTAAAGTAATTGATAATATAAAAATAATAAAAATAAATTATTTTTAACATAAAATAAGCTTGTAAATTACGTTTAGCACATATGATTAAACAATATGTTGCATACAAACCCCTAAAATTGTACAAAAAAGGCATTTATGACTAAAAACCATACAGAAAATTCATTTTTAGCATGAAATTTGCTTAAAAAATATTTGTATCATATAAGATTTGCTTAGATTACTTTGAAAACTGCACAACAAAACTATTTTTAATATAATATTTGCATAGAAATCTTCTTTAACACATAAAACTTCACATTTGCCATTTAAAATTTATTAAAACTAATTCAAAAACTCATTTATGTTATTAAATGTGCTTACGAAATTTCAAAATTGCACAGAAAAAGCAGTTCTACTATAAAATTTATATATAAAACTGATTTATAGCATAAAATTTTCTTAAAAATCTAAAAAATGCACAAATATGTCATTATAAACATATGAACTTGTACAGAAAACTTTTTTTCAGTATAAAATTAGCTTGAAAATTACTTTTAATACATAAATCTTATCTAAACTAAAGCATGAAAGTTAATTATGCAATAGAATTAGCTCAGAACACTTCAAATTCTGCAATCTGCAATAAAACCTCATCAAAAAGGAGCATTTTTTAATTTTTTTTTAACCGCTAAAGTTGACGTGTTTTGATGTAAATTAATTAGAAAATATAAATTTGTTCTGTGTATTTGGGTTTTAAGCGTCTAAAACTCAAAAAAACTACAAAAATAAGCCTATTTTTCAACATAAACTTTTACAAATGCACATTTAACAGTTTTCAAAGAAACTATACACCAAATATTATTAAAAAAATTAAGTTTGCAAACAATTCTACATAGAAAATAGTCAGTGTCGTGCTTATCTGGCAAAGAAAAATCCATCTAGAAAAAAAAATTGTTCAAAATTTACTTAAATTTTAATTTTTTTTAAAGATTATTTGGAATATATTTGTTTAAGTTGATTTCAGAAGTTTAACAAAGACATGTTTTGTTGCTTGAACCAATTTTTGGCCATTTTACTTTTTGTTTGATAGTTTTGCGCCTTTAGACTCGATCTATCGACGCAAAAATTTAAAAAAATTATTATTTTTGGCATTCAAACATAAATCTGCCTTTCGCTTGTTAAAATTTGTTAAAAAAAAGTTTTAAACCACACCCTAGTGTGTTTATAATATTTTTTGTAAAAAAAAAATAATTAATTTTTAACGCATTTTTTGCATACAAATTTTGTAAACATTTTTTTCTAGATGGACTTTTCTATAGACGATGAGTACAACACTGACAATTTTTTATGTAAAATTGTCCCCAGAATTCAAATTTTTAATAATATTTGGTGTATTGTTCCTCTGAGCGCTGCTAAACGTGCATTTGTATGAGTTTATGTTGAAGAATAGGCATACTTTGCAGATTTTTTGAGTTTTAGACGCTTAAAACCCAAATACACAGAACAAATTTATAATTTTCAATTAATTTACATCAAAATACGTCAACTATGGCGGTTAAAAAAAATTTAAAAAATGCTCCTTTTTGCACAGCCCACTAAGAACAAAAACATGGTTTTATGGCTTTTGCGGCTTATATACAGGGTATAAACTTGAAATGGCGCCAGATTTGGATTCTACGGAAAATTTCTGATTGATTTCATTAGTAAATTTATTTTTTTGAGTTAAAATTGCGGTTTTTAAACAAAAAATGTGATTAAGTTAAAAAACGTCAAAAAAACTTAAAAAAATCGAAGAATTTTTGTTTATAGGTTTCATACTCTCATATATCAATCAAAAGACTACTAATAAGTTATAGAAACTAAAAAAAAATACATAAGCAAGTTTCTCAACGCACCCCCCCCCCCCCCCCAGCTCTGGTCCGTTTGAAATGGAATTGCCTATTTATTACTTTGAAATTCATCAAAACTGACTCAGAAAAGTTATTTAGTAGCTTACAATACTTCTAAATTCAACAAATAAGTAAAAAAATGCGCATTTTTATCTTAAAATCTGTTTGAATACTTGAAATTGATTAAAGCTGACGCAAAAACCCATTTATTGTATAAAATTTGCAACAAAACCAAAGAAATTGCAAATAAAAGTTAATTATAAAATAAAAACCATGCAAAAAACTTATTAAACTACGCTTGTGAATCAAGTTTAATACGTAAAGTTGACCAACATGTGCGTAAAACAGTATTTACAGCATAAAACTTGATAAAAATCTCAAAGTTGCACAAAAAAACTTTAAGTACATAAAAACGATGCAGAAAACACATATTTTGCAAAAAAATTGCTCCAAACATTAAATTTGTTTACAAAACCTCAAAATTGTACAGAAAAACTAATTTTTAGCTTAAAATTTGCTTAAATATTATTTTTACTACACAAAATTTGCTTAGAACATTTTAAAATTGCACTTTTGACGTTATCAACTTACAAATCGCGCTGAAGACTTATTCCTAAAATGAAAATTGCTTAGAAATTACTTTTAACAGTTATAATTGATCAAAATTAAAAAATAAAACTAATTTAAACAATAAAATTAGCTAAAAACATTTTTAATTTGCACAAAAAAACTCATTTTCAGCATAAATTAATTTAAAAATTGCACAAAAAACTTATTTTCAGCATAAATTGCTTAAAATATACCTTAATTAGCACATAAAATCTCAAAATTGGAGAATAAAATCTATTTATGCAGTAAAATTAGCTTAGAATACTTCAAACTTGCACAAAATGGGTCTTCTAACGTCAAAATCTCACAAAAAACTTAATTTTTAGCATAAAATTTGCTTGAAAATTACCTTTATCATTTAAATTTATCCAAATTAGCACAAAAAAAGTATAAAATTGCGCATTTGTTTCTTAAAACCTGTTTGAACACACGCGAAAACTCATTTATTGTATTAAATTTGCAACAAAACCAAAAATTTGCAAATAAAAGTTATTTATAAAATAAAAACCATGCAAAAAACTTTTAGTTTAATACGTAAAGTTAACCAAGATGTGCGCAAAAAAGTATTTACAGCATAAAACATGATAAAAAATAATTAAAAAATTGCACAAAAAAACTTTTAGTACATGCAAAAAACACATATTTTGCAAAAAATTTGCTCCAAACTTTAAATTTGCTTACAAAACCTCAAAATTGTACACATTTATAACATCAAAATTGTACAGAAAAACTTATTTTTAGCTTAAAATTTGCTTAAATATTATTTTTACTACATAAAATTTGCTTAAAACACATTAAAACTGCGCTTTTGACTTTATCAACTTGAAAATCGCGCAAAAAACTTATTTCTAAAATGAAAATTGCTTAGAAATTACTATTAACAGTTAAAATTGATCAAAATTAAAAAATAAAACTAATTTAAACAATAAAATTAGCAAAAAACATTTTTAATTTGCACAAAAAACTCATTTTCAGCATAAATTAATTTAAAAATTGCACAAAAAACTTATTTTCAGCATAAATTGCTTAAAATATACCTTAATTAGCACATAAAATCTCAAAATTGGAGAATAAAATCTATTTATGCAGTAAAATTAGCTTAGAATACTTCAAACTTGCACAAAATGGGTCTTCTAACGTCAAAATCTCACAAAAAACTCAATTTTTAGCATAAAATTTGCTTGAAAATCACCTTTATCATTTAAATTTATCCAAATTAGCACAAAAACTTATTATACAAAGCTTCAACACTGCACAGAATCTATCTATAACTTGAAAATAATGCAAAAAACTTATTTCTAACATAAAATTTGCTTAAAAATAAACTTTACCACATAAATACAAATATTTATGCAAAGAAATTAACTTAGGACATTCCAAAATTTGCACATACAAGATACTTTTAATATAACTTTTTACAAAAAACTTATTTTTAACATGAAATTAGCTCAAAATTAACCTTTATTTTATGCAACTTATCAAAATGGCACAGAAAACGTATTTTAATCATAAAATTTGATAAAAACTACATAAATTTACCAAATTTGGCAAAAAAAAAATTTGTTAGAACAAAATGACTATTTTCTGTGCCATTGGCGACAAACTAATCTATTAAGTTCAATAATTGCACGACAATTGTTTTATTTTTAGTTCTTGCTTACCCATCCAAGTGTTTGTTATCCAATTTCTTGATCACAAATAGTTGGGCGGGTGGGCGGGGCACTAAGTTGGATTGTGGGACAGTAGTTTTACTTTAGATTCTTCCCACCCACCCAAATGTTTGTGAATCAATTTTTTGATTGGATGAGTGAACCAAAAACTAAGTTCAATAATTGCGCAACAGTAGTTTCAACTTTAGTTTCCGCCTAGCCACCCAAGTATTTGTGATTCAATTTCTTAATTACAAACAGTTGGGCGGGTAGGCGGGGTACTAAGTTTAATGATTTTGAGACAGTAATACATACTTTAGTTCCCGCCCACCCACCCAAGTGTTTGTTATCCATTTTCTTGATTAGAAACAGTTGGGCGGATGGGCAAGGTACTAATTTAATGATTGCGGGACAGTAATTTCTACTTTAGTACCTTTCTACTTACCCAAATGTTTGTAAATTAATTTTTTAATTGGTTGAGTGAGCAAAGAATTAATTTTAATGATTGCGCAATAGTTCCCGCCCACCCACTCAAATGTTTTTAAATCAATTCCTTGGTTGTATGAGTGGGCAAAGAATTAATTTTAATAATTACGCGATAGTTCCCGCCCACCCACTCAAATGTTTTTAAATCAATTTCTTGGTTGTAAAAGTGGGCGGCGAACTAAATTCAATAATTGCGCGTCAGTAGTTTTAACTTTAGTTTCCGCCTGCCCACCCAAGTGTTTGTAATTTAATTTCTTAATCACAAACAGTTGGGCGGGTGGGCGGGCACTAAATTCAATGATTGCGAGACAGTAATTTTAACTTAAGTTCCCTTCCAATCAATCAAATTTTTGTGAATCAATTTTTTGATTGGATGAGTAAACCAAAAACTAAGTTCATTAATTGCGCAACAGTAGTTTTAACTTTAGTTCCCGCCTAGCCACCCAAGTATTTGTGATCTAATTTCTTGATTACAAACAGTTGAGCGGGTAGGCGGGGTACTAAGTTAAATGATTTTGGGACAGTAATTTATACTTTAGTTCCCGCCCACCCACCCAAGTGTTTGTTATCCAATTTCTTGATTACAAACAGTTGGGCGGGTGGGCGGGGTACAAAATTTAATGATAGCGAGACAGTAGTTTCAATTTTAGTACCCTTCTACTTACCCAAATGTTTGTAAATTAATTTTTTGATTGGTTGAGTGGGCAAAGAATTAAATTTAATAATTGCGCAATAGTTCCCGCCCACCCACTCAAATGTTTTTAAATCAATTTCTTGGTTGTATGAGTGGGCGGGGAACTAAGTTTAATAATTGCGCAATAGTAGTTTTATCTTTAGTTTCCGCCTGCCCACCCAAGTGTTTGTAATTTAAGTTCTTGATCACAAACAGTTGGGCGGGTGGACGGGCACTAAATTTAATAATTGCGGGACAGTAATTTTAACTTTAGTTCCCTCCCACTCACTCAAATTTTTGTGAATTAATTTCTTGATTGGATGAGTGGGCAGGGAATTAAGTTCAATAATTGCGCGTCAGTAGTTTCAATGTTAGTTCCTCCCCATCCACTCTAGTGTTTGTTATTTAATTTCTTAATCACAAACAGTTGGGCGGGTCGGTGGGTTACAAAATTTAATGATTGCGAGACACTAGTTTCAACTTTAGTACCCTTCTCCTTACCCAAATGTTTGAAAATCAATTTCTTGATTGGATAAGTGGGCAAGGAACTAAGTTTAATAATTGCGCGATAGTAGTTGCAACTATAGTTTCCGCCCACCCACTTAAATGTTTTTAAATCATTTTTTTGATTGGATGAGTGAGCGGGGAACTAAGTTCAATAATTGCGCGTCAGTAGCTTCTACTTTAGTTCCCGCCCGCCCACCCAAGTGTTTGTGATCTAATTTCTTGATCACAAACAGTTGGGCGGGTGGGCGGGCACTAAATTTAAGAATTGTGAAACAGTAATTTTAACTTTAGTTCTCTCCCACTCACTAAAATTTTTGTGAATTAATTTCTTGATTGGAAGAGTGGGCAGGGAACTAAGTTCAATAATTGCGCGTCAGTAGTTTCAACTTTAGTTCTCGCCCGCCCACCCAAGTGTTTGTTATACAACAAATTTTAATGATACCAAGACACTAGTTTCAACTTTAGTACCCTTCTCCTTACCCAAGTGTTTGTGATCTAATTTCTTGATCACAAACAGTTGGGCGGGTGGGCGGGCACTAAATTTAATAATTGCGGGACAGTAATTTTAACTTTAATTCCCTCCCACTCACTCAAATTTTTATGAATCAATTTCTTAATTAGATGAGTGGACAAGGAACTAAGTTTAATAATTACGCGATAGTAGTTGCAATTTTAGTTCCCGCCCACCCACTCAAATGTTTTAAAATCATTTTTTTTTATTGGATGAGTGGGCGGAAAACTAAGTTCAATAATTGCGCGTCAGTAGTTTTAACCTAAGTTCCCGCTCACCCACTCAAGTGTTTGTTATCCAATTTCTTAATCACAAACAGTTGGGCAGGTAGGCGGAGTACTAAGTTTAATGATTGCTTGACAGTAGTTTCAATTTTAGTTCTCTCTCACCCACTTAAATGTTTGTAAATTTATTTCTTGATTAGATATGTGGGGGAGAAACTAAGTTTAATAATTGCGCTACAATATTTTCAACTTTAATTCTACTCAATTTTTTGTGATCCAATTCCTCAATCATAAACAGTTGGGTGGGTGGGCGGGACACTAAAATCAATATATGCGCGACAATAGTTTCAACTTTAGTTCCCACCCACCCACCCAAGTGTTTGTAATGTCGAAATTGGATCACAAACAGTTGAGCGGGTGAGAAGGGCACTAAGTTCTATGACTGCGGGACAGTAGTTTCAATTTTAGTTTCCTTCTACCTACCCAAATGTTTGTGAATCAATTTCTTGATTAAATGAGTGGGCGGGGAACTATGTTTAATAATTGCAGGATAGTAATGTCAATTTAGTTTTTGTCCACTCACTCAAATGTTAGTGAATTAATATGTTGATTGGGTGGGTAGGCAATTAAGTTCACTAATTGCGCAACAATAGTTTTAACTTTAGTTCCCGCCCACTCATCAAAGTGTTTGTAATCAAGAAATTGAATTACAATTAGTTGGGCGAGTGAGAAGGGCATTAAGTTCAATGATTGCAAGACAGTAGTTTCTACTTTAGTTCCCGCTCACCCACCTAAATGTTTGTGAATTAATTTCTTAATTGGATGGGCAAGGAACAAAATAAAATAAATAAATTAAAACAAATTTTTTTTTTTTGTAATCAATTCTATTAAATTAAATTACTTAATAAAACTGATTTTATTTTTAAACAAATTTTATGAATTAATTGCGTTTAAAATGTATAATAATGTTAGTCACAGCATTTATACAAAACACAATAAAGACATTTTGAAAAGACATAGCATACAATTACAACAATAATGAAGAAATCGACAACAACAATTTCTTCCTGTATAAACAGAATAGAACAAAAATACATTAAAAAAAGAATGAATTAATTGGCCTTGTAAATTCTGCAATTCCTCGGATAGCTCGGATTAAACCATCACCGAGGTGATTTGTCTGCATTAAGAAACATTTGCATGAAATAATAATAATGAAAAAAGAACGAGAACTATGTGTCTAATGATATCTTGCATAAATAAGAGGGTCCATTGTGAACGGGGACCGCGAAATCCAGCGCAGAGTTTTGCAAGTCGAGCTTCGTATATGCATATTATTTTTTTCTTCTATTATAAAATGTTATTCCCGCCATTGTGTGTGTATCTCTCGAGTTTAACAATAATACGGCTAACGAGGTTTTGCTTTACAACTCTTTATGGAGCAAGGTTGCGCCGGTACGGACTCGCCCACTGCATAAGGTCAAACACACTGATATTTCAAAATTACTACTACTAGATCAATACGTGTAAATATCGTGTTGGGGTTTTCGATCTTGTTACACTATTTAATATAATTACTCAATAATTATAATATTGTTAGTATTCAACAATGCAAATTGTTTTAATTTGTAGTTCTATTGATTGGAATTTATCATAATTGTTATCTACGGTTTTTTTATAACCATTTTATTATGAACGTAATTACGCAATTAATCTATTATTGACGGAATCGTTGTTATATGGTTTAAACAGAATTTGCATGATGCATTCACATAATTGTACATTAATAAGAAAAACTACTACTGATCTTTAAAATTAATTAGATATATCTCAATCTGTATATGATCTTAAATAAAATCATTTAATGACTTAAAATTGATTAAACTATTACACCATAACATCCAGGAAATTTTCGTAAAAGTCATTAAATCACCGTAGCGTAACATCAATTTCCTTTAAACTTAAAACAAGATCACCATTTCATTAAACAAACAGCAACAACACATACGCAATAAATTGTGTCATCGATAAAATTAATATATGTATAAAAATAAGCATAATTAAGAAGTAACTGGAGATTGCTCGTTGCGAATACCATTTTCACAGCGTTCACGCAGAAAATATCAGCATGACTCACGTCAATTGAAATTCCATCAATAGGTTAATAACAATTTATATAAATCCTAAAAATTGCGGCCATTTTTTACATTTAATTAAAATTGTTGGAGTGACTTGAGAATGCAAATTAATTGTTGAAAATAAAGTATGTAAATATTTTTTTCTTTTACAGATAAAAAATGTGTAAGAATACACGGGTATAAATCAGAACTGTTGATTTAATTGGTCCGCATATTTTATATGCAAATTAATAAATATTTTAGATTATAAAAAAATGCTTTTAATGTAAGACGAGACGTGTTTTGTAATTAAATTATTATTATTAAATTGATTTAATTGCAGAGCTGGGCAGTTATTGATGATGACTTACTATATCGTGTTCTATGAAAATATAAAAAAAATAATTATCACAAAAAATTAATAGCTTTGATGGAAACTGATTGAAAAATAAATTATTATTATTATTTATGAGTTTATATATTTGTTTATTTACCATAACTTATAATAAAACTGATAAGTCACATAACATTAATTTTGCATTATTAGTTCACGCAGTAATTTAAGACTTAACATTTGTTACAGACAAAATAGTTCAAACAAGAAAAAGTAAATTTCTATAGATTTAAATCATATTTAAGACTACTTTTACCACACATATTTAATTTAGTGCATTTACTTATTTATCAACAAACTTATCTACTTTAATATCTTGCTGGAAACTATTATTATTAGCGTGGCTTGTTGAACGCTAGTAGTAAAATCATATTAGGAAACATATCCCGTATAAGCAAACAAAAAAAGTTATTGGGAATGAAAACTTTTGTCAAAATGTCGAATTTCATAAGCGTCAATAAATTCTAATTGTCTATAGCTTGATTTGAAATGTCGTATGTCGACATAAGTATTAACAATAGCATAAATATTTTGCATATATCGTGATGATAATTAAACTATATTATAACTAATCATTCACTTTCAGTTGACACTTGTTTCATTCAGGTCGATTTTTATTTTATTATAATCTTGCTTTCAACGGACCCGTAATCTGATACCATTAAATAATTTATTGAAAGTGAATTTATAACAGTTTCAGATGATTTATTTATTGAACGTTATTGTGAATTATTGCTTTTCACTTTCCCGTTACTAATTGTAATTGTATATTTCAAATATATCGAACGAAAAATTACTGATTATCATTATTATTATTATTATTAATAATGCTTGTGTATACGTTTAAGGAAATCTTCATTACTACTGAACACTATGTAACTATGTATAATATTAATATTGTTAATCTATTTATAATGGTTTAAATAACAAAGTAAAGATTTTTAAAATAGAAACATTAGTTTTCTTACATTTTAATGAATGTTTAGCTAAACTGAAACTGCATTAAGCATATTCTGAATTTTTTAAATATAATATACGATACAAAACACGGTAATCATATTCTAACTGAGAAATATAGACTTAAAGTATTTTTTATAAATAGCAATAAACTTTGTAACTTTATATATAATTTTTTTATAATGTTAAATTATTGTATAAAACGGAAATGATGTAATCAACTGCAATTCTATATCAGTCAAAAGTATGTTGAAAGTCCTTCAGAACGTGAATGATTTAATTAAGATTTTAATATATGTTTATATTTTTTTTATTCAATATTAGGCTTTTAATAATCTTACACACTCAACGTTTTTTATGTTGTTTTGACATGTAATTTAATTGATTTTTAAACAACTCACTTAAAAATTTAAAAAAATATTATTGATTGGATATTTTATTACGTTTAGAAATTTATTTTGATCAGAAAAGATTAATTATAGTGAGGAAGCAACAGATTTAGTTGCTACTTTTATAGCATTTTATGTTGTACACAAATCTGTACAACAGATTAAAATATTATTTAACGTTGTAAAAGAAGTTTTATGTGCTGTGGCCCATAAATGATAACAAGAAAAGATAAAAAATTGTATATAAATTGGGTAATTTTTTGCAAAAAACCCGAGTAATTTTTTTTAATAAAACTTTTAGTGTTTTACAATCAAAAAGACTATCAGGATGTAAAAAAACAACAACATATGGTACTTATTAGTTTAGTTAATAAACAAAATTTAAAATTTTAGCACAAAATTAGATTTGTTTTACAATTTTGATCAATAAATTAATTAATACTTAAAAGTGCTAGTGACAATTTCTCCTGATTCAAACATTAAAACTTAATTAAAATTATTATGAAGTAAATACTAATACAGTACTAAATTTTGTAAAATTTTGAATTATATTGGTACGACCAATTTTGTAAAAATTTTGAAACAAATTTGATCAATTAATTAAAAATATTAATTAACACTCAAAAAGTACTAGTAGCATTTTTTCTTAATTCAAACATTGGAACTTAATTAAATTTGAATTGAAATAAGTACTAATATAGTAATAAAATTTGCAGAAATTCTAATTATATTGGTACAACCATTTTTGTAAAAGTTGGGTTGACATTTTGATCAATTAATTAATACTTTAAGGTACTAGTAGCAATTCAAACATTAAAACTTAATCAAAATTAAGTTGAAGTAAGTACTAATGTAGTACTAAAATTTGCAATAATTTTAACTGTATTGGTACAACCAGTTTTGTAAAATTTGTATTACAAATTTGATCATTTTATTAAAGAATTTGTTAATTTTTAGAGAAAGTAGTAGCAATTTCTTGTGATTCAATCATTGGAACTTGATAAAATTTAATTTGAAGTAAGTACTAATATAATACTAAAGTTTGTAAAAAAATTGATTATATTGGTACGACCAATTTTGCAAACTTTGCATTTCAAATTTGATCAATTTATTAAAAAATTTGTTAATTTTTAGAAAAAGTAGTAACATTTTTTTTTGATTCGATCTTTGAAAATTGATAAAATTTAAATTAAAATAAAATCTAATATAGTACTAAAGTTTGTAAAAAATTGATTATATTAGTACGACCAATTTTGCAAACTTTGTATTACAAATTTAATTAATTTATTAAAGAATTTGTTAATTAAAAAATAAGTAGAAGCAATTTCTTGTGATTCAATCATTGGAACTTGATAAAATTTAATATAAAGTAAATACTAATATAGTACTTATATTTGTAAAAAAATTGAATATATTGGTGAGACCAATTTTTCAAACTTTGTGTTACAAACTTGATCAATTTATTAAAGAATTTGTTAATTTTTAGAAAAAGTAATAGCAATTTCTTGTGAATCAATCATCGGAATTTGATAAAATTTTATTTGAAGTAAGTACTAATATAGTATTTAAGTTTGTAAAAAAATTGATTGGTACGACCAGTTTTGTAAAATTTGTATTATAAATTTGATTAATTTTTTAAGGAATTTGTTTATTATTGTCATTCAATCATTGCAACTTGATAACATTTAGTTTAAAGTAAGTACTAATATAGTACTTAAATAAAAAAAAATGATTATATTGTTACGGCCAATTTTGCTAACTTTGTATTACAAATTTGATCAATTTATTAAAGAATTTGGTAATTATTGTCATTCAATCATTGCAATTTGATAAAATTAAATAAGAATTAAGTACTATTATAGTATTGAAGTTTGTTAAAAAATTGATTATATTGGTACAATCAATGTTGCAAACTTTGTATTTCAAATTTGATCATTTTATTAAAGAATTTGTTAATTTTTAGAAAAAGTAGAAGCAATTTCTTGTGATTTAATCATTGGAACTTAATAAAATTTTATTTGATGTAAGTACTAATATAGTACTAAAGTTTGTAAAAAAATTGATTATATTGGTACGACAAATTTTGCAAACTTTGTATTACAAATTTGATCAATTTATTAAAAATTTGTTAATTTTTAGAAAAAGTAGTAGCAATTTCTTGTGATTTAATCATTGGAACTTGATAAAATTTAATTTGAAGTAAGTACTAATATAGTATTAAAGTTTCTAAAAAAATTAATTAAATTGGTACGACCAATTTTGTAAAAATTTTGATACAAATTTGATCAATTATTTAAAAATGTTAATTAACATTCAAAAAATACTAGTGGCATTTTTTCTTGATTTAAACATTGAAATTTGAATCAAAATAAATTGAAATAAGTACTAATATAGTACTAAAATTTGCAGTAATTTTAATTATATTGGTACGACCTTTTTTGTAAAATTTGGGTTAACATTTTGAATAATTAATTAATACTTTAAGGTACTAGTAGCAATTTAAACATTAAAACTTAATCAAAATTAATTTGCAGCAAGTATTAATGTAGTACTAAAATGTGCAATAATTTTAACTGTATTGGTACAACCAGTTTTGTAAAATTTGTTTTACTAATTTGATCAATTTATTAAAGAATTTGTTAATTTTAAGAAAAAGTAGTAGCAATTTCTCATAAATCAACCATTGAAACCTGATCAAATTTAACTTAAAATAAGAACTAATATAGTACTAAAGTTTGTAAAAAAAATGATTATATTGGTACAACCAATTTTGCAAACTTTGTATTTCAAATTTGATCATTTTATTTAAGAATTTGTTAATTTTTAGAAGAAATTAGAACTTGATGAAATTTAATTTGTAGTAAGTACTAATATAGTACTGAAATTTGTAAAAAAAATAATTTAATTGGTACGACCACTTTTGCAAACTTTGTAATTTAAATTTAATCATTTTAAAAAGAATTTGTTAATTTTTAGAAAAATTAGTAGCAATTTTTTGTGATTCAATCATTGGAACTTGATAAAAATTAATTTGAAGTAAGTACTAATATAGTACTAAAATTTGTAAAAAAATTGATTATATTGGTACAACCAATTTTGCAAACTTTGAATTACAAATTTGATCAATTTATTAAAGAATTTGTTACTAAAAACATGTAGTAGCAATTTCTCGTGATTTAATCATTGGAACTTGATAAAATTTAATTTATAGTAAGTACTAATATAGTACTTAAGTTTGTAAAAAAATTGATTATATTGGTACAGCCAATTTTGCAAACTTTTTGTTTCAAATTTGATCATTTTATTAAAAAAATTGTTAATTTTTAGAAAAAGTAGTATCAATTTCTCGTGATACAATCATTGGAACTTGATAAAATTTATTTTAAATTAAGTACTAATATAGTACTAACGTTTGTAAATAAATTGATTATATTGATCCGACCAATTTTGCAAACTTTGTATTACAAATTTGATTAATTTATTAAAGAATTTGTTAATTAAAAAAAAAATAGTAGCAATTTCTTGTTATTCAATCATTGGAACTTGATAAAATTTAATTAAAAGTAAGTTTTATTATAGTACTAAAATTTGAAAAAAAATTGATTATATTGGTACGACCAATTTTGTAAAATTTGTATTTCAAATTTGATCATTTTATTAAAGAATTTGTTAATTTTTAGAAAAAGTAGTAGCAATTTTTTGTGATTCAATATTTGGAACTTGATAAAATTTTATTGGAAGTAAGTTTTAATATATTTCTAAAGTTTGTAAAAAAATTGTTTATATTAATACGACCAATTTTGCAAAATTTGTATTTCAAATTTAATCATTTTATTAAAGAATTTGTTAATTTTTAGAAAAAGTAGTAGCAATTTCTTGTGAATCAATCATTGCAACTTGATAAAATTTAAATTGAAGTAAGTACTAATATAGTACAAAAGTTTGTAAAAAAATTAATTTAATTGGTACGACCATTTTTGCAAACTTTGTATTTCATCATTTTATTAGAGAATTTGATAATTTTTAAAAAAAGTCGTAGCAATTTCTTGTGATTTAATCATTGAAACTTGATAAAATTTATTTTAAATAAGTACTAATATAGTATTAAAATTTGTAAAAAAACTAATTATATTGGTACGACCAATTTTGCAAACTTTGTATTTCAAATTTGATTATTTTATTAAAGAATTTGTTAATTTTTAGAAAAAGTAGTAGCAATTTCTTGTGATTCAATCATTAGGACTTGATAAAACTTAATTTAAAGTAAGTACTATTATAGTACAAAAGTTTGTAATAAAATTGGTTATATTGGTACGGCCAATTTTGCAAACTTTGTATTTCAAATTTGATTATTTTATTAAAGAATTTGTTAAATTATAGAAAAATTAGTAGCAATTTCTCGTAATTCAATTATTGGAACTTGATAAATTTTTATTTAAAGTAAGTACTAATATAGTACTAAAGTTTGTAAAAGAATTGATTATATTGGTACGACCAATTTTGCAAAATTTGTATTAAAAATTTGATTAATTTTTTAAAAAACTTGTTAATTTTTGTCATTCAATCATTGCAACTTAAAAAAATTTAACTAGAAGTAAGTACTAATGTAGTATTAATGTTTGTAAAAAAATTGATTATCTTGGTACGACCAATTTTAAAAACTTTGTATTACAAATTTGTTAATTTTTATAAAAAATAGTAGCAATTTATTGTGATTCAATCATTGAAACTTCATAAAATTCAATTTGAAGTAAGTACTAATAAGGTACTAAAGTTTGTAAAAAAATTGACTATATTGGTACGGCCAATTTTGCAAACTTTGAATTACAAATCTGATTATTTCATTAAAGAATTTGTTAATGTTTAGAAAAAGTAGTACCAATTTTTAGTGATTCAATCATTGAAACTTGATAAAATTTAATTTGAAGTAAGTTCTAAAATAGTACTAAAGTTTGTAAAAAAATTGATCACATTGGTACGACCAATTTTGCAAACTTTGTATTACAAATTTGATAAATTTATTAAAGAATTTGATAATTTTTGTCAATCAATCATTGCAACTTGATAAAATTTAATTAAAAGTTATCACTAATATAGTACTAAAGTTTGTAAAAAAATTGATTATATTGGTACGACTAATTTTGCAAATTTTGTATTACAAATTTGATCAATTTATTAAAGAATTTGATAATTTTTGTCAATCAATTATTGCAACTTAATAAAATTTAATTAGAAGTAAGTACCAATAGAGCACTAAAGTTTGTAAAAAAATGATTATATTGGTACGACCAATTTTGCAAACTTTGTAATTCAAATTTAATCATTTTAAAAAGAATTTGTTAATTTTTATAAAATGTAGTAGCAATTTCTTGTGATTCAATTATCAAAACTTGATAAAATTATATTTTAAGTAAGTACTAATATAGTATTAAAATTTGTACAAATATGGATTATATTAGTACGACCAATTTGGCAAACTTTGTATTACAAATTTGATTAATTTATTAAAGAATTTGTTAATTTTTAGAAAAAGTAGTAGCAATTTCTTGTGATTCATTTATTGGAACTTGATAAAATTTAATTTGAAGTAAGTACTAATATAGTACTAGAATTTGTAAAAAAATTGATTATAATGGTACGACCAATTTTGCAAACTTTGTATTTCAAATTTGATCATTTTATTAAAGAATTTGTTAATTTTTGTGATTCAATCATTGCAACTTGATTAAATTTAATTAGAAGTAAATACTAATATAGTACTAAAGTTAAAAAAAAATTGATTATATTGGTACGATCAATTTTGCAAACTTTGTATTACAAATTTTATCAATTTATTAAACAATTTATTAATTTTTAGAAAAAGTTGTTGCAATTTTTTATGATTTAATCATTGGAACTTGATAAAATTTTATTTGAAGTAAGTACTAATATAGGACTAAAGTTTGTAAAAAAAATAATTACTTTGGTACGACCAATTTTGTAAAAATTTTGATACAATTTTGATCTTAATTAAAAATCTTAATTAACATAAAAAAAAATACTAGTGGCATTTTCTCTTGATTTAAACATTGAAATTTAATTAAATTTAAACTGAAATAAGTACTAATATAGTACTAAAATTTGCAGTAATTTTAATTATATTGGTACAACCATTTTTGTAAAATTTGGGTTGACATTTTGATCAATTAATTAATACATTAAGGTACTAGTAGCAATTTAAACATTAAAACTTAATCAAAATTAATTTGCAGCAAGTATTAATGTAGTACTAAAATGTGCAATAATTTTAACTGTATTGGTACAACCAGTTTTGTAAAATTTGTTTTACTAATTTGATCAATTTATTAAAGAATTTGTTAATTTTAAGAAAAAGTAATAGCAATTTCTCATAAATCAACCATTGGAACCTGATCAAATTTAACTTAAAATAAGAACTAATATAGTACTAAAGTTTGTAAAAAAAATGATTATATTGGTACAACCAATTTTGCAAACTTTGTATTTCAAATTTGATCATTTTATTTAAGAATTTGTTAATTTTTAGAAAAATTTGTAGCAATTTTTTGTGATTCAATCATTGGAACTTGATCAAATTTAATTTAAAGTAAGTACTAATATAGTACTAAAGATTGTAAAAAAATTGACTATATTGGTACGACCAATTTTGCAAACTTTGTATTTCAAATTTGATCATTTTATTAACGAATTTGTTAATTTTTAAAAGAAATTAGAACTTGATAAAATTTATTTTGAAGTAAGTACTAATATAGTACTAAAATTTGTAAAAAAAATAATTTAATTGGTACGACCACTTTTGCAAACTTTGTATTTCAAATTTGATCAATTCATTAAAGAACTTGTTAATTTTTGTCATGCAATCATTGCAACTTAATAAAATTTAATTTGAAGTGAGTACTAATATAGTACTAAAGTTAGTAAAAAACTTGATTATATTAATACAGAGAATTTTGCAAACTTTGTATTACAAATTTTATCAATTTATTAAAAAATTTGATAATTTTTAAAAAAAGTAGTAGCAATTTCTCGTAATTCAATCATTGAAATTTGATAAAAATTAATTTGAAGTAAGTATTAATATAGTACTACAGTTAGTAGAAAAAAATTGATAAAATTTAATTTAAAGTAAATACTAATATAGTACTGAAGTTTGAAAAAAAAATTGATTATATTGGTACGACCAGTTTTGCAAACTTTGTATTTCAAATTTGATCATTTTAGAAAAAGTAGTAGCAATTTCTTGTGAGTTTATCATTAAAACTTGATAAAATTTTCCTAAAAAACAAACTGATATAGTACTAATGTTTGTAAAAAATATCATTATATTGGTACAACCAATTTTGCAAACTTAGTATTTCAAATTTAAACATTTTATTTTAGAATATGTTAATTTTTTGAAAAAGTAGTAGCAATTTCTCGTGATTTAATCAATGAAATTTGATAAAATTTTATTTAAAGTAAGTACTAATATCGTACTAAAGTTTGTAAAAAAATTATTATAGTGGTACGACCAATTTTGCATACTTTGTATTTCAAATTTAATCATTTTATTAACAAATTTGTTAATTTTTAGAAAAAATATTAGCATTTTTTTGTGATTCAATCATTGGAAATTAATAAAATTTAATCTGAAGTAAGTACTAATATAGTACTTAAGTTTGTAAAAAATTTGATTAAATTGGTACTACCAATTTTGCAAACTTAGTATTACAAATTTTATCAATTTATTAAAGAATTTATTAATTTTTAGAAAAAGTAGTAGCAATTTTTTGTGATTCAACTATTGGAACTTGATAAAATTTAATTTAAAGTAAGTACTAATATAATACTAAAGTTTGTAAAAAGGTTGATTATATTGATACGACCAATTTTGCAAGCTTTGTATTTTAAATTTGATCATTTTATTAACGAATTTGTTGATTTTTAGAAAAAGTAGTAGCAATTTCTTGTGATTTAATCATTGGAATTCCATAAAATTTTATTTTAAGTAAATACTATTATAGTACAAAAATTAAAAAAAAATGATTATATTGATACAACCATTTTTGTAAAGTTTGCTTTACAATTTTGTTCAATTAAAATAAAAAAAAAATAATTTAGTTGTACTATTTCTCTGCAATTTCTCATAACTCAAACATTGGAACTTGATAAAATTTTGTTTAAAGTATGTTCTAACAAGTACTTTAGTTGATAAAATTTGTAATTATATTAGTACTACCTGTTTTGTAAAAAATGTTTTAGAAAATTGATCAATTAATTAAAGAAGTAGTTAACACTTAGTAGTAGTACTAGTTGTAATTTTTGTTGATTCTTATACTAAAATTCAATTTAAAAAAAAGTAATATAGTACTAAAAAACATAAAAAAATTACTGATATTAGTACGACCAATTTTGTAAAATTTTATTATTATAATTAAAGAACTAATTAATACTTAGAGGTACTAGTGCCAATTTCTTTTGATTTGAACATTGAAACTTAATAAAATTTTGTTTGAAGTAAGTATTAAGACAGTACAAACGTTGATAAAATTTGTAAATAAATTGGTACGACTAATTTTGTAAAAAATGTTTTGTTTGATAACCAAACTGGTTTTTAGAAAAAATTTTAATTTGTTCAAAATAATTAATGTGTACGTAAAGGGAAATAAATGGAACGTAATGGAAAAAAATGCAAGATTTTGTTAACAAGTTAGATATAAACCTGTAAAAAAAATTGTGAAATAATTTCTATAAAATAAGTGAAACTTAGAAAAAAAAAAAACGTATAAAAGCATTGAAAAAGTGGCGCTAAAATAAATTATTGGGAATATAGTAGTCAGACAAAATCCGGAATGAAAAAGTGTTGAGAAGAACAGGTAAGAAAGAGCGCTAGCATGCACAACTATAAAAATAATGCGTTGAGAAAAAAATGTTTTTTAAATGAATAGTTAATGCAAATCTAAAAACAAGCAAGAGAAGACAAAAGAAAACTGATGTTCTAAGGAAAGGAGAAAATTACGGTCCAATAAAGAAAAGGATAGAGTACAGAGAAAACTGAAGGAACAACTTTAACTACCTTAAGTGCATTCAAGAAAACCAAGTTTACTATACATTTGTGAAACATTTTTGTAATAAGTAGATTTGCAACGCAAATTTGTTAAAACCTTTGTTACATCATTATAGGATACTTTATAAAAACTATGTTATGTTATGTATGTATCATTTATTTGCATACAAAAAATGGCCCTATAAAAGAATTCTATAAACTAATATTGCATAATCATTTAATAGTTCATAATAAGCTTGCACTACACAACATTTAAAAATACGACTGGAGCTAAATTTTCAATTAAAAAAGAGTACAATAATTATATGATTTTTTTAATAAAAAATTGTTTAATGTTTTATCTCAATAAAAATTACGTTTTAACACAAAACTAGTGTGAGTTTTAAGCTAAAAAATTCAATACAGACGCTATTAAAGAGCTTTTGAAACACATAGTTAACGGCATAGAAGATACGTCCAAGCATGTGTTATTATGTGTGATCTTAGAGCTGCTTTTACAATCTCCAGTGAAAGCATAATTATGATTTGGAGGGAAATAACGCGGGGTTAACTTATCCGGTGCTCGGAGCCGTAGTTATATCTAGTATAACGCACATAACCTCGTAAGCGCCGCATTAAAATAATTATAGAAAAAAGTAGGATTTGTTACTCTAATTTTTGTCTTTTCTTGTCACTATCTGATTCAATTACATTTACGTTTTGTAAAGAAGACAATCTAAATTTACTTATAAATAACTTACGTCAATATTGACGTTTTAATAAGTAATCTTAAGATAAACTAATCAGGTAAAACTGTGGATTAATTTATCCGACTATTGTAAAAGCGGCCCTTAGTAAAGCCATTGACAGTATCATAAAATATTAGTAGAAAAGCTTGAATATTAATAGATAACTTCGCGGTATTTGTCATTGACGGTTTAAGTAAGGTAGTATTGTATGCGGATGATACAACTTTGTCAAATGTAGCACACAATTTCTCAGATGCGGTAAGAACAAAACGTTCTGATCTATGCAAAGCACAAGATTGGTATACTAACAACAAATGATGCCAAAATCATGAAAAAACAATAAACATGTGCTTTACATTGAAGCATAACCTGTATGCAAATGAATTTACAGAATCGGCTAAATTCTTAGGAATTATTGTTAATTCTCAATTGAATTAAAAATACCACGGCAATGTTATTAGTCGCAAAGTTTTCAGCAATCTTTTGAGAAATCTTGCTAATTTGGTGTCTGTTCCCACAATCAATAAACTGAGTGTTCACACACCCAAAAAGTTAAAGTTTGTAACCACCGCAATTTTAACAAACGAAATTTGGCCAAAAAGTTTATAAATAAAGATTTTATATTTTATAACCAAATTTTAACAATAAAATGCTATATTTCAACAAACTAAAGCCGGATTTTACTCATTGAAGATTAGATTTTGATATTTAAAGCAGATTTTAACATTATCAGTCATTTTTTTTTGTTTAATGGTCGGATTTTATTGATTTAACCGCATTTCATAAATTCAAAAGTGGATTTTAAAACTAGTTTAAAATTTTTAAATTATTTTTTTGTTGGCTTAGTTTATAGTTAATTTTTTAAACTTTTTCATTTTGAAAATGAATATGTTTGCATTAGAGGCCTCAAAAATAATTTGTATCCTTATAGAGAAAGCCTAAAACTGTCAACAAAATAAACTAAATATTTATATTAACAATAATTGATCAAGCAAAAGATGCAATGCTATGCTTTCTATAATATAAAATAACTTGAATGGGAGTGTCATTTTACCTAGTCTATTATTTGAATATTGCTTGGTCCGCAACAAGAATAAAACTCAACGCAGCATGTATTTACTTTTAAAAACATTAAACTATTTTTGTTTGTTTTGTTATTATTAAGATCAGACTTGCGACTTCTGATTATTAAAAAAAATGTAAGTATTTAATTTAAAATAAACAAAATACTTTTTAGATCTTTATGTAAAATTAAAATTAAACGTTATTAATTAAGGCCATAAATCAACATAAAAATTCAATCAGGTAAATAATTATTCAACACTAATAAAGGAAGCTCCAAACAATTAATAAACACAAAAGAAAGCGCAATCTAACTCATGATTCTTTGGGGCAGTATAATACCTTTTCTGAACAAATAGTTAGCAAACCTAATCTTGTTATTTACATTTAGGTTACGTCGACGTTAATTAAAAAAAAGATAATATTTATTCAGTGTTTTAGAAGTTAACTTTATATAAACATGTTTGCAAACGCCTTTTGAAAAGCTCAGCTAAAATTAATAATAGTAAACATATTTCTAATGATTGTGAAAATAAGATTTGGCTGCAGTTTTATTATTTTAATTTGTTGCTTAAAAATATAATAATTTGAAATTAATGTGTCTGAATAGTTTGTAGTCTAGAAAATTAGGTAAACACAACTATCAGATTCGTACAGCGCCGTTTTTAAATTAACATTGGTTCTTATAGGACAAAACGCCAACCAACTCATTATCCAAATGATTAGATTCCAGTCACAATTTATTTTATTTGTTAAAATACATACAATATTCTATGCTAAGATTTGCAGTTATACTTAACAAGTACAAATTGATAAAACACTAAATAATTACTCTTTTTTTTAAATTAATTGCAAAAAAACGACTTATTGCATAATTTTTTTTTAAGTTTGAAGGCACAGATTTGACTATTTTCTATAATGTGTAAAATTTTTATTCAATTATATTTAGGCATTTTCTTGCTGAGTTTGATTCTGCGAACCCTTATAATAGCGCAACTATTTTCTTTTCTTAATATTCTAAAATTATCACTTTATTCCATGTATAATTTGAAGCAAAACTAATAAACTTTTTTTTAATTATATTTTTTGTTCATCATTATTTACAATTAAATTGAGAGTTAATTAACGCTTTTACAAACTAAAATATGGTTACCAATTATGCCAGAGCTGTTGCTTAAAGATATTCTGTTATATATAGCACTATATATATAATATAAATTCTTAGTATTTTAAAATGTAGTGTGCGGAAGGCAATAACAGTTTACATAAAAAAAAATTGGTTCAAATAGTCAAAACTGTAGAACGTTTTGACCCTACACCTTGTAAAATGGCGAGATGAGTTGCAAAAAGTTTAATGTGTAACAATCAGTAAAAGAACCGTAAGAAAAAGGTTAGAACAATACAGATTAGGCACAAAACAATCTGCAAATGTTCCACAGCTGAGTATAACAGATCAAAACTAAAAAAAAAATGAGAAATAAAGCTAAATTTTGTTTATTAATAAGTAAGATTTTGTGTTAGGTTTCAAAATAAAATTAAACCTAAACAGTGGTTTACACAATAGAATTTTGTGCTAAAACTCAATTTTGGTAGTTGCTTGGTAATGACGTAAAGTAACATTTGACTGGAAGCTTGCACCAAGTTAGTTGTTTATCTTTTTCAGTTGTAAGCTTAAAGTTTACGTTTGTGTTACTACCGCACATTTAAATATGTACTTAGAATTAATGCAAAATATATACTATAGAATCCGTTAATTGAAAGAATGGAGACACTGTAGATACTAATGTAGCCTAGTATCTCGTCTACCCAGACTTTCATATTAAATGTAATGATTGTTAAATGAACACTAATTATAATATAATAAACTATTGTCCTAAGTTAATAAATGCCATATTTTTAAAAATTTCTACCAAAGCTGGGGCTTGAACCTTTGACAAATTATGTGCCGAGATTTGACTCCAATTGAACCACTTGTCGTTAGTGTTTGTAGACAGGTATATTAAAAAATGTTAAGGTTTTGAAATTCCTCCTACTCTTTTGATATATTTCATAAGATAAATAAAAAAAAATAGAATTTAATATGTTTTTTGGTGTTTAAAAAACTTAAAATCATGTGTTTAGTATTTATGGTAATCAAATTGATGTAAAAAGTATTTTATTACATAGAATTAATATTTATTTAATTTAATTCTGTTGAGTATGTACAATATAATTCTTTATTTTAAATAAACTCAATTAAAATGTTAATTATATTATAGATATGATAACAATTAATATTATTGTAATTATTGTTAAATCGTTTTATTAAAAACAGATAGTTTCATATAATTTACCAAATTAGTAAATTTTTGTATTTTTTATAGTAATAGAATTTTTTTTTAGTTTTATATTTTAATAATCATTATCAGACAAATTTTTTTAATTAAAATTGACTAGAAAATATTTAATATTATGTACTGCAAACAGTATTTAGGTTTTATTCTTTGCTGTTGTATTTCCTTTGCATTATTAACTTAATGTTTTGCAATTCTAATATAAACAGACAGAGCCATCTACATCTAAAACTACTGATTAAGAATACTAATTGTAAATTAATTTAAACAATTTTAAAATATACTTACTGATTAAGAAGTTTGTATTTTTTGTAAAATCCATTTCAAACAACGCCAAAATGTTTTTTATGAAATTTGTTTTAATCATATTACTTTTAATAATGTAATTTTTACAATTAATAATTTGTTGTTTGTGTAAACGACACATGCAAAAACATCTAAAAAATACTGAGCCGCGTTTAACGCTTTTATTAAAATTGATGATTTTTTGGACTACTGCACAAGCACGCATTGTAACTAACTATAATTAAATAAATAGGTTTTTATTTACAATTTAAAAATACAATTTTTACATACATCTTTTGTAAGGTTTAAGTTATTTTTTATTTTAAAATACATAAATTTGGAACTGGAGTTACTTGCAACGAAAACTACCCTGGACATTTAGTTGCTAATTCATTTGGATTTTTAAGCTGTGTTCAATGTATTTCCATACCAAATAGTATGGATGTATTTTTAGATTTGTGTTTTACTAATGATAGTGATAATATTACTGTGATAAATGCTGTAGATGTCAAATGTGATACTTCTTGTGATATTTTAAACTGTAACTACGTTTTTAATGATTTTAAATGTGCCAACTTCAGCGCAATCAATGATTTTTTGTTGAACGTTGATTGGTCTGTTCTTTTTAACAACTGTGATATTAATGTATGTGTTGATTTATTTTATTCTGTTTTGTATTATGCAATTGATTGTTATGTACCTAAAAAAGTGTGGCATGACAACAACTTTCCTAGTTGGTTTAGCAAGGATTTAATTTCACTCACTAAACTTAAAAAATAGCACATAAACGATTTAAATCTTCAGAATTTCTTTCTGATTACAATGAATTGGAAATGTAAAAATCTGAACGCACGTCTTTACAAGCAGTACATTTTACGCACCGAGAATAACATTCGGTCAAATCCAAAACATTTTTGGAGATTTGTAAATGAAGCTAAAAAAACTAATGCTTTTTCAGCTACAATTTATTATGGTGATCAAACCTGTATTGATGGTGACGTTCTTGTAAACAAATTTGCAGATTTTTGCTCTTCCGTTTATAATTCTCAAATTCATCCAACTCTATTGTTTAAGTTTGATAAAAATGTAATTCATACAAATTTCTCAGTCAGTTTACTAGATATTTTTAATGGAATTACAAGCCTTAAATCTAATCTTAGCACTGGACCTGACGGTATTCCTTCTATGCTATTAAAGAATTGTATTTATTCAATTTCAAAACCATTACATTTACTTTTCAACGCTTCATTAAATGAAACTAAATTTCCTGATGTATGGAAACAAACTTATATTATGCCATTGCATAAATCTGGTGCTAAAGAAAATATTACAAACTATAGAGGCATTTGCATTCAATCTGCTATCCCAAAATTATTTGATCAAACTATAACATTTGATGTGCAAAAGTATTTTAGTAGATGAACAGCATGGGTTTTGTGAGGGTCGATCTACACTTACCAATCTACTTTCTTACAAAAATTACATTTTAAACGCATTTGAATGCAAAACTAAAGTTGACTCTATTTACACTGACTTTTCAAAAGCCTTTGATCGTGTGAGCCACAATATTTTGATTGCTAAGCTTTGTGCATTGGGTTTTCATAATGCAGTGGTTGCTTGGTTATCTTGCTTTTTGAAAAACCTAACGCAGTGTGTAAAAATCAATAAGTTTTTTTTACAACCTATTTTAGTTCCAGCAGGTGTTCCTCAGGGATCTTACTGCAGATCAATTTTATTTTTACTTTTTATCAATGATCTTTCTGACTGTATTAGTTCATCATCATTTCTATTATTTGCAGATGATTTAAAAAATTATAGAAGTATTTTATCAATCGATGATTGTAATCTTTCACAACAAGATTTAGACTCTGTTAATGATTGGTGTCTTATTACTAACATTTTGTTTAATGTTAATAAATGTTTTGCAATCAGTTTTAATAGAACGCTAAGCAAAATTTTGTACGATTATACTATCGATAACAACAACAAGTAACACAAATTAAAGATTTGGGTGTAATTTTTGATTTTAAACTTACGTTTGTTGAGCATATCAGCTACATGTGTAATCGTGCTATAAAAATGCTGGGGTTTGTATACAGGATGTCTGCTGATCTTTCTCCAAATACTCTTAAATTACTTTACTGTGCCTTGGTGCGTTCTCATGTAGAGTACGTTCTGTCAGTCTGGTGCCCTTTCTATGAAATCCATAGTCAGAATATTGAACGTGTTTAAAACAAATTTTTTCGCCTGTTGTTCTATAGATCTGGTATATTGTCGGTTAATTTTGATCGCAATTACATTTCTTTACTATACAATTTACCGTCACTAAAACTTTAGCGCAAAAGATTAGATCTCTCATTTTTGCGTGGTCTAGTGATGTCTGAAGTAGACTGTCCTGAGTTACTTGTATCTTTTCCATTCTACATTCCTATTAGTGAACGACGTACTAGGCAGACTTCATTATTTAAAAAATTTACAAATTTATTGATTCCACAACCCCATTGGTAGAATTTGTAGATTTGCAAACTGTTTAACAAACAATTTAAATTTTTTTTGTTCTAAATTTATGTTTACGATTCAATTGAGTTATATTGATTAAATGTTATGTATTTTATATCATATTATGTTTTTTATGTCGATCTTTTGCTTCTGTTTTTTATATTGATTATTTTATATATGTATTGTATTGTTTATATTCATTGTATTTTTATGTAGATGTAAATGGTTTTATTTATACCGTAAATAAAGAATTATTATTATTTATTAATAAAATAAATATAAAAAAATTTTAGTGACCAACAAACTATTCGTTTAATTTAGTTCGTTGCACAAATAAACCGACATAGCATAGCACCGACCAGTAATACTTGGATTGATAATATATAGTATACAATATCACAATTTGAATGTGAATTATGCAGGCTTCTCTAATCTACAGCACAATTAATAGATATTTCATTTAAACAGAAGTTGACACAGAATCTAGAAATGATTTATGTTTGAAATTACACTGGCTGCTGTTGTCTTTAATTTAGGCAGAGTTTATATAATTATAGACTTTGCTACAATTTGGTACTAATATACTTCATTTTTATAGGTACCAATTGCATAATTTGTATAAAAATTGATACGTTCAATTTTGCAAAACCTTAATTTTATTGACTTCATGTAAACCAATAATGAAGCTTTCTAGTTAAATTAAAAATTTGTATTTTCCTAACGGTGCATTAGATTTTGCTACAATTTGGTACTAATACATTCCAATATTATAGGTACTAACTACATAATTTGTATGAAAATTGATACGTTCAATTTTGCAAAACCGTAAATTTATTGACTTCATGCTAACCAATAAAGGAGCTTGCTAATTAAATTAAAAAAACTGTATTTTCCTAACGGTGCATTAGATTTTGCTACAATTTAGTATTAATATACTTTATTATTATAGGTACAAATTGTGTAATTTGTATAAAAATTGATACGCTCAATTTTGGAAAACAGTAATTTTACTGATTTCATGTAACACAATAAAACAGTTAGCTAATTAATTTAAAAATTGTTTTTGCCAAACGGTGCATTAGGTTTTGCTACAAATTTGTACTAATAAACTTCATTTTTATAGGCACCAATTGTATAATTTGTATAAAAATTAATACGCTCATTTTTGCAAAACCTTAATTTTATTGACTTCATGCAACCCAAGAAAGAAGCTTGGTAATTTAAGTTAAAAAAAATATTTTTCAAACGGTGCATTAGATTTTGTTACAATTTTGTACTAATACATTTTATTATTATAGGTACAAACTGTACAAATTTTATAAAAATTGATACGCTCAATTTTGCAAAATTTCAATTTTATTGATTTTATGTAACCTAATAAATAAGCTTGCAAATTAAATTAAAAATTTGTATATTCTAAAGGGTGCATTAAATTTTGCTACCAATTAGTACTATTATACTTCATTATTATAGGTACAAACTGTATAATTTGCATGAAAATTGATACGCTTAATTTTGCAAAACCTTAATTTTATTGACTTCAAGTAACCCAATAAAGAATCTTGCAAATTAATTTTAAAAAATGTATTTTTCAAACGATGTAACCCAATAAAGAAGCTTGCTGATACATTAAAAGTTTGTATTTTCCAAACGGTATATTAGATTTTGCTACATTTTAATACTAATATACTTTATTATTATAGTTACAAACTGTATAATTTGCATTAAAATTGATACGCTTAATTTTGTATAACCTTAATTTTATTGACTTCATGTAACTCAAAGAAGAGGATTGTTGCACACTATAAAAACTTGTAACTCAAAAACGGTGCATTTGCTACAATTTTGTACTAATTTACTTTATTATTATAGGTACAAGCTTTATAATTTGTATTAAATTTGATAGGTTCAATTTTGCAAAATCAATTGCAATGCAATTTAGACAGAGTTTATATAATTAAAAATTGAATTAGATGAAACATAATGACATAAACACAAATTTGAACATTTTTTTAATTTGATAAATCAGCAAATTAATATGAAAAACAAGAAAAAACAAAAAAAAAATAGTATCAAGTATAGAATAATAAAAAAATTATATAATCTAATTATTAACTAATCTCGATCGTTTAAACGCAACACTAGAACACCTAATTTAGATATGGGGTTTCAACGAATAGAACACCAACCTCAACATCAACAAGACGACCAACAGCATTAACAGTTAACGTTCGTGAAATATTGACTATTTACTATCAGAATGTGCGTGGAACAAATACTAAACTTAATGAGTTATACATATCGATACTCAACAATAATTATGATATCATTGTGTTAACTAAAACCTGGCTTTCTGATGATGTATATAATAACGAATTTATAGATGAAAGATATACTATCTATAGGTGCAATAGAAGTTTGTTAAATAACGTTAAGTGTGGTGGAGGTGGAGTATTGATTGCTATAAAATCATCATTTTCTTCACAAGAACTCTTTAATTCTGGTATAAATGAAGAACTTTGGGTTAGTTTGAAGTTGGGTAGTAGTTTGTTTTTATTATGTGCTATTTATATTCCGTATAACACGGAAGTGTATAGATATGAAGATCATTCAACTCGAGTATCCTCATTTGTTAATGATTATCCTAATGCTACATATGTGCTGATCGGTGATTATAATATGCCTGATATTTGTTGGGAATTAGTAGATGATATGCCTGGTTTACTACCTTTCAACGTTCGCGAGAACAATCCCTCTAGTATTTGTGATAATTTTATTTTTAATGGTCTTAGTCAGTACAATGGTGTAGTCAATAAAAATAATAAAATCCTGGATTAAGTATTTTCAAACCAATCAATCAGTGTTATTAAAGAGGCTCCGCTGTTGCGCATTGATGGTCACCATCCACCGCTTCTTGCAAGTATTGATGTTACTGCTTGCAACAATAATTATATTCAATCGGTAAAACCAAATTTCAAAAAAGAACCTTATAGTTTAATAAATACATATTTGGCATCTTTTAACTGGGACATATTAAATTCCATGTCAACTAGTGACGCCAGTACTTATGTTTATAAGGTACTTGATTCTACTGTCGAAATATTTGTCCCATTTACTCGTAAAGTAAAGTATTCTTACCCTATATGGTTTACTTCTGACATTATACAATTAATAAAAAATAAGAAGCTAGCTCATACACTTTTTAAATCTACTAATGAAAATAATCATTATCAAATTTTCTCACAATTACGTTAACGATGTAAAAGTCTTATTGATGAGGCATATCTTGATTATATTAATAAAGTAGAAAACAGTATTATTAATAATCCCAAATATTTTAGGAACTATTCAAAAAACTTTGCTAAAAATTTTAGTGAAATTCCCAACACTATGATTTTAGATAATAAACATTCAATAGATAAAGAAGAAATTGTTAGCATGTTTGCTGTTCACTTCGCTTCAACTTATAATCCTTTGTCCATAAACAATAATTTTAATAATAATATTTATGCAACCTCACATGTCGATGTAAATGTTCTTTCTTTCAGTGAAATTGAAGTTGTTGACTCAACTTGATTTAAACCAAGGTGCCGGTCCAGATGGTCTACCATCTATATTTTAAAAAAACTGTTCGGAGATGCTTGCTAAACCAATTTCTATTTTGTTTAATAAATCTCTATCCGAAGGTTACTTTCCGGAACACTGGAAATTAAACTACGTTGTACCTGTGCATAAAAATGGTAGCAAAGCTAGTACAGCTAATTATCGTCCAATCAGTAAACAATCTCAACTACCTAAACTGCTTGACAATATAGTTTCACAAAAATTAAACTTACTGTTTTCTAATGTTATCATTGATCAACAACATGGTTTCTGTCCTACAAAATCTACTACCACTAACCTTTTCTTATACACTACTTTTATATCCGAAAGCTTGGAATCAGGAACAATGGTTGACTCTATCTACACTGACTTCTCAAAAGCTTTTGATAGAATCAATCATAAAATTCTGATTAAAAAGCTAAAGTCACTGGGAATTGGTGGAACTGTTTTGCAATGGATTGAATCATATTTAAACAACCGAATACAACAAGTCGTCATTTCTAACTCTAAATCAGATCTAATTAATATTACTTCTGGTGTTCCTCAAGGCTCACACCTAGGACCCCTTCTTTATAATCTATTTATAAATGATATCAGTGTCGATCTTGAATGTCACTGTCTTCTTTTTGCTGATGATTTAAAACTATTTAAACGGATAGTAAATGAAAATGACTGTGTATCTTTACAAAATGATATCCATAAAATATATAACTGGTGCTCAAAAAACGACATGGAACCTAATATTAATAAATGTAAAAGCATCCGTTTTTTGCATAAACATGACAATTTTCAGTTTGATTATAGAATTGGTACTACTATTTTAGAATCTGTGAAAAGTATTAAGGATTTAGATGTTAATTTTGATTGCAAATTAAATTTTATATCGCACATAGATATTATTATTCAGAAATCTCTCAAAATACTTGGATTTGTTAAAAGAATAACTAAAGACTTTAGAAACATCAAACCAATGAATGTTATATATAATAGTTATGTGAGATCTATATTGGACTATTGTTGTATTATTTGGTCACCGCATTTTCAAAACGCTATTATGCGTCTAGAAACGGTCCAAGAAAGATTTATTAAATATCTTTGTTATAAATGTGGTATTGTATTTTCAAACCAATATTATGATTTGTTGTTGTCTCACTTTGGATTACATCCACTTTTAAAAAGAAGAGAATACTTTTACACTACATTTTCTTACAAAGTTGTAAATGGTAATTTAAAATGTCCTCAAATTTTATCAATGTTTTTTTTAGTATGTTCTAAATATAATTCAGACTGCAAACAGTGTTGAAGACTAAACACCATTCAACCTGTTATGGTTATAATAATCCCTTAAACCAATGTGTAGTTAGTTTTAATAAATATTGTGATAATTGTATTTTTTTAATGTTAACTGTAATTGTTTTAAAATATGTGCAAAATCTGTTATATTTTAGAATTAATTGTTTTAAATTAATGTAAAGGTTGATCCGTAAATAAATATATTATTATTATATAGTATTATTATTATTACTAACTACATAATTTGTATAAAAATTGATACGTTCAATTTTGCAAAACCTTAAATTTATTGACTTCATGTAAACCAATAAAGGAGCTTGCTAATTAAATTAAAAATCTGTATTTTCCTAACGGTGCATTAGATTTTGCTACAGTTTGGTACTAATATACTTTATTATTATAGGTACAAATTGTGTAATTTGTATGAAAATTGATACGCTCAATTTTGGAAAACAGTAATTTTATTGATTTCATGTAACCCAATATAAAAGTTAGCTAATTAATTTAAAAAAAAGTTTTTGTCAAACGGTGCATTAGGTTTTGCTACAAATTTGTACTAATAAACTTCATTTTTATAGGTACCAATTGTATAATTTGTATAAAAATTAATACGCTCAATTTTGCAAAACCTTAATTTTATTGACTTCATGCAACCCAAGAAAGAAGCTTGGTAATTTAAGTAAAAAATTAAATTTTTCAAACGATGCATTAGATTTTGTTACAATTTGGTACTAATACACTTTATTATTATAGGTACAAACTGTACAAATTTTATAAAAATTGATACGCTCAATTTTGCAAAATTTCAATTTTATTGATTTTATGTAACCTAATAAAGAAACTTGCTGATAAATTAAAAATTTGTAACTCCCAAACAGTGGATTAAATTTTGCTACAATTTGGTACTAATATTCTTCATTATTATAGGTACAATTTGTATAATTTGTATAAAAATTGATACGCTTAATTTTGCATAACTTTAATTTAATTGACTTCATGTAACCTAATAAAGAAGCTTGCTGATAAATTAAAAATTTGAAACTTTTAAACGGTTTATTAGATTTTTCTGCAATAAAGTATTAAAATACTTCATTATTATAGGTACAAACTGTACAATTTGTATGACATTTGATACGCTCAATTTTGCAAAACCTTAATTTTATTGACTTTATGTAACCCAATAAAGAAGCTTGCTAATAAAATTAAAAATTTGTATTTTCTAAACAGTGCATTAGATTTTGCTACAATTTGGTACTAATATACTTTATAATTATAGGTAGAATTTGTATAATTTGTATTAAAATTGATACGCTCAAGTTTGCAAAACTTTAATTTTATTGACTTAATGTAACCCAACAAAAAAGCTTGCTAATTAAATTAAAAATTTGTGTTTACCAAACGGTGCATTAAATTTTGATACAATTTGGTACTAATTTACTTCATTACTAAAAGTACAAACTGTATAATTTGTATGGAAGTTGATACGCTTATTTTTGCAAAACCTTAATTTAATTGACTTCATGTAACCCAATAAAAAAACTAGCTAATTAAATTAAAATTTTGTATTTTCCAAACGGTGCATTAGATTTTGCTACAATTTGGTAGTTACATACTTCATTATTATAGGTACAATTTGTATAATTTGTATAAAAATTGATACGCTCAATTTTACAAAACTTTAATTTTATTGACTTTATGTAACTTTTTATTGACTTTATATAACCCAAAGAAGAGGCTTGTTGGACACTATAAAAACTTGTAACTCATAAACGGTGCATTAGATTTTGCAACATATTAGTACTATAATATGCTATTATTATAAGTACAAACTGTGAAAATTGTATAAGATTTGATCCGCTAAATTTTGCACAAACTTAATTTTATTGACTTTATGCAACCCTAAGAAGAGGCTTGCTTATACATTAAAAGTTTGTAACTTCTAAACGGTTTATTGAATTTTGCTACAATTTGTTACTAATATACTTCATTACCATAGGTACTAACTGTATAATTTGTATAAAAATTAATACACTCAATTTTGCATAACCTTAATTTTATTCACTTTATTTGACCCAAAAAAGAACCTTGCTAAATAAATTAAAAAACTGTAACTCCTAAACGGTGCATAAAATTTTGCTACAATTTGGTACTAATTTACTTCATTATTATAGGTACTAGTTGCAAAATTTGTACAGAAATTAATACGTTGAATTTATCATAATCTCAATTTTATTGATTTAATTTAACCTAAGATAGAAGCTTGCTAATTAAATTAAAAATCGGTATTTTCCAAACGGTGCATTAGAATTTGCTACAATTTGGTACTAATATACTTTGTTTTTGTAGGCGCCAATTGTATAATTTGTATGAAAATTGATACGCTCAATTTTGCAAAATCTTAACTTTATTGACTTCATGTAACCCAATAAAGAAGCTTGCTAATTAAATTAAAAATTTGTATTTTTTAAACGGTGCATTAGATTTAGCTACAATTTAGTACCAATATACTTCATTATTGTTGGTACTAACTCTGTAATTTTTATAAAAATTGATACGCTTAATTATGCAAAACTTAAATTTTATTGACTTCATGTAACCCAATAAAGAAGCTTGCTGATAAATTAAAAATTTGTAACTCCCAAACAGTGCATCAGATTTTGCTACTTTTTTGTACTAATATACTTCATTATTATAAGTACAAACTGTATAATTTGTATGAAAATTGATACGCTCAATTTTGCAACACCTCAAATTTATTGACTTCATGTAACTCAATTAAAAAGCTTGCTAATTAAATTAAAAATTTGTAACTCCCAAACGCTGCATTAGATTTTGCTACAATTTAGTACTAATTTATTTCATTATTATAGGTACTAGTTGCATAATTTTTACAGAAATTAATACGTTGAATTTTTTATAATTTCAATTTTATTGATTTAATTTAATCCAAGAAAGAAGCTTGCTAATTAAAATAAAAATTTGTATTTTCTAAACAGTGCATTAGATTTTGCTACTATTTGGTACTAATTTATTTCATTATTATAGGTACAATTTGTATAATTTGTATGAAAATTGATACGCTCAATTTTGGAAAATAATACCACAAGGTTCCATGCTAGATCCATTATTGTACATTATTTATTGCAATGATTTGTAATGTACCGTGTAAAAAATTACTTAAACAAACAAATTAAAAGTTTTGTGAGTATTAAATACCATACATCATGTAAAATACATTTTAAAGAACAAAATTTTAGCTATAATATATATTTATTGTTTTTTAATGTATACCAAAAAAAAAATTCAAATCTACACGTATACTTGACTAAGCATAAACATTTAATTAAAGTTTCTAAACATAAAACAACCATGTTTGCAAAATCTCCAGAATCAACTAAAAAGGAGAATTCAATTTATAATAAAAATGTAAAAAAAGTTTTTAATTTTTTTTTATACTCAATAGAAGAGTACAATGAAGTAGATATAAGTTTTTTATAATATTTTATCAATTTTGACAACAAAATTCCAAACTTACTATATTAATTTGTGCAATTATAATAACTTGACATGTTCTTTACTCAATCAATAAATTTATATATTAATATTTTCTATTTTAGTTAGAGTTTTGTAATTTTTGCTTGTCTCTCAAAATAGCACACAAAACAAAGATTTTAATATAGTTTTTTATGTTAAAAAAATAATTTTCGATTTGTTTACATTAAATTAATTGTTTGTAAATCCAAATATACACAGACAGTGCCATCTACATCTAAAACTTTTGATTAAGAAGTTTATATTTTTTTCTAATATACACTTTAAACAACTCTAATATGTTATGATTTTTTAATAAAATTGTTAATTTGCTTTAATCATATATTATTAGTTTAAATTTAGTAATTTTTACAAATAATAGTTTGTTGTTTGTGTAAAAGACACATGCAGAAATATCTAAAAGATACGTAGCCAGCCGCGTTTACCGTTTTTATTAAAATTATTATTAACTAATTTTTTTATGCAATGTAACTAACTATATTTAAATAAAAAGTTTTTATTTACAATTTTTAGATACAATTTTTACATTTGTTTTTTGTGGTTTATGTATTTATTATTTTAAAATTTATTTTGGAGCCATAATAAAATGTTAAAAAAAAACTATAAAATTTTTTTTATAAAATTCAACCAAAATATTTGCAACGCAAACAAGAAATTTAAACGTTTTGTTGCCATAGAAATATAAACATTATTTATATATATTTTTTTAATTTTAATTTTTTAAAATTTATCTATTTTATTGATTTTAATTTACATTGTACATAGTCAAAAGGCCAAAATTCAGCTCAGTAACTACTTTTTCATTTAACCCATATTTAATTTTCTGTAAAATTTATTGTTTCCTAAATGAACGTACTTTGCTTTTCTAATTATCCTATCTTTTTGTCAATCCAGATATTAATTACTTTTACATGTCTAAAACAAATTTATTTTATATATTCACATTTATAAGTTATATAAAGAAAATAAACACATTTAGAAGTAAAAACAAATATGAATATAAATTGACCAAAGTCTTTCTGATCATGAGTATAATTATAATTAAAAAAATGATAAAATTATAGAAGTTTTAACGTATTACAAAAAAGACACAAGCAAACGACTTGATCATCAATTAATCAGACAAATTTGAATTGTCAGTGATTTTAGATATTGAAAGAATATGTTGAAGAATGGATTTAGATGGAAATTTATATTTAAGAATTTTTTCCTAATTTTGTAAAATAGCAGATTCATTGCAAATATTTTTAATATTATAATGACATTGCACACAGCATCTGTTTTTAATTATAATTTTTCTTTCAATTCCCAAAAATGTAAATAATTATTTTTTTTATTGGAAAAACTTTTTTTTTAAATTTTACTTTTTTTATAATTTATTTAAATTATTAATAACTTTAAGTATACACGGACACTCAATCAATTTGGCATAAAATAAACTAAATATAAAACTTTTTTTCAATTAAATTTTATTTACAAATTGTATTTGTAAAATATATAATAAGTTTAGCTTAGAACTGTTCTTCCACTTAAATTTTTTAAATTTAATTTTTGTAAAGATCAATTTATTATTCAGCTATTTTTTTTAAATTTTAACTTAAACATTGATTTTAAAGCTTAATTTTTACTATTATAATTTTTAGAATCTATTTTTTATAACGTCTTGGCGGTTTTTTTAGAAAAAAATTATTATACACAATTTTTTTGTCTTAATTTTTATCTTTATCAACTTCAGCAACTAATTATTGACATTATCGACTATATTTTACAATAAAAATATTAAATTGCCTCACCTGCATACATTTAATCTAAGTATTATAACTCAATTAAGTTTTAAAAGAAAAATTGCATTTTAATTATTTTAACCTTTCGCGTAATAATTTCATATAATTAATCCGATTGCTCCGATTCACAAAAAAATAATTTATAAAAAAAATTAATCTAAATTATTTCACACGACATTTAAATTAATTAACTAACCTTTAATTTTTGTTGATGAAATCCTTTTATTTAATTAATTTTAATTTAATAAACAGTCACTAAGTCATAAAAAGAATCACTACACAAGCACAGGGTTGTTTTTCTTGTGATTTGTGGTTATTTTCAGCACACTATGTTGAACGCACCTGTCCAAAAGCGCACTAAAATTCACTTTCCTCTCCTTATTTTAATTTCGTCCACAACGGCCAGTCTGTGTACAAGTGAACTTTAACAATACCCGTTTTAATGAACCAAGTGTCAAAAGTGAAATTACACTTTTTTTTTTTTATTTAAATGGCATGCCGCATTATGTTTATTGTCTGGGGCACTTTTAGATTCCGCCTGATAACCATTTTAATTAATCTGAGGATGATGATTTTGAACGATGGATGAGATGACGAACCCTCCTCGTGGATGTCTTGGCGCGCTTTGCTGTCACGTGGTGAAGGAGCGCACACGGATTAGTTGCGTGCTATCAGAGCGGAGTCCGAGTAAACACTGCTGATCTGCGTCCTGCGAGCGGAGACTGCTCCAGTTTGCTGTAGAGATCGAAAGTGGTCATCTGGAGTCGCAGCTTCCCTCAGTAGCATGGCTCAGTTCCTGCTGCTGTTGGGCGGTACTACCAGGATATCCTTATCACTCTCTATTATCAGGATTGTGCTTGTTAATGCTGCCTTGCGTTTTGCTTTTTTTCCTTTGCGCAATCGAGATTTAATACGCGCTACGCTTTGACTGTGTTACCTTTTTTTCATCGGTTGCTATTTATCATTTCAAATGGGATTTCCGACACATAACGTTTATGATAGAATTTGCCAGCATTAATTAGTGTTATGTAAATCGGGCATTTTTAATAGCAAAATCATCTGTTTGAGCAACCATTTATAAATCAACTCTAGTAGCGTGCATTATTTCAAAACATGACAATTTTAAATTGCCAATAATATTACAAGAATTTTTAATATCTACTATTAAATGTTTGTAGATTAATCATTTCATGCAGAATATTTGTTGCAAGACTTGTTAGTCATATTTACATTAGCTTAGAATGTTTACAACAGTTAATGCGTTATCGCTTTTAATTTATTGAAACAATTAATTTGATTTAATTAAATAATTTATTTTATAAACAATTAAATTTATTACATCTTATGAGTGTTCTTTAGATAAACCGGTACTAATTACTGTTTATTAATGAACAGATATTTAGATTATTATAATTAAAAAAAATGTGTTTGCCTTTCATTAATAAATGTTAAATACAAAATAAATTTACATTCAACAAGCAAGATTGTATCAATAAATTAAAATTGACCGGCAAGTATAGTTCTTTTAGTATTTAAAACTCTAAAACAACTCAAAAAACTACTAAATAAGCTGATTCGGCATACTTTTTTGTACAATTTTGAATATCAATCATATAATGATAGCACCAAACCTGTAATTGAAATCAATTTAGCTACTACAAAATTGTCTCTTTCTAATCATTTTTCTACAAACAACTAAAACTTTTGTCTTTCCTGAGCATCTCATAATTATTCCGAAACCAAAAAAAAATTCTCAAAATTAATAACAAAAAACACGTTTTATCAATTCCATGCAAAACATTTATTATGATTCTTTTAAAAATTACAATTAAGCCCTAAGGTTCTCGGAAATGATGTTATTCAAGTTTTCAACGCCAATAACCAGAAAATTTAGCCATTTCTGTTGTATTTAACATAAATAACTAAAGGGACCCATTCTTGCCAAAGCTATTAGCTTAAAAGATGTTTTTTTTTTTAATGCAATAAGAACGGAGAAGTGTATATCTCAATTATCTCAGTTTTGCTAATGATATTGTAATAAGTAAATTGTAATTTTTTATAATCATTATAATATTTACTTTTGCAATAATATTTGTTTAACAAAAGTATAAAAAATTAGTCGTGGGGTCCGTTTAGACCACACTCGGTATTACAAAGGTTAAAGCATTACTTGATGATCATGTATAAAAAGTTTCAACTAAATTCATTAATTAGTTTTAGTTTTATTCTAAAATTAGTGATTAATGTCCAAATTTTGTAATTTAACAATTTTCAAATTTCCAAAAAAAGAAATTGAAATGATAGTTTAATTTTTTTTAAATTTTATCATTAGTGCATTGCTTGATGATCATGTTTAACAAAATTACAACAAAAATTATCAATTAGTTTCTGTTTTATTTCAGAATTAGTAATTAGTGTCACAAGTTTTTTTTTTTATTGTATTTTTTTTTATTGAAGCAATATTCAAAAACCATTTCAAAAAATGACAAAAAAAAACTTTGATTAGTTCTTGTTTTATTTAAAATTTATTATTTAGTCTGAAAAAATTGCAATTAAACTGTTCTAAAATTTTCAAATTAAAAAAAAAAAAAAAAAAAATGATTTATTTTGAATTTTTATTTTTTTATTTTTTTTTCATTGAAGCGTTGTTTGATAAACATGCACAAAAAATTACAACAAAGTTCAATGATTTTTTTTTGTTTTATTCCAGAATTAGTAATTAATTTCAAAAGTTTATTTTTATTGTAATTTTGTTTATTGCAGCAATATTCAAAAACCATTTAAAAAAAATTACAAAAAAAACGTCAATTAGTTATTGTTATATTCTAAATTAATCAATTAGTATGAAAAAATTGCAATTAAACAGTTTTCAAATTTTCAAAAAAAAAAAAAAAATAAAAAAAAAAAAATTTTGTATTTTTTTTTTACATTTAAAATACTTAAATATAATATAATGTTTGATAAACATTCACAAAAAGTTACAACAAAATTCGATGATTAATTTTTGTATTATTCAATAATTAGTGATTGGTGTCAAAAATTTTCAATTATATTTTTTTTTTAAATAAAAAAAAAATACTGTTAAATAAAAATTTATTTTTTTGTTTATTTATTAATCAATAAATATGTTCAAAAATTAACAACAATATTTGTTGATGATATTGGTTTTATTCTAAAATTAGTGATTAGTGTCCAAATTTTGTAATTAAATAATTTTAAAAATTAAAAAAAAATTTAAGCAAAATTTAAATTTTTTTGTAATTTTTTCTCATTAAAACATTGCTTGATAATCATGTACAAAAAATTACAACAAAATTTATTGATTAGTTTTTGTTTTATTTTGAAATTAGTGATAAGTGTCCAAATTTTGTGTTCAAAAAATTTAAAAAATTTAAAAAAAATAAATTTAAATTTTTTTGTATTTTTTATCATTAAAACATCATAAACTAAAAATCACAACAAAATTGATCAATTTTTGAATTATTCTAGAATTAATAATTACTATTGTCAAAAACTTTTTTAAACTTTTAAAACAAATATTGCTGAATAAAAATTATTAAAAAAAAAAACGAGCAAAAACAATTAATCTAAGATGAGCAGCGGAATGAGGTGATGAGCTAAAAATACATAATTTTCATAAACTGCAATCGACAGCAAATTAAGCAAAGCAAATAAAACGGCCTTACCAAAAGTTGCATTAATTATTTAAAACACTGCAAGACTAGTATTTGGTAGTGGGTTTAAAATTAAAAAAAACTAATTAAAAAAATTAAAAAAACTCAAATTATACAAATCTTGTATAAATTTTGGAATAAAATTTTATACATTAAACGTAGATATTTACTAGTCAAAACAATACACAAAAGATGCTTAAAATTGTTGAAAAATGTACCGTTTTTTAACAAATTACTAGACATAACAGCAATAAAATACATTAAAGAACAGACAGACAAGCCATGATCTGTCTCTAAAGCGTGGTTTTGTGCACTTACATTATTGCAAATATTAACAAATATATTGGTAGAAACTAAACAAATAAGCATGAAAAACATTACATTACATTACATTAATAGACATATCGGACATATCAGCAGAGCAGTTATCTTAAAAGTTGATTTTTTAACGGTTCTTAAAAAAACTCTTAATTTTGAAATCAATACTTAAAATTTTAGTAGTAAAAAAAAAAAAAGTTTAAACTATTTTTGTTAAAAAAATTTGGCCGCTGTGATTCGATTGACTGATTTTGAATAAATTATTAATTCATTTCATTTTTTATTTTTATTTAAAAACAGAATTTGGCCTAAGAAAGCAACAACAAATATAGAAAATGGACCATCTTTTGATTGAATTTTGAATCACATATTTTTACCGCGCTACGTCGTCAGTTTTTGCGTCACAATTACATGAGAAAAGTGTGGTTAACTACATTTACAGACCCTTTACTTTGGAACAATGTTTTGAAATATTGAAAACTTATTTTGAAAATGGGTTTTATTTATCTGCAACATTTGTGATATAATATAGACAATACGCGCATCAAGCATACTCATGAGATGCGTTCTGCCAAATTTGCGAAAATCCAGGATTGATGTTCCTCAGCGCAGATGTCAGCAACTCAATAATAATACAAACCACTCTGAGGTATGTTTGCTTACAAAGTGCAACTTGTTCAAATTAAAATGGCCCGTTTTTGCTTTGCTAAGTGGGCTTTAAAAGAATTATTAAATGTTGACCTAAATTTTAACCAAAAAATCATTTTTTTTTTTGGACAAAATTTATTTTTATTTTGGTGGCTACGTGAACAATCAAAACTGCCCTATTTGGGAAACAAAAAATTTATTAAAGCTAACGTTACTGTTACCGGAGATAGATCGTTACAGAGGCAAGATTATTGATTTTTTGTGGCCCAAATTAGAGGCACATGCTACAATCAATTTTCTACGCACCAAACTCAACAACGGCGTTATCAGCGGATTTGGCATCTCGCAGCTGCGACTTGACACCGTAATTTTTTTTTAGTGAACGCATTGAAAGAACTGGTGAATCCTAACAATTTACAGACAATTAATCACTTGAAGCAAAACATTCGCCATGCTATTATTTGTAAATGTAATTTGCTTGCCATAACTTATAAAACGTATCTAAACAAGTGGATTGAACTGAGGTAACGACATGTTTGAAATTATTAAAGTATGTAATTTCATTCACTAAAGGTGGATTCTGTTATACAAAAAATATTTCTTATTGTTGTTTTTTTTTTCTGGTTGTGTCTTGGTTGGGCTGGAAAAATATTGACACTGCAAAATCCGGTCAAAAACGGATTAAAAATACTAACTTATATTGATATAATAATAAAAATAGCAAAACCCAGCTATAAAGTAACAAAATTTTGTTAGCATTAGCAAAATTCAACAATAAACTGTAAAAACTGGCAAATCTCTTCTCATATAATGTCAAAATAATGTCAGAATTTACAAAAATTCAGCAAAAACTGTCAAAAAATGCAAAATTATCTTTATAAAATATCAAAAAAGCAAAATTTGGTTATAAAATACAAAATTTTGTTAAAAATTGCACATTTTGGCAATAAACTGTTTTATTCTATTAATAAAATATCAAAAACAGCAAATTTCGGGTTTGAAACATGAAAATATTGTTAGAAAACACCAAAATCCGGTGAAAATCGGTTTAAAAATAGTAAATTATAGCAAAACCCAGCTTTAAAGTAACAATATTTTGTTAGCAGAAGCAAAATTTAGCTATAAACTGTTAAAAACTGCACATTTTTATTTATAAAATTTTAAAAATGTAAAATCTGGCTTAAAAACCAAAATTCGGCCAAAATTATTTTTATAAAATATCAATAATAGCAAAATCCGGTTATAAAATTTTTTTGTAAGAAATTGCAAAATTCAGCCACAAACTGTTAAAAACTGTAAATCTTTTTTTCTTTGAAAATTTAGAAAACATTCAAATTTTTTTTGTTAGAAAAAAGTCTACAATTTATTTTTTTGTGTTTTTTTTTACCTTAGATTTTTTTTTATTTAGCTTTTTAAATTCTTTTAAGCGTGGGCCGTTTTAGAATACTCAAAAATAATAAAAACAGCCATACATTATACAAATTACAAATTTCAACAAAATTTGGCTTAATATTTTTGTTTTTTTTTAATTTAAATGTACAGATTGTGAGATATTATTTCTCAAAGATTGGTCAAACATGCTTATTTTTGTATATAGTAAAACAGCTGTAAGTTTGTTCTGAAGTTTTTGCTAAAATTTTTAGAAAACGTTTCTTTTATATCCATTTAAAACACCTCTTAAAAATTAGTTCTTCAAAATTATATTAGTCCAAACTACAGTATTTCCAAAATTTAAGAATACTCGAAAAAAAAATTTTTTTGTTACAAAATCTAACTGCCTGTGTTAAATTATAAAATATAAAATAACAAATAAATTATGTATAGAAATTTATTTGTTCACATCATATTTTAATTATAAAAAATGATTAATTTACTTTTGACAATACTGACATCTGACAATGGGCTCTGGTACCAAAATTAATTAAAACTATTTGGTTTTTTAATTAAGGAGCAGAAGGCGTAAACCAAAATAAAAAAAATTAATTTGAAATAACCTATCTGTTTGATTGTTTACGGAATTTAGTCCTAGAACTATACCAGTTTGATAAAATTTTGTCGATGGCACATAGAACCTATCTTTAGAAATATTTTATTTTTTTGGCAAATTGGCACTTAGCTTTTTTGTTTTTTTGATCATCAATTAATAATTAATTTTTGTATAAAAAACTTAATCATTTAATTACTATTTTAAACATGAAAAAAAATGTTTTTACGATTTTTAATAAAAATTTGGAATTGCTGTAGCTTGGACTCAATATTATTCTCAAGTAAATTTTTAAAAACCATTTAAAATCAAAATAATGTTTCAAATTAGACTAGAAAACTGCTTTTGTTAATTTTGGGCTATTTTCAAATCGGATACAAAAATCACAACAAAAAAAATTATGGTAAGGACCACATATTTTCGATAAAAAAAAAAGATAAAAATGTGATTTTTAGACGTTTTCTAAACTGTTAGAAATTTAAAAAAATTAGATTGTAAGTTAAAGAGCTGAAAATATGAGAAACATGTTTTTCTGTAGTAAAAATTGTAATCAATATTAGGTATATTAAACTAAAAAAACGTTGTTTCTGAACATTTTTAAAGAGTTTTAGTAGTGACACTGACTATTTTCTTTGTAAAATTGTTTGCAAAAATATTTTTTTTAATAATATTTGGTGTATTGTTCTACTGAGCGCAGCTAAACGTGCATTTGTAAAAGTTTATGTTGAAAAATAGGCCTACTTTGCAGATTTTTTGAGTTTTAGACGCTTAAAACCCAAATACACAGAACAAATTTATATTTTTCAATTAATTTACATCAAAATACGTCAACTATAGCGGTTAAAAAAAAATTAAAAAATGCTCCTTTTTGCACAGCCCACTAAGAACATGGTTTTATGGCTTTTGCGGCTTATAGACAAGGTATAGACTTGAAATGGTGACAGATTAGGAATCTACAAAAAAATTTCTGGTTGATTTCATTAGTAAATTTATTTCTTTTGAGTTAAAATTACGGTTTTTAAACATAAAATGCAATTAAGTTAAAAAACGACAAAAAAACTAAAAAAAATCGTAGAATTTTTTTTATGGGTTTCATATTTTCATATATCGATCAAAGTACTACTAATAAGTTAAAGAAACTAAAAAAAAATACATAAGCAAGTTTCTCAACGCACACATTTACCACAGAAGAAGGACAGAATGGTAGAACATATTCTTAGAGACGGAAAATTATGCACAGGGTTATAGAAGTCATAGCAGAAGGATATACATGCAGAAGTAGACCGAGATTGAAAAAAATATAGAAAGCAACAACTATAAAAAAATGAAGACATCAGCGCAGAACAGAATAGAATATTTATAACCATTTTGAATTAACAAAAAAAAAATTATTTTATTTAGATTTGGTTAAGAAAATATGACAGCAACATTAATATCATAAGAAAAACTAAATAAAAACTTGATAAAATGTTGATTGAAATATTGAATCAATCTATAATTGAGAACTGATTTAATTATTTGTTTGTAGATCTTACTATAAGCAACTCGCATAGTAATTGCTATTAAAATTGGTCATTGAGCCGAGAAAGAAATACAAAAAAAATGCAACACAAATTATAAAATTATAAAATAACTTAGCGTTCATCATTCGAAAAAAATTGAAGCAAATGTAAATAAGCCACAAAAAGTTGTGTGCGTTATATAGTTGAGCTATTTATATATTTTTCTTATACGTTTTATATTAAATTTAATTATTCCAGATACAATTCTAGAATAAAATTTAATAATTTTACATTATTATAATTCTTTATGGTAGTGAACATCAAATAAAACCGAGGCAAATGTAAATCTTGTACACATGCCTCAAAATAATATTTTTTAAATGTGATATTTAAGAATTACTTGTTATAACAACATAAAAATAACATTGAATTTCAACTAGTGATACCACTTTTGCTGAAACTAACTATTACTAAATATTTGTTAGAATTTTTAGCAAGTCTTTTACTACTTCTAATGTCTTGTATTTTGTTTGAACAATGTCAATTAAAATTTTTATAGAAAATGCAAAGATCAGCAACATTACGCCTGTGTTGTAAAGTATCAAAGTTATTAGTCAAGATTATGTGAGATTGTAACTCCTAGAAAACAAATTAAAAAAGATTTTTCTATAAATTCGTTGTTTAGTTTGATATTTAGTACTGATGATACTTTGGGTTTGGATTTTAAAATAGATAGAAGTTGAGTTTTTTTAGAGTTAAAATTGATCATGTTGGGAACGCCCCATTCAGATATTGTTTTTAGGTTTTGTTTATAGATGCTACAGATTCTAACCTTGAAGATTCAAGACGCTCTGCCATGTTTTTGTATTTATGGTTTTTTTAAAGTATGACGTGCAAAACCATGAATAAGACTTTTACATATTTGAAAAAGTTTATTAATGCAAATCAAAAATTAATTTGGCAAAAAAGCAGAACTTTGAGGATTACTAGCATATATGATTTTAAACCATCATTCTAACCATTTTTTTTTTTTTTGAGAAAAAAACTATTAATAAGATTTACAGTTTTTTTATCAAAAGAAAGCATTTTCAAAAAAAACTTTTAGCTTAATATAATTTAATACAGTGTTGTATTGCCGTCGTATTGCAAGATGTAGGATTTTTAGTTAAAGTTTGTTGTGTTAAAAATGTTGTAAAAAAAAGATTTAGCAAAGATCCTTGCAGAACACTAGTTGATGGATACATTTTTTTTTTCTAGAAAAACTAAAATTTGATAAACGTTGTTGGAAGTGACAGATTTTGTTGTATTTAGATTGAAATTACCAACAATAAAATAAAGATATAAAAAAGCTTTAACAATGCTAATTCAGAAAAAAAATTAACTTTAACTTGTAAAACAGTATTTTTTGCATGCTTCTTAGTATGTCAACTTAGAGCAACACAAACAAATAGATAAGAATCTCTCACACATTATACTGTGTATTCAAAAATTTATCCTGTTACTATTTTTTTTTAATCAATTTTTCTTCTATAAAAATACACTTTTATAATTTTGATTAATTATGTTTGCAAAGTTTTTGACATTAACCAATTTCAGAATAAAATAAAACATGAGAATTTGGTTTTGACAAACATAGCATTAACAATTTTATTACTAAAAGAAAGAAAAAATTATAATAAAAGACTTTTGAGCAAAACTATAAATGTAGGAGTAGAGTAAATTTAGGCTACAAATTTTGGGTTTAGATGACAGTGACTTTTACGTCATCTATAAAGGAAGTAAAAGAATTTATTCTAAGTCAAAAAGGTCTACAATAAACATTTAGTTATTAGAAAAAAATACAATTGTATTATTATTTGAATAAGTAACTGTCTACCAATAATTAAAAAATATATGATTTTATGTACGTACGTATTGATAAAATAATTATAAACAGTAACTGATATATAAATATATTTAAATATATTAAAAAAAAATGTGTTTTTGTTGGTCTATTTTTTCTAAACGTTTGTTTGCTAATTTTATCTTAATATTTGAGACTTTAATTGAAGCAATAGGTCTATTTTTACATTTAAGAAACTAACTTTTTATTTCATAAATGAAGATGTTCTAATGAATTTAATTTACTACTTAAAACATAAATCAAACCGCAATATTAGTTTTTATTAGTGAGTGAAAAATAAGATAATAATTTTACTTTTATTAGAAATATAAAATCTTTATAATTATTCTTTCATAACTCTATTAATTGCTTTTGTAAATAGTTTTGTTGTACTGCAGTTAAACCAATAACGCAAAATACACAGCTACATAGTCCTGTGCCTACCAAAACTACGCTTTTCTTGATTCTTTTATCCATGATGGGTTGGAAGAGTAAATATGTTACTACTTGCAAAATATTCAAATTTTTAGCTTTAATAAGAAGAGTAGTTTACATTTTTTGTTTATTTTTTTAACGTTTTGTTTTGTCATCTTGTCTACCTAAAAAGTCTTTCTCTTATATTTATCTTTTATTATTATTTGGTGACACCTTAAAAATATAAATTCTGTGAATGTAGTTTTGTTTTATGGTCCAACTTTCCATTCCATAAAATAATATTAAAAAGACGTAGCATCTAAAAATTCTTACTCTATGTTCTAAAAAAAATTTATTGTTAAAGATTATATTTGTCCATAAAATATATCAAAAAATTGATATTTACAAGTAGTACCTAAAGCCGGTTACAAAACTGTTGCAAAATTAAAATTCTTTTCATAACATGTCAAAATTGGTAAAATCCGGCGGTAAATCACCAAAACATTGTTAGAAAACTCCAAAAACCAGCCATAAACTGTTAAAAGTGTAAAATTCTATTAATTAAATTTTAAAAATAAATATTGTTATTAAGCGCCAACCGTTAGCCTTAAACTGTAAAAAAATGTAAATATAAAAATTACAAAGCAACTAAATAATAGAAAAACCTGATGGTGGTTTGTAGTTGCTTTAGAATTTTTAAACCCTTTTAATTTTAAATCAACAAACTATAGAATATGTTTGCTGTTTTTTTTTAATATTATTTTAATCAATATTTATATCAAAACCTGAGAGTAGCTTTTAATTCTACAATAGTTTCGACAATTGTCTCCACATTGACATCTCCAATTTTGCTTAAATTTTGTACACATGTTTGGGGTACCAAAATATGACAATTTCTAAAATTTTTGATTTTTTTTTAAACTACAAAATCAAACTTTTAGGCACCTAAGTCCAACAACGGTTTATAAACACTATATTTGGTTCTCTAATAGAACTAAACATATTTGTATACTTAGATAAAATTATTGTTATAAACACTAATTTTGAAAATATTTAAACATTTTCTAAGAAGTTTGTAAAAATTAGACAAAGCAAATCTAACAGTAAATGTACAAAAATGCAAACTCTGCAAGTCGTCGCTTAAATACTTAAGTTTTGTGGCTAAACAAAAAAAAAATCACAAACCTCAAAAAATAGTATGCCTAGTACCTAAGACCACTACGGTAGTAAAACAATTGATTGGTTTTTGCTTGTAGTTGACGATTTGTGCCAAATCTTCCCATTACAATAGTACCATTATTAATTTATATTAAATTTGTTGTTTAAACATTACTTTTATAAACTCATCCTATTCTTTACTAACAATTATTTTGATTTGTTGGCTACTTAGAAGCATACTTCTAATTTTACTTAGATTAGAAATAATTTCTTGCTAAGAAAAAAAAACAAATAGAAGCAGACCAAGCATTTGATAAAATGGTAAATTCTCCAATTCTGGCTGCACCCAATTTCAACAAAACTCAAAACAATGTTTTAGATGCAGGAATATAGGCCGTGTTATTGCAAAGGGATGACAAACATTGAAACCAAGTTTTTGTATATGCTAATAAAACGTTAAACAAACCAAAAAAGAAAGAAAATGTTTGGTTTTTTTATTTGCAATAGAACGTTTCAGAATTTACAAAAGAATACAAACTATTGCAATAAGCAACCAAATTTGCTTTTGTGTAGGATAAAACCAAGGACCCTGTAGATGATAAAAAAACTGATTTACTAATGGTCCTTGCGTTGTCTAAAATCCCCAAAATTCTTTTAGTTAAAGCAAACGTTGAAGATAAATGATATTTGTCAAAATTTAAGAACGTTAAGTTTGTAATGAGCAAAAGCACAATTTTCATCATTATTTGTAATTGAAAATGTGCCGTTGTGTAGAAAACAACTTACTTTTGACATTTGGAGTGCTGCAGACGTGAATTTCACTGGTTAACAGAGTAATCGACAACGCTTATTAGTCTGACATAAATTAAAAAAAAAACTCACTTTTTAGAAACACAAAATTTGTAAATTGCGGTTCATAAAATAATTATTTTCCTAATTTTTTAGGTTTTGAAAAAAAAGACTTCATTTTGGGATTATATAAAGATTTTAATCCAAGCAATGACCCATTTGTTGTATAAAACTAATATTACTTAAGAAAATGTGCAACGTCATTTGCGTATTTATAGAACACCTCTCCAATACCGATACATTTGATCAAGTAAATGCGCTATAGTAAAGTCAGCATCTTTCTGAAAATATTAACAAATAATTGTAGTAATGTTACATAAGCATTACTTGATTTACAAAATTTTAGTTTTTTATTATTGCATTTTTGTATTTTTAAGCACCCTGTACAACAAAATTGGATTTTTTTAAAGTAGTTCGTTTTATTGTGTCAAGAGACATTATGAAGAATAACTTTTTTTTGAAAAAATGTTTAATTAAAATGTTTACTAGTGTAGTTATCGCCGGTTTGCAACGTTAAGTTAATAACAAAAAGTATTCTTTGCTATCAGTAAATGTGTATTAGAATAGCTTTAAATTTATCAAAAATAAATGTTTTTAATCAGATATCTGATTCTATTAAAAACTAATTTAAACAATCTTTGTTAGCATTCGAAATCTTCAATAGATTTTAATTGAGTTTATAAACTATTTGAGAATATTTTAAAATTATTAAAAAAAATTAATTTTTAAATTTTGTTAATAAATATAACTTCAGTATATTTGATTTTATTTCAATAAAAGTGTTTATATTCTATTCTAATTTGTGTTAAATTTAATTAATAAATTCTAAACATATTTATTCATTCATATATTAATAAAGCAATTATAGTGATTATAATCTTACCACTTACAACACATCTTTAAAGATTCACAGTATGAAATAAACTAAAATATGTTTGCAATAGAGTTCCAATTTAGATTTTACCATTTTTTATACGCTTGATAAGCGAATGCTCGAAGTAATTTTTTGTTATCATCCGAAAGAAATTGAAACAAAAAAGTGTGTGCATTGAACTATTTATTGTAAATGTAATTATTCGGTATACAATTTTAGAGTAAAAATGTATTAATTTATTATTTCTACAATTCTAGATGTATGGGAGTCACGGTAGTAAACATCAAACAAAATCGACTCAAATGTAAATCTTGTATCCATACATGCCAACTTTTTTTTTAAATGTGATATTTGGGCAATTCTAATTTAAACGGACTAGAGGGGTGTATCAAATGAAGGTATGAAACTTATCAAAAAAATTCTACGTTTTTCTTTCAGTTTTTATGTCGTTTTTTAACTTTGACTTTGAAAAATTGCATAATTTGTTTAAATATTGAAATTATAACTAAAAAAAAAACGAATTGTGAAATTAATCAGAATTTTTTTATTTCAAATCTATGTCCTGTCTATAAGCCGTAAAATCCATAAAACCAATTTGTTCTCAGTGAGCTGAGCAAAAAGGAGCAGTTTTTAAACTTTTTTTAACCGCCAATGTTGACGTATTTTGATGTAAATTATGAAAATATAAATTTGTTTTGTAAATTTGTCTAAAATTTGAAAATAACTGCAAAAATTGGCCCATTTTTTGACATAAACTTTTACAAATACACTTTGAGCAGCGTTTAGAGGAACTATACATTAAATATTATTATAAATTTTAGTTTTGCAAACAATTCTACATGGAAAATAATCAGTGTCGTGCTTAAGTATCTAAAAAAAAAATTATAACATTTTTCCTTTAATTAATTTTTTTTTTAATTTTTTTTAAATATTATTTGGTTTATATATTTTTAAGCTCATTTCAAAAGTTTAACAAAGACATCTTTCCCCGCTTGAACCAATTTTGAGCAATTTTACTTTTTGTTTGATAGTTTTTGAGTTAAGGCAGAAATTTAGACTCGATCTATCGGCACCAAAATTTGAAATTATTATATATTTTGTTAATATAAAAACATAATTAATTTATAACGCATTTTTTGCGTAAAAACTTTGTAAAAATTATTTTTTAGGTGCTTTTTTCTACGGCCAAACACTGACTATTTTTCATGTAGAACTGTTGGATTTTAAAAAATATTTCTGATCAATTTTATTATTAAAATATTTTTTTGCGTTAAAATTGCATTTATTAAACAAAAAAATTTGATTTTTTAAAGTCAAAGTTAGAAAACAACAAAAAAACTTGTTTTTCCTCTGTCCGTTTATTATAATTTGATATAGATCAGCAACTGCCGTATTTAAATTGATAAATATTAACCAATCTAAAAAAAAACATTTTTTTTAAATTAAATTATTAATTAATTTATAAATAATTTTGTTAATAAGTAATAAGATTTATATTATTGAATCCTTATCAAAATGTCATAAGTTTTTTTATTCAACACTAACAATTTAGATCATTTTTTTATCATAAAAATCCACTTTGTTGTATGACGCTCATAATTGAAATACAATACGCTGAAAAGCACCCGGAAAACCTATCTGGATTTTACCCGTACAAAATAAATAGGAGTGTTATTTTTTTAATAAAATACCGTGTTAAGATTCCGGATCCAAAATCGCAGGTGTGTCACCAGCCTTAACTTAAATAATTAAAAAGTTTTTTATGTTTATTTTTTTATGGATAATCTCATTGAATGTTGATTGTGCTTTTTTAGTTTATTTTCTAGTTTTGCTTGCATTTAGCATAGCATTAAGTAAAGTGCTTTTTAAAGTAATTCCAAATTTAAAAAAAAAAACAGCAAATGTTATTGTTAAATTTGTGAGTTTATAATTTTTTTGTTTAATAGCTTAGTTTTATACGCAGTTTCATTACAGGTCAGTTTTTGAATCAATTTTATAGTTTTTCTTATATACTGGGTGTTAAGTAAACAAGCGGCAAAAATTAAGGGGTTATTTCTTGGTTGTTATATATACAGAGTTAGTTACCGATTTCTTATCACAATATTTTGAATAAATATATTTAGAAACATTTGCTCATACTATCATGCTTCTAAAATTGTAATTTATAAATAATCATTTGATTGTGTTAATACGTTTAAATGTCATTGCTGTCTTTACTGATTATTTATATCAACTAATATTATTAAATCTATTATTCATTTTCATAAGACATAATTACAGTTATAATAATTACAGTAGATACGCTATTAGAGTTTTTTATAACGTGCTTAATGTTTGAATTGTTGCATTAATTCTACCAACAAATACATTTACATGTATTGTGCTATATAATACTTTTAATAGCGTAAAATTACGTAAATAATTATTGTAATTTGTTGGCGCTTATTTGAATTTACTTTATACTAATTGCAGATAAATTAAATTGAATAATACTTTTTTGAATTAATTGACAAGCATACTAAGTTCTACAAAAATCAAGGTCAATTGAGTTATAATATATAGCAAAAAACTATTTTTTTAATCTAATCAAGCTTTTGTCACATTTACTTTTTAATATTGCAAATTAACATGTACTGTTTAAATTTTTGTAACTAATAATTAACCATATTAGATCTAATAGAATAGTTTGCAATGCAAAATCAGCATCGAATCGTACACGTTCTGTGAATGTAGCCCTAGTTGTACGGTCGTAAGTCGATAGATTGCATATCTAGTACTTGATAGTGTTTTTGTTGGTCGAGTGAACACGGCACTGTTGGTACTCCGGTGATAGTAAAAGTGACCACGCCTTGATCGACATAACCTGTCAATACACACCATAAACTGCTCTCCTTAAATAAATTAATTCCCTATGTCATTGCACGAAGACTTTTTCATTACATCAACACTAATTAAACAGCCCGAGATTTCCCTACATAATCATTATGCAATTCTGATTTGATTTTTCCGTCGCAGTTTTATTAATTTAAATACCACAATGGGTTTTTGCACCGTTACATAGGCGCAGTGTGCTCAGCAGAAGCTCGGAAAGGTGCGGTACCTCATCTAGCATCATCGGTAGGAGTGGCAACTACTGTATTCACCACGGGGGTACCATCAACCCATTTGAAATTGAATAAAAAAAGATACGACCGTGGCGAATGCCGGAATACTCCACTTTCTAGGCACGTGATGGATGCAAGGATTAAAAGGCTTAATTGCATGTAAGCGCGCTTCGTCCGATCGGCCGAGTTGTAATTTAATCAGGGAAATCATTTATTATTCCTTTAAATGATATCCTCTGCTGGTTATTAATTGGAGGTACTCTCGTCGGCGACGTTTTGTTTATTTAGGAACATGTAACCACCTACCTGTACAATTAAATTTATCAATTGAGAGCTCAATTATAACCAAAATATCATCTATTAATCTGTCTGGGCGTTATGAAATAGTTTAATGGTACTATATCTTGCTGACAACAGAAAATACCACGCACTTTATTTTATTTTAAACTTCTATAAACATTCACTTATTATTTTGGCTACATTCACCCACATAAAAATATTGCACTATTTTAAAATGCAAATATCGGCGTTATGTTGGAATCATAATATTGCAGAGCACGCAAATTTCTATAGCAACATGTTATAGCACAGCACCAATATGCAAATTCCGATAGGAATCTATTGGGCATTCGGTTTCTATGAGGAGAAAAAAATCAGTGCGCTAACCCGTTTCCAGCGTGTGGGTGAGCTTTATTAGACGAGATTTAGTATACAGTGCAGACTATTTGACAACGAGCAGATAGAACAATAATAATGAATTGCGGATGGAAACGGCTTCCCAGTTATTGTTGCCTTTTCATGAATATACTTAAGGAATTTGAATATTTATTTACTTGTAAGACCCTACACGTGAGGTATACAATAGAACATGTTTTATACAATTAATTAGTGGTCAAGTTTTAAATTAAAGATAACTAAATTTTATTTTTTTTAATTTATTTAATTTAATAAAATATACTATATATTATTGATTAATTGACCTTGAATTTTGTAATAAATACTTTTATTTAATCTAATTTTGTTACAATACACTATAATATTTCTGCAATTATATAAAGTAAATTCAAATAAGCGCCAACAAATTACAATAATTATTTACGTAGTTTTACGCTATTAAAAGTATTATATAGCACAATACATGTAAAATGTATTTGTTGGTAGAATTAATGCAACAATTCAAACATTAAAATCTTTATAAAAAACTCTAATAGCATATTTACTGTAATTATTATAAATGTAATTATGTCTAATAATATTAGTTCATATAAATAATTAGTTAAGACAGAAATGACATTTAAACATATTATACTAATCAAATCATTATTTATAAAATGCAATGTTAGTAAGAATTAAATGAATTTTTTTTTTTTTTTTTTAATTTTGTTTTTTTACTTATTTACGATGAGCATGCAAAATAGTCGTAAGTAGCACGGACAAGAAAGCATTTGCAGCTTTTCGTGCGGCCAAACATCGGCGTGGTGCAAATATTGCTTTTATGCTATTGATACTTAATATACTAGTTTTATCCATACCCAGTCTGCTATGTTGAAAAGAATTTAAGCAAAGAATGTTGATCTATTGGCATTCTGATAAGCTACAATTTTATCAAAGCAAAAACCAAAGTTAATTGTTAAACTAACACAATTTTTCAAACAAAACTATAAGCTTATAAACTACAAATATCCTATCTATACGCTCGGCAAATACACATATAAATTCTACAAAATGTTGCCACAAAAAAATTAAAAAAACAAAAAAATACATGAGCAAAAATAAGGAAAGCTCTAAAGAAAAAACTATTTTTGACTTAAAGCAAATTTGGTGCTCATCAGGAAATTCAACAAAAATAAAAGCAACTTAAGTGGATATAAGACAATCTGCTTTTTGAATATAATAGGTAAAATGGTGAAATAACTAATCGCAGCCAGCATTATCTTTTCTTCAATAAAAAAAGTTGGTTTAGTTAGGTTAGGTTAGGTTAGGTTAGGTTAGGTTAGGTTAACTCTCTTCTGAGGACTGGTGCGTTTCCCGAGGAATGGAAGAGAGCTAAACTTGCGCTCATCGAAAAACCAGGCAGCACGGAAAACCAGGCTAAATACAGGCCAATATGTCTGCTGAACACAATGGCGAAGCTATACGAACATGTCATCAACAAAAAATTGATGCAACAAATTGATGAAAATGGTGGTTTATCGGAAAATCAGCATGGATTCAGAAGAGCACATACGACGGTAGATGCAGTGCAAAGTGTGAAAGAGGTCAGGAATATGGTGGTTAAGCACAGAGTGCTGAAGTTCTCAATACTGATCACCATGGACGTCGAGAATGCCTTTAACACGGTTCCATGGCGTGGTATAATGCAGGAATTAGAGGCAAGAAAGATTACGCCACACCTGAGGAAAATAATAGGCAACTATCTACAGGACAGGACGCTTGAGGTTGGGGAAAACCATACTGTCGATCTGAGCTGCGGGGTACCACAGGGCTCGGTGTTGGGACCAACCCTGTGGAACATATATTACGATCCCCTGCTAAAGGAACGGATGCCGGAACACACGAAGATGATTGCCTATGCGGATGATGTAGCGCTGGTCGTATGCGGCAGGAATATGGAAGAGCTGGTAGAAGATGCGGAATGGGCAGTAAAGAAGGTGGAACGATGGCTAGACCAAAAAGGTCTCAAGATGGCTCATCACAAGACTGAGGCCGTAATCTTAGCAGGATGGAAGAGGGACCTTAAAGTGAGGATAATGGTAGGAGGTAGCGTCATAGAAACCCAGAATAGCGTCAAATATAAATAAAAAGCACAGGGGGATATTGGAAAGGGCAAGGAGAGTTATGGCAATTGGGGTAGCAAGTGCCTATCGAACGGTTTCCACAAAAGCAATTCTCGGTATCACAAAGACAATACCTATCCACCTTATGGTTAAAGAAAGATCCTATGAGAAAGGAGAAAACAAGGAACAAATCAAAAAAGCTGCTAGAGATGAATCACTCAGGATATGGGCTGAGGAATGGAGAAAGGATACTGGGACAGCTGCCTGGACTCAAAAACTCATCCCGGACATCAGGCCCTGGGTAGACAGAAAGCATGGTAGGCTTAACTATTATCTAACGCAGATTTTGACTGGACACGGCTGCTTTGGGGTATACCTGAAGAGAATGAACCTACTAGAGCGAGATACCTGCGTATACTGCAATGAAGTGGACACGCCGGAACATACACTGTTTCAGTGTTCGAGATGGGCAGTGGAGAGAATGGAGCTAGAGGCTGAGCTACAAGAACAGATCACGGTAGGAAATCTAACAAACCTGATGCTAGAGACCAAACATAAATGGGAAACCATCGAAAAGACGATAACAAAAATAATAAAAACCAAAGAGGATGAAGAAAAATCAAGACAAAGAGAAGAAAGAACAGGACAAAGAGAGGAAAGATAACAAACAGGATACAGAAAGACATGCTGGAGGTAATGAAGTAATGCTCACGCGGTTCCGTTGCCACTCAGCGAAATGGGAGGAGGAGTTTTAGTCGGTAGGAGGCTACAGGAGTAGTCGAATCCGGCATGCCTGCAGAATGCAGGTATCTTTTGAAGATCTCTCCTCCTCCAGGTTAAAAAAAAAAAAAAAAAAAAAAAAAAAAAAGGTTAGGTTAGGTTAGGTTAGGTTAGGTTAGGTTAGGTTAGGTTAGGTTAGGTTAGGTTAGGTTAAGTTAGGTTAGGTTAATTTTGGTTGCCCAATGGACAAAGAAGTTAATTTTAAACATTCAGATTTGGAGTAGATGCCCTCATAAGACCACAGATTACTTCCTCACTCAAAGTTGGTCGGGTTACGGCAATTTTGGGACCTATACCAAATAAATTAGAAAAACCGCTGACAACGCTTGCCACTCACTATTGCTGCAAGACTCCCCTGAACACACAATCTTTACCTGCTGGCAAGTTGGAAGCGGAAAGCGGAAGCAGCATTAGGTAAGAGTGAGAGTTTCAAGGTGGATAACCTAACCTATTCATACGACCAGATCAAAAGGCAACTGAACCCACACTTGTTAGGAGGTTAAAAAAAACAAAGAAGAGGAAGTAAGGTCTTGGCAAGAAACCACAAATAAAAATGAGTGACGGAATAGCGTCCAGCCAGTTGGGCAATAATCCTTTCTAGGGTATGCTGTCCAACCAATGCAAAGAACAGAGGTTTTTTAGTAGGTGCAAGTCCCACATTCCCGGACTTAATAGAACTAAGCATCAGGGGAACATTAACGTTTACCTCTTAAAAAAAGTTAAGTAGGATTAGGAGATATAAAATACAAAAGTCTTGACAAAAAAGCAATAAACGGCCTTGGGAAAACTCTATTCAACAGGAGGAAAAAAGTCACCAAAGAATGACAGAATTCTCGCAAAAAATGTTAAAGCTTTGGTAGAGCGATGTTCTAAGGTGTGGTTAGCCGCAGCCAACTAATGCATAAACAACGAAAACTTCCCAAAAGTTTTGAAAAAAACCTTTGTTGGATTAAAAAAAAAACAGAAGTGCTTCCAAATTTTACTAAATATTATCAGTGGAGAAAGGTTGGAGGTAATTTTAAAAACGGGGATGCCACACAACGTGGTAAGCTTAGAACTCCTTCTAGGTGTAAAAAAGGTGACCTATGCCGGCGATTGTTACAAAACGATCAAGAAAAAAAACTTGAAAAGACGGAAAACTATATTACTATAATAAGCAAACTGAGCCTGAAATTAACTATAAAAAAAAAACGTAACTGGTGCACCTGCTCAAAAAGAGTGCCAGAACTTAAAATTACCGTTTTGGATTTCACCGTTAAGTCAGGCCAAGTACAAACTGAACGCAATTTTTTACCCAGCGCTCGATGTGTTTGGTAGTATGGTGCTCTATAAAGCAAAAATATGAAGAATGCCTTGTATTGCAAAGAAAAGCCCAAGGAATTAGTTCTGCGGACTCAGAGGAGGTGCTGCCAGTAAGTTTGCAAGCACAAAGCCGTTTGATCTTCTAGTGCAAGTAAAGGCAGCGGTCTGGAAAAATCGTCTTACTAAGTGTAAAGCGGAAGAATAGTTGTGAAAAAAATGGCAGAAAAGTTGGGAGGATTGCATGTTAAGTAGAAGTGGCAGCAAACTGCCATGGTCCAAACAGCTTATTGCAGTTGTGAGGCGTTAGGTTGGTCGGGGCCATGGCAAAGTAAACTACTACCTCACGTTGCTACTAACAAGACGTGCTTGTTTTTGGGCGTATTTGCATTGGATGAAATTGGTTTAAATTGATAAATGTTTGTACTGTGGGCAAAGCAATACGGGGATAAAAAACAAAGATAAAGACTAAACAAGAAAAAAATGAAAACTATAAAAATGTAATAAAAGCGGTCAAAGTTGCCAAAAACGATGCAGCTAAATACAGACGATGCTGCATTGACATCCAAAATGCATTTAACTTGGTATCATGGCATTAAAAAAATAGAATTTATTAAAACTATTAGAAAAATTATAGTTAACTGTCTACAAAACAGAAAGATTTTCATAGTGAAGCAAAAAACTGAAAATTCAATAACAGCATTAACAAACCTGATGGTAAAAAGTAAAATGTTAAGCACAATTTTGGACATGTGTACATGATGCACAGATATGAAACAATAACTTTAATTTAAAAAACTGAAGATTTAAAACCTGGACACAGAAAAAAATCAAAAAAAAAAGTCAAATAAAAAAGGGTTTAGTGCGTGCAAACACCAAACTTAAGCTAAAAAAACTTTTCCTAAACTACAATAGTTTGAAAAAAATGTTAAATTAGGTTAGGTTAAGTTTGTACTTTGTTTAACTCCGCATAGGATTGAGGAAAATTTATGGACATATAGAAAAAAACTAATCTAAAATTAGTTAAAAAACATAACAAGAAACAAAGAAGATCTAAGATCATACCTCTTTATATGCCTAATTGACACAATGGAAAAGCTATATAAGCACATTATAGTGGCAGAATAAAAAAAAAACTTAGAAGAGAGGCCCAATATGTCAGAAGCGCAGCACGGCTTTAGGGAAGGAAAATTAATTCTAGGACCAGAAGAAACTAGAAAAAAAAAATAACAGTACTGCAGAGCGGTTGACACTGCACAACATACGCTGTTTGCATGCATTAGGTGTCCAAAAAAAAAAGAAATATCGGGATAAAAGCCCTGCAGATAAAGCAGATCATATAGTAGAATAGTTAAAGTCAAATTAAGCCAAAAAAAATATATATAAAAAAAAGAACATTAACAAAACCTTACAGAAAAAAAAAATGCAAAAGTGATACCATTTAAGAGAGTAAACAGAAAAAAAAAAGATTTAGTAGGTAAAATCTTTTTTGAAAAAAAAAAGTTTTACAGATCTTAAGTTAAAAAAGGGGTTTGGTTAGGTTAGGTTAGATTAGGTTTGATATCTGCAGAAGTTCCACAAGGATTGGCACTAGCCCCGGTTCATTGGAAAGTGTTGTACAACGAAGTGCTAACAACTAAAGTAGACAATAATGTACCTTAATTTCTTATGCGGATGATCTGGCAATCGTAGATGTAGAGAAATTAGAAATAAACCTGTTGTTAACAGTTAACAAAATGTTTGAAAAAATCACCACTTGGCTAACAAAAAACGGTTTCGAACTAAAACAAAAAAAAAACCGAAGCAGTATTCTTAATTGAAAGGAAAAAAGTCAAAGACAACATTAAATTTTTAATATAAAAAAAAAGTTGATTCCAAAGTTTGAGATTTGAAGTAGATGCTTTTATAGGACCACAGATTACTTTCTAACACAATTTTCTATATTATATATTTATACCAAAAGGGTCAAAAAAATTGTTGCTAACGCCTGCCACTATTGCGGCGCGCAACACCCCCAAACACACAATTTTCATCTGCAAATGCTGGCAGGTCGGGAGGCGGGAAGCAGAAGCAGCAATAGGTAAAAATGTCAAAATGAATAGTCTTATAGACTTTATAACCAAACAAACAAAAATAAGTAAGGAGAGCACTCTCTCAGCCGGTTGAAAAAAGCAGACGTTTTGTAGTAGGTGCAAATTTTACATTCCTAGACTTATTAGAACCAAGCGTACGGGAAGCATTAACGTTTACTTAAAAAAAAAATAGATTAGATTGGATTAAAAAATATACAATACAAGGGTATTAACCGAAATGCAATAAGTGACACTGCAACTCTTTCCAAAACAAAGGAACGGATCACCTACTGACTTGTAGAAGCGGGAAAAGTTTTTTTTTTTATTGAAAAAAGATACGTTCTGGGAAGGCACAGAAGTTTGACAAAATTCCCGAAAAAATTGTAAAAGTCCTGGTAGAGCAATGTTTTAATGTAAGGCTAGCCGCAGCCAACAAATGCAAAAAATCCCAAAAGTTTTAAAAAAAGCAAAATTTTTTTGCTAGACAAGGGAAAGAGTGGGGTAAGTGCAAAAGCTTATATGTCTCTTGGACGTAACCGGAAAGCTTTTTGAGCACCTAATAGTAGGAAGAATGCTGAAAGCGTTTCAGGATGACCAAGCTCTCAGCGAGCGTCAGGGTTTAGAAAAAAACCGTTCAACTCTAAGCGCGTTTGCTAAGGTAAAAGCGGCTGTAGTAGTTGCAAGAAAATACAACTTAACACATTGTAAAGCCTGCGCCTTGATTGCTCTAAACGTAAAAAACATTTTTAACACAAACAAGAACAAAAGTTACCAAATACTTACTGAATATTATCTGTGGGGAAAGGTTAGAAGTATCAACCTGGCAAAAAAAGGCAACAAGGCAGGTCACAAACATAGCTAAAACTTTGATAAACAAAAAATTATCAAAGATTTGTGATGAATCAACTCTTGGAAAAACTAGTAAGGTGCAGCATGTGCCTAACAGTAAGACACATAAAAAAAGATTGCACTGCTAATGCAAACGCCTACCACAAATGCGGCCAAGCGGACCACAAAATAAAAGAATTCACTAATAATTTAAAGTGCTACTTTTGCAATAAAGAAGGACACAAAGCCAAATCCATAAAGTGCTCCAAGTACAACTAATTAATAGAATAAAAGAAATAGCGCAAAAAGGGCAATCGGGAACAATTATGAATCTAAAGGTTCTCTAAACTAGACTTTGTTTTTGGTGTATAGAAGGTTTATGAACCAGTGCAGAAAGGAACACAAAACTAATTTTTACAAACATATCTGAATCAATGCAAGGCAGCGCACAACCTTCTGAAAGCCACCACCGAGACATTGAACTAGTGTTGAAATCTAAACAGAACGTACGGCATAATGTGAATTAAAACAAAACAAAAATCTACATCTACATCCAGTTTGGCAAATTACTTTCTAATATAGTCAAAGCAAAAGAGAATAAAAATTGCAGATTTTATCATATTGTACGCAGCCCCGGTGTGGAGAGGTGGTATTGATCTAGTTAGAAACAATCAAAAACTAAACTCAACCTAACAAAAACTTGCATTAAAAATTACTAGAGAATATGCTACTACAATTAAAAGCAAACCAAATATTAGAAAAAACAATCCCATTAAACTCTTCGTCAAAAAAAACAGAAAAAAAACTATCAACAAATGGCAAAATCAGTAAAAAAAAGGTTACAAAATCAACACAAGCACTTTTAATGTAAACATAATGCTAAAAAATGAAACAAGTTAACAATTACATAACACAGTTACTCAACAAAAAATTAAAGAACCAGCAAAAAGAAAAAAAATGTAAAAATATCACATGAAGGAGAATGTAGAACTAATAAACAAATGCCTTACAAGATACGTAAGGTCTAAGGTATAAAATTAAATTTAAAACAAAGAGTAACACTAACAGATATAAAACAAAAAAAAATGACATTAAAATTATTTCTAAACACACAATCTAGTTTAATTAAAGACTTTTGAAGCAGAGAGAGTAGATCTATTTACAAATGAAAAACTAAAAAAAAACGTTTAAAAAATCAAAAAGTAAGCCTTTGCTACCAATATTTAAGATTAAAAAACTGATTAAAGATTCACTTGATAAAATGCTGCAAATACTAAGTAAGAAGTACATGATAATTTTTCAAAAATATGAAATTAGGCAAAATAACCGCTTAACAGTAAGATTTATAAGCAGCTTAATACAGCTAGATTTAAACAGAGATAAAGACCAAACTAGAAAAAAATCAATTTGGTTTCATGAAAAAAAATCTACAGTAGAAACTATATAAGACGTGATAAAAGCGGCCAAAATTACTAAAAACTATGTAGCTTAAAACAAACAACTTTGCACACTTGTTACCTTAAACGCACTTAACTTAGTCTTATAGAATTTAAAAAATAAAAATTAATAATGCCATTAGAATAATTATAATTGACTATCTACAAAACAAAAAGATTCATATAGAAAGAAATAAAAGAATCATGTTGTTTTGTGTAGTACCGCAAGGCTTAATATTTAGACTATTTTTGTAGATTTTATGCTACAATACAATCTTACAGTTAAAGATGTCTTAATGGGTTAATGTAATTTGCTTGGCAGACAACTTTGCTATAGTGATATAATTAAAAAAGTAGAAGAATCAGCGGCACTAGCAAACACTACTGCAATAGTCAAAAAAAGTATAACAGAAGCGGTACGGTATACGGCGGTAAAAAAATTGAAAAAATAAGTTGAAAGCTGAAAACGCGTACATTATAACAAAAATAATAGCATTAACAAAAATGATGCTAAAGATTAAGCACAATTGCGCACTCATTTATGTTATATGGTGCAAAGATATAGTACATTACTATCATACATCAAAAACAGCACAAAATCATTGTTATAAAAATGCGGTTATTCAATAATATCACTAAAAGCTATAATGGCAATTGCCTCAATAGCCTTCATCAAAAGTATAGCTAAACAAAACAAAAAAAACAACTAAGAAAACAAAACATGAAAAATAAACTATCAAAGCTAACATAATACAGAAATGGAAATAAGACAAAACATGTAAACGACGACTTGGACCAAAAAACTAATCAAAGAAGTAATGGACCACTAGAAAGCAACGTCGATTACTATAACATAGATTTTATCATTAAAAAACTCGAATGTTACGGTTTCCGAGGTGTTACGCTTAAATTAATAAAATCGTTCTTAATTGATAGAAAATTCTGTGTAAAGGCAAATGGAAAATATTCTACATATTTTGAAAGCAAAGAAGGGGTGCCGCAAGGCTCAGTGCTAGGTCCTCTCATATTTTTATTGTTTATTAATGACCTAGTAAGTTACATCTTACCAATCACTAATATTATAATATATGCTGATGATACATCATTTTTAATATCTGCTGATAGTTTGGATCAACTTCGTATTAATGTTGAAAATACAGCTGCTCAGTTTCATAAATGGTGTGAAAAAAATATGTTAATGGTAAACATCAGCAAAACAGTTTGTGTATATTTTCGTAACTCAATAGCAACATTGGATTAACATTTGCAATGAACAATCTAAATATCTCATCGGAAAATAAAACTAAGTTCTTAGGTTTAGTAGTGGACAATCTCTTAAACTGGAACTACCACTTGGAACATGTATGTAAAAAAATTAACACAGGTTACTATGCAATATCTCAGTTGAAATCATCAGTAGACTTAACGGGTCTTCTTAATGCATATTATTCATTTATATATAGTCATCTAGCATATAACGTCGTTCTTTGGGGAGCAGCATCTAACTGGCAAAGAGTCTTTATTGGACAAAAAAGAATTATTTGCCTCATTTTTAATGTAAACCATCGAGATTCATGTCGACCATTTTTTATTAAATATAACATTTTAAGTCTGCCATCGATTTACATTTATAGAACACTGTTAATGGTCAAGCAAAATATTTCAACATTCTCCAAAAATTCTGATTTTCACAAGTATCATACACGCCATGCTACGTCACTGCTAATAGTACCTCATAACTCTTCAAAATTTGAAAAATCGCCATATTACATGGGAGTTCTACTGTACAACAAACTACCTCTTCAGGCACAACATATGAATCTCAAGGATTTTAAGACTTTTATAAAATCTTTTTTACTAAAAAAATGTTTTTACTCTGTTCAGGACTATTTTAATGATTAATAATATATATTCTTGTGTTCTCTTTTAGCTGTTTTTATCTTGTGACATTTTTTGTAACTTTTGTATTATGTATTTTGTAAATTTTAACCATTATGTATCTATGACATGTATATCCATTTTTAAAATGGCCTAATACCAAATAAATTATTATTATTATTATTATTATTATATAACATAATTTCTAAGCAAGCACGGATACTTAAAGAAATACTTCAAACGCTTAAGAATTGTAAACAATGACTTTTGCTTTTACTGCAAAATAGAAAAGATTCTTGAGCACTTATTCTAAAAATGCACAAAATGGAGCTTGCAGAAAAGCCAATTATAGAAGGAGAATGAGTTTTTATACCTAAATTTATTAGCAAAATAATAACAACGCTAAAAAAAAAATTAAAAAAAACTTAACACCAAAGGAGAGGAAAAAAGTCAAAAGAAAAGTCAAGTAAAAAAAAGTGTAGTTTGTACAAACACTAGACTAAAGCTGAAACAGTTTTTCCTCAACCAAATCAATAAAAAATGTTAGATTAAGTTAGGTTAAGTTAGATTATGTTAGGTTAGATTACCGTCAAGTACTAACCTAGCGTGGAAAAAAATGTGTGAGAGGGCGGAGAAGGCGGCTCGGTCCTTAGCAAGGCTAATGCCAAACCTGAGGGAAGCGAGATTTTTCTCTAGGCGCCTGATGTGCTCGGTAGTCTCTTCCATAGTGCTCTATAGGGCCGTGGGTGGTTTGGGGCTATGGTGAGGTAAACTACTACCTCACGCAGGTACTAATGGGACATGGTTGATTCCAGGCGTACTTGCATTGAATAAAATTGATTAAAAGTAATGAATGTTTGTACTGTGGGCAAAAGGATACGGTTGAGCACACCGTGTTCCATTGCAAGAGATGGTTGGAGTCGCGTAAAAGAGCAAGAGTAAAACTGATGGGAGAGAGCTTGTCCAATTGGGTTATTGTGGCCACCATGATAAGGTCCATGCTACGTATGAAAGAGGAAAAAGAGAAGGATTAAGCTCCATGATGTGGTATAAATGAAGCGGGCAGTGAGGTGGGGCCGTAACTACTCGTTAATATTTTTGGTAAATGCAAATTCAGTATGTTTTGTAAATATGTGCGCGCCCCTAAAGTTAGACAAACAACTATAACCAAAAAAAAAAAGAAAAACGTGTGCAAACCAAAATGTTAAAAAAAAGTGGTGTCAAATTTATGTAAATGTGTGTTCTTCAAAAACTTTGCGGTTGCGACTGAAGACTGGCGCGCAGGAACCTTCACTTCGACGTAATATTTAAATGCAATTCCAAAGTAGAGAAAAATCGTTATTCCCGCAAGAAGAGGGAGAATTGTTTTTTGTCAGTAAGAATTTGACACTACCCCTCGGGGTGTCTTATAAAAGATTTTCTACCTCAGAAAAAAAAAATTAGGTTAGGTTAGGTTAGGTTAAATTTGGACAGTGCTTAACCTAGCATGGGAAAAAAAAGTTTCTAGACATATAGAAAAGAACTAATCTAAAATTAGTTAAAAAACCAATCAAGAAAGAAGAAGATCTAAGATCATACCGCCTTATATGCTATATGAGTACATCATAGTGGCAGAATAAAAGAAAAACTAAAAAAAGAGTCCAACATGTCAAAAACGCAGTACGGTTTTTGAGACAAAAAAATCAACTGAATTAAACCAAACAAAAAAAAAACACTGAAAACAAAGAGACTGTGCGCTTATAACAATTGATGTTAAAAATGCCTTTAATTTGACGGCATGGGATGTAAAAAAAAATCCCAAGCAATCAAAAAGGTACTACAAAGGTCAGTGTAAGGTCCTCATCTCTAGAATTTTTTTTTTTTTTTTTTTTAATTTTTTTTTTATATACATATTTACATTTTATTTTATTTTGTTATAAAGTGGTTATTCCAGCATTCCAGCATCCAATATCTTATATGACAGACTGTTAAGGATAAACATTCCTAAAAAGTGACGTTATTGGCTTATGCGTATAATTTGGAAGGTAGTGATTAAATAGACAACAAAAAAGTGGAGCAACAGTAACAAAATTTAAAAAAAAATTGGTAAATAGATAAAAGACCACAAACTAAAACTGGCAACTGAAAAAACAAAAGCAGTAATGCTGATTGAAAAGAAGAAATGCGGAGATATAAATTTTGTATTGGGCAAAGCATAATAAAACCAAAAAAAAAGTATTAAGTATTTGGCAATGAACACTAATTTAAGGTTTGGAAACTTTGGTATTTTCCAACCCCAAATACACGACAATACTGCTGGACCAAAAGCTGACTGTACTAGATCTTCTCTTGTAAAACGCAATACTCTTAGCAGCACAAAACTTTCAACAAAAAGTCTACTTATTAAGGAGCCTTACAATTAAGTTTTATAACTACTTGATTTAGTTTTCAAAAACATTTATTTAATAATTATACATGAGCTTTATTAATATATATTTATGTGCTGAAGGCCTTAGATTTAATTATTACTACAATATAAAACGAATGCGTTAGGATGCTGCATGCATCTGGTTTTATTCCAACAGAGTGCCGAATCAGCACTCGCGTGGTCGGTTCTTGGAACGCTGTCTCAGCTGCTCCGATAAAGGGTGTTCTTGTTTATAATAACATTACTCCTCCCTTCTTAAGTGAGAAAACAACGATGTTGGTGAAGGTTGTTCGTTGGTTTCGATTGCTTCCTGGGTTTGGCAATTCTTCTTTTTGCACACTTGTCGGTATTTCCAATATATGAATATGGATATTGCGACAATCAGTAGCACTATTGTTACTGTGAAGTTGGTCCAATGATGTATCATGACTTTATCATTGAGTTGTTGTCCTCGAAGGTTATTGGCTAGATTTGTAACTTTTCGTATATCTTCCAATGGAACTTTGTGTAGTATTTGGGTTGGTGTGCCAGATTCTTTCGATGTTTCGAATTGGACGGCAGGTAACTCAAATTCGTACTCTTCATGAAGTGTTGTTTCTTCTTGGTATCTTTTGTTATTGACGATTACATGGCACTTTTCTTCCAAGATAATCAGGCTTGGTTGGTGTACAATATGTATTCCATCAGTGTTACATCGGCTTAGAACACTGATGTTCTTGTTTGGGATTACAAGCAGTAGATTAGAACTGATTTGTTCTACGTGTTCCGTTTTATACTTGATGTTGGTTCTGTTACAAGTGTTGGTTCCAAAGGTTATCATTTGGCTCAGACATGGCTGGTTTTTGTAGAGTAGTCCTTGCTGACAGTAGTGGATGTCTTCAACATCTGGGCATTTTATATCGCTGTTCCAATAATCGTTAGGTGTGAGCAAGAGATAAGGGTGCTCAAGAATTATCATTAAATTGTCAATAGGTATTGGATAAAATTGGAAATATCTATAAGAGTTGGTTACAATTGGGATATGTACATGAAAAATGATCAATCCGTGCTTTATAGTTACTTGAGCAGATAATAGTAAATAAAAGTTTATCAAATTTGATACTTTTGGAATCTGTTTCACTTTATAAATTTGATGTAATTCTATCATCATCTGGTTTATTTGATGAAGATTTATTATTGAGTTATGTAATATATTGAGTTGCGCAAAGGATATAGCCAGTAGAATATCTGTCAAAACTCCGTCTAAATTTTGTGTTGCTACAAGTTGAGCGTTAAGACTAGCTTGAATTGAAAATGCATGTTTAAGATCGTTTATTCGTTTTATTTCGCGAAAAAGATTTGTTATTTGAATGTTTAGTCGTTTTTGGTTTTCATCCAATCTGATGAAAGCTTCACTGTACAAATAGGTGATTTCTTTCAAAACACTTGACTGTTGTGTTAGGTCATGATGCAACTTTTTGTCATTCGAGTTTAACATTTCGATGTAGTTATTATATTTTTCTTTGTCGTCGCTGTCTACTGTTCCGAATAACCATTTATTTACTTTACCGATTACATTTAGTAAACCTCGCTTTTGTATATTGTGCTGGTTTATAGTTTCAAATTTCTGTTTAGTTTTTTGGTGTGTTGTTAATATGTGTTGCATTTGTGTTATTAAATGTATTTGAAAGTGAGACCATGGTTGATTTTGATAAAGGCTTTGGTTAAAATAATTTATGTTATTTGAAATTATTTCGATGTTGTTTTGAATCTGCGTTAGATTGATATGATACGCGAATGAATGTTTTGACGTAACTATTTTTGCTTGTCCTAATTGTAGGCTTAAGATTGGAGTCTTAATAGGTTTAATTTCTAACGAGTGAAGTAGTGGAATCATCAATAGGATTATTGACATTCGTTGGTGCATCTTGTCCTGAAACGAGACGTTGAGGTTTTAATAAATTCTTATGATAAGTTTTGTTGTTCATTTTAAATTTTATGTCATCGACATTTACAGGGTTATCAATGGGTTCAAAAGGGTTGTTGTAATTTTTGCTTAGTGACTTTTCTTAAATGTGGTTTTTGATAAACGGGTTGATCGGTGTTTATGATCAGCGTTTCCTTGCGTTTTAGATTAGCAGTTTCTAAACGTTTTTCTTGTTTTGATTTTTGCTTATTGAGAATAAGTTCATTAATAATTTTTAAGTTGTCGTTATGATCTTGTAGATAGTTAGTCATTTTTGTATGTTCATCATACTCAAAGGGATCTTTATGGTCTAAATCTTTTTTATTTATCTGGAATGGTGTATATCCGGTGGAAGAATGTATAGAGTTATTGTATCCTAGAATGCTATACGCCATTTTAGTTTCTATATTTTCTTTAGGTTTTTCTAGATTTAGAACACAAATGCTTTCGATTAAAGTTGAGTGGAACCTTTCTATGGGACTATTACTAGTTGGATTATAATTAGTAACGTAGTGTATTTCTATATGATGGTATTTACAAAAAGATTGAACAACTTCATTTTTAAATTCCGTGCCATTGTCACATGTGATTTTGTGCGGAATTCCGTAATGACTAATAAACTGAAGTATTTTATCTGATATTTCAATACTTGTTTTTGACTTTATTGGGTATGCTTGTCCAAATTTCGAAAAACTGTCTACGATTGTAATAAACGTAGTGTTTCCTATCTTAAACTTGGTTTCATATAGGTACGGACGAAAATACTATGTGGCCCATACAATAGCCAAGAGCTTCTTTTCAATTGTGCTGTAGTTCTGCTCAGCTGGGTTTAATGTACGAGAAGCGAACGCTATCGGAAGATCTTTTCCGATGGGTCCTTGACTTAAGATGGCCCCTAACGCTACGTTGCTAGCATCTGTTGTTAAATTGAAGGGTTCATTAAATTCAGGATATTTTAGTATAGGTTCATTGATAAGTAATTTCTTACAAAGTTCAAACGTTTTGCAAAACTCTGAGGTGTGTTCTATTTTTTCTCTCTTTTTTAAGCAATTGGTGAATGGTTTTGTGATCTTTGCAAAATCAGGTATAAATCTTCGATAGTATCCTAGTAACCCGAGAAAACTATTTATTTGTCTTGTTGTTCTTGGAATCGGAAAATTTTGTATAGCTGTAATTTTTGTTGGATTTGGTTTGATTCCATTCGGCGTTATGACGTGTCCAAGATATTCAACTTCTTTTCTTAGGAATTCGGACTTGTCTAATTGTATTTTTAGTTTAGTTTCTCTTAACCGTTGAAAGATTGTTTTTAATGAGGTAATGTGTTCTTGGAGTGCCGTCGAAAAAATAATTACATCATCCATGTAGACCATGCATATCTTATTTTGAAGTCCTGCTAGCACATTATCCATGACACGCTGGAACGTCGCCGGCGCATTTTTTAGGCCAAACGGCATTCTGGTGTATTCATAATGTCCATTCATTGTGTTGAACGCAGTTTTTGGAATAGACTTTTCGCTCATCTCTATTTGGTGAAATCCCGATGCCAAATCGAGAGTTGAAAAATATTGGCATTTTCCCAATTTGTCCAAAATATCAGTTATGTTGGGAATAGGATATCGATCGTCGATGGTTTTTTCGTTCACCTTTCGGTAGTCGACTACGATCTTCCATTTTTTTTTGCCGCTGGCATCCAATTTCTTGGGTACTATCCAGATGGGTGAGCTCCAAGGGGATTGTGAAGGTCTTATTATTCCGTCTTCCAACATTTTTGTAATTTGTTTCCAAACTTCTTCAAGATGAACGTAAGGATATCTATAACTTTTTGTATAGATTGGATCTTCATCACTTGTTTTAATTTCGTGTTTCACTTGGTTTGTGAACGTTAATTTAGATTCTGGATCATGAAAGATGTCTGAATATTCTTGACATAATTTTATTATCTCTTGGGACTCTTCTTTATTAAGATGATTAGTTCTGATCAAAGTTTTTATATCAAAGGTGTTTTGTGATTCTAAATTTTCAAATATTTGAAAATTGTGTAGTTCAAACTGATCAAGTGTTTGACTTTCTTTTAATAAATCAGTTGGTATTATTTCCACTTGTGTTTTCGTAGTTGGGTTTCTTATCTCGATCTTTGCATAGTAGTTTTTTGCTGTTGTTACCATCTCTGGTATAATCAGATTATTTATTGGTTGTTGATTTATCAATATTTCTCCATTTTCTATTGGTACAGGTATGTTTTTTGTTATGTACAATTAAGGTGGTACTTCTAATGTGATAGTTGAAAAATCGTCCCGATAAAATATTGGAATAGAAAATTTAGGGCTTTCTAAAAGATTTTTATGAAAATTTATGTTTGCTTGCAATTTCATTAAATCTCTTTTGCCGATAATTCCATCGAAATATTCGTGAAAATTAAATATAATAAAATTAAAAGTTTCATCCGATTTGAATTCATCGAATGCAGGGATATGGGCTTTAAGTTCAGCTTTACTTTTGCCATTGCAGGTCGTAATTGGTGAATCTTTCCTGTATGTGAACTCTGGGAAATAACGTTCCGCAATTGAAGGTCTAATCAGGGATCCGTGACATCCTGTATCGATTAAAAGTTTGCATGGTGGGTTTGAAATTTTGATATAAGGTAATGAATTTAATTGTTGGGTATTTAATTCTAACTTCCCGTTTGGTTTGAGGCTAATTCCTGAAAATTTTCTTTTTGGTAATATTCATGTTCATTCGAATCAAATTCGCCCGGTGTTTCATTATCCTTCTCAAAAATATCTTCTTCTTCGTAGTAGTTTGGTTCAACTTGTTCCTCTACATTATATAGTTCCTCTGATGTAAAGTTGCGCTGGTTGTTATTCCGGAAATGGTTGTAGTTTCTATTTAAATTGGGTTTGAACGTTAGTCTAGAAGTAGTAGACACTGGTTCTAGTTTATGCATGCATTACTCGTGGTGTATTTTGTAGAGCAAATGCGTTTTTCGGTTTTCTAAAAATTTGTTTGTTAGTAAAATATTTTCTTTGTTGAACTGAGCGCGGTTGTATATGTATAGGTTGGCTTGGAAAATTTTGGTTTTGTTGTTGATTATAATTAGGTACAAATTGCGATTTTTGTTGGTTATAATTTGGTACAAATTGTTTTTGGTAATTATAATTCGGTACATATTGTTTTTGGTGTTGGTTTTGGAATTGAGAATTATTCCATTGCTTATTATCAACAATTTTGTGATTAAAATTTTGTGGATATTGGTTATTATTATTTGGTTTATTAATAATATTTGGTTTTTGTTTAATATTTTGTGGATTCATGAACCTTGCAGTTCTCTGTTCTGTATGATCAAAATTAATTACTATTTCAACAGCTTTATCTAGGTTAGCAGGTTTATTTAGCATTAATATTGTTTTTAGTTCGCTACTGACGTTTCCTAATAATACGTCGATTGCGGTAGTGTTGTTTTGTTGAATTAATAATGTTTTTAAATTAGCGTCTAAATCGCTGTCTGGATCAATTTTTAATCTAATCTTATTTTCATTTGTTGCATACGCTGAATAAAATCGATTATGTTTTCGTTGCGATGTTTTGTTAAATAAAGAAATTCTTGGAGTAGTGTTTGGCGATCAATTCTATCTCCGAATTTAATACGTAACACTTCTTTTACTTGCGGCCATGTAGTTAAGTCAGGTCTGCATAAAATAAACGCTGATGCCGCGTCGCAAAGCTTAGATAAGATTGCCGAGAAAACATATTCACTTAAACTGTTATCAGTTGTTCTTCCGTAACGATTAAACAATTTGTCGCATGCGTTAATGAAACATTTCAAATATTCGCTATTACCATTAAAATAAGAAATTGTATTGGCTATCTTTTCCGCCGAACCAATAGTAGGTTGATCAGGCATTTTTGATTGAATTTGATTTATTATATCGAATAAATTGTTTAAATTAAAATCTGAGTCAAAGCTCATGTACACAGGGAATGGAATTAATAATTAGGATTTCTCACACTTACGGTTGCTACGATTATGTTGTGATCGTTTTTTTGCTTCGTACGTCCTTTTCTCAATTGCACTTAAAGACTGGGGTCTAAATTCGCTTTGGTCCTATTTAAATGGATTTTCTTCACGAATTGTGCAATCCTACCTTTGACTGCGCCAATTAAGTTTTATAACTACTTGATTTAGTTTTTAAAAACATTTATTTAATAATTATACATGAGCTTTATTAATATATATTTATGTGCTGAAGGCCTTAGATTTAATTATTACTACAATATAAAATGAATGCGTTAGGATGCTGCATGCATCTGGTTTTATTCCAACAGAGTGCCGAATCAGCACTCGCGTGGTCGGTTCTTGGAACGCAGTCTCAGCTGCTCCGATAAAGGGTGTTCTTGTTTATAATAACATTACTCTTACCCAGTGAAGTCTATCCCAACAGAAACGGAAACAGACAAGGATAAAGGCTCAGAGTCGAAAAACGGGAGTTAGGATTCCTTGATAGTCTTGACTTAAAAAAGGAATAGCCATCTTGTCGCCACAGAGGGACAATGTAAACGGATATGTAACAAGAGCTTTGCAAAAAATACGCAAAAACATCAAAAGTTGAAAAAACTTTAAAAATGCTGACACATACAACAACTACTGCCATGGCCTTTATAGATAGTTGAGAGGCAAAAATGTAAATAGCAACGTAAAGGGCCATATCCGAACAATATTGTTCTACTTAAAAACATTAAAGAAAGTTCTACCGTCGGTGCCAATCAAACAAAAATTTTTGGCAAGCCACAAATCTAACAACGAGGACAAAACAACGAAGCTAAAAATAAAAATAAAGAAACTCAGAAAATATCAAACTAAGAATGATCCTATAATAAGAAAAAAAAATTGAGTCAATTAAAACGCAGTGAAAAAAAAAAGACAAAGTAGTGATAGCAAACCTCAGAAATAAAATCGACGGACTCCTCAATGCTTAATAGGAGAGAAGAGAGATAAAAGAGCTACTGCCGGAAAACGGCAACATAAAAGCAAAATTAACATCAAAATTTTAAAAACAAAAGGAAACCGCAAATTTGCGCAATGATATCCAGAGGTAAAAAAAATAACCGAAAAAAATTGAGCTAATTAAGGTACTTACAAAGGTCAAACTAAAAACCAAAAAAAAAATCAAAAGGTAAGTTTTTCAACCAAACAAAGGAGAGAAGAAAGCATATGATTTCAACGGATTTTGTCAGCTAGCAAGAGCTTTTAAAAAAGGCAACCAATATAAAATAGCAATTCAGAGACCGGAGTGGATGATCCTCAGCAGATTCAGAAGAATTTTGGAATGCGTATTTTTAAAAAAAGAAATAGTTGTCAACATATACACAAGAAAAAAAAACGAGAAAGCTTAGCAAAAACAAGTAGTAGTAAACTCGGAAGAAAAATAAAGCAAGATCCAAAAGTAAAAAAACTGCACAGAGACAACAAAGCAGGCTAAGCAACAAGAATAGGATAACCATAAAACTAAAAAATAGGGCGTACCTACTCAGAAATGTTACAAAGCTTGAAAACATTGTAAAAAAAAACAGAAATAAAAAGAGACCGTCCAAGAAATACTTATAGGGTTCCACAAGAATTGATACTTGATCAAGTATTTTAAAACAGAATTGAAACCTACGCATTATTGTGACAACAACTGCAAAAAATTTGATAAAATACTAATAAAATCTTGCAAAAAACTAACAAATGGTTGCAACAAAACAAACTAAGATTGGCAGTTAAAAAAACCAAAACAGTCCTACTAACAGAAACAATTGTAAAAACCTTATTTTTAAACTGAAAGAAGTAAAATTTTTAAAATATTTTGGCATAATTTTTGACAAATATGTCAATTTTAAGAAGCAAGTACAACAAATTGAGTGTAAAGCTAAACAAAAATCTTTATATATAACCAACATTTTAAAGAATGCTTTAATCACACAAAAACTTAACCACAAAGAACTGTATAGTTGTTGCCAAAACAATACTACTAACACTTTTAGTTAAACTTAAAGACACAGTACCGCATTGTTTAATGTTACATAAGACCGGTATTATATAAACAAACATTTAAAATGTGTTTGTTTATACTCCTATGAACGTACTAAAACTAACTTAGACAAAAAAATACAAATAAGTAAAATAAACTAAAAAAAAATTGTGTTAACAATAAAAAAATTAAAAAAATGCACACGTAACTAAAAATACAGCATTCTACGACTAATAATAAAAATACAAATCAAAGAAAAAAATCAACAATCAGAAAAACCTTATCATGGTTACGTAACATCCGCAACTTTAATAATAAGGGCGTGGAAGAACTGTTTTAAAAGGCCGGAGATAGGAAGCAATATAGTAAAATTGTTGCCAATTTTCAATAATAAACACGCACATAAAGAAGAAGATAAACACAAGCCTAACTAAATTGTAATAAAACTTCTGTTAATACTTTTGGTTACTTTCTAGTGTTAATAATTCAAACATTTTAACAAGAAAAACATAATTTAGAAATGAATTTATATAATTTAAGACTGTTTTTAAATTTATTTTATTGTAATTAACAATTTTTGTTGAATATAGCTTTAATTACTTTCTTACAATATAACCAACCACAGAGACTACAACAGTCGCGTAAGCGCCTATAATATTACCGCAACACCTCAAAAAACGCGCTCAATAATAACGTTACAATTAATAAATCTCAACAATTTGATAAAATAATAAAATTTACTTTAACCATATGGTGAAACAAATAGAAAGTAATTTGCATAACAATTTATTATAAATAATCTAAAAACAAATCTATTATGAACAATTTTATTGTAATAAAAAAAACAACTTTTATTTTCATCGCGATAATAAAGCAATTTTATTTGTCAAAATAAAATTATATCTAAATATAGTTTGACAGTTGAATCGTGTGCTGCTTGCTACTTCCACTTTTCTAATTGCTTCCATGGATCAGTAAATATTTAGTTTTATGATGTTTCTCTGATTTACTACTCTCTGCAATTTTATGGTCATAATTTCGCCTCTGGCATCAATGCGGAGGAATGCTCAAGGATCTCCCCATGCTTAATTGTTCGTTTCAAAAAATTTCTCCCTCCGCATTTCACTTTCAAAATACCTAACCGATAAATAAAATGACACAATGTACCAATAATTCGGTATGTAACTTTTTTGTTGTGTTTTATTAAATAATATGTGAAAGTGAATAATTCAAATTAGTTTCATTTATTAAATTTATATTGAGAAAAAAATTATAATTTTACTTAAATTATTTCACAATTTTTATTTATTTATTTTTACGATTGTGCCAGTCGATAATCCCCGCGGACTCTGCATAACTCTCCCCCAAAGGCTAGAGCTCCTATTTCACTCGCTATAAAATTGCTTATTTTTAATCGATGACGATAAATCGTTGGCACAAAACACGGCTTGCTCTCTTTATATTTTATTGGCGAACATCCTAAATAGGAAAAGCTTGCGGCCATAGCTTAATAAATTCTGAAAAGCGATTTCTATGACGTCAAAATAAATATAGAACGTGTGTTTGTGTGGGCTAATTAAACAAAAATAGTCATTAATCAATGTTTAAAAAATAATGATTGCAATTATGCAAATTTTTGCATACATAGACTATTTTGGCGTTGTATTTATTTTGTATTTAAATAATAATAAATTATTATTACATTTTTTAGTATGTAGCCTAGCGTTTAAATATATAATTATAGTTCAAAATATTAACTTATTAATTAAATAAATATTAAATAAGATAAAACATAAACTATTGTAGCTCTAACAATTTTTCTTTTTATTTTTGCGTTATATTATCTGAAAATGATCAATAAAATAAAATTATGTGCTAAAACTAACACCGCATTATAAGATGTATTTCCCACACAAATTTTACTGACGAATAGCACGAATTCAATTTAATTTTACAACAGTAGTCAGCACACATTATTATCGCACAATTGCAACACCGCCATTTACCATAACCCGATTTTATTACACTTTTATTGAAAACCGATTTATCTTAACAGGATTGCTTGCATTTCACCCACCAATTTCCTCACATTTATTGTTTATGTAGATCATGAAATTATCATGTAGAAATAACAAAATCAGTGGGTTTCTATACTGATTAGGTGTTGTTAGCATGTTTTGTAAAGGTATTATTAAGTTTATACTAATACCAAGTTTTTTAATTGTCAACTTGGGAAACATGTGAATGTTTTTACGTATTTGGACTATTTTAGTATATTCAATGTTGTGCAAATATTTATTTTTAAATAAATTTAAAACTACCTACTGCACCTAAATAGTAAAATAATTTAATACTTTGCATTTATCAAATAAAATGCTACTATTAATATTCAACAATGGTTGTTAATTAATTTAAAAATTATTGATTTTCAAGCTTCATTGCAATTACATGCGAAGTCAAATGAAAATTTATAGCTGTTTTATGAATCTATTGCAAGAGGTATTAATTAAATTTTAACTATTATTCTATTATTATCATTTAATATTGCTTCATTTTATTGGATCATTAATTTGATTATCTTGCTATTGATTCTTAAATTTAAAATTATCTTACCTACCCACTATCAATTTTAATATAGTAAAATGAGATAAAACATTATTTTGTCATTATTAATTTACAATATAATTGAATAAATAAATTTTATATTAATTATTGTTAGTTACAACCTAGACACTTTGAATTTACGGCGTCAGACACATAGTTTATGTTTAAAGCGGGGGTGGATTTGCTTTGGTATGTGCGATTTACGTTTTTTTACAAATAATGGGTGGGCCCTTAATTTTTGGAATTTGAATTGACTATAAATAAAAAATTATTTTTTTTTTCAAAATCATGAGTTTATAGTAAGATTGGTCATTTTTATTTAAGATTGAAACACATCATTCACCCAATCAATTGTTTCTTGATAGTTAGCGTAACACTTATCCTTAAAGTCTCTCAACATAAAAAATTCAACTGGGTCAAATCATAGCTCTTATGCGGCCAATTGACATCAGCATTTTGGCTGGTTATTTGATTTCCAAAAACAGTGCACAAAAAGATTGATGGTTACGTTGGTTGTATAGCAAGTAGCCCTGTCCTGTTGAAACCAAACTTCATCTATTTTATACACTTTAATTTTTGAAAACAAATATTTGGTTAGCATGGCACAGTAAAAGCGGCTCCTTGTTCATTTTTAAAGAAAAATAGACCAATAATGCCGTCGGACCAAAAACCACATTAAACGGTTACTCGTTGTAAATGCATAGTTATGTGTGGATTCTCTGATTTCTAAACGCAACAAATTTGTTAATTGAGATAAAAAAAAAGAATAGAAATTACATTTTTTTTTAATAAAAATGCTCATCTTTAGCTAAACTATCTTTATCCCATTAGGCGAGCTAAAAACGCATCAAATAGTCATAAGGCTTTATTTCTTGGACTAATTGAACTTTGTAAGCTTTTAAACAAAAATTATTATGCAAAATTCTTTTCAGAAAAATGCAAAAAATGTTCAGTTTTTGAGTACGATGATTAGTTGATGTTGATGCATGTTCACGCACGCTTTGAGCAACAGCATTATTTTTTTTGGCAGAGCACATTGAACGAGAACGTGTTGCTTTATATACCAACTATCCGGTTTTGCTACCTAGCTTCACAAATTGGTTCAAAAACTGCTTTAAAGACACTTCTTTTCTATCAAATTGTTGTCGTAAATTTTTTGCCGTTTGAGTAAAAGACTTACCACTTTAGAAGTAAGTTTTCATTATTTCTCAACTTTGATCAAGTGTAAAACACTCCATTTTGTAAATAACAAACATAATGTACATCTGTGATATACAGTATTACAAAAATTTATGCTGTTTTTTGATTATTTTTTTTATTTTTTTGACCTGTTTTTGCTTAAACTTATTTTTAGCTTTAAATTCGCTCAAAAACCACATTTTAAAAATCAAATTTGACACAAAAAACTTACTTTTAGCATAAAATTTGCTTTAAAATAATATTTTTTACATGAAATTTATCAAAATTGACGCAAATAAAACTAATTTTTAAAATAAAATTTGCTCGGAAATTACATTGACACATGAACCACATTTTTAACAAAAAACTGTTTACTTGAAATTGGTCAAAACTGACCCAAAAAATCTATTTATAACATAAAAATGCAAAAAAAGTAAATAAATGCTATAAATGAGGTTTTTGTGCTATTTTTGATATTTATCGTATAATAAATGAGATTTCAAATTTTCTAATTTTTAAGGGTGGGTGGTTACTCTAGAACATGTTTACCAGCCGGTAGTTTGCACGGAAGTGCAGAAATTGGAGTTTTTTTTCTGCAAGCGTTAGAAGTCTCTAAGGCAGAGAAGGCAATGGGGCACTCCTTAACATGTCTACTAGCCGGTAATTTGAACTGGAGTGCCCACCCACCCGCTCAAGTGAAGTGTTGGTGATTCAAAAATTAGAATTTCTCCTCTCTGCTTGCGTTAAATGTTTCTATATCAGAGGCGATTGAGATACAAATTTTTGAATAACTCGCACTTGGGGTGGGTGGGTGGGACACTCCAAAACATGATTACCAGCCAGTAGTTTAACCTGGAGTGCCCACCCACTCACTCAAATGTTGGTGATTCAGAAATTAGAGTTTTTTCTCTTTGCTTGCGTTAGAAATTTTTAAGTCAGAGGAGGCGCTCGAGATACAAATGTCTGGATCACCAACACTTGGGGTAGGTGGTTGGGCAATTTATAGCATGATTACTAATCAATAGTTTGGATTGTAGTGGCCCACCCACCCGAGTGTTAGTGATCCAGAAATTAAAATTTCTCTTCTCTGGGTGGGCACTCCATAACATGATTATCAGCCGGTAGTTTGAACTGAAGTGCCCACTTACCCGCCACAGTGTTGATGGTCTAGAAGTTGGAATTTCATTTTTCTGCTTGCGCTAGAAGTCTTTAAGTAAGAGAAGCCGATGGAGATACAAATTTTTGGATAACCTACACTTGGGTGGGGCACTCCATAACATAATTACCAACCACTATTTTAAACTGGAGTGCTCATCCACCCGACCAAGTGTCTATAATTCAAAAATTTGACTTTCTTTTCTCTGCTCGCGTTGAACGTGTCTATGTCAGAGAAGGCGATGGAGATTTAAATTTCTGGATAATCCACACTCCAAAACATGATTATTAGCCGGTAATTTGTACTGGAATGCTCACCCACCCGCCCAAGTGTTGGTGATCCAGAAATTAGAGTTTCTTCTCTTTGCTCGCGTTAGAAGTCAAGAAGAGGCGATCAAGATACAACGTCTAAATTACTAACACTTGGGGTGGGTACTCCATAAAATGATTACCAGCAAATAGTTTGAAATGAAGTGCCTAGCCACCCGCCCAAGTGTTTGTAATCCAGAAATTAAAATTTTCCTTCTCTGCCAGCGTTAGAAGTCTCTAAATTAAAGGAGGCAATAGAGATACAAATTGGATTACCAGCATATGGGGTAGGTGGGTAGGCATTTTATAACATAATTACTAGCAGTGTTGGTGATTCAGAAATTGAAGTTACTCCTCTTTGCTTGCGTTGAAAGTTTCTAAGCCAGAGGAGGCAATAGAGATACAAATTTCTGGATCACCAACACTTAGAGTGGTTGGGTGGGCAATCAATAACATGTCTACCAGCCGGTAGTTTGAACTGTAGTGCCCACCCACTTGCCCAAGTGTCGGTGATCCAAAAATTAAATTTTCTGTTCTCTGCTAGCGTTAGAAGTCTCTAAGTCAGAGGAGGCAATAGGGATAAAAATGTCTGGTTCACCAACGCTTGTAGTGAGTAGGTGGGCACTCTATAACATGATTACCAGCCGGTAGTTAATGGTGTGATAGCTCAATGGTAGAGCACTTGCATATCATGCGAGCAGTCCGGGGTTCAATCCCCGAAATATGACTGAATGGATAACTTGCTCTATATCCACCAGCGTGGTTCGGAAGTCACGTATTAAGCTGTTGGTCCCATCAAACCACTTTAAACAAGTCGTAGACTTACTGTGGCGATGTAAAATAGCCGTAAAAAGCATAATAATAATAATAATAATAATAATAGTTTGAACTGGAGATTAAAGTATCAACTCTCTGCTAGCGTTGAAAGTTTCTACGTCAGAGGAGGCGATAGAGATACAAATGTCTGGATTACCAACACTTTGGTAGATGGGTAGGACACTTCATAACATGATTTTATTAAAAAATGCGCTTTAGATCAAAAAGTAACAAGAAAATAGGGTTTTAGGCTAATAAGTTACTAGAAAATGGAATTTTAAACAAAAAACTTAATAGAATTTTTGTCAATTTTAATCAGAAATAGCGCAAAACACTCTTTTATTACACAATATATTCAAGTTTAGCACAAATTTAATCAGAAAAAGCTCTAAAAAATATTTTATTACAAAAAAATTATAAAAAATTGCACAAAATTAATCAGAAATTGTGCAAAAAATCATTTTTTTACCCAAAATTGATCTTAACTTGTTTTAAAAATCTAGTTATTTTACAAAATTTATCAAAAAATGCATAAAAATTCAAGTTTAGTAAAAATTTATTCAGAAATTGCAAAAGAAACTAATTTATTATACAAAATTTATAAATATATTGCACAAAATGCCTGAGTTTAGCACAAAACTAATCAAAAATAGTGAAAAAATTCTTTTTTTTTTCAAAATTGAGTGTTACTTGCCTTAAAAATTTAATTAATTTACAAAGTTCATCAAAAATTGGACAAAAACGCAAGGTTTGTACAAAATTAGTCAGAAAATGCGCAAAAAACTTAATTATTACTTAAAATAAAAAAAAATAACATTGATTTATGAAATTATTGCACATAATTACCAAATTTAGCACAAATTTAAGCCGGTAGTTTGAACTGGAGTAACGACCCACCCGCCCAAGTGTTGTTGATTCAGAAATTGTAGATTCTCCTCTTTACCATTGTTAGAAATCTCTAAGTCAGAGGAGGCAATTGAGATACAAAATTATGTCAGGCTACAGGAATTATTTACAACTTTACTTGAACGTATGTTCAAACCAACCAACTTTGGTAAATTAAGCATAAACATAAACGGCGAGAAACTGAACCAACTGAGATTTGCGGATAATATTTTGTAATACAGAAGCTCAATGCAGCATCAAACTCTGTTGGGCTTAGAACCAACACCAGCAAAATGACAAATTTTGTTATGAGCGAGACAATTAAGATAGATGAAACAAATATAGAAAGAGTAAGCTTCTATTAATATCTTGGCCACAACAGAGACATTGAAAAGTAAAGACAACCAAACCCGCAAAATAGGTCTAACTTGGGCGGCCTTTGAAAAGCTACGCAACATCTTTTAATCAAATATTCCAATATGCTTAAAAAGGAAGGTATTTGATAAGTGCATATTGCCCGTGCTAACTTATGGTGCTTAAACACTTATCTTCACAAAGAACACCACAAATGAAATAAGTATTGCGCAAATAAAAATAGAGAGGTCGATGCTAGGTATCTTACTAAGAGACAGGTCCGGAGTGACAGGCGCAGTTATCCGTATAACAACATTAAAATGGAACTGAGCTGGTCATGTGGCAAAATTTTCGGATAACCGCTGAACCAAGAAAATTCTACAGTAAAGACCACGCAGAGATGCTTACCAAAACAGAAGTCGTCCACCAACCAGATGGACTGATGACATCAAACGGATAAAAACCAACTGAATAGAGGCAGCACAGGATTGGCAAGGATAGATTAAGTTACGGGAGACCAGCAATGAACGCAAATGCTCGAATAATGATGATATTTTATGCTAAAACTATTTTTTTTAAATTTTTTTATTGTTTGTAACTTTTCAGTATTGCATTATTAGAAAAAAACTGTACGAAACTTTATTCTTCAAAATTGTTCAAAATTTTTTTTTTCAGCCAAAAATTAAATTTCAAATAATTTAAAAAAACAGTTTATCTTAAAAGAAAATGACAAATTTTCTTTTTTTATCAAATATAGATAAAATTTCGTTTTAAAATATCTTACAATGTATATAAATACTTAAAAATTAAAAAAAAAAAAATTAAAAAAAAGCTTACATTTTTAGTGTGGATACATTTTAAAATATCTCGGAGTGGAGTGCACGGAACTCTTTGAAATTTTTAGAATATCTTTTGCACATATAAAAGCACGTTTTTATCCATCTTTGAAAAAAAAGTATGCATTATCTTTTTTTTAGAAAATTTTCCAAAACTTTAAAAAACAGATTTTGCACAATAACTATTAAGAATCAATAGTCGACAAAATCTGCACAATAACAATTGTTTCAATTACAAAAAGTAACTGCGTAAAAAAGATATGTTTAATACCTTGAAGTACAGCAGTAATTCTGCTTAAGATTTGAACGTTTTCACTAAATATATATATTTTCTATGAATAATGTTCAGTCTTAGTTTTTAACAGCCAACTATTGTACGCTTTGACAGCTTTGCGTTAGTAACAAAGTTTAAATTAAATGTCAATCAAGAGTAAGCTGTTGCTTAATACAATCTGACATTTTTCCTAGTCCTAACAATACACAAAAATGACAAAATTGTTATTTGTTTGACAGCCAAATTTTGATTAATACATTTGATATCCCTTTCCCCATTTTCTTCAAATAACTGACATTATTAAAAACACAAAAACCACTAATAACGCAACTTTGATTGAACTTTGTAGGCCTTCAAACTAAGGTTTTTATGCAAAATTTTCCGCAGAGAAGTTTGAGAAATGTTCAGTTTCTGAGAACAATGACAAGTTGATGTTGATGAATGTTCACGCACACTCTGAGCAACAGCATTAATTTTTATGGGTGAACGCACTAGACAAGAACGTTGACAAGTTGTTTTAACCATTAACGATCCACTTTTGCAAACTTGCTTTACAAATTGGTTGAAGGTATTTTTTTTCTATCAAATTTGTTTCGTAAATTTCTTAAAGTTTGAGTAAAAAACTCACTACGTTAGAAGTAAGTTTGTATTATTTCCTAACTTTGTTCAAGTGTAAAGCGTTCTATTTCGTAAATGTCAAACATAAAACTAAATTTCTGTCAACTATAAATGTCAAACGTTATATGGCCCACTTTTTAACTGTAACAAAGTGTAGACATGGAGGTTATAAATAGAACACAATATTAGATAAAATACTGCTTTGTGACTGATAGCTCTTGTTGGTTCTTTTGACAAAATTTTTGATGACATTTTGGCATAGTGCCGGCTCAATTTTATCAACGAATATTGTCTTTCAGTTTAAATATTGTTCTTGGGTTATTGGAATCCAACTTTTGTTTTAAAAAACCCCAAAAAAAGAAAGCCTATAAAATTGCATGAGTTTGGTGGTCAATTTATATTGCCTCGGCGCAAGATAACTATCCTTTCAAATTTTGTCTGCAATAATTTTATTGTTTCTTTCTACAAGTCAAGTCTTTGAGATTCATTTTTGCTAATTGAGGTTAGAAAAATTGTTTACCATCTTACGGTAACGCCGTTAACCGCATTCTCAGTCGCATCTTTGAAGAAAAAAAACGTTCTAGTTACATCGCCAGCTTAGAATGCGCATCAAACAGTGGTTTATGGTATATGCACGTTGAAAGATCACTCTAGGGTTTTCAGCTCCCTAAATGCAACAGTTCTGTGTGTTCATATAGCCATTAAGTTTGAAATGAGTTTCACCTAAAAAGATTATGCTCTAAGATTCATTTTGTAAATGTTTGCTGCTCACTTTGCTGCTCTGTTGGCTTTAAAAGTTGTGTAAACTGAACTTTGTAAACATTTAAATGCAAATTTTTTGTCAAAATTTGCTGTAAACTGCTTCCTGAAAGTCTGAATTGCTGAGATCAATATCAAATCGAGGTGGTTAATTCTGGTTAACACTCTCAGTAATGTTTTTATTACTCCGAGTTACACGAACACAGACAGGTCTCTTCTGAATTTGAACTAACTTAATTGTTTTAATTTTTTTAATTAATTCTTGCGTTATGGCGACCAAAAAATGTTTTTTTTTATTGAAGAGAAAAATGCTTTAGGCACTTTGTGTGGGGCTCCCACTTACCCGTATACTCACTAAAAACCCTTGTGGTATTACTTTACAAAGTCTGGACACCTTCTATTTATCCTACTATCTTCGGCTTCTTGCTCTTGCTTTCTCCTCTTCTTTTTTTGTTGCCATTATAATCCGTATGCTATCATCAATAGCCCTCCAGTTGTATGCACTTTTAAGCATAAGTGGGGTCAGGTAGTTTACGGTTATCTTACGGTGCTTTTCCAACGAAAGCACTGATGGACAGTGTGTATTCTGGAGTATCTTTCTCTCCACATTAGGGGCATTTGTCTTAATCTGCTAGGCACAACATCCATGGCCTGTTAGGATCTGTGTGAAGTAGTAGTTTAGGTTACCAAGTTCTCTGTTTACCCACGGTGTCACCAAGGGTATGAAGGTCTGTGTTTATCTGGCAACTTCACTCTTGCACTGACATTCTGCTTCCCATTTTTTCATTGTCTCCACTCTCTTGTCTTTCCTCTTCGGTTGTTTCCGTTTACTTTCGGCCCGCTCCTAAGCGAGGAGGTGTATGGGGATTGTGACAATACTGTTCTGTAGGCACTGGCTATTCTAATTGCCATTTTTCTCCTGGTCCGCTCTAGTATTATTCTGTTTATTTTTTCTCGCAGCTTTTGTCCAGATGGGTACGGCATACAACGGTATAGAGTCTAGTGTTACACCCATTACTTTACGTTTCTTTGCCCTTAAACCCTCTACATTAGGAATGATACGTGCCAGGATCATTACAAGTTTCTCTTTTTTTGCTCTACCTTTGTTATATGAGGGCCCATATTCCAGTTTTTACCTATCCTCATCCCTAGGTATTTGATGTTGCCTTGGAATGTGATTGTTATATCCCCTAACCAAAAAATGTTTGACATTTTCAAATTGTCTTGTGCAAATATTTTACTATTTTTACAAGTTCCTAATTAGTAATTTTTTATAACTAAACTATAATGTTTTCAAATAACAGCTGCAAAAAACGTTGTACTACCGATACTGAAAAATTAGCGCTAAACTCAAAATAGGCGGCCTTAATGGGACACTTTATACGTCATTGCCGGGTCAAAAAAGAGGAGGATTGAGGAATGAATTTAGCAACATAATCTTTGTAAAACACTTTACTTAATGTTTACAACACTTGCAATTTTCGTTACGTTAAGTAGCACCACCAAACGACAAATTTTGTACTAACCTACATAATCATCTTCAAACGAAAATACCGATTGAATGTAAACTCTTAAAAATTGAACAATTTAACCGTAACAAAGCGTTCATGTTAGATACTTTATCTGGAAATTGTATACAAATTCTTCTACTAGAAGATTTTGATGAGGTACACCAATCTTTAAATGTATACAATTCTTTAGTTTTAATCTCTACGTTTTGTTGAAAATTGATTAAGCCGCGTTTTATAAGAACTTTCAAATTTGTTTTGTGCAAATTACTTGTTAGTAATTATAATCTGCAATAATTCATCCACCCACCTAAGTGTTGGTCATCAAAAAATTGGATTTATTACCCCTACTTCACGCATAGAAATTTCTAATACTTACAAAAAAGAAAAAAACTTTAGGTAGGTGGGCACCATAATTAATTAAAAGTAATTATGATTTGAAGCCACTTATACATCCGCCCAAATGGTAGTTATCAAGAGATTGAATATTACTTCCTTTTTTTTCTCTGACTAAGGGATTTCTAACATTTGCAGATAAAAATATTGAAAGATTAGATTCAACATCTCTTTAAGGTTCTAACATAGGTTCTATGTTAGAACCTTAAAGAGATGTTGAATCTAACGCTTGCTAAAGATAAAAACTTATATTTTTGTTAATAAATTCTTAAGTGTCAGCATTTTAGTATAAACTACTTAATGGTAATTATAATCTAAAGTGACCCACTCACATACTTACCCAACTGTTAATCAGCAAGAGATTAAACTTATTATCCTTTTTTTTGATTTGAAAACTAGAGATAACAATGATCATTTAGCAGGCCAAGAGTCTTTCTATGATTAATGTTTGTAAGTTTGTTTGTTGCTGAAACCGTGAATGCCAAAGCTGTGAACTAACTTACAAATAATATACGGCAGAGTATAATTGGCATATTTTCTACTACTTAAATCAGTTAAACACATAAATGTAAGGTCAAAACCGTACTGTAGTAGACATATACAAAAAATAAATACAAATCATCAATTGACAGCGTTTTCAAAATTAAACTTATTGTTGGAGGGTCTTAATTAATATTCTTGTAGGGACTACACTATTTAGAATATAAAAAAAAAGAAATGAAAAAAAATATTTCACAAAATGTTCATTGTTGAAAATAATTCAAATGGTTTTAAAAAACAATGCCTAAAATGCAAGGGGGGAATAAGGTATTAAAAAAATAATTCTGCTAAAATAAATCTCACAAACAGTGGCGTAACTAAATGTAAGCAAGAGTTTGCAATTGCAAAAGGGCTTTTTAAGAATTTATTGTACTTTCTGACAATTGCTTTAAATTATATTGTTGGATTTTGCAGTTTATGCCAAGTTTTAATTTGTTTTAAACAATATTTTTGATCATTTTAATGTAAATTTTGATATTTATAGGATTTTATGAAAGTTAGAAGTTTATGGACGCATTTTTAACATTTTATGAACAGATTTTTTTTGTTTTTGACCAAATTTTTGTTTATTTTGAATGTGTCTAAATCAAATTTTGCATTTTTAAATTTTTTTCACTAAATTTTGATGCTTTTTTACAATATTTTTATTTTAATGTATCTTGACCGGGTTAAGATTTTTTTGATTTTGACATTTTATAAGTAAAATTTTACGTTTTTCAAAATTTTTGGGACATTTTTACATTAATTTTATATTTCTTGACCGAGTTTTGCAATTTTTGACATTTTATGGCTTGATTATAGTTTATGGCTTGATTTTAGTGCTTAATTTAAATTTTATGACCAAAGTTTACTATTTTTGACGTTTTATAAATAGAATTTTAAACTTTTTAACAGTTTATGGATAGATTTTGAGTTTTGTTATCAATATTTTCATAATATGTTTTGGCCGGATTTTTTTATTTTGACATTTTATAAGTATAATTTTACTTTTTTCAACAGTTTTATGGCCAAATTTGAGTGCTTCTTAATAATATTTTTTATATTTTATAGCCGGATTTTTCTATTTTTGAGATTCTATGAAATTACTTTTTTTATCAGTTTATAGCTGGGTTTGGTGCTGTTTGACAATATTTTAATGTTTTAAGGCTGGATTTCTTTATTTTTGATAATTTATAAGTATTTTAATTAATCTTCTTTTTATAGTGCCATACTTGCTGTTAGCACCCCTCTTGTATGTTTGTGGTGTGCAACAATAGTTCCACACAAACATACGGGACCTACAGTTTAACATAAAATCCAAACCACACCACTAGAGGGGATTACTTGGCAAATTCTTCGCTGGTTTGCTATTGCCTTGCAAAGAAGACGACCGCATTAAAAATATATTTTACAAATTAGATATTGCCGCTGCTAGACCATTTTGCTAGGGTTGCCTAAATAATAGATATATGATATCTCTAGAAGTGCTTTTAGATAGTTTTTTACAAAACGGAAACTTTTTATTGAAATTTTACGTGTTTTGCGTATACTAAATTTAGTAAGTCCGGTATTAGTCCAAGAACTCGCGTCAAAAAATGTGTAGCGCTGACTCCACACGTCCCGTTGTTTTGCTGTCTGAATGTTGGATTTGTGTTTAAGATTAGATTTACTAATGATATACAATGTTTGAGCTTTTCGAAAACAATGGAGGTGTTAATTAATTTTACATCTTTGCGAGCGAAATGAAATATTTACGCAGTTTTCTTGATATAATTATCAATTTTGTGCAATTTTTAAATTTTCTTAAAAAAATCCTATTTTTTAAATAGGTTTTCTGCGCTAGTTTGGATAAATTTTATGTAAAGTATGATATTGTTATCAGACATGTGCACCAAAAAGCAAAAGCTTATGTCAGGCTGCAGGAAGACTCCAAAGATGCGCCAAGAAGATTTCATCTCACCAAAACTAATTACAACTTTACTAGAACATATGTTCAAACAGATCAACTTTGGTAAAATAAGTATAAACATAAACGGCATGAAACTGAACCATCTGAGGTTTGCGGATAATATTTTGTAATACAGAAGCTCAATGCAGCATCAAACTCTGTTGGGCTTAAAACCAGCACCAGCAAAACTTAATACATGACAAATCTTGTTATGAGCAAGACAATTGAGTTAGATGAAACAAATAAAGATAGAGTAAGCTTCTATAAATATATTGGCCACGACAGAGACAAAAAGAGGTAAAGACAACCAAACCCGCAAAATTTCGAAGAAAATTGGTCTAATTTGGGAGGCCTTTAGAAAACTACGCAACATCTTTTAATCAGATATTCCAATATGCTTAAAAAGGAAGGTATTCGATCAGTGCATATTGCCCGTGCTAACTTATGGTGCTTAAACACTTACCCTCACAAAGAACACCACAAATAAAATAAGTATTGTGCAAATAAAAATGGAAAGGTTGATGCTAGGTATCTTACTAAGAGTCAGGGTCCCAAATAACGTAATAAGAGAGAATTCCGGAGTGACGGGCGCAGTTACCCGTATAATAACATTAAAATGGAACTGAGCTGGTCATGTGGCAGATTTTCGGATAACCGCTGGACTAAGAGAATACTACAGTGGAGACCACGCAGAAATGCCTACCAAAACAGAGGTCGTCCATCAAACAGATGGACTGATGACATCAAACGGATAAAAACCTACTGAATAGAGGCAGCACAGGATTGGCAAAGATAGATTAAGTTACGGAAAACCTATGTCCAGCAATGGACGCAAATGGTCAAATGATGATGATATTGTTGAACAAATTATGATTTTTTAGATTTTTTTATTTGTAACTTCTCAGTATTGCATTTTTAGAAAAAAATTGTAAGAAACTTTTTACTCAAAATTGTTCAAAAAATTTTTGTTTTTCAGCCAAAAATTGAATTTCAAACAACTTTAAAAACAGTTTTTTTTTAAAGAAAATAACAAATTTTCTTTTTTAATTAAATATAGATAAAACTATGCTTTAAAATATCTTACAATGTATATAAATACTTAAAAATTTAAAATTTTTTTTTTTTAAAAAGCTTAAATTTTAAATGTGGATACATTTTAAAATATCTCAGAGCGGAGTGCACGGAACTTTCTAAAATTTTTAGGATATATTTTGCACATTTAAAAGCACGTTTTTATTCATATTAAAAAAAAAGTATTTTCTTTTTTTTTAGAAAGTTTTCCAGAACTTTAAAAACTGATTTTGCACAATAACTAATAAGAATCAATAGTTGACAAAATCTGCACAATAATAATTGTTTCAGTTACAAAAAGTAACTGCTTAAGAAAGATTCTTTGAATAACTAAAAGTACAGCAGTACTTCTGCTTAGGATTTAAACGTTTTTACTAGATTTATATATACTTTTTATAAAAAATGTTCAGTCTTAGTTTTTAACAGCCAACTTATGTACGCATTGACAGCTTTGCGTTAGTAATAAAACCTAAATTAAGTGTCAATCAAGAGTCAGCAGTCGCATAATACAATCTGACAATCTGAAATTTTTTCTAGTCTTAACAACACACAAAAATAACATATTTGTTATTTGTTTGACAGCCAATTTTTTTTTCCCACTTTCTTCAAATAACTGACATTATTAAAATCACAAAAAGCACTCATAACTCAACTTAAATAAAATTATGAATCAAAATGATTACCAATACTTTTATCTTTAACTATCAATCTAAATGTATGTATAATTTTGTCACTTTTATCACAATAGAAGTGCCCCCCACCCACACTCAACCACAATAATTATTAAAGAGCAAAATAGGTTTTTATTGATACTTCAAAAATATTTGATGACACTTTGCAGTAGCTCAGTAACATCTATAGTAATTTAGTAACAATTTACATATTTTTTTTGTTCATTTTGTTATGGTTTAGAAACATTTTAAACAATTCAAAATTATGTGATGATAAATAATTATTTTAGCTGTATACAGCTTACTACATTGCGTTAATTATTTAAAAATCAATTAAAACAAAATAATTTATCAATTTCTTTAAATATTTTAGTCTAATGAATATAACAACAATCTACGAGCAACGCAATAAAGCTCATAACCCATAATATTGTGCAATCGATGCTTACCGTTTTTCCTATTGAATACATCTTGCAATCACATTTGTGGTACTTTCAGTCACTTAAAACACTTTAATCGAACCAATTTGCAAATGTTTTCAGTCATTATAAGCAGTTTATAGGAAGCCCCGTTTGCCACGACTACGCGCCGACTCTTATCGCTGAGTACTGAACAAAATGGATACCGGAGTGGGAAGTTAAGTAGACATGCGCTGCAGGCTATGGTGCGTTCTTTAGAATTTCTTAATATACTAAGTAAAATATTATTGTCAAAATTTAACAATAGGACTTATTTCAATGAATCAAAGTACTAAGCAATCAGTGTTTATTTTTGTTCCTATTTAACACATCTTGGAACACGTTTGTGGTACTACCAAAAACTTAAAATATTTTGCAAACGTTTTTAATCAATATAAGTACTTTATAAGAAATACCGTTTGTCACGACAACTTATATTGCTAAGTACTGAACAAAATATAAACTGAAGTAAGAAATCAGACATGCACTGCAAGTTGTGGTTCGTTTTTTAGCTTAAAATACTAGGTAAAATATTATTGTCAAACCATAAAACAATAATTGTATATTATATAATTTTAGAAAATTTGTAAATTAAATCAAAAGTAATTTATATTTGATTCAATAAGAAAACAAAACATATTTTTGACTGAAATTATAAATTTTGGACAAAAAAATAAATCAAAATTATTTGATTGATACTACGGAATATAGTTAAATAAATTTATAGATTATTATAAAAGATTTATGAAAATCTGTTTCAATTAATGAAGTAATATAGATATTGCAACAATAAAAGTTCCTTAAATGTAAATACATCAAAAGAGCAAAATAATCTAGAAAAACGCTTTCAACATTAGCAAAAAGTGTACAGCGTTTTGTGCACACTAATTGGATACAGTAAACCTCAGCTCAGCCAATAAGTATAACTTGCACAAGTTGCAACATAAACCGGTGAATTGATTGAGAATAAATTTAAATCAGTCTACATTTTTTATAATCTCTAACAAACTAAAACTGCACTCTTTGCTTACTTTGCCAACAATTTTTGGTTACGCGTAATTCCTACGCTGAGACAACTTTAAAGCAAACCATATAAACTACTACTAAACATTTTAATCCTTTAAGGATTAACACCATAAAATTGTCATTGAACTAAGCTAAATAAAAAACAAACTGCACTATTCAAACCAACATGGATTAGACGCTTTTTAACTTTTAAAGCTGTTATCTTAGAATCTTGCAACCTATTCCCTCACTATGCAAGAGAGCCTTGGATCTTAAGTCACTAAATATCAAGTTATTTTCTTGTAATAATACCTATTTTCATCTAAAGTTTAGCCTACACAAACAGATTTATTGAAATTTTGTAAAATCTTGCAAAAATTGCTCAGAAAATTATTTGTTGCACAAAATTAGTCAAAAATTGCCCAAAAATTTATCAAAAATTGCACAGAAGCGCCATTTGTTCTAAAAAAACGTTTTAAACATTGCAAAAAAATCATGTTTATAGCATTAAACCTATGAGAAATTCCGCACAAATAAAAGTAAATGTAGTAAATTGTAAATTATTTTATTGCAAAAATTAAAAAAAAAAAACATTATTTATGGCAAGAAATTAACCAAGTAACTTATTTGCCGCATGAAAAAATGTATAAATTGCTCACCATATCAATTTATTGTGAAATAACAACCAAAACTCATACAAAATACTCAAAAATTGGCAAAAACCTTTCAAGAAACTTATTAACTGCATAAAAAAACCACAAAAGATTCTTCAAAACACAATTTTTTTAAGTATTTTGCATCAACCTTTGACACATTAGTAAACATAAAGTTTAATAGTTGTCTTTTTGACCAGTGAGATGCTAGGCACACTGATGATGGGTGCATATCTTAAAACAAGTGTATGTGTTTCTTACTGGATGAAAAGGCAATTTACATAAAATACATTATATATTAATTTAAAAAAAAAAAAGTTATTTTTTTACAAAATTAATCAAAAATTGCACAAAATCTAATTTAAAAAACCTAAATGTTGCATAAAACACATTAAAAGTTGCACTAAAAAGCCATTTACTGCAATAAATTCTACAAATATTGCGTAAAAATTATGTAAATGGCAATAAACCAAGTACAAATAAGTGTTTTCATCATCAAAAAATGTAAATTATGCAGAATTTTATCAAAAACTGTAAAAAAATACATAATTTAATGCAGAAAAACGCTTAAAAAATCTGTTTTTTTGTATAAATTGCTCACAACATCAATTTATTGTATAAGATTTTTAAAAAATTATACAAAAAACACATTAAAAAAATAACTTGACAAAAACTGCTCAGAAAACCATAAAAAAATTATGTAAAATAGCACAAAAACCCATTTCTTAAATGATATTGATCAAAAATTGCTGACAACATGTTTCATAGAATTACTCGAAAATTGCCCAAAAAACTAAAGTGTTGCACAAAAATATTTATTTAAAATGCTTTTAACTGCAACAAATTTTTCAATATTTATAGCATAAAATCAAGTACGAGTAAATGTTATAAGTAAAAATTTCACAAAAACGTGTTAAAAATATATAAATTGCTCACAACATTTTACTTAATAATAAAAATAAAATTTATCAAAAATGTGACAAAAAATTAATTTAAATCAAAAATTAGCAAAAATTGCTCAAAAACTAAACTAAAATTGCCTAGAACGCTTTAAAGTTGTGCAAAAATTGCTCAAATTATTAAAATATCATCAAAAACCGCACTACAAAGTTTATTATTGCAAAAAAACTTTTCAAATATTGCCTAAAACATAATTATGGCATGAAATCAATAATTTTTCAAACATTGTAATCGAATTATGCGGAGATTTGATCAAAAATTAATAAGAAAAAATATTATTTAATGCAAAAAAATCACTCAAAAAACTTTCTGCATAAAAAATCATACAAAAATTACATTTAAAAAAAAATTACTTAACATCTCATACGCTGTATGAAAAAAGTCAATAAAGATAGCTCAATACACCAATTTCTTGAGTAATATTAACAAAAAATTGCTTAAAAAGTTATTTATTGCACAAAATTAATCAAAAACTTTACATTAAAAAACTTAATTTTTTTACAAAAATTGCCTAAAACTATGCTATAACTTTAAATTTATCAATATTGCTAAAAAGCAAAAAAATCCGTCTATAAACTGTTGAAAAAGGAATTTTTTTAATAAAATTTTTAAAATTGTAAAATCCGTTGATAAAATATAAAAATATTGTTATAAAGCATCAAATTCTTTCTATAAAATTTAAAAATTAGCTAAATCAGGCTGTATAATTTGAATATTGTCAAAAACACTAAAAATTTGTCATGATCTGTTAAATATGCAATTTTTCTTTGATAAAATGTCAATAATAGCTAAATCCGGTCATAAAATATCAAAATATTATTAAAAAGTACCAAAACTCAAACATAAAACTGTTGAAAAATAAAAAATTCTACTCATAAAATGTTACAAAAACTTTGCATCCTACTTTCATGGTAAAAAAATATTACAAAAATGTTAAAAATTGCAAAATCTGGCTATAAATTATCAACATGAAAAGAACCCAAATTTGTCCATAAACTCAAATGTAAACATCAACATTGTCAGAAAATATTAAAATCCGGCCATAACAGCTAAAAAACGTAAAAAATCTCAATAAATAGAAAAATCCAACAATAAAATATCAAAATATTGTTCAAAATAGCAATATTTTGGTAATGACTAGTAAAAAATAAAAAATCTAATTATAAAAAGTCAAAAACTGCAAAACCCGGCTGAATAATTTTTCAAAAAGTACAATATTCTATTTATAAAATGTCAAAAATAGCAAAATCCGGCTAAAAAGTATATAAATATTGTAAGAAAGCACCAAAGTTTGATCATAATCTGTTAAAAAAAAAACAAAATTCTATTTATAAAAAGTTAAAAATGGCAAAATCTAGTAAAAAGTGTAAAATTCTATTAATAAATTATCAAAAATTTTGCCATAAATTATTGTTAAAAATAACCAAAATTTGGCCATAATCTGTTTAAAAGTGCAAATTATTGTATACAAAGCAAAATATCAAAATAATGTTATGTTATTGTGAAATAGCAACATTTTGGTAATAATTGTAAACAAATTATTTAGCTACTTTTTAATGCTTCTTTAAGCAAATCTAAATTTCTTGATATGTGAAAACAAAACTACATTATGTCTTTATTTAAATCTGGGGCTAAGGAATACATAACTAACTATAAAGGTATATGTAATCAATTTGCTATTTCTAAATTATTTGATCAACTTGTAACTGAACAAATACAATGGATGTGCAAACGTATTATAACTGATGAAAAGCATGGTTTTTGTGAAAGTCGTTCCACACTTACTAACTTATTGTGCTACAAAAAATTTATTTTAAAAGCTTTTGAATTAAGAGTACAAATTGATTCTATTTACACCAATTTTTTAAAGGCTTTTGATCGTGTGAGCCACAGTATTTTGTTAGCTAAGCTTCATTCTTCAGGTTTTCATTATGCTATGGTTTTGTGGTTATCTAGTTTTTTGGAAAATCGTACTCAATGTGTAAATATTAATAATTTTCTTTCACGGCCAATTCTTGTATCTGCAGGTGTTTCCCAGGGATCACACTGCGGTCCAATTCTGTTTCTGTTTTTTATCAATGATATTTCTCAGTGTATCCATTCATCGTCTTCTCTTTTATTTGCTGATGTTCTAAAGCTTTACAATAAAATATCATCAGTTAATGATTCCGTAAATGCTTGGTGTCATAATAAATATTTTTTTCTTAACGTTAACAATTGTTTTTCAATTAGTTTTAATACAAACACTGAATAAAATACCTAACGGTTATGATATTAACCATAAACCGTTGAAAAAAGTTTCAATCTCACATTTGTCGAGCATATTAACTTTATGTGTAACCGGGCTATGAAAATGCTGGGTTTTGTTTACAGAATGTCAGCAGACTTATCCCTAACTTGTTCTTTGGTGCGCTTTCATTTAGAACATGCTCCGTCAGTCTAGTGCCCGTCTTACGAAATTCATATTCAAAGTATTGAACGAATTCAAAATAAGTTTGCTAGATTATTATCTTATAAATCGAAGATTTTAGCGGTTGATTTTGATTGCAATTACATTACATGTTTGTATAATTTGCCACCATTGAAACTTTGTCGCAAAAGGGCTGATCTTTCTATTTTGCGTGGATTAGTGATGTCCTGGGCTTCATGCATCTCTATTATTCATTATTCCTATTAGCTTTTTTAGTTTAGATTTTTGGCGTATCAGCTTAAGAAATTATTCCTATTAACGATTGACGTACCAGGCAGATGATAATGTTTAGAAAATTTACATATTCTACAAATTACGGATGCAACAACCCACTTGTTAAGATGTGTAAACTGGGAAATTGTTTGCCAAGTAATTTTAATTGATTTTGTACTAAATTGCAGTTTAGGTCGCAATTAAATCATATTGATTCAATTGTGTACCTAAATTGTATTTTAGATTAAACTTGTTTTTATGTATTTTTTGACTTTAATGTATATTATTTTAGTTTATGTAATATGTTTATTTATATATTATATTGTAGATGTAAATGGTTTAACTTTTACCGTAAATAAAGAATTATTAAATTACATATGTAACATATAAATGCATGGAATAAGTAAGTTGCGGCCATGTTTTTTTGCACGAAGTGACTCGATGCAATCCGAATAGTTACGAACAATTAATATTAAACTTAGTTTATAAAATTTTAAAAAATCTATGATACCAAAAAATTCTTAGAAAACCGACTAAAATCTACGTTTATTATAGTTTCTAAAAAACAAAAAGCACCCAAATACAAGTAAACTTTGTTAATACGCTTTAAAAATATTCTTATAAACTATACATTTAATTAAATCAAAATAACAATATTAACAAAGTATAAATATTTAATAATTTTACATTGACTTAAGTATAATGCGCAGTCTCATTGTGCACTTACCTTAATCCATCCCAGTTTCCCTGCACAATTTGTTTACACCATCATTAATTCTGCATAATACAGATTTTCGCATAAAAATCACAACACTTATTTTAAAACACAATTCACGCACTTATAACACATCACAATAGTTTTAATTAACCAAAATTTGTTATTAATTTAAAAGCCTAACGTTACGTATTGACACGCTGAAGAACCGAAAAGTACTGGGAGGGGAGTACTATACCTATCATCGCGTTTGTCCGTAGGAACAATAACTCGGCTGTTGCTCCTCCGGACAACTGATAAAAAATAAAATGGAATAAATTGTATATCAGTAAAATGAATAAAAATATAATATTTAAAATTATTATTTTAATGAGTTAAATTATATTTCTTCCTAAAATTCTTTTATGCCTTTCTTTAAAAGTAACAAAGATTTTATTATTTTCTAATAATAAAATGTAATAATAAAAATGTTAGTAGAATTTTAATTTTTAATTTTAAATTAAATGTTAGTTTTAGCTATTATTGAGATTAATTAAGTGCAAAAACAATCTTTTGAAGAACCTCGTGGTTTGTTGTTTCTAAAAGCAAATAAACTTTAGGGGCAATGCTTTATTAAACTTGTGTCTATCTACTTTAAAAATCTTACAAAATTTAACTTAAAGCTACACAATCATTGTTTGCGCCGTAAATTTGATAAATGGGTCAAGGAAAACATTGCTATTGATCCACAATTTTATTTAAAAATTTTTGTTTAGTGATAAAGCATACTTTTGATTAAATGCTTACGTCAACAAACAAATTTGTAGCATTAGGAACTATAATAATCCACAGGCCATTATCAAAACACCATAAGATCTAGAAACAAATATAGTTAGGTGCACATAATGGGCCGGTGAAATCATTGGTCCATATGTCTTTAAAAATAAACGTTACAGTCAACGGTGAGCGGTACAGAGACATGATTGCCAGCATCAACAATTGGACAGCATTAACGTTGCACACATGTGGTTTTAGTAGGACGGCGCCACATGCCACACAGCGCGCTATACAATTAATTTACTTAATAAAACATTTTAGGAACAATTAATTTCACAAAATAGACCTGTTAACTGGCCACTTTGTTTGTGCGATTTCCAAAATATTTCACAAAATTTATCAAAAATTGCACTAAAAAGTCTGTTATTGCATAAAAACTTTACAAATATTGCTTTAAAACATATTTATGGCATGAAATCAATCAGTAATTGCGTACAAATAAGTGTTTGTTGCATAACTTTTATTAAAAAATATAAAAAAAAACATTATTTAATACAAAAATTGCTGAAATTACCTAAATTTAGCAGAAGATTAAACACCATAAAGCTATTTATTGCAATAAATTCTTCAAATATTGCAATTATGGCATTAAATCAAATATAAAAATTATAATATTTTATTAAAAATTAGGAAAAATCATCATTTAATGCAAAAAAATTTAATTAATTAATATAAAACAACAAATATAACTGGATAGAAAATGAAAAAAAAAATAGAGATAGTGCTGATAAACCAGAAATATTTCATAGAAACAAAAAAGTACTCAGATCACCGGAGCGAGCAAAAAAAAAATAGAGGTGACAAGAAACCTGGCTCGTTTCTTGTCACCTCTATTTTTAAAACGTTGTTCAGGAGAGGATAAAAAAATAGAAGAAATTAAAGAAAAGATGAAACAGATGATCCGCTATCATCTGTTTTATCTTTTCTTTATAATTATCTTAATGAAAAAAAAAAAAACACAGAAAAAATAAAAATGGAAATGAAAAATATAAAAGAAGAGATGATAAAAAGAGAAGAAAAATGGGAAGTAGAGAAAAAAGAACTAAAAAGCAAAGTAAGAGCAATTGAAAACAATCTAGAACAAAAAGAAAAAGAAGAAAGAAGAATCAAGTTTGTAATAAGAAGAATAGAAAAGGTACAGACAGGAAAAAAAAAGAAACTATAGAAGAAATGATACAAAAAAACTTAAGTAGAGACAAAAATAATGTCTGCATATTCAGTGGGAAATAAACATTAATAGCAGAAACAGAGTCATGGGTACAACAACAAGATATTATGAGAAACAAAATCAAACTGAAGGGCACTAACGTATACATTGAAAATGACTTGACATTGGAAGAAAGAAGAGTTCAGAAGGAATTAAGGGATATAGCGAGAGACAAAAAGTCAAAGAGCAGAAAAGTATGGGTTTGGTACAGAAAACTGGAAATAGATGGAGAGGTATACAACTAGAGTGATCTAAATTCAAAGCAAATTAAAAAAAAAGCAAACGCAAAGCAAAAAAGTAGTTAGTAGCATAAACACAAAAAAAGTAGACAACGCAGGCATGGACAAAAGACATGACTTAGTTACACAAGATAGAAAGAAAACAAAAAATAGTAAAAAACAAAGACTGTGAAAAAAAAACAGAAAGCAAAATTTTGTTTTGGAACGTAGCTAGGATTGACAACAATGATCACGAGTTCTGGGAGTACATAAAAACCTTTGACATAATTGAAATAGTAGAGACGTGGATTGATGATAAGAAATAGGAAAAATTAAAGCTTAACATGCCAACCAAATACATCTGGAAATGCCAACCAGCTATCAAAGATAAAAAAAGGAAAAGCCAAAGGAGGCATAATTACCAACATAAAAAAGAAATAAGTAAAGAAGAAGATGAAGTTATTGAAAATGAAGGTATACAAGACTAAAACTTTTTAAGGAGAGAAGAAATATATAAAGCATTAACAGTATATAGTAGAGGCATGAAAAGCACTAGGCAAAAGTTAGAAACGCTAATAACAGAAACTGAAAAAAGAAAATTGATTATGGAAGAAGACTACAACGCAAAAATTAGAATGAAAGGAAAAAAAATCAAACAAGATGACACAAGAAACAGATAATCAAAGCATACCACAAAAAATAGAGAAGGAACGAAAATAATAGAAATGATAGAAAAAAAGGGGTTGGGACATTTTAAATGGAAACATCATTGGAGATGAAGAGGGAGAATTTACTTATATAAGAACAAATGGACAATTGGTAATAGGTTACGTAGTTGTAAATAAAGAGATAGACAATTTTAAAGTAGAAATAAGAGTTTAATTAGACCACCAACCTTTAGAATTCAGTTTAAATGAGAAAACTGTAAGAAGACAAGAAAATTGAAATAAAAGTGAAGAGAGGATAATATGGACGGAAAAAAGTGTAATAATGTACAAACAAAATCTGAGAGAAATTATAAAAAACGGAAGAAATGTTGAAGAAATAATGAAGGATTTAGAGGAAACAATCAGGAAAGCGGTAGTAAAAAAAACATGTACAAGAAAAAAAGAAAAATAAAAAAAAAAAAATTGTGAAACAGCAAATGTACTAAGAAAAAACTAGAAGTCAGAAAAAGGTTAAGGCACTAAAGAAACAACAAATGCACAAAAGAAGAATACCTAAACGAACAGAAAGCATACAAAAATCAGTGTAAAAAAGCTAAAAGCAATTTATAAAAAAATAAGAATTAGAAATTAAAAAAATAAAGTCAGAAGCAGAAGCATTGAAATACATAAACAATGAACTAAGAAAAAAACAAGAAGATATTATGGCAATACCAATAAAAGCGTGGAAAGAACACTTTTTGGGTCAGTTTGGAAGACACAAAAAAAGAAGAACAAGAGAGAATTCTACAAGCGGAAGAAATTTCAAAAAAAGCAATATGGGAAAAAATATTAAAAAAAAAAGAAAAAAAAGTGCCAGGTATAGATGGGATACAGAATGAAGCATGGTTATATAGTACAGAAGAGCTGATTGAGAGATTGAGTGAGTTAATAAATAGAGTATGAAAGGAAAAAAGGTTTTTAAATCAATAAAGAGAAGGTCTTATATGCCCTATACACAAAAATGGAACCAAAAAGCTAGTTAATAATTATTGAGACATAACACTACTGAATACGGCATACAAGATCTAAGCCATGATATTAGAAGAAAAGTTGAATGAGGAACTGGGTATTAATGAGATAATTCCAGACGGGCAGGACGGCTATAAGAAGGGAAGAAGTACCGTGGATAACGTATATATTTTACACTATATTGTGTAAAAAGAAATAGCAGAGAAAAGGAAAAAAGTATATGCGTTATTCCTGGATCTAAAGGCGGCATTTGATAGTGTGGATTGAGAGAAACTGTGGAAGTGTATGAAAAGAAAGAAATTAGTGAGCACCTAGTAAGAAGAATGGAAGAAGTGTATGAGGAGACAGCAAGCAGAGTGTGGGTAAACGGGAAAACAAGTAAAAGATTTTGGACAACACAAGGAGTAAGACAGAGATGTCCATTGAGTCCCACTTTGTTTGCAACCTACATAGTAGATGTAGAATAAAAAATGAGTTAAGCTCAAGCAGGAGGGGTAGTAGTTAGTAGAAACAAAGTGTGGTCGCTAGCATACGCAGACAATATGATAATTATAGCAAAAAAACGAAGGAAATGAAAGAAATGATTAAAAGTTTTAAAAAATATTTTAGAAAAAAAAGTTTAGAAGTCAATGTAGATAAAACAAAAATTATGTTGTTCAGAAAGGGGGGTAAAAAAAAAGTTGAGGATTGGAAATGGAATGGGCAAGGTATTATAAAAGTAAAATCTTTTAAATATTTGGGATTTGTTTTTTGCACAAACAACACTGAGAGCAAACACATTAAAGAGATGGCACAAAAAGAAAATAAAGTAGTGGGACAAGTTTGGGGAATAAGTAAAAGATAATTTAAATGTATGAGAATAAAAGGAATTATGTTTGATAGTTTAGTTAAAAGTATAATAATGTAGGGGTCAAAAATATGGGGATGGAAGGAACAAGAAAAATTAGAAGCAATACAAGGAAAATATTGGAGATGGGTGCTAGGTTTAAATAAGAAAACTCTGGCATATATTGTGCTGGAAGAAGCCAAAAAAGATAAGTTAAGAGTAGACGCAGAAAAAAGAGCAATAAAATATAAAAATATAAATATGAAAGAAAAAATGAAAGCAAGAAATGGAAAACTAGGAGAGATTAGGGAAAATTATTACATTAGGAATGGGTATGCTAGCTAAAAAGTTAAAAGACTAAGAAAATCTGAGAAGGAGATATGGTACAAAATTATGGAAATAGATAGAGATATACAAAGGCAAGAAAGGAGAATACGACTAAAAGAGTCTAGGTACAACGCAAATTATAAACATATTATAGTAAGCAAACTGCCAATGTACCTAGAAAGCAATAGATATAGCAAAAATGATAAAAAGATAATTGCAAGATTCAGATGTGGTGATGATGAGCGAGTGACAAATTTTTGGATGGAAGAAGATTTGAAAATGTCCAAAATGTGCGGAGAGACTAAAAAAACTATGGAACATATGTTAAAAGGGTGTAACAAAATGAGAGAAAAACAGATGAAAAAAAATGAAATATTAAAAGGGGACGGAAAGGGTATAGAATGAATGAGGACAATTAAAAAACAAAGAAAAGAAGTAGATGAACAGAGAAGAAAATACTTTTAGTTGTGTTAATTTTATAAGGATTAGGTTTTATAATTTTGGGAAGTTAAAAATGTATTTGTAAATGTAATTTTCAAAAACTCGTACGCTGCATAAAAAAATTATTAAAGATAGCTCAAAACACCAAATTCTTGAGTGATATTAACACAAAACTGCCCAAAAAGTTATTTATTGCACAAAATTAGTTAAAGACTGCTCAAAAAACACAAATGTTGCACAAAAATCTATAAGATTTCACCAAAACTTGCACTAAAAAGCTTTTTATTTAAAGATTTTTTTCAAATATTGCCTAAAACCATGCTATAGCATTAGATGTATCAATAATTGTGTAAAAATAAGTGTGTTTAGCATAAAATTAATTAGAAAGTGTAATAAAACAACCTAAAAACCCAAATGTAGCATAAGATTAATTAAAAATTTAACTTAAAAGCCGTTTATTTCAAGAAATTTTTCAAATATTGCCTTAAAAATTTGTGGCATTAAATCTACTAGCAATAAGTGTTTGCAGAATAAATTTCATCAAAAAATGTTAAAAAGACATAGTTTATTTCAAAATATTGCTCAACAAACCCAAATGTAGCACAATATTAATGAAAAATTGCACTAAAAAACCATTTATTGTAAGAAACTTTGCAAACGCCAAAAAAATCATATTTATAGCATTAAATCTATAAACAATTACTTACAAATTAGTGTTTGTTGCATAAAATTTATCAAAAAGTAAGTTTAAAACATTATTTAATACAAAAAACCGCTCAAATAACAAAAATTTAGCAAGAAATTAATGCAAAATTGCAATAAAATTCATTTATTGCACAAAAATCCTAAAATATTGCTTAAAAACATGTGTAATGGCATGAAATCTATCAGTAATTGCGTACAAATAAGTGTTTTTAACAGAAATTGCACAAGAAACTGATTTTCTACATAAAAAAAATTAAGTAACTAAACCGCTGCATGGAAAAAAAAGCTCAAAACACAATCTTTTTAAGTAAAATTAACTTTACGATTAAAAGACACTTATAATCATAAAAAAGTAGCCAAATTTTGGTTAGTGAATGTTAATAAACTTTAAATCACTCTCAATATGCAACTAAAAAGGAAAAATTGCACTAAAATGTCTAAATTTGCAAAAAATTCAAATATTGCCTAAAAAGTATGAAAAAATATTATTTAATACAAAAAATTAATTAAAAAAAAAATATATGAATAAAAAAATTGGCAAAATAGCAAAGGAAATCATTTAAAATAACTCCAATTTCTTGAGAAAATTGATCAAAAATTGCTCAAAAAAACTTATTGAAAGAAATGCTTTAAGTTTACTTAAAAATATTGTTAACTTTATTGGAAATGTTTCTACAAACGCAGTTTTTTTTTATAAATTATATAACATATTATATACATATACTAAAAGTCAGCTATTATGTTGTCTTCACTTCCACGCTCTGCAAAGTACGAGTGCGTGCAAATTAATAACCTCCTCTTTTTTTTAATATCATTCCAACTTTTGCTCAACCGAATTAATTAACGACCCAGCATAATTATCAATTTGCATTGCGCAAATGTTTAATCAACTGAACGATCTAATTACATAAACTTTCATTGATCATAAGATCTGACCGCGAAGCAGTAAAAGTCTATCGCGAATCATCCAATCCGATATGTTTATTTATGAAATATTTTTCTAATTAGGTGCAAAAAAGTGCGTATCTTGAGAAATCAAATTAATTATTCATTGGGTTTGGAATTAATATGCATTTATTTCACTTTTTTTGTGCTTAAGCTTATGTAATTTTTCCTATCAGATTAAATCAAATTTAATAATCGCTGCCAGTAATCGATCATCTTAGCTGCTATTTTTTTATCTGATTGCTATATGACTGGCAGCCTTCGTGAGAGCGGGATTATTTAGGCAGTAATTACCCCATATCCGTTTATTTAAAAAAAATATTTAACACAGATTCAATAAAAACGTATTTCATATTCATTCAAGAGGAAACAATATCTAATTAAAATTTTATTAATTAATAAAATATACAAAATTGATGTTTTAGAATTTTAAATTTCATGTTCTGGAATATGTTAGCATAAATAAAATTAATCTATATACAATTTCTAAGATTCCAAACACTTGTCACTGATTGATCGGAATCAATCAACAGCCGCGATACGCCCCAATTCTTCCGAATCCGCTCTCAAATTAATCCGCGCGCAGAGCAAAACAAAAGCCAACTTGTTTGACCGACTTGGAAATTATGGTACTGTTATAATTGGTTTCCGAACGGCGCCCCAGTATAGAAAGTGAGATGATAAAATTGTCCAAATATTATGTATCCCGCTGTAAAATTAAGTTATTATTATTAATAATACAATCTCCCGTGTTCAAGAATTAAGTGATTTATTTAAGTGAAGTTTTCAGCGCTCTGTGTACATTAGATATGATTTATGGATCGAGGAAAAAATATGAGCTGTGCATTTACAGAAAGCATTTTAATTAAACGTATAACATTTAAAGTTTTTTTTTTTTTAATTGAAGGTAAAAACAACGGCGGATATTTCAACACTTTCCAGACTATATATTTTCTATTTGAACATAATAAAAAGTTACGGATAATTGCTAATACCATTTTCATTTAATTTATTGATAGAGAGCTGGATTCCTTGCAAAGTAGTAATTTTAGTTCAATATACTCAGGAAAATAATGAAGTTTTATTAAAAACTAATTATTAAATGTATAAATAAAATAATCTACTCGGATATGTTACCAAAACATGTACTTTGTTTTGTAATTTTTGGTTTTAATCATATGTTAGCAAATTGTAATGTACGTATTTTGCATACTAAATTAAAAATTCAATGTTGAATCGTAAAGCATATTTATTGATTTTATTGCGTATTTTGGATACATCGTCCCAACTCATCCAAATCATGTTCTATGGGATTTATATCCTGGCTGAGAGCTAGAGATAATTTCTGACAACTCTGTCTAAGGTCTAGCATTATCTTGCATAAAAATGCAGCACTTGCTATAGTTGTTATAAAGGGTATAACATGATCTTCAAAGATTTTCCAATAAAAGATTTTATTTTGAATAGCTGGCTATTTGGCCAGCTCTCAATTTTGAAACTATTTTCTTTTGACATTTAACAAGTAAAAACTACGTCATTATTAAAAATGAAACAATACACGCTTCAACAACGCATTGCAATTATTCAAATTCACTTCAAAAATAGTGAAAATTTTACAGTCACAATTCGCAAAACTAAACCATTTTTTGATCGTCGTAAAGCACCTTCTCGGCCGGCAATAGTAAACCAGGTAGAAAAATTTGAACTGTTGGAACAAGTTTGTGATGTGAAGATTTGAAACCGTGTGCATCGTTTAAGAACACATGAGAATATTGCTGATGTAGCCCGTAGTGTTGCAGAAAACCCAGGTTTGTCAATTCTTTGTCAATCTTTGGAATTAGACATTCTACAAACAACATTACACTGTATTTTGCATAACTTCCTACCGGCTGCAAAGATGCACCACCTGAGGTAGCGGCTCCGGCTAGCTGTCGGCGGGGCCTGGGTCTCACGGAAAGACGGGTAAGGTTTGTTATATAATAATAAAGGCGCCAGGTCATGCACTATCAGCTTTATTATACTATCCGTGCATAAGTACATGTATATTGTATATTACAAGTTATACTAGAACGTCTTTTGCACTCGCGTTAAAGACCGATCATGCCAAACGGATTCAATCCGCACACTTGCGATATATAAAAAGCCTCTTTCTCTGGAACAACCAAGTTTTATTCTAAAATGGTTGCAAGGTTTTTATACTAAAATGGCTGCAGGGTTTCCGAAGGATTCCCGGAAACCTGCCCCACCAATTTTTTTCCCTTACTACCAACTACAATAAAACGTGTAAGTTGAGTGACTTATCTTGCAAACAAGACTGCTAGGCATTCTAGCTTCATTGTGTAATATTTCTTTTCTGCCGCAGTTAAAGCGCGACTTGCATACGCGACTATTTACTGCTTCTAAGCCAATAGTCGATGCATCTGTCTGTACGGTAAATGGCAAATTAATATCTGGACAGCCCAAAATAGGCGCTTAAACTAAACAGGTTTTGATGTCTTCAAAGGCGGCCGCGTTAGCTTCTTTTAACCAGCCCCAAACTGATTTCTTCTTTAACAGTAAAGTTAAAGATGCTATACGTGTTGAATAGTTTTGGAAGAAACGTCCATACCAACCTGCTATGCTAATAAACCTTCAAATTTCATTCTTTGTTTAAGGAACTGAGAAATTTAAGATTGCCTCTACCTTTTTGCTATCTACTTGTAAACTTGCGGAATTAACAACATAACCTAAGTAATTTAATTCTTCACGGCCAAATTTACATTTATCCCTGTTTAATGTTAACTCTGCTTGGTATAACTTTTCCATTATTTTCCGTAATATGATCAGATGCTTTTCAAACGTGCTTGTTATAACAATTATATCGTCTAAGTTTAAATTCTGGCCCTAATATGTAATCTACTAATCGTTGAAATGTTGCACCGCTGTTATTTAAACCAAAAGGTAATTTAAGAAAATGAAAATGTCCCCGTCCATAGTATTGAAAAAGCTATAATATCTTAACAATGTTTGGTCATAGGTACTTGCCAGTATGCCGAAGATAAGTCTAGCAAAGATAGAAATTTTGCGTTCTTGAAACGGTCAAGTATTGATATTTGGTTTACTTTTCTAAAGTCGATGCAGAAGCGATACATACCGTCTTTTTTTAAATTATTTCTACTGGGGAAGACCATGGACTATTACTTGGTTCTATTACTCCAAATTTGAGCAATTTGTCTATCTCTGCGTTAATAATTTTTGCCATTGCTGGAGAAACAGGGTAATTTCTCTGCTTGATTGGTTTTGCGTTGCCTATATCAATTACGTGTTCTGTTAAGTTTGTGGTTCTCAAACCATTTCCTATTAATTTAAAATAATAATCTGTAAGTTCAGTTAATTGACGCTTATTCTTTTCTGAAAGAATATTGTCGTTTGTTAATGTGTTTACATTTACCTTGGTACCAGTTATTGTTAAAATATTCCTTTTAAGATCAGATATTATACTTGTCTTTAGCCAAAAATCTATACCTAAAATGATATCTTGTGCCAAGGATGGTATAATTAGACATTCAATAATATAACACTAATTTTCAATTACAAATAGAACGTGTGTATATCCTAAAACGATACTTCTTTGTATACTAGCTATATAAATGTATTCTGAATCATTTTTATGTAGCTTTAAACTTAAATTTTCTACTGAATACCATTTATTTAAACCTATTTTATTTAACATTCACTTCACTTTTTAACACACAACCACGGAGATTGTAAAAATTGATGTTGATGCAACAGGATATTCCAAGATGGCGTCTTCTTATTGTAGAGAGCGCTGTTGGCTTTTTGCTGCTGGATCTTGTCTCAAAAAATAAAAGATGGATTCCAAGATGGCGTTTTCAACTTCTTCTGCATGTGGATTTTTTTCTTTCCGATTTCAAGCTGCCAAACGTCGTATTTTTTACCATACTAACAACTGTGCTCCTACGACCAGTGTTTAAGATATTAAAAAGTATTTGGAACTAAATATGGGCTTAAGTGACCTTGCATGCATTTCGCTAACCAAAAATAACTTATACAGTTCATTTAAAATTGGTGTAGTGGCTACTGAAAATGGAAACGATAACAATATCAATCATATATTGCAGACAAATCGCCTCAAGGAGTATCTGTTCGTTTATTCACCAATCGACGCCGCAAACATATTGCGCCAAGAACTACTAATTTTTTATCGACAACGACAGCCAACTCTCCAACATTGCAGTTACGGCATCAACTACAAGACGTGCATCTGTTGAATACGCAAAATGTGATGATTTGAAGAACTTGAGTATTTTTTACCAAAATGTGCGCGGATTACGGACTAAACTTGCTGTACTCAATTCGACTATACCTATTATGGGGCATGACATTTTTATATTAACTGAAACGTGGCTAACTAGCTCAATTAGTAATTTGGAATTAGGGTTTTCTAATTATTAGGTTTACCGGTGCGATCGCAATCATATTGTAACATCCAAACTACGTGGTGGAAGTGTCCTTATTGCAGTTTCGAATAAGTACAATTCTTACGAAATATTTAATCACTGCTCTGACTATGAAGAGTTGTATGTCTGCGTTTATATTGGCAGTATTAAATTGGTCTTTAGAACAGTATATATTACTCCAGGCTCAGACTACACGGTTTATCAACGCCACTGTGTAAGCGTTGAAGCAATTAGCAAGAGCAATATTGTCATTATCGTCGGTGATTACAACTTGCCACGTGCATGTTGGATTAATGATGAATACGGTGTAAGAACCGAGTCTACTTGCCATAAAGCCACATTAGTTGCTAACACATTTGGCTATAGTAATTCGCATCAGCTGAATCACATATTAAACATCAATTCAGTACTGCTGGATTTATTATTTGCGCATTTGTCACTTTTTTCAAACATAACCCTTTCTGAATCTCAGTTTCTTATTGTACGATGCGATCCTCAACATCCTGCGTTAGATCTTGTTTTAAAACTTGACTCTAGACATGATTCATCGGACAACTCTTGGTGCAACAACGATGACGCGCCTGCATATAACTTTAAAGATGCTGATTACGTTCCTTTAAATGATGCTTTCATCAATACAAGGTGGGATGAAATGTTTGTAAATTGTAACATTGATGAAGCATGTTCTTGTTTTTATTCTATTATTTTTGACATAATTGACCTCTGTGTTCCAAAAATTAGTGGGACTTGTAAAAAAACATATAAATTTTCTATATGGTTTTCTAGTGAACTGAAAGACCTAGTATTTACTAAAAAAAAAATACACAAATTATATGTGATATCTCGTTCAGAAACTGACTACTTTAAATTCAGTGCTACCCGTAATAAATGTAAGCAATTGGCTGATACGTGTTATTCTAATCACATTAAAAAGGTAGAAGATTCGATCAAATCTAATCCTAATGCTTTTTGGAGATACGTCAAATTTAAACGTAGTAGCAATCAGATTCCTTCTACTTTTACAAATGGTGTTTTTCAAATTGACACTAGTGATGGTATAGTGGATCTTTTTGCAAATTTTTTTGGTTCTGTTTATAGACCGCTATTTACATTTACGGGTTTGCTCAATAACTATACCTTCCCAGCTATTCATACTCATAAATGAATCGAGTCTTGTACTAAAAATTTCTGACGTACTTGATGAACTATCAGCATTGAAATCCAACAACTGTCCAGGGACTGATAGATTGACTGCTTCATTCCTTAACAATTGTGCATTTGCCCTAAGCCGACCTTTGTGGCTTTTATTTAATTTATCTCAAACTACTGGTACTTTTCCTACTTGCTGGAAACAAGCTTTCATCACTCCAATACATAAATCTGGTGCCAAAAATGATGTTAAAAACTATAGGCCTATATCTATTTTATCGGTTGTGCCAAAAGTTTTTGAAAAACTAGTTACAAGACACTTGTTTACCGCTCTGCAATTGGAAATTGACATTTAACCAACACGGTTTTCAAACTGGTAAATCAACATCTTCCAATCTCTTATTGTATAAAGCTTATATTACTGATGCGCTTGAAGACCGTTTTCAGGTAGATTCAATTTATATTGACTTTTCAAAAGCCTTTGATACCGTTGATCACAAAATACTTATTAGTAAACTGCGTTGTATTGGCATTGATGGCATCCTATTACAGTGGATTCAATCTTATTTATCGGACAGATCCCAACTTGTTCGCTTTGGTCAATGCGTTTTGCGAAGTATTGACGTTACGTCAGGGGTTCCTCAGGGATCACACCTAGGTCCTCTGCGGTTCAATATTTTTATTAACGATGTAATAAACTGTTTTACAAATGCGCGCTGTTTATTGTTTGCTGACGACATAAAAATCTTTATGAGAATTCATACATTAGACGATGCTTCACTACTTGATAAGGAGGTGCAGACTTTTTCAAGTTGGTATCAGACTAATTGTCTATCACTTAATTTGAATAAGTGCAAAGTCATGACATTTTCTAGACGTAAGTCTACGGTAGTATATAGATATTCCCTGATGGATGAACCGCTGTCGAAGGTTAACACTATTCGTGGTTTAGGCGTGACGTTTGACTCTAACTTATCATTTACTTCGCATATCAATATCATTGTGGCTAAAGCATATCAGCTGTTAGGCTTTGTCAAGCGCAATTCCTAGGAGTTTTGTGATCCTAAAACCAATATTATTCTTTACAACGCCTTAGTACGCCTACACCTCAAATATTGCTCTAATGTGTGGTCTTCTTATACCTCAGTAGGTAAGGAAAAAATTAAACAAATTCAAAAAAAAATTTGTTTGTTTCTTAGCATATAAATGCAAAATTGTTGGCAGCTACGAGGAACTGCTGTCTATTTTTAATTTGATCAGTCTTGAGAAAAGACGTTTTAACTTAGTTCTTAAAGTGCTTCATGGAATTATTGATTGTCCTGAATTGCTTACTTCAATTGGTATTCATGTTCCTGCTTGTTTCTTACGCAGTGACCATTTATTTCATGTCCCATATAGACGTACTGATTATGCACAACATTCTGCGTCTACACGTATTTTGCGGCATGCTAACAAGATAAATGTAGATTTTTTTAAGGATTCTCTTAATACTCTTCGTCGTGCCCTTAACACACAATCGTGATCTTATGTATATTAAATGTTTCATTTAATTTTTAATTTTAGTGTTAGTTAATTATTGTATTTTTAAACTGTATATATTCATACTTGTAATGGCCTCCGTTAAGTAAATAAATAAATAAATAAAATAAATAACGGCCCACGTTAGTAGCCAACTCTTGTATTGTTTCCACACTACTTGTCCAACTTTGTACCAAACATCTCGTTGCCAAATGTCCGTTACTGCCACTGAATAACCTCCCCATATATTTATAAATTGAAAAACGGTCAAATTAAAAAAAAAAAATTTAAATATTTAATATTAGCACCTTAAAAATGTGCATGTGTATATTAAAGACAGATAAATATACAGAGTATTTTCTAACTGAAAGCAAACAATTAAACTTTAGGTTCAATTTTTAATTTCAAACAAAAAATTTAAATAACTTTTTCTTGCTTTGTTTTTGAGAAAATTCACATTATTTAAATAAAACTTTTTAGTTAGCAAAATTTAAGTAAAAAAACATTTGTAACAATGGTAATAACAACAAACAAAACACTATTACTTTAATAAGTTTTTAAAATGACCATAAAAGTCCAATAGATTTAGATTAGGAAATTTTGCAAGGCAGTTCACTAAACTTCTTCCACTAATCTACCTATTTGCCCTCTCGTGCTGGTACCACATCCTGTTACGTAAGACAAGAAGGACATTGTTATTTAGCAAATTTTCTATCTAATTTTTGAGAAACTTTGCGTATAAACTAGCATTTAAACAAGTTGGTAAGATTTGAATTGGCAGGAGTTGCTTATAAAAAAATGTTAACTAAAAATCCAAATCTGGCGTCATTTTAAATCCACACCCAAAAAACCGATATTTTGGTTCCATTGATCTAGACAAAAAGGAACATTTAAAAAAAAATGTTAACCGCCAAAGTTGACGTATTTTGATGTAAATGAGTTAGAAAATATAAATTTGTTTTATGTATTTGGGTTTTAGGAGTCGAAAGCTCAAAAAATCTGCAAAACTTGGCCTATTTTTGACATAAACTTGTACAAATACACATTTAGCAGTTCAGAGGAACTATACACCAAATATTATTAAAAATTTGAGTTTGCAAACAATTCTACATAAAAAATAGTTAGTGTCGCCGACGTTTATCGGGCATAGAAAAATTATCTAGAAAAAAAAAATACATTTTAAATTTTTTTTTTTTAAGAAGACATCTTTTGTCACTTGTACTAAATTTGGTCAATTTTACTTTTATCTACAAATTTAGACTCAATCTATCGGCGCCAAAATTTGAGAATATTATTATTTTTGGAAGGAAGTCCGCAAAAGTTTGAAACGCAAATTGTATTTTCAATGTAGCAAGTGCAATAAGAATCTAGCCATTGCATTGAATAAATTAACAAGTAAAAAAATGGACATCAATACTGCTTCTGTAACAGCTGCAACTAGTAATGGTTTTTACAATGCAGAGAAATGTTTTCAATAATGGATATTCTATATATGGTTTTAACTACTTATTCAAAATACAATACATTGATTTCTGCTTAATGAGAAAAAACTGCAATAGATCAGAAGGGATGCAAAAAGCATTGGAAGTGTTGACAAACATAGAGTACCTTTAATAAATTATAGTGCTCTATCAAGAATAGCAGCAATAATAGACAGACAATTTAGTCAGGTATTATTTATTGATGTGAGGAATAAATATTGCTGTGTTTGCACACAAAACAGAAAGCGTCCCTTCGCATATGTGCTTCAAAAACTTTGAAGCTCTACAAGCATGAAAGCTAACATTATTGTTTCAGGTTTTAAAATTAGTTAAGCAATGTATAATATGAAATACAACAAATTAATAGCTGATGAAGACAGTAGCACATATAAAAAGCTTTTAGATGCAAAGCCTTACAAAAACATTTCAGTAGAGAAAATTGAATGTAGAAACCATCTTTTAAGAAACTTATGTAATAAATTATACTCGATAACAACCAACACAAAACACTAAAAATAGGAAAAAAATGTATGTTAAAATATTGTGCAAGTGAGATATGCTATTGTAGGTGCGATAGCACACAATAAATATAAAGAAAATAGTAATACTTTTTTAAAAAACAATGTTGATAATGTAATACCGCATGTTTTTATATTATTATTTAATATAAAATATATTTTTTAAATATAATTGTATAATTAGTTTGTTAATTTAGCTTGTAAATAATTAATTTTACTACACAATAAATTGAAACTAGTATGAACTATAAATTTTATGTAGCATAATTATATGTAGTGTATAAATCTGCTCGCTGTCGTTACGTACAACATTAAAAATCCTCAACCACGCCCCAAGCATCAAAAAACGAGCAGCCCATTGCATATCTTTCGCCATTGTTTAAACTTAAGTTTCTCTCTCTGCAATAAATATCTGGGCGCTTAAGAAAGCCTCTTAAGTGTTAAGGCTTTTAAAGTTCAGTTAACACAAGAACTCAAGCCGGTCGATTACCATAAACGTTGTATCTTTGCTGATTGGGTCCTTCAAATGCATCAAAATGATTTGGAATTTCATCGAAAAATCATCTTCAGTGATGAGGACCATTTTTACCTCAAAAGCTACGTTAATAAGCAGAATTGTCGCATTTGGGGCTCAGAAAATCCAAGAATGATTGTTGAAAAGTCTTCAACGTGTCACTGTTTGGTGCGGTTTTTGGGCTGGCGATGTGATTGGACCCTATTTTTCGAAAATGAGGCTGGTGCAATTGTTACGGTGAATGGATGGCGCTACCAAGCTATGATTAATAAGTTTTTATGGCCGGAATTGGAAGATATTGATGTGGACGACGTTTATTTTTAGCAAGACGTGTGGCACAAGCAACAAAACTATTGCAATTTTGCAAAAAAAAATTTCTGACCGTGCTATTAATCACAATTGGCCACCGAGATCTTGTGATTTAACATCTTTAGACTTTTTTCTTTGGAGTCACGTAAATGATAATATTTATGCCAATGCTCCACAATTGATTCATGACCTTAAATATAGAATTCGTAAAGTTATCAAGGACATACAGCTGCAAATGTGCGAATCAGTCATAGAAAATTTCATGAAAAGAATGTGGTACTGAAACCGTAACCGTGGCGGCCATTTGACTGATATCGTTTTCAAATGTTAATAGCATACCTTCCTCTTTACAATAAAATAAACATTTATTGATTTCTCTTAAAAAATACTCGTTTTTTTAAATTTCAAAATATATAAATTTTGTCCGTTATAGAGCTGACGTATCAATTATGTTAATTAATGGGATGCCTTAAGGTGGCATCAAGCGTTCACTTAGTATTAATAAGCACTCATGTCATTCCAAAACATATTTTTCTCTATTGCCCGTCGAACGTTCCTAAAATTAATAAATAGCTTTTTAATTACAAGGTGCTCGGCGTTAATTTCTAGAGTGTGCCCGCGATTATTTATTTAAATTTCTTTATGGGTCAACCGTGTCCGTATTTGGTTTAATTTTGTTCAATTAATGTCTAATGACGGACGAACACACACATACACACATTTTTCGTGTATGCTGAAAGGTGAAAATTGTGTAGTCGCTTACAAAATCTTAAATGGACGCGGGCTATGTTTTTTTTCTTAAGAAATTAATTAGAGCGAATTCAAATTATTATTAAAGTGTATCGGAATTTTCGAATGTGGCAGTTTCACATTACGCATTTCGTTTTTTTTTGTGGAAATTATGTTTAAAATTGTTTTCGATAAACACATGTTTTGTATACGTTTTAATCATAACCAAAATTGATAATTTATTAAAAGAAAGCGTTTGATTGTGCTACTGATTGGTAAATTATTGGTGGAATTGTTAACCGCTGTAAACAACATAGCATACATTGGATAAATACTTATTTAAAATTAGCTTTATTTGAGAGATAATTTTGAGGCATTAATGTTTGAATATGATTTTGGGAATGTAACCGCCGCCTGGAGCATACATGACGTATCCTTATTTCTTTTTCATAAGTTAAATATTTATTTTATAGAACAAATAATTGTAGTGTTATTAAAAATAACAATTTCATGTGCACGTTGTAACAAGGCGATCCACCCAAGTAATTATGCGGTTTCATTGAAATGTTCTCAATGTTCCTTATGGTTACACAAAGAATGCGTAACCAAAAACGTTGTCGAACAGCAAGAGTTGTTGAAACTAAAAACCAAATATGTGTGTGAAGATTGTTGGCTAATATAAAAAAGTTATTAGTAACGTATATTTTCCCATTTCAAAAAGATGTAGCGGAAAGATTAGATAAACTTACCAACTCAGTAGAAAATATGAGCAGCAGAATTAATATTCTAGAAGCAGAAAACAAAAGTCTACGAGAAAATCTTATAGTTCTACAAGCAAAAGTAGATATTAATATATGAATTTGAAGACCGCCAGAAAAGAAAAAATAATTTAATGCTTTATAATATTTCTGAATTGTCAAAATCATTAACAAAACTTAGGATTGAAGAAGATTTAAACTAAGTACGTAATTTGCTCGGTTCTATTAGTGATATCCCAGAACCATGCAAAGTGATTAGAGTTGAAAAAAAAATCTAATAAACCAAGACCCATTATAGTAATGTATGAAAACAAAGAAACGGTTATTAAAGTATTAGAAAATCAACAGTTATTGGCAAACCAGAAAATAAAAATAAATCCAGATAAAACTCCAATGCAACAACAAGAACTTAAAGTTATTACAAAAGATTTTCAGAAAAGAAAAAAAGACGGAGAAAGTAACATTTATATTAAATACAAAAATGAACGACCATATATATTTACTAATAAGAAACAGCCAGCAAAAAACTAAAAATATATCTACAAACTTTGGGGGGTATTAAAACAAAATTGTCCAAGTTTTTTCTAAATGTGAGTTTCAGCAATTATGATATAATTATAATAATGGAAACATGGTTATCGGATGATGTTTTAAACCCGGAATTAAACCTTAAAAATTACAACATATTCACAAAAGATAGATGTAAATTGTCAAGCAACAAAAGTGGCGGAGGTGGTGTCTTAATAGCCGTTAAAAAGATTTAAAGAGCATTAAAATTGAAAATATTCCTCAAACAGTTGATCAACTATTTGTTAGGTTACAATTTGAGAATACCAGTTATATATTTGGAGCTTTGTACATACCCCCAAGAGATAATGTTGCTAAATATAAAACTCATTCAAAAACATTAGAAAACATATCTTTGTGTTACTTAACTGACACATTAATAATTGGTGGAGACTACAATTTACCCAATGTTAAGTGGCTAATTGATGACTTGAGAGCAAATTTGGAGGATTATACAAATGAATCTGCTCATATCTTATGTGAGTCATGCGTTCTTTTAAATTTGTACCAATGTAATAGTATCCCAAATCCTCGCAATGTATTTTTAGATTTAGTATTCTCTAATGAGAGAAACTTCACAGTAGATATAGCGGATGATTTACTGTTTGCAAATAGTGAACACCATGTAGCTTATTCTATGAACATGAATAAACCCAACTTAGATCATGGAATAAATTATATTGAAATAATCCCAGACTTTAAAAAAAAAGATTATCAATCAATTAATTTGTATTTAGCAAGTTTTGATTGGCAAGACATTTTTGTAGAAAATAACATTAATGGTTCTGTTGAAAATTTATATAAAGTTTTGTATAAGGCGATTGATAGTTATGTTCCACTATAGCAGGTAATAAAAAGCTCTTACCCAAAATGGTTTTCTGGAGAGTTGATCAAATTAATCAAACAAAAAAAGGAAATCCATAAACAATATAAAGAAACTAGAAGTCTTAATTTGTTTAAAAAAATTTAAACTTTAAAAAAAACCTGTAAAGATTTAACCACTTTATTGTTTAAAACTTACTGCCAAAATGTTAGCGAAAATATTTGTTTCAATCCAAAATCATTCTAGACTTTTGCAAATGAAAAACGAAAAAACAGTAGGTTTTTCCGAAAGTATGATTTATGGAGATAGAATAAGCAACAATAGACAGGACAGCGTAAATTTATTTGCAGATTTTTTTTCAAATGTGTATACAGAGGATTATTTGACTATACTAACATTTGATTATGATTCTAATGTAAATTCGTTGCCTTTTAATTTAAACATAATTGACATTTATAAATGCATAAAAAACTGCCAAACTTTGCAGTTCTCGAGCCCGATGGAATACCAAACAAGTTTATTAAAGCATGTAATTGCACATCCAAACCTATTTTTGATCTTTTTGAGCAGTTTATTAAACAGGGAATTTTTTCAGATTTCTGGAAATAGACATAAATCAAACCAATTTATAACTCTGGTAGCGGCAATAAAATTAAAAGTTATAGGAAAGTTTGCAATCAATCAAGTATTCCAAAAATGCTTGATTTTATTGTTGCTTCACAGTTGAAATGGATGTGTAAAGAAACTATAACGGATAATCAGCATAAATTTTTAAGTAGTAGATCCACACTAACAAACTTACTTTTATTTCAATCAAAAATACTGGAGTTATTTGACAATAAGTTTCAGGTAGATGTTGTATACACAGACTTTAAAAAAGCATTCAATAGAGTTAATTATAAAATTTTAATTGCCAAATTAAACCATTTAGGTTTTAATCAAAATGTAGTAAATTGGATCAAAAGTTTTCTGGCGGGCAGAACGCAATTTGTTAAAATAACTAACCACTTATCTAAACCAATCAACGTAGTTTCTGGGGTGCCTCAAGGAACTCATTGCAGTCCAATTTTGTTTTTGTTGTTCATAAATGATCTTCCAAATGTATTAAAAAACAGCAAGTGTTTGATGTTTGCAGACGATCTAAAGGTATTTTGGCCTATTAGAAGCGAAACAGATTGCATTCTTCTACATGATGATATAATCCGTATACATGAATGGTGCTTGTCCAATAATTTGAATTAAATGTTTTTCAGTGTCGTTTCATAGAATTAGTTCTGTTTTGCAATACAACTACAAAATTGTTGATGATCATTTGAAACGAGTCAATGAAATAAAAGATTTGGGAATCATTATGGACACAAAACTAAATTTTAATAAACACATTTTGGAAATTTGCATTAGAGTTAAAAAAATTTATGTTTTGTTAATAGAATAACATGTGATCTTGGTCCAAATGCTTATCTTGTTCTATACAGATCATTAATTCGACCAATTTTAGAGTACAATTCAATGGTTTGGTCACCTTACCAAATAGGCAGCATAAATAAGATCAAAAATATTCAACCAAAATTTATTAAATCATTTTGTATTAAATTAAACACTACTGGCATTTACATTGCTTGAGAAAATGTTGCTACAAAATATAATTTATTAGATCTAAAAGACCGGCGATTTGTAAACAATTTGAGTTTTATTTTTAAATTAATTTATGGCTACACTTACTGCCCTTTTATATTAAGTAAGATAAGTTTTAACTTTTGCCAACAAAAATATACAAGACAGTCTAATGTATTTAAATGTAAATTGTATAAATCAAATTATAGTTTGTATGCACCGTTGTATGTCTCTGTGTAATTTTCATCAGAATAATGTTAATTTTGATATATTTAAGTATAATTTTGATAAATTTAAAAGGATGTGTCATGAACTGTATAAATGACATTAAACATTTATAGTTATCTTTATTTGTGGTTTATTATTTATTAAACTGTGTAAACTTATTATTATAAAATTACATGTATACACTTTATTATAACTAAATACTATTTCATTTTGTAAAGACGGATGCCGTAAATAAAGATTATTATTATTATTATTATTATTATTATTATTATTATTATTTTTTTTTAAATCAGACTTTATGTCGTTTGAATGTGTACGCGGGTTGCCCAAGGGTACACATTATGAAGCCAATAAAAGCTCTGGTGATATTGGCAGTGTCCAAAATTGTAGCTTTCTGGATGGTGATAAGGTTTACTACATCAACATTAATTTTTTTTAAATTTTTAATAGTTTCATTGGGGATGACTCCTGTGGCGGAAATAATTATTGGTATAATTGAGACTAATTTCTGTTTCCACATGTTTTTAATTTCTTGTCCCAGTTCAGCATATTTCTCCTTCTTTTCAATTATTTTCTTTTCGATGTTTTCTGTTGCTGGTACAGCAATATCAATAAGGTAAGTATGGTTATTATTTTTATCTTTTAGGATTATATCGGGTCGGTTGTGCACTATTAATTTGTCGGTTTGTACTGGTAGGTCCCAAATCAATGTGTGTGACTGGCTCTCTATAACTTGTTGTGGAGTGTATTTGTAGAACGGTTGTTTTTTATTGTTTGTTGTTGAGATTTGCTGAGCTAACTCTTGATGTATAATTCCAGCAACTTTGTTATGTCTATTAGTGTATTTTGTTGGGACTAACTTTTCACATCCTGAGATTATGTGCACTTTCTGCACTTATCGATAACATCTTCTTTGAGTATATATTTTTTGTAATTAATAGTATTAATTGTTTGGTCTTGAATGGCACAGAAAAATCCCTCTGTTTCTGGCATCAGATATCCGTTGTGTAACCATTTGTTAGTCCATTCAAATGAGATGTTATTTTTGTGAGTTTTGTAAAAGTGTTTTCCATGCAGTTGTTTATTTTCCCATTCTCTTTCCCATTTTGTTATTGCATCGTCTCGTTTAGTTAATGTCATTGGGCCTTCTTTTAGATTTAGTGTTGTATAGTTGTCTATACGAATTAAAGCGGAATATAGCATGTCATTTGATATTGAGTAAAAGTAGTTATTGAGTGCTGAGATTTCTTCTAGATGAAGCTGTTTTATATTAGTGACACCTCGTCCTCCTTTGTTTCGTGGAATGTTGACTCTTTGTTTACATGATCTTGGGTGGTGCATTTTGTAGTTTGTCATTACAGTGCGGGTAAGTCTATCAAGACTTTCCAGATCTGTGTTTGACCACTTTATGATTCCAAAGGAGTAACTAAGTGATGGTATAACATATGTATTAATGGCAGTTGATATATTCTTTGCATTTAACTTAGTTTTTAGTATTAATTTAAGACGTTGTTTGTATTTTTCCGTAAATATTTTTTTAATTTCAGTATGGTTTATTGTTGAGTTTTGCATAATTCCAAGATATTTGTATGTGTCAGTTTGGTTTAATTGTTTAATGTGTTGGTTTGATGATGTTATAATATCTTCTGTCTTTTTCCACTTTCCTTTATCAATGTAGTTTATTTTACATTTTTCTATACCAAATGACATTCTGATATCTTTCGATGTTGTATCAATAAGAGTCATTATTTGTTCTAACTGGCTTCTTGTGCTGGCATATACTTTTATGTCATCCATATACAATAGATGATTTACTCGTATACTCTGGCTTGACTGTTGTAGTTTGAACCCATAATTTGTTTGCTTTAGTGTGTTAGAGATCGGGTTTAAAGCAATGCAAAACCACAGTGCACTTAAAGAATCACCTTGAAAAATGCCGTTTTTAATGTGTACAAAGTTTGACGCATCAATAAGTTTGCGGTTAATGCTTAACTTTGTTTTCCATGTTTGCATTATAGTTCTTAAGAAATGTACTAGTTTTGGGTTTATTTTATATATTTGTAGAAAATGGATTAGCCATAAGTGGGGAACAGAGTCAAAAGCTTTTCTATAATTAATATATCCCATATATAAGTTCCTTTTTTGTCGTTGTGCATGTGTTGTAACTATGTTGTCAATAATTAGTTGTTCCTTGCATCCTCTTGATCCCTTTCTGCATCTTTTTTGTTCAGGAGTTATAATGTTGTTTAGTTCTAAATGTTCGTTAATTTTGTTTGTTATTATTTTTGTGAACATTTTATAGAGAGTTGACAGGCAGGTAAGTGGACGAAAGTTTGCAGGGTTACTTGTGTCACCGTTTTTAGGCAGTAGGTATGTGATTCCTTCTGTTAAGAAATAGGGCATTTCATTGGGGTGGCTTAGAAGATGATTGATTATTATTATTATTATTATTATTATTTTTTTTTTTTTTTTTTTTTTTTTTTTTTTTTTTTTTTTTTCACAGGTTAACCTGGTTTCATTGTATTAGACGGGTACATACTACCAAGTCTAATACATAGATGTATTATATGTGTTGTTTTAAAAACGATCGTACTATGTTACATGTACTTAGTATTACCGCCTTTTGCATGTTTATAATATTGTATTGTTCTATGTCTAATTGTTTTATAGAATTGTTTAATTTTGATGGTATTATTCCTGTTGAAGATATTATTATAGGAATAATTTTAATGTGTTTTTGTTTCCACAGTTTTTCTATTTCTGAAGCTAGAGGTAAGTATTTTTCTATTTTCTCTGCGTATTTTGTTTCAATGTTATGATCAGCTGGGATTGCAATGTCTACTAAAAATGTACTATTTGATGTTTTAATAGTAATAGTGATGTCTGGTCGGTTATGGTTTATTGTTTTGTTTGTAAATATTGTCTTGTCCCAGTATAACTTACAGATATTATTTTCAAGAACAGATTGCGGAACATATTTATAGTAAGGTTCTTTTTTACTTATTAGTTTGTATTTATAGGCTAACTCTTGATGTACAATTTTAGCTGCAGCATTGTGTCGTTCTACGTACTGTGTCGGTGCTAATATTCTGCATCCGTTTGTAATATGTTCTATCGTCTCTGGGTCTGTATTACATTTTCTGCATTTATCGGTTTTATTAGCTGGATCTTTTAATATGTACCTTTGGTAGCTTCGAGTATTTATTACTTTGTCTTGAATTGCTTGAATAAATCCTTCCGTTTCGGGGTTATTATTATTATTATTATTATTATTATTATTATTATTATTATTATTATTATTATTATTATTATAATCTGGAGGTTTCATCTTCAGACACTGTTTGCAGTAATTCAGGCTGTATTTTGGAAATAATGCGTCAAATGTTGGCTTTCAAATGCTGAATTGTTTCTGGTTTATTGGTGTAGACATAAGACTTTACATATTCCTAGAGAAAATAATCTAACAACGTCAAATCGCACAAACAAAGTGGCCAGTTAACAAGTCTATTTTGTGAAATAATTTTTCCTAAAATGTTTTATTCAGTAATTTAATTGTATAGCGCGCTGTGTGGCATGTGGCGCCGTCCTACTAAAACCACATGTCTGCAACATTAATGCTGTCCAATTAAAGCTGGCAATCATGTCTCTGTACCGCTCATCGTTGACTGTAACGTTTATTTTTAAAGACATATAGACCAATGATTTCACATTTAATAATAATAATAATAATAGGTATTTATAATAATAATAATAGGTATTTATTGCCCTACAGGAAACAATTCCCAATTACAAGACAACATACAAAAAAAGTACCATATACAAATAAAATAAAATAATAAAAATACATATAAAAACTAAACAATTTAAACTAAGATTAACATTTGCAAAAAAAAAAAAATAAAATAAAATAAAATTAAGTAACTTGTTCAATTAAATACTTAATACTATCATTAAAAATATCACAGCAGGGTGGCATATTATTTAAATTACTACAAACGTTATCGATTGGCGACTTAAGACCATAGCTAGTACGTATTGTTAGTAAACTAAAGGTTGGTTTTTGTCGACTGTTAAAAGATAGTATATGCAATTTAATAAGTTGTATAATTTCAGAAGAATCGACAATATTGTGCAAGAATTTATACACAAAAATAACACTTGCCTTAAAACGTCTAAGCTCTAGTGATTCAAAATTAAACTTGTTGAGTAAACTGAGGTGATAGGATAATGTCCTTCAATTTAAAAAAAATAAATATTTTAAAAACCTGCGTTGCACACTTTCAATTTGTTGTGTTTGATGTTGGTTCTGTGGATACCAAATTAAAGAAGCGTATTCCAGTTTAGAACGCACAAAAGAATTATATAAAGCCTTTAAGGCACTAAGATTTTGAAAACTATTGGTGTTACGATGAATAAATCCTAAAGCTTTTATAGAACTCAGTACAACGTTTTCAATGTGATAGTTAAACGTTAGTTTAGTATCAAAGTGAACACCAAGGTCTTTAAAAGTACTAACATATTCAACTGAACGGCTATTTATAAGATAATTAAACTTTATGGCATTAGTTTTGCGTGTAAATGACATAAACTTACACTTGTTAATGTTTAAATCTAATCGATTAGCAATACACCAAGTGAAAATTTGGTTTAACATGTTCTGCAACTGAAAACAGTCATTGATGCTATTGATCTTAAAATATATTTTAAGATCATCTGCATATAGAAGATGCTGACTGACAACCTAGTGATGTGGATAGGTCATTAATAAATAAATAGAACAGCATGGGCCCCAGAATTGATCCTTGTGGAACACCAGATGTTGGAAAATAAGAATTAGATTTATAGTAATTGAAAGTAACATACAACTCACGCTTTTTGAGATAAGATGACATCAGTACAATGGATGAACTGCAAAAACCAAAATCTTTAAGCTTAGCTAAGAGAATATTATGTTCAACTCTATCAAAAGCCTTTGACATATCTGTATAAATAACGTTCATTTGCTCAGAAATGTCAAGAGTTCTTGCTATTTTGTGTAATAACACACAGATTTGTTACAGTTGAACGCCCTGGAACAAAACCATGTTGATTAGTGGAGATATAAGGTTTAACATGGTTGTATATTTGATTATAGAGGATGCGCTCAAAGACTTTGGCAATGTGTGGTAAGATTGCAATAGGGCGATAGTTATCAATGTTGTTGTATTTTTGTTTCTAGATCTAATGGTGTTTTGATAATAGCCTGTGGATTATTATCGTTCCAAATGCAACAAATTTGTTTGTTGACGTAAGCATTTAATCAAAAGTATGCTTTATCACTAAACAAAAAAATTTAAATAAAATTGTGGGTCAATAGCAATGTTTTCCTTGACCCATTTATCAAATGTACGGCGCAAACAATGATTGTGTAGCTTCAATTCCTGTACAAGTTAAGATTTTTTTGCAAAATTTTTCATAAAGTAGATAGACACAAGTTTAATCATGCATTGCCTCTATTTGCATTTAAAAACAACAAACCACGAGCTTCTGCTGAAAATTGTTTTTGTAATTAATATTTTCTTCTTTTATTTTGTAGAAATTTTTTATATTTAACATTTTTTATTCAGAAACAATAAAATATTCTACTATATAATTATTTTTTAATGGCAAACATGTTTCGCAAAATGATTTGCATTTTCAATGCCATATTTATGATTAATAAATTATTTAAAAAATTTGTTTTTCCCGCTACCCAGATTTCCTGTTTTAAATTTAAATTTGTTTTTTTTCCCGCTAACCAAGATTTCCGTTTTTTTGTTGACATTTTTAATTTATTTCTAACCTTAAAATTAAAAATTAAATTAAAAATGTCAACAAAAAAAAAAAAAAAAAAACGGAAATCTTGGTTAGCGGGAAAAAAAACAAATTTAAATTTAAAACAGGAAATCTGGGTAGCGGGAAAAACAAATTTTTTAAATAATTTATTAATCATAAATATGGCATTGAAAATGCAAATCATTTTGCGAAACATGTTTGCCATTAAAAAATAATTATATAGTAGAATATTTTATTGTTTCTGAATAAAAAATGTTAAATATTGTTTTTGTACTTAATTAATCCCAACAATGGCTAAAACTAACATTTAATTTAATTTGTATTTAAAAAAATTCTACTAACATTCTTAATATTTCATTTTATTAACAGAAAATAATAAAATCTTTGTTACTTTTATGGAATCATACTAGCAGTGTTTTAGGAAAAAATAAAATTTAATTCCTCAAAATAATAATTCTAAATATATTTTTATTTATATACAATTTATTCCATTTAATTTTTTATCAGTTGTCCGGAGGAGCAACAGCCGAGTTATTGTTCCTACGGACATACGCGATGATAGGTATAGTACTCCCCTCCCAGTACTCTCCGGTTCTTCAGCGTGTCAATACGTAACGTTAAGCTCTTAAATTAATAACAAATTTAGGTTAATTATAACTAATGTGATGTGTTATAAGTGTGTGAATTGTGTTTTAAAATAAGTGTAGTAATTTTAATGCAAAAATCAGAACTGAAGTTAGTAATATGCAGGATTTATGATGGTGTAAACGAATTGTTCAAGAAAATTGGATGGATTTAAGGTGAGTGCACAATGCCACTGCGCATTATACTTAAATTAATGTAAATTTATTATTATAAGTTTATATTTTATAAATTTTGTTAGTTTTATTTAATTAACTTGAGTTTGAACTATTTGATACTGCCGAATATTTACTAGTAGTCGATAAATCGCAAAAAGATGTATTTTATTTAATCATACCAGTTTTGCAGTAACGTGTTTAGGCAGAATGATGCTTGTGTACCGGTGCCGCTTTTTGATCTAAATTAGATGTCTTCACTTGTCTAATGGTATGTATAATTTGCAAAAAAAATGGCTGTAATTTTGCCTTTAAATGCTTTTTTAGAAAAATAATAAACTTAAACTTTAGTCGGTCATATGGGCTGTGTTTTCTTGTACTTAATTGAGATATTTTGTGTTGATGTTGCCGAGCTCTGGTGTTTTCTTATTTACTAGTTTTTTGGAAATTTGATAACAAAATTCTTCTGTAAACTCAGTTGTCTTAAAAATTTTGTGTTTAAGTAGTCAAATATAATATAATTTATTTATTTTATAGTCGTAAGTCTACATAATTATACGCATATTTAAAAGTATCAAATAAATGTGTTTGTAGATTTTTTCAAATTGTTTTAGAAAAAATAACAAATAGTTTTCTAAATTAATCTATTGCAATAATTTTAGGTTAAACTGGTATGCTAATGCTAGTTTTGTTGCGCTTTTATTTATAAATTTGCTGGCTGTTTCTGTTTTGATTGCAAAAATGACATCTGTTAGAAGGTATCTATTCAAACGCTTTTTTTATTTTAACAGATATAGCCAGGTTTGGCCCCAATTTACAAAAAAAAGCTTTTATGAAAACCAAAATGTATAAATTCTAGAAAACTTAATATCATTTTTATATTTACTGTTAAAAACACACGCCAACTCAGCTTAAACATTTCAACATTCGGGCGGGTGGGCAAAGATCACTAATCTAAACCTCACGCCAACAACATTTAATTTTGCCTACTCATCTAAGTGTTTGTGAATAAAAAAATTGGGCGGGTAGACGAAGAACACTAATTTAAACCAAATATCCACATCGTTTAAACTTAGGTTACACCCACTTACGCAACTATTTGTGATTAAAAAATTGAATAACAAACATTAAACACCAATTTAAACTACACGCTCACACAGTGTAAACTTAGTTTAACAATAATAGAATAGTTTATGATCAAAAAGTTGAACTACAAATATTTGAGCAAACGCTTACAAAATTTAAAATTAGTCCTCAACCATCCATCCAAAATTTTGTGATTAAAGAATTGGATTGCAAACATTTGGGCGGGTGGTTGAAAAACATTAATTTACAGTACACGCCCGCACAGCTTAAACTACGTTCTGGCTTACTTAATTAAGTGATTGTAATGAAAAAATTTAATCACAAACACTTAAGGTGGGTAGGAGGGTAGTTGAGCTTTATATTATATTTTAAACTATTTTTTGTTTTGGTCTTTTAATCTCTTAGAATTTGATGCACTATTCTATACTTTATTTAAAATTTTACAATTTTGTTTTTTAAAGCAATTAATGTATATTTTTTTAAAATCAAAGCAAATTTACAGTATGACCGTTTATATTGTTAATTTAAATAATTAAAAAAATTTGTAAGTATTTTGCTTATTTCTACAATGTGCATAAAAAATCATCCCAAATATCAACAAATAACAAAGTACAAAGTACTTTCAACCACGACTAACATTATTTTAATATTATAACTTAATTAAATAACGTAGAGATTGTTGTAAGTGTTTGAGTTCTAATGTTATTAACAAAAATAAATACTTTAAGCAGTAGGAAAAAAAAATGTCTATGCTAAATTTTTTTGCATAAACTTACTTAAACAATTAGAAAATTAGTTTGTTACGGGTACTTAAACGGCAAGCCAAAAAGATGCAAAATTACATTAACTTTTTTACTGCTGCACGCTGTTGCAAGCGCGGAAACAAAACTAAAATACTAAAAAAATTTAAAAAATATTATTATTATTAAATTGCTACAATTTTATAGTTAAACTTAAACATGCACCAAACAACTGGACATTTCCAGTAAAACCATGTCTGAATTTTTTGCATGACAAGTTTTTTTACAAACCACACTACAGTTGCCACTCTATTTTGGCAGTTTTTGCAAAATAATTTACATGTTGCTCAAGCCGAATAGTAAAAAAGAAATTAAAAAAAAATGTATTTTTTGCAGCTACCACTATTTTTTGATAAACTTTAGACAACCACCCGACTGCAGCAAGACGTGCAAGTTTATGCTCAAACATTATTGCAACATCTAAGCAAAATTTTTAGTAGTTGTAGTATATAAATTTTGTACGCAAAATGCAAAAAAATTAACTATTGAGGGAGCAAGATTTAATCGAAATATGAAAATAATAAAGGTTAGCTTAGCCTGAGAAACCACCTTCAAGAAAGGCAACTGGCACTCCTGGTAGTGACAAAAAATAACGAAACGGGACTCATCGAAGGTAATCCCGTCATTGGAATCAAAATCTGCTGCTAGAAGCTGTGGCAATTCTTACTCTAATAACGTATATTAAAGTTGCTGAGGTTAAAAAGCTTGTTGACAAATTTATGTCCCGCGCCCCCGGTTTATTGCTTGAGTGAACACCTGGCGTGTCCGCGGAACGTCCAGCCGGTGAATTATGCATAACATAGTAACATACAAATTTACATATTTAAAATTTAAAAAAAAAAAAATTTTTTAAATTTTATAAACGTTTTTTTTAAGTTGTTATATTATGCATAATTATATAAAACATCATATAAATAAAAAAAAAAAAAAAAAAAAAAATGTGAGTTCCTATTTAAAAAAATAATGTTATTTGTCTCAGCGACACAATCGATAACACTCAAAAAATCAATTTTATAAATTGGTTAAAAAATAACTGAGTTATTCAGCTGTACTTTTTTTGTCTAACACCCTGTATATAGAAATGGATAAAAAACTACAGACTAGAACTGGCAACTGAAAAAAAAAGCGGTAATGTTGATTAAAAGAAAAAAATGCGAAGACATAAATTTTGTATTGAAGCAAAACACCATAAAGCCAAAAATAAGTATTAAGTACCTAGGAGTGGTATGGACAAAATTTAACGTTTAAAAAACACGTAAAATTAGTGGTAACCAAAGCAAAAAAAGCAGCCGCTTCCGTTAAAAGGATGAAAATCAGCAAAAGCAAAAGAAGGTTTTTGGCGTCGGTAGCCGCGTCAATTGTGCTATACGCTGTGCCAATACGGAGTAATGCTCTCAAATTTGATAAAAACGTAACAACGTTGAACAGTTTTTAGAAAAATTTGGTCATCATGAGTGCAATAGTTTTGGCACGCATGGTTTCTTTTACTCTTTTAGCTGGTAAAAAGAGTAGCACAAAAAGAATAAGAAAACAGGAAATGGAACTAACTAGAAACAAAACATTAAACAGGTAACAGGAGATGAGGGCAAATGATGTAACAAAACAGTGGACTTATCAGCTGATACCCAACATAAAAAAGTGATTAGACAGGCCTCATGGAAAAATAAATTACTACCTTGCGAAATGCCTTACAGGTCATGGCAGTTTCCAAAACTACCTAAAAAAATATGGTTAGATAACAGATGAAAAATGCGAGTACTGCAAAGAGACTGACATTGCACAACATACGTTGTGTGCATGCATTAGATGTCAAAAAGAAAAAAAAAAGAAAAAAAAGAAGTTTAGCAGATAAAGCTAAATGCAGATAATATAGTAGACATAATGCTTAAAAACAAACAAAAAACTAGGATGTTATAAACGAAATGGTAAGTCAAATCATGGCCAAAAAAAAAGAAGAAAGATTAAAAGAAAAAAATTACCAAAATTACCTCTGAAAAAAGAATGCAAAAGGTGGGTTTAGTGAAGAAGATTTCTTAAAAAAAAGGAAGAAAAGAGTCCTACAGATCTCAGGTAGATTGGACGTGCGTAAACGCATTATCTTTTCTATAAAAAAAAAAATAACCAAATATGATAGATACGGAAAAAATCTGGGCCCCAGTTTACAAAAAAACCCTCAAATAAGTCAAAGTGTATATTTTTGTACAAACTTTGTAAAACTTAACAATATTTTATTACTTACTCATGAAAAAATAAGTTTGAGCTTTATTTTGTTGTCTATTCTTGGTTTTGGTCATTTGACCTTCTAAAATTTGTTGCGTTCCTCTATTCTATAGTTAAAGTTTTGCAATTTTGTTTTTGAAATAATTTATGCTTTTTATTAACATCTTTTTAATTTTTAATTTAAGTGTAACAAAAATATTAGTTGTTATGACGACTACATTCAATGTATTAAATGTGAAAAACATTACCATACATTCTGTATGAACCTAATTGAAGCTGCATTTTGTCTTCTGAAGCAATCGGGGGAGATAAAAAGATGGAATTGCAATGAATGTGAAAATGTTGATTTAACCTCAAACATAAACAATGAAGAACTTAAAATTGAAGAAATTATAAATAAAACTATAGAAATACAAGCAGGTGAGCTGAATGAAATAATTAAAAAGGCAATCAAATCTGCCGTAGAAAAAGTATTACCGATCATTACCTATGAATTGAAAAATGAAATAGATCATTTAAAAACAAATAATTTATTGTTGATAGAAGAAATCAATAAATTAAAACAAATTACATCTTTGTTAATTCAAAAAGAAATAGAACTTGCCAATGAACTGCTTAAAAGCATAAAAGTTGTTAAAGATAAAAGCGTTAATAAAGAAGTTTTAATTAATGATATACAGGAAACTGTAAACAATGTTTAAACCATAAATCTGACTGAACAGAGTTACAACAATAAAGTGAAAAGTCGATTGGTTCGAGCGCAGGACAATTCGAACGATTCAAGTAATGTGGGTAGCATACCTAACAAAGCAATAACCGAAAAATCAAAACGTAAACAAGAGGATAAAGATGGCTTTACGGTAGTCACACATAAGAAGAAAAAAACTTTAACTGGAACATCAAATGAACAATCAATATTGAAAGCAGCACCATCGTGCTCTCATATTCATATATTTAACGTAGCCTCATCAGTTACCAAGGAAGATATGGAAACATTTATGAAAAATAAACAACTGCATTTTTTTAACTGTCAACAGATAGCATCTAAACGACCGGAAGAATACAGCTCATTTAGAGTGGCCGTGTCTAGTGATTCTGTAGATGCTATAAAAGATCTAAAAATATGGCCAGCGGGAGTAAAAATCAAACGTTTTTTATTTCTAAGGAAAATGAACAAGATAAGTTAACTAAAAATACTGTATCATTATCTTATATGCTTTTCTTTAACATTCAATCTATAAGATCTAGAGTTAACTTATTTGAAGCTTTTTTAATGAATAATGATAACAAATATAATATAATATGTCTCTCAGAACATTGGTTAAATCAAGATAAAGCAATTTGTATTAACAGCTTAAACGTTGCAACAAGCTTTACTAGAACAACACACATCCATGGCGGTGCATTAATACTTGTCAAACCTAATGTAAAATACAGTAAATTAAACTTAGATAAATTTTGCATTGAAATTTATGGTGAATTCTCAAGGATAAAGTTATCAAATTGTAAGTGCATAGTCATATCTGTATATCGTTCTCCTTCCGGTGACTTTAATATATTTATAGAGAAGCTAACAGAGCTCCTAGCTGAAATTGCAATAAACGGTAATTCCATAATTATGGGTGGAGATTACAAAGTCAAGTTTAATTTTAATGATCCAAATGCCGTATTTCTGATAGATCTTTTTAATAGTTTTGGTTTTAGTCACATCAATTCTCAACCAACAAGAGGACGCAATTGTCTTGATACTATTTTTTCTAATAATTTAGATATTTTAACAGATGTTGCTTTAGTTGATATGCATTTTTCTGGTCATCTGGGTATACAAAGTGCCTTAAAAATTAATAATAGCAATGAAACAATTGTTCAAAAGAAAACAAAACCCATAACAGAATTGGGAAAGTTTTCTTTTTATAATCAAATATCTGATTTAAATTTTACTATTTTTTTTAATTTTACTGATTGCAATGCTAACAATTTTGTCAAAACATTTATAAAGACAATTACAATATGCTTCAATGAATCATTTCCTGAAAAAAAAATTAAGATTAAGGCAAACTGTGAACATGGCATTGTGTGGTACTCAGATGATTTAAGAAGAATGCGTAACACGCTCAGTTTTACACGTGATGTATATGCAAAACATCCAACTCCACGTAATAAATTGTTGTATAAAGATTATAAGACATCTTATGAAAAATGCATTAAACAATCTAAAATTAATGCTAATAATAACTTTATATGCAACTCTAAAAATAAAAGTCAAGCTATTTGGCAGGTTATTAAAAATAAAAAAGATAAGTTGCACTCTGTTGATACAAATATGATTGATGCTGAAACATTTAACAATTTTTTTATCAATGTAATTAATAATATATTAAGTAATATAACTCTACCATCTAATGACTCATTGTCATTTATGAACAAAATAGATGCTGATCTAAACTTCAACTTTAGGGAAGCAACTTACAACGAGGTTCGTGATGCTATAAAAGATCTGAAAAATAGCTATAGTAAGGATATATATGGGTTAAGAGTAGACATTTTAAAAAATGTTTCAAATATTTTAGTTAGTCCAATAACAAAATTGTTTAATGCATGTATTAATGAATCTATTTTTTTAGATGTTCTTAAAAACGCGATAGTAATTCCTATATATAAAAATGAAAATCGGGAAGATGTTAATAACTTTTGTCCTATATCCATCTTACCTATTGTTTCAAAAGTTTTTGAAAAACTCTTATCATACCAAATAAAAGACTTTTTTGAAAATAATAATTTGTTTTCTAAAACTCAATTTGGCTTTAGAAAAGGACAGAATACAACTAAGGCAATTGAATGTCTTATTTTTAAAATTATTGAATGCTTTGAAGAAAGAAAATACACAATCGGATTCTTTCTCAATTTGTCAAAAGCTTTCGATTGTGTACCACACAACATATTACTAAAAAAGTTAAAATTATACAACTTTTCTTTCAAGAGCATAACATTAATATCATCTAATTTAGAAAATAGATATCAGACAGTTTTGTATGATGACATAAAATCAAATAAACTAAAACTACTAAATGGTGTCCCTCAAGGATCTATTTTTGGGCCATTGCTGTTTTTAATATATATATAAATGATCTACCACAACACCTTGGTCAGGCTAATGTTATGTTATTTGCAGATGACACAACTTTAGTTTGTACAAATTTTTGTATTGAGACAGTAGTGACCCAAAATGCAAACCTTTATCTGAGTACTGTAGATTGGTTTGATGCCAATCGACTTGTTTTAAATAAATCTAAATCATCAAACATATGTTTTACATTAGAAACCATGTCTTTACCTCTAAATATACCAAAATTTGACGACTCATGTCAATTTTTTAGGTTTAATAATAGATCAATCGTTAAACTGGATTAGACATGGTGATACTTTGTCAAAGAAAGTAAATAAAAATCTATATTTTTTACGTTTATTAGCAAATTCAGTGTCTCAAAATGTATTACGAACTGCATACTTTGCATTCTGCCATTCTGTGTTGTCTTACAGTATTTTAACGTGGGGACATAGTACTTCTATGTCAAAACTATTTAAAATGCAGAGACGAACAGTACGCATAGTGGCAGGAATAGCGTACAGAGATGATTGTCGACAAAGTTATTGCAATCTGATGATCTTAACTCTTCCCTGTGTGTTTATTTATGAGTGCCTGTTGCATATAAAAAACATATCCAGAACTATGATAGTCATAAAATTATGCATAATTATTTAACAAAGAATAAATCACATTTAATTGCAAATTATTCCAGATTGGTAAGAACCCAAACTGGATCTAGGTTTTATGAAGTAAAATGTTTTGCCAAACATTATCAAACAGCTTGATATTGTAAAATTTAAAAAAACAGTCAAATTAAATTTATGTAAGAAAGCATTTTATTCTACTGAAGAATTTTTATTAAATAATTTTAATGATATGTCCTAGTTATTGTTTTTAACTTTTTAATATGTTTTAGCTAGGCTATAATTTAATGTGTACATTTTATAATACTCTATATAACACTTTTTGTTTTTCATGTTGTGTAACTTTTTTTTTAATATTTAGTTTTTATATTTAGTTTAAATTGTGTAAATTTTTTTGCTATATTGTACTTTGACATGTGTAACAAATTTTGTTTTGATAACACGAATAAAATTATTATTATTATTAAAAATTTATTATTAATACTAATTTTACTGTAAACTTACAGTATCTTTCTAAAATCAAAGCTTTTGTGTTTTTTTTTTTAAGTAACTTTGTGCTTATTCAATTTGCTTGTAATTTTAATTAAATATTTTACAAAAGTAGTAACCCAGTTTTCTATTAAGAAAAACGGTGAACTTAGTGTGATTTGTAATTTTATGTAAACATCTATAATTGTTTGTAATGAGAAAGCGTATTTTAAGCTCTGATGAATTGACTTTAATTTTAATTTGACCATGCCATACCGAGTTTTGAAGGTACAAAATTTTTATTTTTTTATGTTTTTGATCATTATCACATAAAATGTCACTCTCTATGAAGCGAAACAAATTTTACGACAATTTTAAAATTGGATGATCTTTTTGAGGCAATTGAAAAAAAATTACAGTTTTATAATTTTAACAATTTTATTTTTAACTTTATTTACTAATAGAGAGTACTACTTAAGTTTACATCCGCTGCATTTGTTTATGTAAGAATAATAAACTAAAAGTTAAAAAAAAGTTAAAAAAATAATTATTGGTATTTATTGCAAAATTTTAATTTTATACAAATTTACGATTTATAATAATAATAATACTTTATTGACGGTATAATCTTACCATTTACATCTACATCAAATATACATAAACAATGATGTTTTACAATACAAAAATAAAGAATACAAATATACCATTCATAAAAGCGCACATATTAGACAATAGTCAGCATGACTTAGCTGACTTCTGAACGTAGATTTAGAGACACAAAATACATTAATATCAGTTGGTAAATTATTTGCAAATTTACACATTCTACCGATGGGATTGTTGAAACCATAATTAGTAGAATGAGTAGACTCGCGAAATAAAGAAGAATGTCTGCTATGTCTATTATTAGGTGCTACATGGAATGGAAGAGTACCAAGTAGCTCCGGACAATCTCAGACATAATTAAATTACGCAAGAACGACAAATCAGCTCTTTTGCGGCGAATCTTCAATGGCGGTAGATTGTACAATAAAGCAATGTAGCAGTAATCATAATTTACAGATAATATGCTGGAATTATAAGACAATAAACGACAAAACTTTTTTTGAATTTGTTCAATACTACGGTTATGAATTTCATAAACAGGACTCCAAACTGACGGAGCATACTCTAAATGCGAACGCACCAAAGCACAATATAATAGTTTAAGTGTATTGGCTGATAAATCCGCGGACATTCTATATACAAATCCTAACATTTTTATGGCACGATTGCACATGATGTTTATATGTTCAACAAATGTAAGTTTATGATCAAAAATAACGCCTAAATCTTTTATTTGTGTGACTTTGTTTAACACTTTAGTGTCAATTATATAGTTAAAAGAAATTTTACTTAAAGTTCTATGGAAACTTATTGAAAAACATTTATCAGCATTAAAAAATAATTTATTAATAAAACACCAAGTATTTATAGAATCCAAGTCCAGTTGTAAAAGATGGCAGTCATTGAGAGATGAGATGAATTTGTATTTTATATTAAAACATTTTAAACAAATCTGGTTGTTCAAAACAGTTATTACTAGTGATGCCGCCATAACCGGATCCAGATCCGGTATCCGGCAGATCCGGCCAATATCGAAAGGATTCGGTTCCGGCCGGATCTTGATAACTATTCGGTCGGATTCGGCCAAACCCAGCCGGATCAATTTTGTTAAATTAAATAAAACTAATAAAAGTAGAATAAAAACGTAAAAAAACAAATAAAATTGATTAATAGTTACAATATAATAATATGTATTAATAAATAATAATAAATTTATTATATTATTTATTATTATCAATAATACTTAAATTATAATGTATGAATATTAACTTTTTTCTGTGATTTGCGGTCAGTCAATTTTTTTTTTCATAGACATTTGCAGCTTGAAAATATATCTTTCGCTGAAGACGCTAGATGCCGGCGCTAATAAATATTAATTATTTTTTTTATTTTTGTAGATTCGGCCGGATCCGGTTGGATCCGGCCTTGGATTCGGTTCCAGTTTTTTTTTTGTAGGTGTTGGTTTTGGTATCCGGTTCCGGCCAAAAAGTGGATCCGGCGGCATCATTAGTTATTACAATAACTAATAACTTTTCTTATTAATTTACTGGCTTCTTTGCTAGAATAATTTAATTGTAACTCATTATAGCAGCATTGACACTATTGTTGCCTTTTTGTTCTTTTTCCAATTGTGTATGAAACCAATTCTTGCACCAATTTTTTTTCTGAATTTGGTTATGAACAATTTAGAAAAACTAATTTTACTAAAAATAATCCGACTGATTACAATGCAGACTCCAAATAAAGTTTTGAATGCCATTTATCTATATTTTTTTTAACTTCTGCGTAAAGCAGTGTGGTATGAACACTTTTTATTGCTAAAATTTACCCATATTGTAATCTGTTATTGTCTTATGTTTAAATACATCCTTACCTTTTCTGGGTTGCTTATCAGAAGGTAAACAAGTAGTGGTGTGTGTTAGATCTGAGGTCAACATTAAAATAAGTAGCTCATTCATTCATTCATTTAATAATCAGCAAATAGCAACTTTGAGTGACAACAATGTCTTATGCTTTGTAGAAAATTTATGTTTTTGTAATTTGAGTGTGCCATAATAAATTATTTTTGGTTCAAATAAAAGTTTGGCTAAACTTAAACTCCAATAAAAGTTATTTGCTTATAACCTAGGTAGTACCATCCTTGTAATCAATGCACTTTAAAAAAATATAAGCAATTTTAGAACTTCTGTCTTGTTTTTTTGTATAAGAAAAGTTTCGATTTTTTAATATGGACATAACAAATTTGTATTTAAATAAAACAAAATAATTGAGATATTGAGCTAAAATTTATTTCAGATGTAGTCTCGTTCATATGACCACAGCGAGCACGAGTAACGTTGGCAGTTTTGCATTCTTCCTCTAACGTTGTTAGTTTGTTAACATATATCAACATTTTAACGTGACTTTATAAAAAAATCCAACATTTGTGCGCATTATTTTTGAAATTACACAATTAAAAAACTTTTTTTTTATTAAATCAACTGTTTAACCAGCTGTGTAGCATGTGGTGCCATTTTGTTAGAGCCACATATCACATGATGTTAATCCATTCAATTCTATCCAAAATTAGTTTTGCAACATGGCACAATAACAAACTCCGGCATAAAATCCACACTACAGGGTCATTTTTTGTGGATGCAATGAAATTTCTTAAAGCACATTTGGGTCTGTTGTTGTCTAAAAACACATAATTTGTTTATTGACAAAGTCATTAAGTCAAAAATAAGCTTTATTGCTGAAAATATTTTTTTGATAATTTTTTTTTTTTTTAAACTTTAGCAGAGCTTAATTGAAAAATTGACTGATGTTCATTTTTATCTAAATCACTTACAACTATAATATTTTTGGTACTTTAACCGGTTTGTTGTCTTACTGGCACAGAAACATTTAATAGTAACGATGAAAAATTTGAGCAATGTTACGAACAAACAGGTTAAACAATAATAAACATAAAAACACAAACTCAAAAGTAAACAAAAATAAAGTTAAAAATTTAGTAAGCAAGTATGGTTTGAGAACAAGAAACATTTGTGGTGATCATTTAATACAAGTCATGAAGAAAATCTAAATATAACAAACACTTGGTTCAAATTGCCTTCAAGAAGATTATATTTATAGAAGTTACTACAAAGCAATCCTAAACACATTACTAGAAATCAAATAGTCTTTATAATAATAAACAACTTTTTTAATTGTGAGGAACCAAGGATAGACACAGATAAATTAAAAAACTTTGAAATAAAAGCTAAATTTACATATAGAATCAGCAACAGCTTAACAACATTAAATGTCATTAACAGTTTTTATAAAGACAATATAAAGAACACTATAAAAACATAGAAATAAATTGGATAAATAAAATAGAAAAAAAAATGTAAAAGTAACTGCATGGCATACAAAGAAATAGACCTGGAACAAACTAAAGACAAAAAATAACAAAAGATGATGAATTTCTAGTTGAACTGACCATTAACTAAACTTAATGTTAAATTTTCTAAACATCTACAACTTAATAATCTTGAAAACATTTTTGAGAATAAATCATGCCAAATAAAAAATAAAATTTTTGCAATGCAAGTCTTACTTCAAAATGTATAAATCAACAAAAAAATGTTTACGCATGTTTTGTTGATACAAATAAGCATTTGACAGTGTCAAATATAATAAACTAATAAAGTTATTGCAACTATCTGGATTTGACATACAAATAATTGAAAATCTATGAACAATTCTTACACAAACTAATCATGTTTTGTATTAATACGTATTATTATAATCAATTATAAAACCATAGTTTAAGGATTACTTTAAACTTTGCGATGACGTAGGTTCTGATTTCTGATGTAAATTGTAGTTTAGATTATTTTTGTTGAATATTTATGAACAAGCTATTATTATTATAATTATCTAACACATAAAATCAAAGTTCATTAGTATGCAATCCGTATTTATATAATTTTATCTGATTTTATAATAACTCCATAGTAACCCATTCTCCTTTTTTGAAAATTAATTTAGTACCTTAATTAAAAAGTGAAGGGATTAAAATTTAATTAATTAAAATTGATTAATACGCAAACATTATTGATATCTATATATGAATCTGGAAACAACTTTTAAAACAAATTGAATTGTTGCTACATTTAATTAATAACTAACAATATTAGTACTTTCATTGCAGATATTATGAAAAGAAAGTATTATTGTAATAGTTAAATTATAATTACACAATACAGTCAATTAGGGCAGATTTGATGATTGCAAATATCATGATATCAAAATATTGAACAATGGATCGAACGAAGAGGCATCATCACATTTGTTAAACATGTTTTGTAACTCGATTTCTAAATACGATATTGATACATCATTGCTTGTTACCCGTCTATTGAAAGTGCTCGACGATAATAAATAATGGTAATGAGGTGTTGCCGGTGAAGAAGGAAATTTATGTTTAAAAATAAATTGCAATTTCAGTTGCAGCTCTGGCGGACCGACGATTCCGTTCATCGGATCAATCGATCCGATTTATTTATATAAGTATTCCGCGACGTGATAAACGGTTTCGTTTGTGGCAGTCGAACAAGTCGTGAACGTTTACGTTGATATTACTGCCAGGTAATTATGATCTCATGAAAGTAAAACTGTATAAATCATGAATCTATTAGTTGGTGCCGCTGTGTTTTAATATAAGGCGGGAGCACCGATTATTTACGTAACGCGTAGAAATTTTGCGCAAAAAAATTAGAGAGCACACATGTGTTTGTAGTGGTACGAATATGAGTGTTGTCCGGCCCCGACGTACCCGACAATCTATGAAGTTTCCTTTCTCTCGATGATCTAGGATTGGTCTCCGGATTATAGGGGGGCCCCCATTTGCTGTATTCGCTAATCACTCACATGTGGGAGGCATATATTACATAAATAATGGTAGGGACTGCGGATTGTGGCCGATGGTCTTTGCCACGGGACATGTGAGGAAATAGCGAGGCATAGCCGGGATCCATAAGTGATCTACATTTTGACTTGTGTGTGTCGATAAATTATTGAAATTTGTTTGATAAGCGGTTATGTCGCTTTGGAGAAAACTGGAATGCAGATTTAATACGTACAACTTTCATTGCTTTACAACTAGTTAGTATTGAAAACGAATTATATTGATTGGTTTTAAATAAAACAATGCCAGAGGAGATAGCATGATAAACTATGTGCATGCTATGATTTTCAATTATTAAAGAAATATATGGTTAACATTTTTTTTCTATCAGTACATTCCGACTATCATTTCCGTATTATTAATATGGAATTATTTAACAATATTGTTATGCTTACAATATTAACAAAAATTGAACAATACCTTCATAATAATTAGTATTTATAACATTTATTAATTTAAATTTTTATTTCTCAAATTAGTCTTGAAGAACTTGTTGAACTGCAATACACATATATAAAAAACATTTGCAAAATGTTTGTTTACAGTAAGTAAGTAGGAGCAGTACTAATTACCATATATAATGAGAAATGGCTCCAATATTTAATTTACCACAATTTGATTTAAACAAAAAAAAATTGTAAAAACTTAATAAAAAATAAAAAAAAGTTATAAGTGACATATTAAAGAACGTTATGATAAAATTTAGCTTCAAGATATACGTTATATCAAAGATAATAAAACTAAAATATTATTTGCAAATAAATTAATCCAATTAGTTCTTTTTACATTTTTTTGTTTGTATTTATAAATAATACAGACATAATGTATAATGTAAAAGTAGATAAATAGTTTTTTTCATAAAACGATCATAGTCTTTTAGCCTAAACTACAGTACAATGTAATAAAAAGTTGGACTTGTAAATTTTGTACAATTTGTATAATTTTCACACTTTACAGAGTTTTCTGAAGAATTGTAGACTGATAAGTGTTCAAATACTTAGCCAGTGTTTCGGCGGTAAAACTTTGATTAACTGGTTGTCAGTATCTTTGAAGCAAACAAGCTACTTTTGGCATGCTCTGTTGCTAACTATTTTTTTATCAAATAGATTGTTGAAATTGCTAAATGATTCTAACGGCTTTAGAATCTTTTTTGCAAAGTGGTACAGCGTAATGTAATCATACACATTATTAATTAAATAAATTTAAAAAAATTATGACAAAAGTCAATTAAAGGGAGGAGTTTATTGCAGCAAAAAAATGTTGTACAATAACAAAAATTATAACAATAGATAAAATTAAAATCATATTAATCAGTGCAATAAAGTTTTTATTTTAATTTATTTTAGTATTATGCATTTTTGTTATGTTTAGTTTTATTTCATATATCTAGAATATAAGTTATAGAATAATAAATTCTATTTTATTTGCAAATTCTTTATCAAAAATGCAGTATTATAATCTATTTAAAAAACTTTACATTACATCCATTTTCTGCTAAATGACGATTGTGAGCATCTTTTGGTACTTTTCCTTCAAGATTTTTTTTTTATTTGTTAGCTTTTACAACTCATCTATTTTAATTTGCAATATTATGTAAAAGCAACAGCGACAGTTAAATGAAGAAACGTTTCAAGTTTAAGCCAATTTTTAAAGGCTAGTATCAACAATCTTTTTTCAAACATTAATAGTTAGTACACTACAAGTTTTTATATAAGACTGTTGGCCTAGCTATCTTTAAGCAAAAATCTGCAATGCGGAAGAGTCTACAAATATACAGAGCTATCTCACGTCTAATTGAAAACCTAGGCCAAATGTTCTTATTTTTTTTCACGTTTTATAAACAGTTTTGCAATTTTCAACAGATTATGATTTTGATATTTTATAGCCAAGTTTTGCTATTTTTGGAATTTCTTAAAAAATTAAATTTTTGTACATTTTATGGCCAAATTTAAGCAACTTTAAATGTATGTATCAATACATTTCTTAACATTTTATGGCCAAGTTAATGTGTTTTTAACAATGTTTTCATGTTTCAAAGCCAGAATTTGCTATTTTTGGCTTGAATTTATAAATAAAATTTTGCAATTACTTTTTAACAGTTATTGACTAAATTTTGGTGGTTTCTGACAATATTTTTATACTGTATGACCGGGCTTTGCTGTTTTTGACATTTTATTATGAAAAATTTGCTTTTTTTAATAGATATAGTGCATTTTAATATTTTCTGACATCAATTTTTTACTGTATGGCCGGATTTTAAATCTTATTGACAATCTTTTGATAATTTATAGCAGGATTTTGTTAATTTTGATAATTTATAAAAAATGTACATTACTTAACATTTTACGACAAAATTAAAGTGTTTTTGACATTTTATAAATTAAATTTTGCAGTTTTTAACCAGTTTTGGCCAGATTATTATTTTATATAATTTTTTTTTAATGTTATATGATTTTATATGACAGATTTAGCTATTTTTGGTATATTATAAATAAAATGTTGTGATTTTTTATTTTATTATACAATTTTTGACATTTCAAGTAATTTTTTTTAGCAGTTTATTTAAGGATTTTGGTGTTTTTGATTATATTTTGATGTTTCGAGGTTAATTTTTGTTTTTTTTCAACATAATGTTAATATTTTATAGCCGGATTTTGCTATTTTTGACATGTTTTGTATTAATTTTGCACTTTTTAACAGTTTACGTCGGATTTTTGTTTGTTTTAACAAAATTTTTAAAATTTTATATATAAAATATTCCGTTTTTTGAAGGTTTTATTAAAAAAATTACATTTTATGGATGAATTTTGCTATATTTGACATTTTATAAAAAACTTTGCACTTTTAAAGCGTTTTTGACTGGATTTTTGTTATTTTTAAAAATATTTTAATAATTTATAACAAAAATTTGCTTAAAATGAATATTTTTTTTTTTATCTTTAAAAGTACTGGATTTTGTTATTTTTGGAACTTTATAAAATAATTTTTTATTTTTTACTTTTTACAAAAAAATCTATTTTGCTTTTTTAATAGATTATAACCGGATTTTGTTATTTTTTAACAATATTTTAATGTTTTAAAGCCGGAATTTGCTTTTTATAACATTTTATAAATTAGAAATTAACATTTTTTAACAGTTTATACTCTGATTTTAATGCTTTCTAACAACATTTTAAAATTTTAAGACCAGATTTTTTATTTAAAAAAAATTTAAATCAGATTTGTACATTTTTTAACAGTTTATGCAAATATGTTGCTGTCAAAGTCGTATTTTGCTGTTTTTAATATTTTATAAATAAAATTTTACGTTTCTAAACAGTTTTATTAAAAAAAATATTTTTTTTAACATTTTATGGATAAATTAAAATGCCTTTTAACAACATTTTGATGTTTCAAAGCTAAAATTAACTATTTTTGACTTTTTATAAAAAAAATTATAAATTTTTAATTGTTGTTATCCAGATTATTATTTTATCTCAAAATATTTTAATGATTTAGCTATTTTTGGCTTATTATAAATAGAATTATGGACTTATTAACTGTTATTGGCTAAATTTTAGTGTTGTTTGACAATATTTTCATACTTTATGACCAAATTTGCTATTTTTGACATTTTATTATAAGAATTTTGCACTTTTCAATAGTTTATAGTAAATTTTGGTACTTGCGGACAATATTTTGATATTTTATAGCCAGATTTTGCTATTTTTTAAATTTTATAAAAAAAATATGTTTTTCTACAATATTTTGATGTTTTGAAGCCAAAATTTTCTATTTTTGACATTTTATAAGAATATGTGCATGTTAAATCGTTTATTACCAATTTTTTTATTTAATTTAAAAATAATTTAATGTTATTATTATTATTATTATTATTTATTCTTAGTTCTTAATACCCTTTTTGGGTGTCGGACTGTATTATTATATTTCTTCATTATTTTTTTTTCCAAGTTATCTTTTGCTATTTTTGCTATCTCACTCCACTTTATTTTTTTTTTCTTTGCTGCTTTGTGAGCCTGTTCAGTCTAGTTCTTTTTAGGTCGTCCTACTTTGTTTTTCCCCTGTACCCTTAATTTATGTTTTTTTTTTTGTTATTCTGTTTCCATCCAGTCTGTGTATGTGTCCTAGCCATCCTAGCTGTCTCTACTCTATTACTGTTTCTATAGGTTTTATTTTTAGTTCACTTCTTACTTCTCAGTTTTTTATTTTATCTTTTCTTGTTATTTCTTTAATTTTTCTAAGTAAATTACTACCTTTTTATATATTTCTGTTTTTTTTTTGTTTTTGTTATTTCTTCCTTTGCCAAAAATTGTCTTTTGAGTGCATTGAATATTTTTTCCCCTTTTCCAATTCTTGCATCTATTTTTATATCTATATTTCCTGTTTTTTCTATTATTGTACTAAAAAAGTTGAAATATTTTACTTGTTTAATTATTTATTGATCTAGTTCTATCTTGTGTTTTTTTTCAATCCTCTGGTATTTCTTTTGTTTTCATTATGTTGTTTATTATTTTTAGGAAAATTTCTTCTCTTTTTATTCCCATGTACTTTATAATTTCTGTTGTTATATTGTCTACTCCTGGGGCTTTGTCTATTTTTCTCTTTTTAATTGCTTTCTCCAATACTTCTCTGGTTATTTCTCTGCTTTATTTCTCTTTATTTTTGTCTTAATGTTCATATTTCTCTTCTTGTCTTGTTTCTGCAATTTTGCTGAAATATTCTTTACATCTCTTCATTATTTTTTTTGTTCTGTCAGTATCTTTCCGTTCTTGTCTTGTGCTAAAGAACATTTTTTGATTTTCGTCTATTTTATTACCAAATTCTGTCCATGTTTTTTTTATTGTGTTCTTTACTTTTCTTTTTGCTATACAGTATTCTTTGTAATCTTTTTCTTTCCCTGTTTTAATGTATTTTTTTCATTTATCTTTCTTATATTTTACTTCTATTTTTATTTTTTTGTTCCATAATCTACTTTTTTTGTGGTTTTGTTTGTTATTTATTTATTCCGCAGCTCTTTCTTGCCGCTTCCTTTAAGATTTCTTTAAATTATTTCTATTTTTCTTCTACATCTACTTCGATTTTTTCTTATATCTTTTCTCAATATTTTTCTGGTATAATTATTTGGTTGTTTCTTCACTTAGTTTATAGCTCTTTATCTTTTTTGTTATGTTTTTTCTTGTTTTTCCGTTCTTCTTGATTTTTATTTTTGTTTTGATTTTTATTTTCAGTAAATAATGATCACTTTCTACTTCTGCTTGTTTTAATACCTCAACATTTTTTACTTTTCTCCATTCTTCCGTGCTAACTAGGAAATAATCAATTATTTATGTTTTTTTTTCATCTCACTTCTCTAGTGTATTTGTAAATGTTCTTGTGTTTCAATTTTGTATTTGCATCACCAGGTCATTTGCAATGCAAAGTTTTTTTTTCTGTTTTTGTTCTTTGTTTTTTCTCCATATGTTCCCATATATTTCTCCTTACTTCTATTGTCGTCTCCAACTCTTCCGTTTATGTCACCCATCACTATTGTGTTGCCTCTTCCTTGTTCTATTTTTTTTTGTAACCCTTAATGAATTGATCTTTTTCTTTTTTTGTTGTATTCATTTGAAGCATAGGCTACTATTAAATTCTATATGTTTTTCTCTTCCGTTAACTTTTCTACTCTTAATGTTTGTTTACTATTGGTAATTTTAACTGGGCTTACTATTAGTCCTACTCCTTCTGCTCCTCTTTCCTGTTCTCTTACTCTTGCCCAGTATAATCTGTATCCGTCATTTATATATTTTATTTTATTTTATTTCCTTTCTTTTTTGTTTTTGTTAGTCTTAGGTAGTTTAGCTTCTTACATTCTATATTCTCATTTTTATTGTATTTTTCTTTTCTCCAGTTTTTAGTTTTTATTTTCTTGCTTGTGTCGTCATTGTTTCTTGCCTTTCTTTAATTAGTTTTTTTGCTTTGATACCTTGCTCTTTGTGGTCCTAGACGTATTTTATCATTTCTATTGCTATTTGTTGGTACCCTATCATGACTTTCTTTCCATTTTTTTTTTGTTTTCTTGCAATATCTCTGATTGTATTTTGTATTTTATTTTCTTCGTAGGTTATCGTCTATGAATATTTTGTTTCCTTTCAGTTGACTTTTTATTTTCTTTTTGGTTTTCCATTTTTTTCTTCTTTATTTCTTATTCTGTATGCTTCTATTGCTTCTACCGTTAAGCCAAGTTATTTTTTAATCAATTATTCTGCATGTTTTCTTGCTATCTTTTCACCTATGTTTGCACCTAGTATTATAATGTTATTTCATCTTTTTCTTTCTTTTTTTTCTCTATTTTTTCTTCCATACTTTTTATTCTTGACACTAATCTATTCTTCTTTTGCTTCCATTATTTTGCTTGTTTTTTCCTTTCTAGCTTGGTATTCTAAAGCTGGTCTTTTTTTTTAAACTTTTTTTTTTTTGTTCTACTTTAATTTTGTCTAGTATTTTCAGTATCTCATTTATTTCCTTTATTTGTTTTGTTTGTTTCGTGTTTTCCTTTGTCTGCTTTTGTCTAATTTTAAATTCTCTTTACGCTTTCTTTGTTCTTTATTTTGTATTTCTATTTGTTTTTTTTCCCACTTTTCAAAATTTTTAGGTTCTTCCTCAGTTCTTTTCCTTTTAATGTAGTCTTTTAAACTTGTTACGCTATTATTACGTTATTCAATATTATATGACCAAATTCAGTTATTTTTGGCTTTTAATAAATGGGCAATTCCATTTCAAACGGACCAGAGCTAGGGGGGGGGTGCGTTGAAAAACATGCTTATTTATTTTTTTTTAGTTTCTATAACTTATTAGTAGTCTTTTGATTGATATATGAGAGTATGAAATCTATAAAAAAAAACTCTACGATTTTTTTAAGTTTTTTTGACGTTTTTTAACTTAATCACACTTTTTGTTTAAAAACCGCTATTTTAACTCAAAAAAATAAATTTACTAATGAAATCAATCAGAAATTTTCCGTAGAATCTAAATCTGGCGCCATTTTACGTTTATACTCTGTCTATAAGCCGCAAAAGCTATAAAACCATGTTTTTGTTCTTAGTGGGCTGTGCAAAAAGGAGCATTTTTTAATATTTTTTTTAACTGCCATAGTTGACGTATTTTGATGTAAATTAATTGAAAAATATAAATTTGTTCTGTGTATTTGGGTTTTAAGCGTCTAAAACTCAAAAAATCTGCAAAGTAGGCTTATTCTTCAACATAAACTCTTACAAATGCACGTTTAGCCGCGCTCAGAGGAACAATACACCAAATATTATTAAAAATTTGAATTCTGGGGACAATTTTACATAGAAAATTGTCAGTGTTTTACTCATCGTCTATAGAAAAGTCCATCTAGAAAAAAATGTTGTACAAAATTTTTATGCAAAAAATGCGTAAAATTTTTTTTTTTTTTTTATTTACAAAAAATATTATAAACACACTAGGGTGTGGTTTAAAACTTTTTTTTAACAAATTTTAACAAGCGACAGACAGATTTATGTTTGAATGCCAAAAATAATAATATTTTTAAATTTTTGCGCCGATAGATCGAGTCTAAATTTGTGCCGCAGGCGCAAAAATTATCAAACAAAGAGTAAAATGGCCAAAAATTGGTTCAAGCGACAAAAAATGTCTTCTGAAATCAACTTAAAAAAATATAATCCAAATAATCTTAAAAAAAATTAAAAAAAAAAAATTTTAAGTAAATTTTGAACAAATTTTTTTTTCTAGATGGATTTTTCTTTGCCAGATAAGCACGACACTGACTATTTTATATGTAGAATTGTTTGCAAAACTAAATTTTTTAATAATATTTGGTGTATAATTTCTCTGAAAACTGTTAAATGTGCATTTGTAAAAGTTTATGTTAAAAAAAAGGTTTATTTTTGCAGTTTTTTTGAGTTTTAGACGCTTAAAACCCAAATACACAGAACAAATTTATATTTTCTAATTAATTTACATTAAAACACGTCAACTTTAACGGTTAAAAAAAATTTAAAAAATGCTCCTTTTTGCCCAGCTCACTGAGAACAAAAACATGGTTTTATGGCTATTGCGGCTTATAGACAGGGTATAAACTTAAAATGGCGCCAGATTTGGATTCTACAAAAAAATTTTGATTGATTTCATTAGTAAATTTATTTTTTTGAGTTAAAATTGCGGTTTTTAAACAAAAAATGCGATTAAGTCAAAAAACGTCAAAAATACTTAAAAAAATCGTAGTATTTTTTTTTATAGGTTTTATACTCTCATATACCGATCAAAGTACTACTAATAAGTTATAGAAACTAAAAAAAAATACATAAGCAAGTTTCTCAACGCACCCCCCCTAGCTCTGGTCCGTTTGAAATGGAATTGCCCAAATAGAAGTTTGTTCTTTTTAACAATTATTGACTAAACTTTGGTGTTTTCTTACAATGTTTTTATACTTTATGCCCATGTTTTGCTATTTTTGGCATTTTTTTATAAGAATTTTGCACTTTTTAACAGTTTATGGTAAATTTTGGTACTCTGAGAATGTTTTTATACTGTAGACCGGATTTTAAATCTTACTGACAAAATTTTGATAAATTATAGCCGGTTTTTGCTATTTTTATATATTAATTTTCTTTTATTTTTCAACAATTTATGGCCAATTTTAAGCGTTTAAGCGTTCTGATGTATAAAAACAAAACAATTGACATTTTATAAATACAATTTTGCAATTTTTAACCGTTTTTATCCGAATTATTATTTTATCTGAAAATATTTTAATGTTTATTATGACCAGATTTAGCAATTTTTGGTTTTTTATAAATCAAATTTTATACTTTTTTACAGTTAATGACTAAATTTCAGTGTTTTTTAACAATATTTTTATACTTAATGATCAAAAATATCAAAATTTTATAGCTATTTTCTACATTTTATGAACAAAACTTTGTACTTTTCAACAGTTTTTGGCCGAGTTGTTTTTTTAAATTTTTTTAATAATTTTTAACTAAAATTTGCGTAAATAGAATAATTCTAATAAATTTGAGTACTTCTTGACAATATTTTTATACTTTAAAACCGAAATTTTGCTATTGTTTCCCATTAAATAAATAGAATTTTTTATTTTTATAAGTATATGACCGGTTTTTTAACTGTTCTGACAATATTTTGACATTTTATTGCCGGAATTTGCTATTTTTGAAATTTTTGCCGTTTTATAAATAACATTCATTTTTGACAAATTTACTTGTGAAACAGTTTATGACCAAATGTTGCTAGTTCTAACAATATTTTGATAAACTTTTTGACCGTTTTTTGCCAAAGTCGGATCGGATAAAAAAACTGTTTATTGTAGGTTTTTGGTGTTTTTTTGATTATATCTTGATGTTTCAAGAACGGTTTTTTTATTCTTTTCAACATTATGTTAATATTTTTTATTGAGTTTTGCTATTTTTGTTTTTTTATTATAAGAATTTTGCAGTTTTCAACAGTTTACGTCAAATTTTTGTTTATTTTAACAGTATTTTTTCTAATTAATAACTAATACCAAGTTCAAAGACTTCACCAAATTGTTTAATTGAATTGTAAACAATTTAACTGTATTTTGCACATTAAATTAAAAATTCAATGTTGAATCGTAAAGCATATTTATTGTTTTTATTGCGTATTTTGAAAATATCACAAATTTACAGTTCAGACGAAGTTTGAATTTTTGTTCCTAGGACTAATATGGAACAAATAATATGAAAGAATACTTATCACTAATAACGAGTATTACCCCCTCTTGCATTAATGACTGCTTAAAGTCGACGAATTAAATTAAGAATCACATTTTGGTCAAAATTATTCCATTTCTGCAATAGTAACTGTCTTAGTTCCTGAGCAGGTGTATGTTTTTAGATATGTCTTCCCAACTCATCCCAGATTCATGTTCGGGCTGAGAGCTGGCCAATCAAATCGCAAAGTTTATACTTCATGCAGATAATCAATGATTACTCTGGCTACGTGAGGTCTAGCATTATCATGATTGAAAATGCCACGCTCGCCCATAGTTATCATAAAAAGCATAACATGATTTTTGAGAACCTCCATAATATTATTCTGTGAGCTGTCAGAGAGTCTCTATAAAAACCAACTCTGTGCGTGCTACAAACTAAAGCGTATCTTTCTCCGCGTCTTCTCCACACTTTTCAACATCCATCTGATCCATTAAGGCAAAAGCGCGACTCATCAAAACAATACCCTGCTTCAGTCCTCATTATTTCATGCCAGGTCATTTTGCGCAAAAGCCAATCTTGCAACACGATGTCGGCGTTGTAAAGGTAGACCAGTAGCCATCTTTCTACAAGACAATCTAGCAACCCGGAGCCTTATCCTAACGATTCGTTCATTAACATTTACATCTCTAATTTCATGGAGTTGATTTCGTAGATAATCTGAAGAAACTGTACTATTCCGCAAACTTGTGGACACCAAAAATGGTTAACTCTGTTTGTGGTAACTTTTTCTTGCCTAGATTCTAATTTTCTGGTTATCAGGCTAGAATCCAAGTAACGCTTTATGTTTCAAGACCTAATTTTTTATTTTTTTTTTCTATTTTATCAACAGAATTTTATACTTTTTAGCCGTAGATGGATTAACTGGATTACTGATTAAGTTCATGTACAAAAAATAAATTACAAACTAAATTGTTGGCTTCCTTAAATTGCTGTACATTGAGATCACAGCTGTTTAAATGATATTGACAATATAAATCATTGATTTTGACACTTATTTAATTATATTTATTTAAACTACAAATAATTTCTTCAACTAAGTGATAATATGATAATATTTTTGGCATATTGACGTATAATTTATAAGTTATTTTCCTATAATAAATAAATATTATCTTATGTGAATGTTGTTATTAATTTCACAGTTAATTATCTTGAATACCTGCTTAATATCTATTTCAAAAAATAATTTGATATTATCAAACGTTGGCGCGCCCATACGAAACAACAATTAATTTATTATCATCAGTTCAAACCACCTTTTCTTTTTTTTATATAAACGAATTGCTTACTATTAAATTGATTTATGTATTAGCGTTGTAGATTTTTGTGGGTTGCTATAATCCTGCTTCTAGTTCACACCTATGCAATTCCCTTATCATCACCATTTGATCATTGCGGTTATTATTTTTTTGCACTCTAAGAGTTCTAAATGGCAATCGAGATCCTGAACAGATTCGGTCCGACCTTGGACGATAAAAAGACAATGGTAAAATCAACAAAATGTATATAAATCTGTCAATATCGGTTAATGGACTGCTATAAAACAGTTTTGTCGAGACTATTATTTAATCGAATAAATATGTACATTTATAATGTAAAGGTTAACTGTTTTATGTTTGGAATCTATAGCAGCATATTCTTCGTATATAATATAATATAAAATTATTTTGTCAATTTAAATTGCAATGTTTATGGTTAAATTATTTACAATTCATGCATCATAATTGTATTGTCCATAACAAATTAATAAATCAATTTTATAATGGTGCAAAAAAACAATTAATGAGGTAAACGCAATGTTTTCCAAATGTCTAATTAAAGCAATACTACATTGAATATGGAAATTACACCAATTATGATTTCCCATCATCATTCATTTTTTGTGACCATTAATGTGGAAAACCAAAAAACAACATTTCATATTACTCACTGTATGATTAACCAACTCATCATGGGTAACATAAATAAATTATTATTCATATGTAATTATGTTTAATGGAATATGAACTAGGGAATATTAAATGATGATGATCTAATAGGAAAATAGTTGGAAAATATGTATTATTAAACAAATATTAAATGGTCATTTTTGCAATATTGGAAAAAAAATTAAAAATGTATTAATTTAAGAAAATAATTATAAAACTAATTTTATTAAGGCGCATTTTGTCTGTAAAATAAAACAAAGATTTTGTATAAAATTTATTACCATTTATAGTTTGCAGCATTATTGATGAAACACAATTTTTTACAATTTTTGTACATAAATTGGGCATAATGTCAACAATTTTGGTCTGCAAGTTGTGCAATGAAGCTAGATTCTTGGAGTAAACTAAAGACTTTACAAAAAGAAGTCTAAAAGTGTTAAATTGCACAAGTAAAGAAGATAATTAACTAGGCTATTTATTAAAATAATTTATTAGTTTTTTGCAAGTAATTTAATTGTTTAGTTATTTATATGTAAAAATATCAAATAAACTTAGCAATAAAATAAATTAAACCTAAATAATATAAAAAGCACAATACGACATGTAAAAAAATCTTTCAACATTTCATCATAATATTATTTTTATTATACTTCCAGCTTACAACATCAACACAATTCAAACATAATTTTGTAATAGTCCGTCCGTATATGGGATTTTATTAAATTTGCCAGGCGTTCCTTTCATTTATCCGTGCGTGTGGCTTCTAAAATGTTAGGAAAAAATAGCGACACTGATGGAATGTCTTTGTCGAGCGCATAAAATATGTAAATCCGGCACGCCCAAGACGCACTGAAATGTGTAACTGAAGCTACAATAAATAAAAAAAAATCGAAAGTGAGTGTAATCTATAAAAAAAGCTACATTCAACACCTACGACGAGATAAATTTAGAATAGTGACAAAAATGTATTAGTAAAATGTGAAGGGGATTTTTTGCAATTCTATTTATTTTTTTATTTCTTAAAGATTTATTAAAATTATGTTTTCTTTAAAGAAAAGAGTTCATCTACATTAAACAATAAATATTAAATTTAATTATTATTTGATAATTTAGTGAATTTAAAAACAGTTTAAATTTTTTTTTTTGTAATATTTTTATTATTTACTCTATTATTTCTCATAATAAGAAACTGAGCTGTAAAAAGGGATAAATAATACATAAAAGGCGGTATATCCGTAGGAGATGTCCCACTGGGATAGTACATGACAGCAAAAAAACCCTACGCATTATAATACGGTTTAATTAAACAATTTAAATGCACACTGTTATCCAGAAAGAAACAAATAAATTTTCTACACTGAAGCTGATTTCCTGCCATTATTGTGAGCGATGTGTAGTTTATAATTTGCAATAATGAACATTTGCAGTAGGATGGGTTTATTGTTGTAATTTAGTAATTAAAAAAATAGTTATTTATTTTTTTAAATTGTAAGTTAGTTCAAAATTATACGCAAAATTTTGATAGAAAAATTAAACTTTTTTATTAACAATGATAATTTATTGAATAATAATATTGATACAAATAATACCATTCTAGGTTTGTATAATAAAAATACTTTTAGTACCAATTTGCTTTTGATTCCAATCTTAAAATCAGTTTATTTTTTTAAATATAATTAGTTGATTGAAATTAGCGATTAATTATGTATAAAAAACATAATTATTTGTTATTATTAAAGTTTGTTGTTGTTGTTGACTTGGCCAGTGTCAATTCTGTTATGACTGGCCACTTGCACATTTTTTTCTCAACAGCAAAATACTTTTTTTGAGCTTAGGCCGCCCTAACATAGAGTAGAAGCCTAGGTTAGATAGAAGTAGTAATTGTTGAGTTTTAGGATGAGTGAAATTATGAGTTATATACAATGATGTGTTTATTTAAAATACTAGTCACTGGCGTGTTTATCGATCGTAGAAAAGTCTATCTAGAAAAAAAAATGTACAATTTTTCATATTTGGTTTATAACTTTTTTAAACTCATTTCAGAAGACATATTTTGTCGCTTAAAGCAATTTTGGGCGCTTTTTATGTTTGTTTAATTTTTGGCATCCACACTTAAATCCGCCTGGCGCTCATCAAAATTTTACAAAAAAAAAATTAAACTTTACTTTAAAGTGTATGTATAAAATTTTTTTTGTAAATATAAAAAAAATAATTATAATTCAACGCAATTTTTGCATAAAAAATTATAAACATTTTTTCCTTGATAGACTTTTCTACAGCTGATGAACGTGACACCAATTATTTTTTTCAAAATATAATTCAAAAATGCTCTTTTTTGCCTAGACCACTAGAACAAAAAAAGTATTTTTTATTTTATTTTACGGCATATAAAAAAGTGTGGACTATAGAAAATTTGTGATTGATTTTACTAGTAAATTTTTTTTTGCGTTAAAAATGCGATATTTAAACAAATAATGTGATTTCTTAAAGTCAAAATTAAAAACCGACAAAAAGCTTAATAGAAATGGAAAAAAATATTAAAACAAGATTTTTGACGCACCCTCTTTTCTCTGCTCTGGTTCTTTTGAAATAGAACGTAAGCATGGTAAAATAGCGTCAAAAATTTTTTACAAGAATATAAAAAGCAACTTGAATCTAACAACAACTGAAAAATATATAAAAATACAAAAGTATTCATTCATCTTAAAAGTTTTTACAAAAGAAAAAATGTAAAAACATTGAAAAAAAAAATAAAAACTTAAATATTCTACAAACTAATCAAATATTTTAAAAACTAAACGATTAAAAAAATTTAAAAACACATACAATAACAAACTAAAAATAATCAAAAAAATTTAAAAACTGTGAGCAAGTCATAATGAAAATAAACTAAAATTAAAATGTTTAAAATGATCAATTTCATTTATCTTAAACAAATTGAAAAAATTAAAATTAAAAAATGATAAAACAAAAAAAAAGTTTAAACAAGAGTTTGCAAAAAGTTTGAAAAAAAAAAAAATTTAAACATGCGTTAAAAATTCAAAAACAAATTGAAAAGTAAATTATAAACAAAAAATATTAAAAAATCTAAAAATATTTTTAAAATTTTTTTGTATTTTAGAAGAAATTAATAAAATCTTTTAATTTTTTTTATTAATACAAATTAAAAATAAACCAAAAAAATTTAAAAATGTGTAAGTTGTAGTCTATAAGTTTTTACAACAAATTTAAGAAAAGCTTAGGTCTTATAACAAATTATTAAAAAAAAAAAAAAAATTGTAATGATTCAAAACGCGTAAAAATAATGTTAAAAAAAAAAGTTTTTTATTATAACTTTTTTCTTGCAAATAATTACTAGATTAATAAAATATTTTATTATATCTGTGAAAAGTTCTAGTCAAGTCAAAACTACAGTAAATTTATTAAGTTTGTAAAAATAAAATTTTGATAAAAACATAGTTTGAAAAATAAATAAAAATATTCAACAAAATAAATAAAAAATTATATCATGCAACCAATTGATAATATATTAAACAAAGAAAAACACAAAAATACTAACAAGTACCTACAGAAGTCTTTCCAATAATTTACAAAATCTTAAATGTAAACATAAAAAATTTAAATTTGTTTTTATTACCAAAGAATATTAACTGATAAAGATTTGTGAAAACCAAAAAAATTGTTTGTATTTTGTTGGGCACATTGGATATAAATTGGGTTTGAAAAATTGATTTTAAACTTTTTTTTTTCATTAAAAAATATTTAACAAAACTAAATTAAAAAAAAAACTGTACAGGGTATAAAAATATTTCTAAATAAAAATTAAAAAAAAACAATTTAAAAAAATGATATTTTTATAATAATATATTAACAATATAAAATATTTAAAAATGTGTTGCTTACTCAAACAATTTTTATAAAAATTTAAAACAATGTAAATGAAAATATAAAAATGAAAAAATATATAAAATGTGTTAAAATATCTTGACGTTTAAAGTAAAAACTCACGTAAAATAAACTAAAAAAAAATGTAAAAAAACTAATAGCATTAATATGTAATTAAAAAGTTTTGACAAAAAATCAAAAGATTATATAAAAATTTAGAATTTTAAAATAATCTTCTTCTTCTTTATGTGCCGTCTCCATTCCGGAGGTTGGCTATCATCATTACTACTTTGATTTTGGAAACTGCCGCCCTAAACAGATCAGCTGACGTGACCTTAAACTATTTTTTCACATTACTAAGCCAAGACATTTTTCTTGCTTCAATATATCTATCCTTGGATTAAGAGTCAAAGAATCTCATATTTCGGACCTCTAATGATGTGGCCGAAATATTGCAGTTTTTTTTTTACTTCTAGTAGGATCTCTCTGTCTTTCTTCATTCTTCTCAGAACCCCCACGTTGGTCGCATATTCTCAACATCCTACGGTAGGCCCACATCTTAAAAGCTTTTAATTTCTTTTCACAATACACGTTGAAGGTTCAAGCTTCCACACCATATAAAAAGACTAGGAATACGTAACATTTGAGCATCCGAGTTCTGAGTTTCGGGCTCAAGACGCAAGTACAGAGCAGTTTTTTAATCTTCACAAAGGATGCACGGGCTTTGTTAATGCAAATCCTTATTTCTGCGCCGTCGACGTTTGCACCTAGATAGTTATACCTCTCGACTCTTTCCAGCCTTTTGCTTTCCACATACAAATGTTCATTTGGTGCTTCAGTTTTGGTGATAATCATGTATTTGGTCTTTTTAACATTGAGTGTCAGCCCATATTCTCGACTAACTGTGACGACGTTATTCAGCATATTTTGAAGGTCTTGCATGTTTTTGGCAAAAAGTACTGTATCGTCAGCGTAGCGCAAGTTGTTTAGTGTCGCCGTCATCTCTTTCGAAGGCCTCGGTAAAGATTTTTTCTGAATTGATGATAAAAAGAAGTGAAGAGAGAACACACCCTTGTCTGACTCCTCTCTTGATCTCAACGGCTTTTGTTAGTTTGGATTAGACGCAAACGGACGCACTTTGGTTTAGGCACAGTTTTACTATTATTTGTATATCTCTTGTGTCAAGGTTTTTTTGTTCAAGTGCTTCTATTAGTTGTTTGTGTTTCACTTTATCAAATGCTTTATTATAATCTATAAAACAGGCGTATACCTTTTGGTTGACATCCAGACACAGCTGCATCAAGACGTTGTAGGCAAACAAGGCTTACCTTGTTCCAACTCCTTTTCTAAAGCCAAACTGAGTATCTCCTATTCCTTTTTCCAGATTCTTGTAAATCTTACGGTGGATGATTTTGAGAAAGATTTTTAGAGTGTTTACATTAAACTAACAATTAAAATTAAAATACTGCCCCAGGTTAATGTTTTTACAATTACTTTTAAAACATTTATGAGATAATTGAAATAAATTTAAATTAGAATGCTTTTGAACAATATTTGATTCCCGCATTATTTGTGATATGGAATTATGATATGCATAATTAGTTGAGTGTTGGTCACAGCGGAAAATTTATGTGTTCCTGTTGTGCCTTTGCCCAAAACTAAAATTTAGCTTGTTCACTAATGCTGCACAATCTATATTGCCGCTAGCCAGTTTTTGAATAAAATTTAAATCAGCTATAACTCTACGTTCTTCTAACAATTTAAGATTTTTGATGTGCTGGCAATAGATTCATAGTTTTTTTTCCTAATTCCTATTTTAAAAGCAAACAAATTTACAAATTTACGTTGGATTTTTTCAATCTGCACTATATTTCCACATTGATGTGGCGACCAGATCACCGCACAGTATTCTAGTGTAGATCTTACAAGTGCCCTGTATAAAGTTAAACATGCTTTGCTTGTTAACTCGTAAGAAGGTTTGCTTACAAATCCCATCAATTTTCTCGCTTTTAAACAGTTTGAATTAATATGTTCATTGAAGTTTAATTTGGTATCAAAAATAATGGACTTTTGTACATACCGTATTGTATTTGTTACTCTGCTAAATGTTATACAGTTGCATTTATCAAGATTTAGATATAAACTGTTTGTTTCACACCAATTACTAATACCATCTAAATCACGCTGTACACAAATACAATCATTTACTAAACTGATATTATAAAAAATCTTTAAATCATCTGCATACAAAAAAAAGTTACAATTAACAATAACATCACTCAAATCATTAATAAATAACAAAAATAAAATAAAACCCCAATGTGATCCTTGAGGAACACCAGAAGTTACATTAACTACCCTTGAAATGTGGTTATTAATTTTAACACATTGCGATCGACCAGTCAAATGGCTTTGCAACCAAGCTACCATTTCTGGGTTAAAGCCAATCGCCATCAGTTTTGCAATCAGCGGCTTGTACCGAACGCGATCGAAAGCTTTTGCAAAGTCGGTATAAATAGCATCTACTTGCGTTTTATTTTCAAAACCTTTAATAATTTTAGATTGGTAGATCATGAGATTTGTAGCTGTTGACCGTCCTTTCATGAAACCATGTTGATTATTAGTAATAACATTTTTACATAACCATTTAAGTTGGTTCGCATTTAAGGAATCTAATAATTTAGGAATAGCCAATTGGTTGCAAACTCCTCTGTAGTTACTAACATCACTTCTGTTGCCAGATTTAAAAATTGGGGTAATGTAACTTCTTTTCCAATAATCTGGAAACTTGTTATTATTAATAGATAACATAAACAACTTGTATAAAGGTTAAGTTAATGTACATACACAATTTTTTTTAAAATATAGAGGGTCTTGATGACATGCTAATCAATATCTTGTGTGATATGTTTAAAAAATAATCAATAATGTATTTATATATATATTTATGTTACTATTTAATACAAAACTTATTGCATTATGATCAGAAAATCCAAAGTTTATGACTTCTATACTATAAATTATTATTTCCTGTTGTAGTAAAGATATTGTCTAAAATATTGTTCTTTCTGGTATTTTGATTTAAGTTCAAACAATATGACGACAATAGCGTAATAGTTAGAAAAGTATGTGGATCCTGTTTTAGATTCAATTTTACAATAAAATAACCTGTAAGTATGATGGTTTTTTATAACTATTCAAAATAATAAGAGCCTGTTCTAAAACTAAAATTACTTGTAAGAATTCTGTAAACAGTTGCTGTAAGTACATCTTTGTTTTGTGCCGTCTCCAATTTAATCTTATATGGTTGTATACATATAACTCAAATTAGTAAATTTAGTAGTACTATAATAGTTCTTATTGTTACTAAAATTTTAAAATGTTTTATTGTTTGATTTAGGAGATAAGCTAAATAGTAGTCAGTAGTAAATAAGTTAGTTAAGTTAGCTGTGAAATTGGTCGTATACAGTTAACTCAAATTGATACATTAAGTAGTACCTTTACAGTAGTTTAATTGACTGAAATTTTAGAATGTACGAATGTTTGGTTTAAAAAATATGCTGAATAATAGTAAGTAGTAATTAATTTACTTAAATCTAAAAATTACAAATTTTTGCTATGAAATTAGTCGTGCACAAATAACTCATATTGATACATTAAGTACTACCATAATAGTACTTAACGTAACTTAAATTTCAAAATGTTCCAATGTTTGGTTTAAAAAATATGCTAAATAGTACTAAGTAGCAATTAATTTTCTTAAATCTAAAAACTAAAAATTTAGAAACTTTTGCTATAAAATTGGTCGTACACAAATAACTCAAGTTAACACATTAAGTAGTACCATAATAGTACATAACGTGACTAAAATTTCAAAATATTTCAATGTTTGGTTTAGAAAATATGATAAATAATAATATGTAGTAATTACCGTACTTAAATCTGTTTTCTGTGCAAATTTTATGGTTTAAATGTATTTTTTTAACATTTTTCTGGACAATTTTACATTCATAATTGTTATTTCTGTGATAATTTACAATTGTCATTAACTTTTATGTTATAAATAAGTTTTTTGAGCAGTTTTTTTTAATTTAAAAGTTTGTTTTGTATAAATTTTATGCTTTCTAAGCAATTTTTATACTATAAATAGATTTTTTGATTTAATTTTAATAAATTTTATAAGTTAACATAATTTTTAAGCACATTTTTTTGTAAAAATCAGTTTTTTGCGCCATTATTATGTTATAAATGTTTTTTGTCTATTTGGGTTAATTTTGATAATGTCTATGTAGTAATGTAATTTTTCTGCAAACTTTATGCTAAAAATAAGTTTTTTGCGCAATTTTTTTGGTTTTAAAAGTAAATTTTGTGTTATCATAGGTTTTCTGTATTAGTTTTAATAAATGATAAGTAGTACACCTAATTTTTAAGCAACTTTAATGATAAAAATGAGTTTATTAGGTGATTTTGATAGCACAAATGCTTATTCTGCGCACTTTTGAGATTTTCAAGCAATTTGACAAGACAATTTTTTGCTCAATTTTTTTAATTTTATACATATATGGCCATGTATAAGTTAAGTGTACATATTGAAAATTTGTTTTTGTTTAAACTACTGAAAATGCCTTCTTCTACATAAATCCTAATTATGTAAAACTTTCAGAATTTTTCAACTTCTCAGGATTGCATTTTTGGGAAAAAATTATATCAAATTTTTTCTTAAAAATTGTCTAAAAAGTAAGTTTTTCTTAAAAAAAAAAGATGATATTTATTTTCATTTTTTCTTAAATATTATATTTTTTTTTTCTCAAATATGCTTTTATTGTAAAGCACGTTTTTATCTATATTTAAAAAAAAAGAAAATACCTGTCATCTTTTAAAAAAAAAATTGCCTTTTAAAGTTCTGTAAAATTTTCAAAATTTAAAGAAAAAAAATTTAGTTATAAAAATTTATTCTTTGGATAAGTTTGAAGAAAAAAGTTTTAAATATTTTTTTTTTCTAAAAATGCAATCCTGAGAAGTTACAAACAATCAATAGATTTTTCAAATTTTGATTGCTTATTACTTGGAAATGGTTAACTAAAAAAATCTGATAAAATTTACATATCTGACCAATAATGCCGGCCCAAAATCCATATCAAACGGTAACTTTTTGAAGATGCATTATCACTTGGTGAACCTTGTGTGGGTTGGTGTCGTTCCATATACGGCAATTTTGCTTGTTAACATAGCCATTTATCCAAAAATGCGCCTCGTCGCTAAAGATGATTTTTCCGCCAAAATTGGGGTCCTCTTCCAAACAATAAACTTTGAGCTCCTAGGTCAATTCGATTTTGTACGGGTGTAGGCCTAAGTCCCGACGCAAAATTTGATAAATTGAAGTAAAAGCCCACGGCGAGACACCGACTGCTTTGGGTTCTACTGTACACTTTCACAAACCGCAGCGATGTTCTTTGCAAATCTTGCGTTTCTTAAACGTACAGGTGTTGGCTGATTTTTTACCAAACCCGTTGTCTCAAATTTGGCCAGCAAACGTTAATGAAGTCGACTGTGAAGGGCCACCACGTCTACCGTAAAATGAGCGCAATGCGTGCAACGTTTGCACTAACGAACACTCATTTTGATAATAAAGTTATATCGTTTAAACGTGTTGTTCAATCGTGTACCTTGCTATGGTGATTTGGCATAAGTAACTAACTAATAAACAAATGATTTGATAGACCAAAACAAAATAACCCCAAATCAATCCGCACTAACAAAAAAATCTTCTATAAAAAACATTATTATTTGTTACTATTAAAATTTGTTGTTGTTAACTTGGCAAGTGTAAAATTTTGTGTTTCATTAAAATACTAGTCAGTGTCGTGCTTATCGGCCGTAGAAAAGAAATTTTTAGAATTTTTTTTTACTTACTATTTTTTAAATTTTTTCACAAGATTTTTTAAAATTTATTTTGGAAGTTTGACAAAGATATCTTTTGTCGCTTGCACCAAATTTGGGCAATGCTAGTCTTTGTTTGACAGTTTTTGCGCTTGCGACATCATTTAACTCGATTTACTAGCGCCAAAATGTAAAATTGTCCGCAAAATAGTAGTTTCTAAAATTTTTCTAAAATAATCTTAGAAATAGTTTTTTTTTTTTTTAAATTGTATACTTTTATGATCCGATCTTTAATCTAATAAGTTATAGAAACAAAAAAAATACTAAAACAAATTTCTTGATGCACCTCCGTTTGAAATAGAATTGCTTATATATAAAATTTAAAAAAAAATAGTTAAAAAGTAAGAAAAATATTATGCTAATTTAATTTTTTTTTAAATATTTACAAAACTTTGAAAAAAACCAAACAAATTATAATTATAAAATATAAAAAACTTTAAATAAAAAATATAAAATTTAAAAAAGCTGTTTTATAAATTAAAGAAATTGAAAAAAATGCTCCAAAAGTTTTTAAAGGATCCAAATATAAAAGCTAAAAAAGTAGTTTTAGAATTGCGCAAAAAAGTTTAAGACAACAATCCTGTTACAAATTGTAAATTATCTTATTTAAATTTAATAAATATAGACAATGTTTTTAATATGCGTAAAAAAATTAAAAAAAAAAATTAAAAAAAAAAAAATTTATAACAAATTAAAAAAAATGATTTAAAAATGTAAAAACATTAAAAAAATGTAGTTACTACTTTTACAATAAACCATAGAAAATTTAAAAAAAATATTTTTAAAATGCATAAAAAATGCAAAAATATAAAGAAACATTTTTAAATCTTAAGACAAAATAAGAAGTAAATAACAAAAAATGTAAAAACATTAGAAGAAGCGTCAATAAGTCCCAATGTATTTTGAAAAACTTAAAAAAAAATAAATTAGGATAATAAAAATTTAAAACATTTATACAAATTTAAATTAAAAAGTTTAAAAATGCATTTTAAAATATTTAAGTTTTTTAAATAAAAGTATAAAAATTATGTTTTAAAAATTTAGAAACCAATCCAAAAATTATAAAAAAAAAAATTAATTATAACAAATTTAAAAATTTAAAACTATAATTGTCAACTAATGTCAAAAAATCCAAAACAACATCACAAAACACAATTTAGCCTCAGAAATTATTGAGTACAAGAAAGCAAAGAAATAAAATAACTATGGATAATATAAAAAATGATAACTAAAATGAAAAAAATCACAGAAAGAAAAAGAAAAAAAAAATATAGAAATTTTAATATGGATACCATTATGAGCGGGAACTGAAATTGAAACTACAGTCCCTCAATCAGTAAACTGCCTGCATCCCTCATTCACCCAAGTGGTTGTGATTAACAGTTTAAAGTACTGTCCGGCAATTAGTGAATTGCGTGTTCTTCCCGCCCACTCAAGTGTTTATAATCAAGAAAGTTGAAAATAATATAATCTGAGTTAATGATAATTAAAAATTTGTCTAATTAGTCAGAAATATAAACAATCTGACTTAAAAGTGATTCAAACCAGCTATATACTATTAAAAAATACATTATTTTTTTTAATAAAATGTCATAAATAGCAAAATCCGGCCATAAATATGAAATAATTGTCAAAAAACATCAAAATATAGTCATTAACTGTTAAAAAGTGCAAAATTCTATTTATAAAAGTCAAAAACAGCTAAATCCGGTAATAAAACATTAAAATATATCCAAAAACTTTCAAAATCCGGCCAAAAATTGTTGAAAAGTTTAAAACTTATTTATAAAATGTCAAAAATATCAAAATCTGGCTATGAAACATCAAAATATTATCAAAAAGCTCCAAGACTCGGCTATATACTGTTAAAAAATATATTTTTTTTAATAAAATGTCAAAAATATTAAAATCCGGCCATAAAATATAAGATAATTGTCAAAAAACATTAAAATATAGTCATTAACTGTTAAAAAGTGCAAATATCTATTTACAAATAGTCAGAAATAGCTAAATCCAGTCATACATCATTAAAACAAATCTAAAATATTTCAAAGTTTTGCCAAAAATAGTTGAAAAGTCCAAAGCTTTATTATAAAACGTCAAAAATAGCAAAATCCGGTCATAAAATATCAAAATAATATAAAAAAACACCAAAATCAGTCTTTATACTATTAAAAAGTACAACATTCCAGTTATTAAATTTAAAAATAACAAAACTTGGCCATTTTATGTCAAAAAACATCAAAAACTGTAAAAAAATGTATTAAAAAGTTAAAAATGCTAAATCCGGTCATAAAACATTAAAATATATTCAAAAATTTTCAAAACTCGGCCAAACATGCTTGAAAAGTCCAAAGCTTATTTAAAAAAGTCAGAAATAGCCAAATTTGGCCATGAAGCATTAAATTATTGTTAAAAAACACCAAAATCCAGCTCTATACTATTGAAAAGTACAACATTATTTTTATAAAATATCAAAATTTGCAAAATCTGGCCATAAAATATTTTAAAAAATGTAAAAAAAATCAAAATTTAATCATTAACTGTTAAAAAGTGCAAAATTATATTTACAAACAGTCAATTATAACTAAATTCGGTCATAAAACAAATCAAAATTTGGCCAAAAGCTTAAAAATTCTAAAACTTATTCATAAATTGCCAAAAATTGCAAAATTTGGTCATAAAACATCAAAATACTGTCAAAAAACACCAAAATCCGGTTTTATACTATTAAAACAATGTTTATAAACAGTCAAAAATAACAAAATTTGCCTATTTTTTGTCAAGATGCATCAAAATTTAGTCATTAACAGTCAAAAAGTTAAAAATTCTATTTATAAAAAGTCAAAAATAGCTAAATCAACATAAAACATTAAAAGTCCAAAACTTATTTATAAAATGTCATAAATAACAAAATCCGGCCATAAAACAACAAATAATTGTTAAAAAAAAACACCAAAATCCGGCTCTATATTATTAAAAAGTTCAAAATTTGTTTTATAAAATGTCAATAATAACCAAATAAATTTATTTTTGTCAAAATACATCAAAGTTTAGTCATAACAGTTAAAAAATGCAAAAGTCTATTAATAAAAAGTCAAAAATAGCTAATTCCGGTAATAAAAATTTCAAAATCTACCCAAAACTAGTTGATACGTCCCAAGCTTGTTTATAAAATGTTAAAAACAGCAAATTCTGACCATAAAACATTAAAATATTGTCAAAAACACCAAAATCCGGTTTTATACTATTGAAAAGTACAAAATTCTTTTTATAAAATATCAAAAATAACAAATTTTGGCTATTTATTGTCAAAATACATCCAAATTTACTTATTAACTGTTAAAAACTGCAAAATTCTATTTTCAAAAAGTCAAAAATAATTCTAGAAAGTTTCAAAATTTTGTTAAAAATGTTTAAAAAGTCTAAAGCTTTTTTATAAAATGTCAAAAAAGCAAAATCCAACCTTAAAACATCATAATATTGTCAAAAATCATCAAAATCCGGTTCAACTCTATTGAAAAGTGCAACATTCTTTTTATAAAATATCAAAAATATGGTTTAAAAAGTTTAAAGTTTATTTATAATATGTTAAAAATAGCAAATTCTAGTCATAAAACATCAAAATACTGTAGACAAGCAAACATCCAGTCATAAACGCAAAAGACAAAACACCATTCTTCATCTTATAGTGTCATACTCGCTATGAGTGTCAACACCCTTTTCGTATGTTTGTGGTGTGCGATAATAGTTCTTTACAAACATACGAGACCTACAGTTTAACGTGGAATCCGAACCACACTACTACAGGAATTTACTAGGCAAATACTTTGCTGGATTGCCTTGCGAAAGAGACGACCGCATCGAAATATATTCGACAAATTAGATATTGCCGCTGCCTGCACAACAACAGCAACATTTTGAGTAGCAAGATAATAAATAAATCTGCAGAAAACAGTTGTAAAATGTTTTGTATAAAATGTGTTTAAGTAGACAGACAAGATCCGGAATGAAGAAGTGTTGAAAAAAGCAGGAATGATAAGAGCTTTAGCATATATAATACTATAAAGAAAAGATGAATAAGACATGCATTAAAAAAAGATTTTTTATTAAAAAACATGATTAAAGAAATGTTTAATATCTGCAAAAATGAATAAAATGCAAAATGACTGATAATCTAAGCAAAAAGAAAAGTACAGTAAAATTAAGAAAAAGACAAAGTATTGCAAAAACAGTAAAAGAATCTTGTTGGAAAAGTAAAATACTAATAAAAATAATAAATTATAAATATAAAAAAACAGTTCAAGTTCTTACAACAAATTAAAAAGTAAATAATTTAAAAAAATATTAAACCTTACAAAAGATTTAAGAATAAACAAAAATATTAAAAAAACGTCAGCAAGTCTCAACAATATAAAAAACAAATAAGAAAACTAAAAACGTTTTAAAAATTTATCAAAAAATTTAAAAAATACAAAAAAACTAATATCTTAAAACAAGTTAAAAAATAAAACAAAACGAATGCAAAAATTTAAAATAAGCGTCAACAAGTCTAAAAGTTTTAATAAGAATTTGAAAACTTTCACAGTTGCAAGTTAGTCAAATTCCGAAAGCCAAGTAGAACATATGGAAAAAAGCATCATCCTTACCCTATAGATAAGAATTCTGTCTGGGTTTCTAGGTGATCATCCATCATAGACTAACAACAAATGGCATTTAGACATCACAGAGTTGTTTAGCAATAAATAACACCTAGGTGAGTGGGTGGTCACCAAGTTTAAATTGTAGGAGGATAAACTGCTTATAGTTTTATGACACTTAAAATAAAATGTTCATTTGTTTTGACAAACTCGTAAATGTTTTTTTCTTCTTTATTGTGCGTTCTACAGCTATTTTACATTGCCAAAAGCTGCAGAAACACAGGAGGTGGGGAAAATATTAAATCCTTTGATGACCAACACTTGGGCGGGTGAGCTGGAACCCCAGTTCAAACCATCTGTTTGTACTTATGTTTTAGAGTAACCCACCCTCTTGCCCAAGTGTTTGTTATTAAAGAATTAAATATCACCATCCCCTTCTTTAGTATAGAAACTTTTAACGTTTGCAGAAAAGTAAAACTTTAAATTTCTTTATAATTAACACTTGGGAGTAACCCATTTAACCCGCCTAAGTGTTTGTAATCAAGAAATTGAATATCACCATCACATCTTTTGACATCAATACATTTAACGCTTGCCGAAAAGTAAAACTTAAAGTTTTTTGATAACCAACACTTAGGCGGATGGGCGGGAACCCCGGTTTAAACTATCCGTCTGAAGTCATGTTCTGGAATGACCCATTCAACCCGCCCAAGTGTATGCTATCAAGGAATTAAATATTACCTTCACCTCCTTTGATATAGAGACTTTTAACGCTTGCAGAGAAATAAAACTTTAAATGTTTTAATAACCAACACTTGGGCGGGTGAGCGTGAACCTTAATTCAAATATTTGTTTGTACTCATGTTCTTGAGTGACACACCCACCCGCCCAAATATTATTAAGAAATTAAATATCACCATCACCTCCTTTGATGTAGAGACTTTTAACGCTTGCAGAGAAGTAAAACTTTACATTTTTTGATAACCAATACTTGGGTGGGTGGCGGGAACTTTGGTTTACACTATCCGTTTGTACTTATGTTTTAAAGTAGATTCAACTAGCCCAAGTGTTTGTTATCAAGAAATTGAATATTACCACCACCTCCTTTTGATAACAAACACTTCGGCGGGTGGGCGGAAACCTTAATTTAAACTATTTGTCTGTTTGTCACCCGCCCAAGTGTTTGTTATCAAGGAATTGATTATCACCGTTACCTTATTTGACATAAAAACCTTTAACGTTTCCAGAAAAGTAAAACTTTAAATTTCTTGATAACCAACACTTGCGCGGGAACTGCAGTTTAAACTATCCATCTGTACTCATGTTCTGAATACACCACACACAAACAAAGAACTTTTATAAAACAACAACCCCATACCGAGTCAAAAAATCTAATTTGCTAAGCAATTGCGTTTTTGGAAGATAGCACAAAGCTTTTAAGAGCATACACGGCTAGACCCTTACCCTAATAGTTTAAAAGTGTTTTTAATCTAATGTACTAAAGTTTGGGCGGAAGTATACCAATTTATGATTACTAACAATTATTCGGAAGTGCTCAAATGTTGGTATTTTAATCTACAGATTACTAATACGTGAACAGAATATTTTATAATTACAAACAAATAGTTTAAAATAAAGTGCCTCAAAAACCTGCTCATGTGTTTGTAATCCAATCTACAATTGACTAATAATTAGGCGGGTGGTTAGGTTAGGTTAGGTTAGGTTAGGTTAGGTTAGGTTAGGTATTTCAGTTTCCTGACAAATAAGTTAACTAATTTTGTGCATATGGGCAGAGAGTTTTATTAGTACTGACCAGACAACACTTCCAAAAACGACAAACTTCAGCACAAAGGAGGCGAACCCGCAGCCCGGATAAATGCTTGTTTTATTGCAATCAAGTTAACTTTTTGCAGAAAATACCTCGGATTTCTCTCCACCTAACCAATAGCCACTATACGTCTGGTTTTAGAAACAGGAATACCTTATCAGAGACACGACCTTGCTAGAGAAAAACTTTACGCAGATAATCAAAGACGAAGCAAAACGCATTGAAGTCTTGGAGAACAGAACAAAGAAGACTAACAGGAACTTGAAAGACATTATTGCTGATCTGCTCAAGAATTGATCGCTTCCATAAAAATTATTCTTTTTGCAAAGCTGACCTCTTAGATTTTTTTTATCACCCACGCCTCCAAAAAAGAAGAGATAGAGACAAATCTGCCCCCAATGTTGACTTTTACTACAAAACCCGGCTCCCAGATGAAGGATTCACAATAGTAGGAAAAAAAAAGTGAGTCTTCTTGAATTTTTTGCAATATTTGTCAAAAAATAAACGCAATTAGATAACAAATCTAGTAAAATAATTTAATTCTTTTTCAGTATAAGAGTAGATCTCCATTTTAAGTATAAACAAGTTTAATTTCTAGAAGAAAAAAGTGAGTTAATTTAAATATATTTTGTATATAATTAAACAAAATCAATTAAACGAATTAAAGTAAATGGCTATAATTGATCGAATGTCAAATGTATTATATTTATATAATAGTTTATATATCTATATCAACCCACAAACACATAACATTAATTAAGGTCAAATTCCCGAGTATCGTTTGATTGACAAAACTGTCCAGGAAATACATTTAAATCGGAAAAGAATTAGATTAGATGGGACATTACAAAACTTAATGCTATTAACTTCATTGCCATTTATATAAAAAAATAATAATTCCGCAGATTGTAAATACTAAACGGTTCCCACATATGTGTGGATGCGTCATGTGAAACCGAAAGGTCGCGCAGTTTTTCATTTTTTTTTTTAATCGATGCTGTTGCTCTTCGTGTAATTTATTAGGGCGTTGGTCGAGACATCTTTCTCTTGGTCTTCATTCACGGACGGACGAGTTTCGTCTCTGCAGCAAAGAGCATCCCGAAACAAGATGCGAAAGGTCACCGATACGTAACAAGTCGGCAACACTTGCTGCGTAATGATTGTTCGATTTTTTTTAAAGTTCAAGTCGATCCGTTTCACTCTATATAAACTGTCTCTTGGTACTTTTATTACACAAAAATAAAATAATAATCTCAATAAACACGTTATGATATAATAAAGAAAATTATTCATGAGTCATATGGTACTTAGTTAGTTAGTATAAAAAAGATATGTTATCCCAATTTAATGATCAAATTTACGATGCAATTTGTGTCTTCACTAAATCTTCAAGTTCAAAGTAGCAGTTAAAACAAATTATATATTTCTTGACATGAAAATTGTACGAAAATTATATGCACTATTTATTTATGGCATAATAAATTCCATAACTTCTATTCATAAATCATGTTTTTATTAAGAAAAATGAAACGTTTGTGAAATTTAATTTTTTTTGGTTTATACTATATTTCTATTTAAGCTGTAAAAAAAAGTTAAACACTCGCTGGACAAAATAAAAAGCGCAAACCTTGGATCGGCTGCCGTAATCCGATTACAAATGTACGATCGAGGTCAACAGTGAACGCCCAACTATAGTAGCTGAAGGATGAGCACGAAATATCACTTATATTCATTCTACACCGCGTAATAATAACCGACTTTAAAAAAAATTAACAGAGTCGGCCGAGGTGTGGCCGAATATAAAGACCTAGCTTACCAATTTCATTGTGCACCGAATGAAATATTGTTGTTGCAAGTCGCGATTGTAATTAATCGGAATTACAAAACGATCTTCTCGGTTCGGCCTTCAAATTGTGTACAAAATCGCCATTATCAGATATTGCCTTATTGTAAAAAAATATAAAAAAGCTTGTCATGGTCAAAATTGCAAAATATTAATAAATCGTGTAATAGAGCTTTGCGATCGTTTAGTTTTTATATTATTTATATGGTTTGTAGATTTCAAGTGAAAGACATTTATTTATAACAGAAAGTTTTAAGTATTATACAAAACATAAGAAACATAAAATAAATTAAATTTTAATGTTGTGTTTGAATATTAATTAATAAATATGCGTTTTTTATAAACAAATATAGAAAAGATTAAAAAACAAAAATAAGAGAATACTATGTAGCATATTTTGTAAACCAACCATTGGAACATCTTGAAACTTAAGTTATATTAAGTACTATTATAGTACTTAATATACCAATTTAAGTTGTCAATGAACGGCCAATTTTATAGCAAAATGTTGTACATTTTTAATTCTTAGATTTAAGTAAATTAGTTACTACTTAGTACTATGTAGCATATTTTCTAAACCAAACATTAGAATATTTTGAAATTTAAATTACGTTAGGCACTATTATGGTACTACTCAATGTAGTATTTTGAGTTATTTTTGAACGACAAATTTTATAGAAAAATTTTGTAAATTTTTAATTCTTAGATTTAAGTAAATTAATTACTACTTAGTACTATGTAGCATATTTTCTAAACCAAACATTGGAACATTTTGAAATTTAAACTACGTTAGGTACTATTATGGTACTATTTAATGCAGTTATTTGAGTTATTTCTGTACGACCAATATTATAGCAAAAACTTGTAAATTTTTAATTTTTAGATTCAAGTAAATTAATTACTACTTAGTAGTATGTAGCATATTTTCTAAACCAAACATTGGAACATTTTAAAATTTTAATCACGTTAAGTACTATTATGGTACTACTTAATGTAGTATTTTAAATTATTTCTGTAAGACCAATTTTATTGCAAAATTTTGTAAATTTTTATCTTTTAGATTTAAGTAAATTAATAACTATTTAGTACTATGCAGCATATTTTCTAAACTAAACATTGAAACATTTTGAAATTTAAATCACGTTAGGTACTATTATGGTACTATTTAATGTAGTAATTTTAGTTATTTCTGTACGACCAATTTTATAGCAAAATTATGTAAATTTTTTATTCTTAGATTTAAGTAAATTAATTACTCTTTAGTACTATGAAGCATATTTTCTAAACCAAACATTGGAACATTTTGAAATTTAAATCACGTTAGGTACTATTATGGTACTACTTAATGTAGTAATTTGAGTTATTTTTGTACGACCAATTTTATAGCAAAATTTTGTAAATTTTTAATTCTTAGATTTAAGTAAATTAATTACTACTTAGTACTATGTAGCATATTTTCTGAAACAAACACTGGAACATTTTATAATTTAAATTACGTTAGGTCCTATTATAGTACTATTTGAAGTAGAAATTTGAGTTATTTCTGTACGACCAATTTTATAGCAAAATTATGTAAATTTTTTATTTTTAGATTTAAGTAAATTCATTTCTACTTAGTACTATGTAGCATATTTTTCAAACCAAACATTGAAACATTTTAAAATTTAAGTCACGTTAGGTTCTATTATAGTGCTATTTAATGTAGTAATTTGAATTATTTTTGTGCGACCAATTTTATAGCAAATTTTTGTAAAAATTTAATTCTTAGATTTAGGTTAATTAATTACAACTTAGTACTATGCAGCATATTTTCTAAACCAAACATTGGAACATTTTGAAATTTAAATCATGTAATGGACTATAATGGTACTACTTAATGTAGTATTTTGAGTTATTTCTGTACAACCAATTTTAAAGCAAAATTTTGTAAATTTTTATTTTTTAGATTTAAGTAAATTATTTACTACTTAGTACTATTTAGAATATTTTCTAAACCAAACATTGGAACAATTTGAAATTTTAATAACGTTAGGTACTATTATAGTTCTACTCAATGTAGTAAATTGAGTTGTTTTTGTACAACCAATTTTATAGCAAAATTTTGTAAATTTTTAATTCTTTGATTCAAGTAAATTAATTACTACTTAGTACTATGTAGCATATTTTGTAAATCAAACATTGGAACATTTTGAAATTTATATCACGTTAGGAACAATTATGGTACTACTTAATGTAGTAATTTGAGTTATTTCTGTACGACCAATTTTATAGCAAATTTTTGTAAATTTTTAATTCTTAGATTGAAATAAATTAGTTACTACTTACTAGTTAGTATGTAGCATATTTTCTAAACCAAACATTGGAACATTTTGAACCTTGAGTCACGTTAGGTACTATTATGGTTCTACTTAATGTAGTAATTTGAGTTATTTCTGTACGACCAATTTTATAGCAAAATTTTGTAAAATTTTAATTTTTAAATTTAAGTAAATTAATCACTACTTACTACTATTTAGCATATTTTCTAAACCAATTATTGGAACATTTTAATTTTTGAAAAACTATTATAGTACTACTTAATGTACTAATTTGTGTTATATGTGTGCGACCAACTTTATAGCAAAATTTTTGAAGTTTTTAATCATTAGGTTTAAGTAAATTATTACTATTTAGTACTATGTAGCTTATTTTCTAAACCAAACATTGAAACATTTTGAAATTTAAATTACGTTAGGTACTATTATGGTACTATTTAATGTAATACTTTGAGTAATTGTTGTACGACCAATTTTATAGCAAATTCTTGTAAATTTTAATTTTTAGATTTAAGTAAATTAATTACTACTTAGTACTATGTAGCATATTTTTTAAACCAAACATTGGAACATTTTAAAATTCAAATCACATTAGGTACTATTATGGTACTACTCAATGTAGTAATTTGAGTTATTTTTGTACGACCAATTTTATAGCAAAATTTTGTAAATTTTTAATTCTTAGATTTAAGTAAATTAATTACTACTTAGTACTATGTAGCATATTTTCTGAAACAAACACTGGAACATTTTATAATTTAAATTACGTTAGGTCCTATTATAGTACTATTTGAAGTAGAAATTTGAGTTATTTCTGTACGACCAATTTTATAGCAAAATTATGTAAATTTTTTATTTTTAGATTTAAGTAAATTCATTTCTACTTAGTACTATGTAGCATATTTTTCAAACCAAACATTGAAACATTTTAAAATTTAAGTCACGTTAGGTTCTATTATAGTGCTATTTAATGTAGTAATTTGAATTATTTTTGTGCGACCAATTTTATAGCAAATTTTTGTAAAAATTTAATTCTTAGATTTAGGTTAATTAATTACAACTTAGTACTATGCAGCATATTTTCTAAACCAAACATTGGAACATTTTGAAATTTAAATCATGTAATGGACTATAATGGTACTACTTAATGTAGTATTTTGAGTTATTTCTGTACAACCAATTTTAAAGCAAAATTTTGTAAATTTTTATTTTTTAGATTTAAGTAAATTATTTACTACTTAGTACTATTTAGAATATTTTCTAAACCAAACATTGGAACAATTTGAAATTTTAATAACGTTAGGTACTATTATAGTTCTACTCAATGTAGTAAATTGAGTTGTTTTTGTACAACCAATTTTATAGCAAAATTTTGTAAATTTTTAATTCTTTGATTCAAGTAAATTAATTACTACTTAGTACTATGTAGCATATTTTGTAAATCAAACATTGGAACATTTTGAAATTTATATCACGTTAGGAACAATTATGGTACTACTTAATGTAGTAATTTGAGTTATTTCTGTACGACCAATTTTATAGCAAATTTTTGTAAATTTTTAATTCTTAGATTGAAATAAATTAGTTACTACTTACTAGTTAGTATGTAGCATATTTTCTAAACCAAACATTGGAACATTTTGAACCTTGAGTCACGTTAGGTACTATTATGGTTCTACTTAATGTAGTAATTTGAGTTATTTCTGTACGACCAATTTTATAGCAAAATTTTGTAAAATTTTAATTTTTAAATTTAAGTAAATTAATCACTACTTACTACTATTTAGCATATTTTCTAAACCAATTATTGGAACATTTTAATTTTTGAAAAACTATTATAGTACTACTTAATGTACTAATTTGTGTTATATGTGTGCGACCAACTTTATAGCAAAATTTTTGAAGTTTTTAATCATTAGGTTTAAGTAAATTATTACTATTTAGTACTATGTAGCTTATTTTCTAAACCAAACATTGAAACATTTTGAAATTTAAATTACGTTAGGTACTATTATGGTACTATTTAATGTAATACTTTGAGTAATTGTTGTACGACCAATTTTATAGCAAATTCTTGTAAATTTTAATTTTTAGATTTAAGTAAATTAATTACTACTTAGTACTATGTAGCATATTTTTTAAACCAAACATTGGAACATTTTAAAATTCAAATCACATTAGGTACTATTATGGTACTACTCAATGTAGTAATTTGAGTTATTTTTGTACGACCAATTTTATAGCAAATTTTTGTAAATTTTTTATTCTTAGATTTAAATTAATTAATTACTACTTAGTACGAAGTAGCATATTTTCTAAACTAAACATTGGAACATTTTGAAATTTAAATCACGTTTGGTACTATTATGGTACTACTTAATGTAGTAATTTAAATTATTTCTGTACGACCAATTTTATAGCAAAATTTTGAAAATTTTTATTTTTTAGATTTAAGTAAACTAATTACTTATTAGTACTATGTAGCATATTTTCTAAACCAAACATTGGAACATTTTGAAATTTAAACTACGTTAAGTACTTTTATAGTACTACTTAATGTAATAATTTGAGTTATTTCTGTACGACCAATTTTATAGCAAAAATTTGTAAATTTTTATTTTTTAGATTTAAGTAAATTAATTACTATTTAGTACTATGTAGCATATTTTCTAAACCAAACATTGGAACGATTTGAAATAAAAATAACGTTAAGTACTATTATGGTACTACCGTATGTATTAATTTGAGTTATTTTTGTATAACCTATTTTATAGCAAAATTTTGTTAATTTTTAATTTTTAGATTTAAGTAAATTAATTACTACTTAGTACTATGCAGCATATTTTCTAAACCAAGCATTAAATTGTTTTGAAATTTAAATTACGTTAGGTACTATTTTGGTACTACTTAATGTAGTATTTTGAGTTATTTCTTTACGACTAATTTTATAGCAAAGTTTTGTAAATTTTTATCTTTTAGATTTTAGTAAATTATTTACTATTTAGTACTATGTAGCATATTTTTTAAACCAAACATTGAAACATTTTGAAATTTAAATCACATTAAGTACTATTATGATACTACACATTGTATTAATTTTAGTTATTTTTGTACGACCAATTTAATAGCAAAATTTTGTAAATTTTTATTTTTTAGATTTAAGTAAACTAATTACTTATTAGTACTATGTAGCATATTTTCTAAACCAAACATTGGAACATTTTGAAATTTAAACAACGTTAAGTACTATTATAGTACTACTTAATGTATTAATTTGAGTTATTTCTCTACGACAAATTTTATAGCAAAGTTTTGTAAATTTTTATTTTTCAGATTTAAGTAAACTAATTACTTATTAGTACTATGTAGCATATTTTCTAAACCAAACATTGAAACATTTTGAAATTCAAATCACGTTTGGTACTATTATAGTACTACACATTGCAGTAATTTTAATTATTTATGTACAACCAATTTTGTAAATTTTTAATTTTTAGAATAAAGTAAATTAATTACTACTTACTATTATTTAGCATATTTTCTAAACCAATTATTGGAACATTTTGAAATTTTTAAAACATTAGGTACTATTGTGGTTTTACTAAATGTAGTAATTTGAGTTATTTTTGTACGACCAACTTTATAAAAAAAATTTGTAAATTTTTAATTCTTAGATTTAAGTAAATTTATTACTACTTAGTACTATGTAGCATATTTTCTAAACCAAACATTGGAACATTTTGAAATTTAAATAACATTTGGTACAATTATGGTACTACTTAATATAGTAATTTGAGTTATTTTTGTACGACCAATTTTATAGCAAAATTTTGTAAATTTTTATTTTTTAGATTTAAGTAAATTATTCACTACTTACTATTATTCGGCATTTTTTCTAAACCAAACATTGAAACATTTTGAAAGTTAGTTTACGTTATCTACTATTATGGTACTATTTAATGTGCTAACTTGAGTTATTTGTGTACGACCAATTTTATAGCAAGTTTTTGTAAACTTCTAATTTTTAGATTTAAGTAAGTTAATTACTACTTAGTACTATATAGCATATTTTCTAAACCAAACATTGAAACATTTTGATATTTAAATCACGTTAAGTAATATTTTGGTACTACACAATGTAGTAATTTTAGTTATTTTTATACGAACAATTTTATAGCAAAACTTTGTAAATTTTTAATTCTTAGATTTAAATAAAATAATGACTACTTAGTACTATGTAGCATATTTTGTAAATCAAACATTGGAACATTTTAAAAATTTAGTCACATTAAGTACTATTATAGTTTCACTTAATGTACCAAATTGAGGTTTTTGTATACGACCAATTTTATAGCTAGACTATGTAAAGCTTTAATTTTTAAATTTAAGTAAATTATCTACTACTTACTATTATTTAGCATATTTTCTAAACCAAACATTGAAACAATTTAAAATTTTAGTTGCATTAAGTACAAATATGGTACTTTCCACACAAAATTTGTCAAAATTAATAAAATAAACTCATTTGTTTAACGAAATTGACTTAAATTATTAATAAAATTGGATAAAAACAACATTTACAACTTGAAAAACGCACAGAAAACTTATTTGTAGCAACAAAAATATATAAAATCACTTTTACTGCATAAAATTTAATAAACATAATTGAATGGTTGTTTATTTAGCTTAGAAGCTCGAGTATTATCAAAACTTTATAATATTATGTTTTCTCTGTGTGTATGTATTCACATATCTGCATTTAAAAGAATGAGTATAAATGTAAATATATAATACCTACTATCACAACAACATCTACTAAACCCACTGTATACTTTGATTAAGAAACACGAACGGAAATGACATTTAAATATGAAAAACGGCATATTACAATTGAAAATGTTGAGAGGAGACCAACTTGGGTTAGTTAGATTTATGCGAGAGCCTTGTAAATGTGGTGCATGTTACACTTCTAATAGCGTGTAGGTTTGCATTTAATGAATGCGAGATGTATGAGATGTATGTATCATTGTTTATTGTATTTTTCGTTTGTAACCTAGCTGGGCGAGCATTAAGCATACAAGCAAAACGTCTGTCATCCACCTTGAAGTACGACCAGTTGCTAGCACAATTTAAAAGTATAAATATGGGGGATACAATCACACACACCTTAGAAATTTTAATAACTTTGTTTCCCATCACCTAAATAGCTTCTAATTTCTTCCAATTAAAGTCCCCATATACATATTTGTGATTGGTATGCATCGAAAAATTGCTTAATTAATGCTGTCTCAAATAAAAACATCTGGTTTTATAATAAGCCGAATGATAATAGCAATAAAAAAAAAAACGAACGGTATCAATTCGAACGGTTTCCTCGTTCATTCCTCGCCACATTTGCATAAAATTTTATCGATCGAAAACCTTCACTTTTTATTCCAACGTTATTATCATAGAAAGCGAAGTTTTAGCTCTGATAAGGATAAAATTTGCATAGCCGATTGTGCTGTCGATAGTTTTATAAACTAGTTTCGTGGAATGAAATTGTATGAAATAGAAATATTTTATTTTGTAACTAATATAATTAAATTGTCATTTTATTATTATATGCATAACATATTTTGATTTTGCAATTCAATATTATCTTGAAATATAATCATTACCGCAGAACACAAAAGGATATCTGATGTGATAATTTATGAATCACTATTTATTGTATTATAAACACCATAAGTGTAGAAGAAAATGATTTATAAATCGGCTAATCAGGTTAATTGACACCGAACATCTCCGATAATTAACTTTACATTCGTCTTGACACATGAATGGCCGCGTGCAGCATTAAACTAATGCGCTAATATTACGAACAAAGAAGGTTACGAAAGGAAAATTGATATGTTAGCCTTTTGAAACGAACCAAGACTCTGTCCGAACAATGCACACCGCAGTCAATATATATTAAAACCTTATATAACATACGAAAACAAAACAAAAAAAAAAGAAATTTAACTAGCTGTATATTATAAATGAAGGAATGCAAATAACTCTTAAAAAAATCATCTATTATAAATGAATAGTGATGATTATTAGTTTTACTAGTTAAATATAACGAGGTGATTATAAGTTTTTTAAATAACATAATTCAATATAAGTTGATTTAATTATTATATATTACATTAATTGATTTTCTTTTATGTTTAGAAAATAGATTTATGATTAATTGCTTAACTTAACAAGTTTAATTATCCAAAATATAAACAATAAAGTTGTTAATTGCAAATTGAGCAACTTAAAAAAAACGGTCATTATATATTACATTATAAATGATGCTTTGCTAAACTAATAGTTCTTTTTTCAGGATTGTAATAGTTGCTTGTGTTAAACTTAACGTGGTAACTAAAAGTATATTGGAAAGATCAGACTTATTTGTAAATATAATGTAATTAGTTATAACTCTATACTATAGATTCTACAGATAGTACAATACATTCAATGAGCTTTAGTCAAGGCGTATATTTATTAAATAAATAAAAAGGTTTTAGTTCTGCAGCAATCCTGTTACAAGTATTTTGTTTACTTTTGGAAAAGATTGTTATGAACAAGTAATGACAATTTACTGAAAAGGTCTCGTAATGTTAAATCTTTGATGATAATGTTTTGAATATTGAATATTAAATATTAAATATTAAAATATTGCATTCTACAATTTAGAAAATCTTAATGCACAGTTTACTCTATCCATTAACGTGCAACGGGTGCAAGCTCTGTTGCCAAGAAGATTTTGAGTAAACTTTTGCAAGTAGTTGCTACATCAGCATTAATTAAACCCATACTTTTTATGAATATTTTAGTTTCAAAACATTTTCAAAGTTTTACTAATTATAAAAAAAATATTTAAAAGAAGGCACTCCATAACAGATCTTTTAAGCGCAAAAGAACAACAAACTTTCTGCAGAAACAAAAAAGCTTTTACCCAAAACATACAAGCTAAAATTTACTCTAAAACTGAGATAGACACTACATCTACTAAAAATGTCTTATATATAGTCAGAAAGCAGACCAATAAATAAATAAAATTTAAAACAAGTTTGAAAAATGCAGATTATATCAAAAACACTTAAAACAAAAACATAATATTAAACATGTCATTTAAATCAAACAGTTAAAGACATAAGTAGACAAATGTAACTGTACCCATAGCAGACAAACAAACTGCTACGCTTGTAGCCACAGAGCAAATGCAAATTAAAAAAGAAAAAAGACCTAAAAGCAATACAAATAATGCTTAAAATCTTTCAAATTTATATAGAAAGAAAACATATAGAGCACAATTTGTTATGAAGTATTAAATAAACCAAACAAGCAACGTACAGAAAAGAAACAATGGTACCTGGATATGCAATTTTGGCTATTATTAGGTAGAACTACTACATATAAGTAATAACATGCTTATCTACAGTAAGACATATACAATAGAAGAAAATTTTAATGGTTGATGGAATAAAGATCTAAAGAAAAGAGTAAAAAATGCACAATTGAGTGGTGTACAAATAAAGGTCTAGTAATTGAAAATAAATTAACGCTTGTCAATAGTTTGAGCATTTTGTATTAATTTAACATTGCTTATTGCTGATGACATTGTAATGTATAGAACTTAAAGCGTTACCAAATAAAAAAAAAATTAAAAATAAAATTGGCGTTTTTATACTTTTTGACTTCACCAACCTGGTTCTAGCAGGCCAAAGGTACTTGCAAGTATAATTGATGAAATGAGGCAAGATGATTAGTTTGTAAATTTGTTTGTCGCTAAAATCATGAATGCCAAAGCAGTTAAAGCGTTAAACAAATTCACAAATAATATACGGTAGAGCAGAATTTGAACTAAGGATCTACAGCGTGAGAAGAAAGCATTTAAGCAACTAACTCACGCTGCCGCTTAAAAATTATAATATTACTATGATACTATTTTTGTTATCACCGGTTTTTTAAACATGCTAAGTCTAAGGCAATTATTTCATCTATTTGTGCATAAATTTCTTACTGTCTATCAGAAATCTTCTTATGTTTGGTAGCTGTAGATAAGATACAGCAACATCTAATTGTTTGATAATGAACAATGTGGCAAAACTATCTTTTTTAAATCACCCACTTGCATTTTAAGTGTACCACCTGCCAACGCAAATGTAAGCTATCAAAAAATTAGTTTAGTTTTCAAAAATTTTCAACTTACAGCAATCAGTCTTCGCTTTCGGGTAGCAAGATTTGAGTACAAGCAAGCAAATCAATAGCATTTAAGAAATCACTGCAGCCACACCCGACTGCAGCAATAAATCTAAGGATAACTGCAATTTTTATACCAAGCCAAACAAGGATAATTGATTAAGCTAATCAATTGTTAATTATTAATTTAATTAATTAATTCATAATTTTGGATATAATGTTTGTTAAAAAAAACTAACTGAAAAACAGACTACCAAAATCAACACTCTTGAAACCTACATTTTCTTTCTGGTAAAGGGACAAACGAAAAGAATCAACCTCTACAAGGATCAGGTAAAGTAGATGAGATTGCGCCGATTAGAAATCCGTTATCAACAAGCTGTTCACCCAGCTCTTCCTTTTGGTTTTGACCTTCACTAGGCTCTGAAAATGCAGTCAATTAAAGCTTTTAGTATATATTTTAAAAAACATGTCTTTAGCGCCATCAGCCACTAAGACTAAAATGCTTTTGACTCGGCCAGCCTACCAACTACTAACACTCTAAGTTCTCCTTTAAGCCTAACAAATTTGTCAGCACCTACAGAGAATACATTGTTATTCGGGACAATTCCGTCTTAAGAGCCTTTAGCCACATTTAAATCAATGTATGTATTTTTTCTGGCCTGCGGATTTTTGTGCATAGGTTATTAAGAATGTACCTGATTAAATCAAGGCTAATGTCGTGCAGGCTAAGCTCATTGCTTAGAAGTACAATCCTATCTCAACTACACGCAATGGAAGAGACAGCAAAATCTTTCAATGCCGTATGTTCAGCTGCTGCAAAAAGCAAAAACAAAGAAATTATGTTTCTTACTAAGTTATGCGGACTTTGCATTGTTGTGAAGCACAAGACTACATAAATTGCACAACACTACCGTTGCCAACGTTGCAGCTACACGGTATTACAACGCTCTATGTACGTGCTTTAAACAAGCCGCAGCACATCCAAATAACTAATATTGTTATAGTGCTGGGCCATACACCGTTAACTACAAAGACTGCTTAGTCTATCACAAACCGAAAGCAAGCAGCAACAGCCAGGCCTACAATAAGGCACCACTAAATCATCTAGAAAAGACTTCTGTTCCAGCTAGAAACACGTTTGCAAAGCAATTTTTTGCGCTAGCAACAGGATTAGCGCAAAATTCTACCCGCAATAAATATTTTTAATTATGTAGCTAGACAAAAGACGCTGCAATTAAGATATTAAATTATAATAATTGCAGAGGGCAAAGAGAAGAGATAATCTAGATTAAAATTAAAAAAGAACCAACAATAGTTAGCTGCTACATATCACCAAACTGCAGCCTAGAAACTTTTGAAGCATTCTTGATCATGCTAGATAACAAAGTCAGAAACATAAAAGACAATATTGTGGTGGCAGGAGACTTTAATGCAAAGTCATCAGAATGAGGCTCCAAAAAAAACACAAAAAAGAAACCTACTACCGAAATGGGCGGCCAGTAAAAATTTGGTGATAATAAATGATGCTTAAAAAACCAACTTTTGCAAAGAGAGATCAAAAATCCTATATTTATGTCACTTTTCTGTCAGAAGATCTAGCGCGAGAGGTGTCAGACTTAAAAGTGCTTGATAAAGAAAGCCTAAGCAACCATAGGTATATCACCTACATGCTAACAAAACATACAACCCAGGCCAACATAAGATCCAAAAACAAAAATAGATGAAAAGTACACAAAACTAAAAAAAAAAAAACTTTATGAAAACTCTCTCAAAGTGTGAAACGAGTTAAAACCCAAAAAACGGAAGAATGTATAACCATCATCTCCAAGGTATCTAATTAAAGTAATGGAGAAAAAAAAACCAAACAACAAAAAACGTTCTACTGGTGGAACTCTGATATTAAGAGAACTAAATGTTTGGCGTCAAGAAAAAAAGTTACAAGTCTGAGAAAAAAACAAAACTAGCCCATGATCACAGAAACGAAAAAAAATATAAGACAGCTAAAAAACAACTGAAAACGCAAATAGCGCAAGCTAAAAAGGAAAAGTAGATGCAGTTATTAAAAAAATTAAAGAAGATTTATGAGGTGCAGCGTATAAACTGGTCATAAAAAAATTCAAAGCTCCAGCTCCGCAAATAAGCTTAGATTTCAATTACAAAATAATCAATAAACTATTTCCTATACACCCAATAACGGTTTGAAGAAACGACAGCATCCATACAATAAAACCTTTCACAAAGGAAGAGCAAAAGAAAGCATTCCAACAAATGGAGAACGTAAAAGCCTCTAGACCAGAAATAATAAAAATAGTAGCAGAAGCATAGCCAAGATATACGCAGAAAGTGCTAAACCACACTCTAAAAAAATAATGTTTTCTTAAAAAATGAAAACACGCAAGACTAGTTCTAATAAAAAACTAGAAAAAGAAATAAAAAACCCAGCGGGATACAGACACATGTGCATGCTCGACACAATGGACAAACTACTTGAACAATTGATTTGCATCCGACTCAAGAAAAAACTTGAAGAAAAAACCTCGTTGTCAAATAAACAATTTGGCTTTACAGAAAGAAAATCCACCGAAAACGCCGCCCATATGGTTCTCCAAGCTGCTGAAGAAGAAATGATAAAATTGTTAAAAACCAGAAAACTCTGCGTGCTAGTTACGATTGACGTGCAAAACGCATTCAACACTGCGATATGGCAAGAAATAATAAGAGAACTAAAAAACAAAAATATATTTCCATACTTAACTAAGATAATCCAAAATTATTTGAAAGAAAGATATGTAAAAGTGAAAGAAGGGCTATGCCACCAAATGACTGCAAGTGTGCCTCAAGGATCCGTGCTGAGATCACTGTTGTAGAATATGACAAAATTCTGCAGCTTAAGCTAGAAGTTGCTACATTCATTGGGTACGCGGACGACCTAGCATTAGTAGTTAAAGCCAAAACCAAAGAGGCGCTTAAAAGTCTAACCAACAAGGCTTAGACAAAACTGGTAAATGGTTAAATAAGAAAAAACTACAAACAGCGCCAGAAAAAACGGAAGAAATACTACAAATATAAGAAAAAGATGTGAACAAATAGAGCTAAATGTCTAAGGAAAAACGTTAAAAACGCAGAAAACAGTCAAAAATCTTAGAATTGATTTTGATTAGAAGCTGACATTTGGCAAACACATCAAGCAAATTGATTGCAACATAAACGGTCCAAGTGCAAAAAAAAATGTCTGTAAAAACTTATTCTTTAAAGAAAAAAGTATGTTATAATTTTTTCCTAAAATTGCAATTCTGAAAAGTTACAACAACTGGTCCAGTCAACTTTGCATTTTTTGAGAAAAAAATGGATGTTTACCAGGACAACATTGTCACCGTTCACCAAAAAAAACTTTGTTCTCAAAGAAATTGAATAACTATGGCCCGACTACTAGTACTGTAAGTTCTTTCTCATGCTCAACAAATTTGTCAGCATCCACAGGGGGTGCTAGCACACGCCGCTTTAGACAAATTTGTTTATCAAGCGCTGTTAACCACGCTTAAATCAATGAATAAATTCATTAATCGTGCAGTGAACGTAGTCTATGGTTTTCTTGCATGCGGATTTTTGTGCAGTGATTGTACATTGTAAATCCAAAAATGTATTTTATTACACTTTTCAAGTAAGCTTTGGCCCTTAAGTTTGTTATTAAAAATGTAACTCACTGCATTAAAGTTAATGAAAAGCAGTCTGAACTCATCACTCAGGAGTACAAACCTACTTTAGCTAGACGCATAGTAAAAGACGGCCAAACTTTCTTAATGTTGCATGTTCAGCTTCCGCAAGAAGCACAACAGCAAAAAGATCATGTCTTTTACTGAGTTTTGCTAGCTTATCGAATACCGCAGAGACAGCAGAAATGTACATTGTCACCGTTGTTAACACTACACGTCCAAGCTTTACATGTTCATTTAAGAAAGCGTTTGTATATGTAGTTACATGCACAGCGTGCGGTGAACGTTAAACATTGTTTAAAAAACATTCATGACTTAAAAATTGCGCAAAAAAAATTTTGTAGCGTACAATTTGCTAATTAAACTCATGTTTTATTTAAATTCTAGCATAAAATTTGCCCAAAAATGTCATATTTTACATAAATTTAATCCAAAATAGCGCTGAGATAATATTCAGTTTTTTTGGTTGAAGCAACATAATAGAGCTACAGCTACTTTGCGCTACCAATTATAACAGTTTTTAGTACTACTACTAGTACTACATTTGTTAAAAAATTGGTTTATATTTTTGGGCTCAATTTTGTTGCAGGAGTTTTTGAATTTATAAATGGCCATGTATGAGTCAAGTATACGGAATGCAAATTTGTTTTTGCTCAAACCACTGCAAATGCTTTTATCTACATGAATTTTGATTAAATAACTAATTTAATTTACGAGAATCATAATGTAAATTGTGCATAATAGCTATGCGTTCTGAACTATTATAGTTCGGAAACGATTATAGTTCGGGAACGATCATAGTTTGGGAGCGATTATAGTTTGGGAACAATGTTTTATAAAATAAGCCTGTAAGTGGGGTACAGAAAAAAATTTGGTGATGCTAAGAAATTAATTGCTTATAACTCAAAAATGGTGCATTTTATAAAAAAAATATGTTTACAAAAAGTTCTCAAAATTAATCTTAAAATTATTTGGAACAGACATTGCTTCTTTTGATTGTCTGCAACCTAAACTAAGCGTTGTGTTTGTTACTTTTTAGTAGGTTATTTAAGTTTTTGAGTGGTAAAGTGGTTTAGAGCTCAAATCCACAGGCCATGAAAGTTGAAAATATAAAATAAATTATCTAGATTGCATATTCAGACAACTTGGCTATTGTGTTAAACGTAACCATAGTAAAAATAATAGAAATACTTTTAAATCACTCTGAATTGCTCAATAATAAGTAACTTGAACTAAATACTTAAACAATACTGTGGAAAATAAACAAATAAAGACAATGGCTTATTTAAAACAATTTGGAATCTAGCTGGACATAGAACTGACAATTAGTAGAATCAAAAAAAATATGGCCAAATATTGTAAAGCCTTTATTAAATAAAAGTTATTAGCGGAATCTTATTTTGTAGATAATTAATTAATGAATAAAAACCAATTTTTATATTCAAAAATAAATTTTATGATCAAATTGAGTCGCTCTACATTTGGTTATCAATTAAATATAAAAAAACAACATACAAGCAACAGCTGCAAAGATGTTGTATAAAAACTACTTGGACTATTATGTTGTCACAAACAACCTTATCAACGCGTCAACAAAATACATTAAAATTCTTCAATGCCAAATTTAAGTCTGGTTGACAGGTCTACCCATAAATCTAGACAAAAAAACATGTTACTATCAAAACCGCTGTTTTACAATATTTTGAACTAAAAAAGCCCTTACAGCTACCAAAACCTAGTAATTTTGGGAACGTCTCAAGGAATTCTATGGTGGATCAACTTCATTGTACGGTAGCATTGCTTCGGCAATAAAACATTTTCAATTTTTTTTTGTAAATTGTTCAGACTAATATCAATCCGATATTTAACAAACAATGCAATAAAAAAAAACTATTTAAACTATTTTTTATTTAAAGCATAACAAAAAACATAAAATGGACAAAAAGAGCAAAATAACATTAAAATAGTAAATAGCGCCAATAGTGCAGCACTCTACCCTGCTTACAAACTGAACAGGTACCAAGATTTTGAGTACAGCAATTAGCCAACAGCAACCAACAAACATCAAATCTTGAAGACAAATAAACAAAAACTAAGAAAACTAACAATCGAGTAAACTTTACAAGCAATTTTAAAAACCTCCAAAGATGTACAAAGCAAACACGCAACAGCAACACTTAATACTAAATTAATGAACTGCAAATCTGACAAAAAGTGCAAAAGCTTGTACTGCAGTGCAAAAAAAACAACAAGAAAGCACTTGCAACCAAAGAAACTGTAAAAAAATATTTACAAAAACTGCATTAACAGTAATATTAAAAAGTAACCCAAAAATTAATTTTTGGAAGCATGTAAAAGTTTTGATTTTTTTGTGTTTTTACATAATTTTAGAATTTTTTATTTTTTTATCAAGAGATGACAAGTAGCATGTTAAAAGTTTTGGAGTTAATTTTTGTGTCTTTACATGACTTTTGAATTTTTTAGATATTTTTTAATTTGTGATTAAAAGGTAAGAGATAGCATGTCAAAAACTTCTGACTGTTTTTACTTTATTTTTTATTTCTTTTAATTTTAATTCTAAAATTAATTTTGAGTATATTTGGTACAAATAATTTTTTTATTAAAGTTTACCATTTTTAAGTTATAAGCAAACTTCTGACAAACTAACATTTTCCCATAATCATACTCATTTATTTTAACCGGTTAAATTCTTAGTTTTTTGATCTTCTGTCAAGAGTTGATATAACAAGTCAGAAACTTATATCACATTTTTATGATTTTTTAATTTTTATTTTTGGTCACGGGGTGAAAGCTTATACAACAATTTTGTTACTTTTTTAAATTTTTAGTTTTTTTTTAACTTTTTGTTAGGGAGCATAACAAAATATTATATATCTGACATTTTTGTGATATCATATTACATTAGTTTTGGGTTGTATAACTTAATACAAGTATTATTTTGTTTGCTTCTAGATAGTTTGTATAAAAGTTTTTAATTTTTTTGTTTATTTCTTTTTGGTAAGGATAATCATGTTTTGGGTAATAACGTTGCTTTTTGTCACTATAAATACTATTTGATATTATATATTAACTAAGCAAGAATGTCAGAATGCTACATTTTTTTAAACCCAGTTATATTAAAATCTAGTATTGCTTTTATTGCTTTTTATGCATTGTCCCAAGCTTGAATAAAATAAATCATAATTGAGTAAAATAATATAAAATACGCTACTTAAGCTAAATTATTGTTAGCTAATAAATGTTTTTTTTTTATATATAAATATCTCACAAAGTTAGAATTCATTTCCTTCATGACTTTTCCAGTCAAATCAGCTGTTTTCACCGGTTTGACAACAGAATCTCCTTTCTTTCATCTTTTTTTTTGAAGTTTTTTTATTATTATTTTAATTTTTTTTTTATTTTAACTTTGATTTCTTGGCTGTTGGTTGTTATTGCTTCTTGATTTTTTCTGCATCCTGTTTTTTCAATTTTTTTTCTTCTTGTTTTTTTTATTTTCTTTGCCTCAGTCAGAGTTTTTTTTTTGAGCTACCAAAACATTTGCATACGCTTTATTTTTTTGACAAGTAAATTCCTGTAAGGTTGAGTTTTGACCAGATTTGTAAATGTTTTACTCACCATCGCCGATGTAGTAAGCATATTTGATTTTATAAAGCTTAATTGACCTTCTTGTACCTCTATGCTTCCATCACTTCTTTTATAATTAAAGGTGCAAAATTTTTTGTGCTCTTTTTCAAACCCCAGCAGATATTCAGTCGGGTTCATGGTTTTTTTAGAGTTTCACAAGTCTGACATTGTTTTGAAGAGACAAAAATGTTCAAAACTTTTACAGTACATTTACCAGTTATTGATGTCACACCAACAAAAGCAGAAATTTTTCTTCTGGCTCCACGTTCCATCACCTAACAGAAAGAGCTCATTTTTTGCATGACCGCGTTCCATGGTATTGCTCTATATTACGTACAAACGCTCATACATTTTATGTCAATTAAAGCACAAAGTAATTCTAATCCAGGTATTCCGACTTCAAAAATTTGCATTGCAAATGTAAATGACTTTTAATGCTTGAATAATTCGCTTGCACAAGTCGATCTTTTTAGGAACATTCAAGCATTAATTGAAAAAAGTGATGTTGCTATTACATTTATTACACTTTACAAACTTGGAAAGAGCAGTAAAAACGCAAGCAAAAGACAAAATTACATATTCCACATCGCTTTGTGGGTTAACACCAAAGCCACAATCACCCGCTAATTTTTTCGCTGAATCACTGGTTTGGGACATACTTTTCTTGGTGTCTTAAGCATACATGTGAATGTTACCTTTTAATTTTTATGTTTTCTCAAAAGAAGTGCGCGCTCGAAAACCGGTTTTCTTGACGGCGCGGCGTATAAAAGTTATGGTTATAATATATATATACATAGCTATAATTTTAGATTGAAAGCAAATATTATAATAATATTTCAGGGTGTTATTCTTGACGGATTAAGAAACACAAAAAACAAAACAACAAAAATTTGTAGGGTAAAAATCCCTCTTAAAACTAGTTGACACAGCTTTGTTTCAATTTTAATTGGATGAGTCTTTAAATAATTTAAAGTCCTGCTTCAAGAAAGAATTGTATTGTATTGTCTGCGTATAAAAATGAGTGGCCTTGCCGATGCAAAAAAAATTTATTAACAATACTTTTAAACAACAAAGGTTCCAAAATTAACCCTAATCGATTCAAGACCTTAAAGTTATCGAAGACATACAGCCGCAAATGTGCAAATTAGTGGAAATGGAAAATTTTATGAAAAGAATGTGGTACTGCAACTGTAACCGTGGCGGCCATTTAACTGACATTGTTTTCAAATGTTAATGGCATACCTTCCTCTTTACAATAAAATAAACAATTATTAATTTTTTTTTATATTTAAAAATGAAACCACTTATTTGAAAACCAACATATAAACCAAGCGACTGCTAAGATTTTAAGCAAAGACGTTACAGTGACATTTAATATCACTTTCATTATCTGCAGATCTAATAAGGAAGTAAAAGCCTGTTTTGCAGCAATACACTGGCTTACAAAAGATCACAAAAAATCAAAAGCAAACAAAAAAACTGCAAAAAAATGTTTAAGAACACTTTTACGAGAATTAGCAGTAATACAAAAAGAGTTGGTTTAAAAAAAAACATTTAAAAAAAAATAATTTTTGGTAGTTTGTTAGGTTTGATTAATGAATGAAATACATTAATTGAATGCCTTTATAAAATTATTGTTCAAAAAATTAATTGACAGCCTAAGTGATTATAGTAGAGAAAAAGATTTTTTGTATCCAGATGGTTAACAATCATAAAAATTCTCTGCCACTAAAAATAATCCAAAAATTAATTAATAGTGGCAACAATACACTTCAAATCTTTAAAGCATTGCACCAACACTAACCCAAAAAATGAAAAACTTTTAAAACATGTTTTAAAAACTAACTCAGTTATTGTGAATAAAAGTAACTTGTTCACGTTAAGAGATCCAATTTGAGATAAAGTTATAGACCTTTAACTAGCAAATTATATAGCCAGTTAAATAATCAAATAGTAACACGTGTCAAAAAGCAGTAAGAGCAAGTCTTAAACTAAAAATAAAGACTTACGCGTCACACAATTTTTGAAAAAAACTGCTAAATAATTGTCAAAAATACTATCAATAAAATTGATAAGTAAACAAACAAGTTTGGCAAAACAAAGACAAACATTTAAACTATTTAACAATGCCAAGAAAACCGTGATTGGGCCTCATACAAAACAGCATATAACAATGCTATAAAAAAATCAAAAAAGAGAGATATTAAAAAAGCGTTTAGAACAAATTCACATGAACTTGCTTTTGAAAGATTGAAACAAATATTGAATTCTTGCTGACAAAAAGAAAAGACTACACATGAAATAACTCTTATTCTGACCAAAATATTTGCTTTATCATAGAAAAATGTAACATTTTTAAATTGTTGTAAAATTGCAAATGTTTAACTTATTCCTAAAAAGGAAAACAAGTTTAATTCTACAAATTATAGACCAATTACTTTATTGTCCAATCTGTCAACAAAATTTGAAAAATATATTAATTTTTACTCGTTTTAGTTTTTAGAACAAAATAATCTCAGATACTTAATATGGATTTTGATCAAATCGTTTGACAACAGATTTTCTGACATATAAATCACAAATGGAATTCTATTTTAGACAAACAAAGAGAAAATCTTGCAGTAGCTCTAGATATTTCTAAAGCGTTTGATAGGATGTAGCATTTTAATCTTGACAACAAGCTTTATTGTATTCTCTTGTCTTGGTCTTGACCATAGAAAAATTATACTTAGAATTAATGGTTTTAATTCCGACCCCAAAATTAAAAATGTTGGTGTTTTTCAAGGTTATGTTCGTTTGCCAACTTTATTTTGAATTTTTGTGCATAAATTTGCACTGTCTAACAATCATTTTCTTATGTTTTTTAGCTGTAGGAATGCGGTAAAATGCAGTAATTGTTTTATGATAAACACTGAAGCAAAATCATTTTTTTTAAACTAATCGCTTGCATTTTATAAACTAAGTGTATTACTTCCCAACCTAAATATTAGCTATCAACGAATTAGTTAAGTCTTTTTTTATTTTTAAATTAACAGCAAGCAATCAGCTACGCTTTCACGTAGTAAAGTATCACACAACAGAGCAGCAGCAACAATAAGATTTGATTGCAAGCAGGTGAACCGACAGCATCACTGCAGCTAATTTTCTGCTGCAGTTGAGTGCAGCAGAAAATTAGAAAATAACTGCAATTTTCATTGAGAGCAAAACATGGATGATTGATTGAGCTAATTACTCAATAATTTGTCAAAACAATAATTTCATTTGAATTAATTAATAATTAATTTAATTAATTAATTCAAACTTTAGTTCAGCATCGATCTCGACAAGAATTTGACAAACTTTAATATCTTTAACATTACGTTCAAGAAAAATAACAAATTAATCGAGAAGCAGGCAACCAAAATCAACGCTTTAGAAGCCTACATCTTGTTCCTAGTAAAACAACAAACGGAAAAAGTCAACGTCAAAAAGGTCAAGTAAAGCAGATGAAGCACAACCTGAATAAAGGTATATCCAAAATAGAAACTAGCATAAAGACCGCCATCAGAAAACTGTTTACCCAGTTTTGTTTGTCCTGTTTCAACATTTACCACTAATGCCCTAAAAAAACATGTAACCAAAGCTTTTACTATCTATTCAAGCAAATCAGCAAAAACCCCGGTTCAAGCCTTAGTCAAATGACTTGCTGCCGGTCCAGCCAACTTTTCACTCTCCAAGGAGAAAATCGACATCTACGGCAATGTTATTTACTATGAAGGTTTGCGTCTAAAAGATGAATTTATCCTAATAAAAAAAATTACTAACAGGCTATCAGCCGGCTTATTTTGTCAGGTGCTTTCAGCGCTATTTTGGCTACTAGCTACTAAAGCCAACTAACTTTGGCCCGACTACCAGTACCCTAGATTCAAATTTAACAAATCTGTCAACACCTACAAAGGGCGTTGGCTCACGCCGCCAGAATATATTTGTTGACCACGCAGTGAACATGGTCAATAGTATTTGCTTGCATTTTTTCTGGCCTGCAAACTTTTGTGCAGTAATTGCTCATTATAAATTCAACAATGTATTTTGTTACACTTTCTAAATAAAGGCTAAAAGTACCTTCAAGTGTTATCAGAAATGTACATTATTCATTACGCATGGGAAAAGACGGCAAAAACTCTCAATGCTGTATGTTTAGTTTATGTAAAAAGCAAAGCAGCAGAAATTTCATGTCTTTCATTAAGTTTTGCGGGCTTTGCGTAACTGTAGAGTACAAAACCGCAAAAATATACAATGCCATTGTTGTAAACGCTTCGGCTACATTCACGTGCAACGATCCATGTTCGAGCGCTAAATGCGCCACAACACATCCATGCTTTACATGTTTATTTAAGAAGAAGTTTGGGCATGTAACTACCGCTTACGATAAACTTAAAAAAAACTTTAAAAAGAACATTCATAACTTAAAAATTGCGCAAAAACATTATTTCTAGCATATAATTTGCTTAAAACTCATGTTTTATTCAGATTCTAGCTTAAAATTTCTTTAAAAATGTTATATTTTACATCAATTTGATCTAAAATAGCGCTTAGTTGATATTCGATTTCTTTGGTTAAAGCAACCTGATGGAGCTACAACTACTTTGCACCACTAGTTATTACAGTTTTTAGTACCAACTAGTACTACATTTGTTAAGAACTTAATTTAGTTTATACAATTTTGTTGCTGGAGTTTTTGTTTATAAATGATTCATACATGATACAAGTGAACAGAATAAAAATTTGTTTTTGATCAAAACTTTTTCTACATAAATCCTAATTATATAAATTTTTTCAAGTTTTTCAGAAAGCTATCTCCGAGTAATAAACAATCAAAATTTGAAAAAAATTAGGTTTTTGAGTTTTTTACATTTTTTCTTTGAATTTTAAAAATTTCGCAAAAGTTTAAAAGATTCTTAAAAAAAGATGACAAGTATTTTCTTTTTCAAATATAGATAAAAACTTACTTTAATATGTGCAAAAGATACCTTGAAAATTTTAAGAAGTGCCGTGTGCTACGTTCTGAGATATTTTACAATGTATTCACAGAAATACTTAAAAATGGCGAAAAAAAATTAAATTTTAAATTTACGTTTTTTGATCGTTTGTAACTTTTTAGGAACATTTAAAAAAAACATAAACATAACAAGATATTTTCTTCAAATTAGTCTAAAAACAAACAAATTTTTTTTTTCGTTTTTGAAAATTTTGTAGAAACTTAAATGTTTCAGTTTTTTTTTAAAGAAAAGAATTTTTTTAAATATAGATAAAAACGTGTTTTTATATTTGAAGCACGTTTTTATCTTTATTTGAGAATATCTATCATCTTTAAAAAAAAAATTGCAAAATTTTCAAAATAAAAAAAAAATTTGTTTGAAAAAAAAAATTTTTAGTAAATTTTGAAGAAAATTATTTTTAATAATATTTTACTAAAAATGCAATCCTAAAAAGTTACAAACAATCAAAAAATATAAATTTAAAATTTAAGCCTTTTTTGCTACTTTTAAGTGTTTTTGTGGATACATTAGAGCGTAGTGCACAACACTTCCTAAAATTTTTATCTTTTGCACATATAAAAGCACGTTTTTATCTATATTTGAAAAAAAAATACCCGTCATCTTTTTTTAAGAAAAACTTTTTTTTAAAGTTCTGAAAATATTTCAAAAATTAAGAAAAAAGTTTGACAATATAAAAACTTATTCTTTGGGACATTAAAAAAAAAAAAAAGTTTCTTATAGTTTTTTCCTAAACACGCAATTCTGAGAAGTTACAAATGTTCAAAAAACGTAATAAAACTTAATCTAGTTTTTTTTCAAATTTTGATTGCTTATTACTCGGAAATGACTTAATAAACAAACAAAAATTACATAATTAGGATTCATGTAGAGGAAGGCATTTTCAGTGGTTTAAACAAAAACTAATTTTCATTCCGTACACTAAACTCATACATTGCCATATATTAAAAAAAAAATTGTAATTGCATTATTATTAATTAATTGTTATTTTTTATCACACAAAATGAAATTTTTAATTTCAAATAAATCAATATATGCAATAATCAAATAGTCAAAATAGGATTACAAATTTATTTACTTGCATCATAAAAACCTAATTCATATTTAAATATTTTACCATGTAACTAATAAATATGTTAATCAAATTAAGTTTGCATATTTTGATTGATTGGCAATTATTAATCGATGTAATTATATAATCAAAATATTAGAAAAAATAATAAGAAATTAAATTGATTATTTGTTACATAATTATAAGATTCTTTATAATCACATTATAATTAACTACAAACCTTAACTTTGTCGCAATTTCCTTGTAAAAGTTAACATAATATTCACTCACATACGATTTGAAGATGCACTTGAAATGTTTGTTGTCAAGGAACGTCAACATTTTTTCACAATTGCGATAAAATTGAAATGTTAACTATGGAAAATATATCATTAAATCTGGTGGAAAATGTAAAGTATTTTAGTTACGTAAATACAAACATACAAACGCACAGCAGGAATCGTTATTATAAAGATCATCTAATGTTTAAAATTAGTACATTATTAATAATGGAGTTGAAATGTGTCGCAATAGTCATAAACTGGATCCAGTCCATTCACCGATTTCTAAGCCAGCAAATGGGCCTAATTAATATCTCTCAGCTAAATAAAAAAAATATAATAGTTTGTCCATCACATATGATTTTTATCAAGTTTTTTGACAAATGGAAATAAAAAAAGTGAACGTTTTTTGTGATATCTGCAGATCTTGATATCAAATGACATGCGAATAAAAAGAAAATAAATCGTTCCAGTTCCACATTCATTTGGATGTTATACAAGTTTCGACTAGAAGACGGTTGATTTATGGAATTCGCATATCGATAGACGATTTTTATTAACTTGAGGTAATTAAGATGTGGGCGTCTCGCATGGAAACGGCATTTCCAGCTGGTGGTCAGGAAAAAAATGCGGGCATATGAATGTTGTTGCATTCACAATCTCCCGCAGTATTGTTCGAATATGATTATTAGCTGAATGGCATTTATCTACATAAGACACAATCGAATAGTTCACATTTTTATTATTACTTGCATTATGATAATTATGTACATTAAAAATTCCATGAGAATCTTGCAATTAAAATGCTATGAATCAATACATTTATTTGAACATATATTATTATTAAATACCAAAAGAAGATCAAATATGAACAATTGTTTATTGTTGCATATTTTGAATGCAGCATGAATTATTCAAATTTGATCAAGGTGAAATTATGTTTAAGTTTATTTCGTCACTTAGCTACAATGTTTTTTAACACTTACTATGAATTATGTTAATTTTAACTTGAAAGTGTCCGAAAAAAATATGTACATTTATATTAGTTATTGCTTCTTAATGTATTTTACTATCAAATAGTAAAGGGTTTTCTTGGCCTATTATAAGAATATTTTGTCTTATAATGATTTCTGAAAAACTTCTTTGTTTGGAAGTGAACAAAATTTGCATGACAAAAATTCAAAACTAGTCACTAATTACATACTTTTTTAACTAAAAAAGATGGACAAAGACGAGCAAAACTGTAATCAAAAAAATTGTTTAATTGTTTGGATAATTATATTTTTATACAAAAATTCTAAAATTCTATTAATTTATTATACAAATGCCGATATGACGTCCAAAAAACGTATTTTTTTGAATTTCTAGAGGTTACAGATCCAATTTTGCTAATTTAGCTTATAGAAAAGATTAAGTATAATTGATTAAATTAAGGTTATGTCAAATTGAGTTTATGGATTTTAATCAAATTTATGGAACCACTATTAATATTATTGAAGTATATTGGTACCAATTTTCATTAAAATCCAATGTATGGTTTAGGAGTTAAGGCTTATTTTTGCTAGGTTGCAGCTTGTGAGAAAGATTAAATGAGATTGATCAAATTGATGTTATGTCAAATTGAGCGTATAAATTTTGATCAAACTTGTGAAACCGGTACTAATCTTAATGAAGTATAATGGCACCAATTTTTATTAAAATCCAATGTACTATTTAGGAGTTATGGCTTATTTTTGTTAGCTTGCCGCTCATAGATAAGATTAAATGAGATCGATTAAATTAAGGTTGTGTCAAATTGAGCTTATGGATTTTAATTAAATTTATGGAGCCAGTACTAAAATTAATAAAGTATATTGGTATCAAATTTTATTAAAATCCAATAAATGGTTTAGAAGTTTTGGCTTATTGTTGCTAACTTGCAGCTTGTAGAGAAGATTAAGTGAGATCAATCAAATTGAGGTTATGTCAAATTAGACGTATGGATTTAAATCAAATTTGTTAAACCGTTACTAATGTTAATAAGGTATATTAGTACTAATTTTTATTAAAATCCAATGTTTGATTTAGGAGATATAGCTTATTGTTGCTAGCTTGCAGCAATAACTGAGATTGATTGGATTGAGGTTATGTCAAATTGAGCGTATGGATTTTAATCAAATTTATGGAGCCGATATTAATGTTAATGAAGTATATTGTTACTATTTTTTATTAAAATCCAATGTACAATTTAGGAATTATAGCTTATTTTTGCTAGCTTGCAGCTTGTGAGAAAGATTAATTGAGATCGATCAAATTGAGGTTATGTCAAATTAAGCGTATGAATTTTAATCAAACTTGTGAAGCCGGTACTAATGTTAATGAAATATATTAGTACCAATTTTCAATAAAATCCAATGTACTATTTAGGAGTTATGGCTTATTTTTGTTAGCTTGCAGCTTATAGAAAAGATTGAATGAGATCGATTGAGTTAAGGTTATGTCAAATTAAGGGTATATATTTTAAACAAATTTGTGAAATCGATACTAATGTTAATGAAGTATATTGGAACCAAATTTTATTAAAATCCAATGTAAGGTTTAGGAGTTATAGCTTATTTTTGCTAGCTTGTAGCTTGAGATAAAAAATTAAGTGTGATCAATTAAATTGAGGTTATGTCAAATTAAGAGTATGAATTTTAAACAAATTTTTGAAATTGGTACTAATGTTAATAAAATATTTTGGTACCAATTTTCAATAAAATTCAATGTACTATTTAGGAGTTATAGCTAATTTTTGTTAGCTTGCAGCTTGTGAGAAAGATTAAGTGAGATTGATCAAATTGAGGTTATGTCAAATTAAGCGTATGAATTATGATCAAATTTGTGAAACCGGTACTAATGTTAATGAAATATATTGGTACCAATTTTCAATAAAATCCAATGTATTATTTAGAAGTTATTGCTTATTTTTGCATGCTTGCATCTTATAGAAAAGATTATATGAGATCGATTGAATTAAGGTTATGTCAAATTAAAGGTATAGATTTTAATCAAATTTGTGGAACTGATACTAATGTTAATGAAGTATAATGGTATCAAATTTTATTAAAATTCAATGTAAGGTTTAGGAGTTATGGCTTATTTTTGCTAGCTTGCAGCTTGAGAAAAAGATTAAGTAAGATCGATTAAAATGAGGTTATGTCAAATTGAGCGTATGAATTTAATTTAATTTTGTGAAGCCGGTACTAATTCTAATGAAATATATTAGCTCAAATTTTTATTAATATTTAATAAATGGTTTAAGAGATATGGCTTATTTTTGCTGGCTTGCAGAAATAAGTGAGATTGATTAAATTGAGGTTATGTCAAATTGAGCGTATGGATTTTAATCAAATTTATGGAGCCGGTATTAATGTTAATGAAATATAAAGTTGTTAGTTTTTATTAAAATCTAATGTATAGTTTAGGAGTTATGGCTTATTTTTGCTAGCTTGCACCTTGAGGAAAAGATTAAGTGAGATCGATTAAAATGAGGTTATGTCAAATTGAGCGTATGTATTTTAATCAAATTTATGGAGCCAGTACTAATATTAATGAAATATATTGGTACTAATTTTTATTAGAATCCAATGTAAAGTTTACGTGTTATGGCTTTTTTTTGCTAGTTTGCAGCTTAAGGGAAAGATTAAGTAAGATCGATTAAAATGAGGTTATGTCAAATTGAGCGTATAAATTATAATCACATTTGTGAAACCGCTACTAATGTTAATGAAGTAAATTGAAACCAATTTTTATTAAAATCCAATGTACTACTTAGGAGTTATAGCTTATTTTTGCTAGCTTGCATCTTATAAAAAAGATTAAATAAGGTTGATTGAATTAATGTTATGTCAAATTAAGGGTAATGATTTTAATCAAATTTGTGGAACTAATACTAATGGTAATGAAGTATATTGATATCAAATTTTATTATAATTCAATGTGAGGTTTAGAAGTTATGGCTTATTTTTGCTAGCTTGTAGCTTGAAGGAAAGAATAAGTGAGATCGATCAAATTGAGGTTATGTCAAATTAGGCGTATGGATTTTAATTAAACTTGTGGAGCCGGTACTAATGTTAATAAAGTATATTGGTACTAATTTTTATTAAAATCCAATGTGTAGTTTAGGTGTTATGGCTTATTTTTGCTAGCTTGCAGCAATATGTGAGATTGATTGAATTGAGGTTACGTCAAATTGAGCGTATGGATTTTAATCAAATTTGTGGAACCGGTACTTATGCTAGCAAAGTATATTAGTACCATTTTTCATCAATATCTAATGTACGGTTTAGAGGTTATGGCTTATTTTTTCTAGCTTGCAGCTTATAGAAAAAATTAAGTGAGATTGATTAAATTGAGGTTATGCCAAACTGAGCGTATAAATTTTAATCAAATTTTTGGAGCCGATACTAATGTTAATGAAGTAAATTGGTACCAGTTTCCATTAAAATCCAATGCAAAGTTTAAGAGTTATGGCTTATTTTTGCTTGCTTGTAGCTTATGGGAAAGATTAAGTGAGATCGATTGAATTGAGGTTACGTCAAATTTAGCGTATGGATTTTAATAAAATTTATGCAGGAAATACTGATGACTATAAACTATATCTGTGACAAATTGCAATAATTTTAAATGCACGGTTTAGAAATTATTTCATATTTTATAAACCCTATAAGATCGAACTTTAGATATGTAAACTTGAACAAATTAAAGTTATGTACTATTAAGCAAAAATTTATGAAGTCAATCTTAACGACAAGAAAACAAACAGAGTTACAGAATTAATGTAACATGCAAGACATCAACAAATGGATAAAGGTGAGAAACAAAAACTGGTATGAAGAAATTTATATAAAAAGACCGCCAAAAAAGTAAAAACTTACAGTTATCAGCAGTAGAAACTCAATAAAAAAACAATAAAACAAAACAAATTTTATAACAAAATTAAAAAAAGAAATAATTTGAATTACAAAAAGGTTTAAAACTAGCATAGAGTGAAAAGGGCAATTCTTTGTTTTTTTTTTTTTGGTTTTTTGAATTTTTGTTTTTTTTTTGAATTTTGAATTTTTAATATTTTGACATCAATCATTAATTGGGAAATTAAAAAAATTAATACATAGATTTTATTGTAAATTTTTGTACATAATTATTGGTCAATACTTATTATTTATATTATTCAAAATTATTTTTTTGCTTTTTTTTAATTGTTAATTTGCAAATTTTAAACTTGATCACTAATTGTAGAATAAAACAGAAACTAATCAAAGAACTTTGTTGTAATTTTATGTACATAATTTCCAATCAATGTTTCAATGATAAAAATTAGAAGAAAAATAAATTTCTATTTTTAAGCATTTTTTTTTTAATTTTAAAATTGTTTAATTAGAAATTTTGGACATATTGGAATAAAACAAAAACTAATTCATAAATTTTGTTGTATTTTTTTGTACGTAATTATCAATCAATGCTTTAAAGATAAAAAAATTAAAAAAGTCAAATTTTTATTTACAACCATTTTTTTTTTTTAATTTTTCAAAATTGTTTTAGAGATAAATCACTAATTGTGGAATAAAACAAAAATTAATCGGTGAATTTTATTGTAGATAACCATCAATCAATGCTTTAATGATAAAAACTATAGAAAAATCAAAATTCTATCAAAAAGTATTTATTTTTTTAATTTTTTATAATTGTTAAATTGCAAATTATGAACATTAATCATTAAATATGTTATAAAACTAAAACTAATTGCTTAATTTTGTTGTAATTTTTTGAACATTATCATTAATCAATGTTTCAACAATAAAAAATACTTAAAACTTAAATTTTTATTCAAATAAGTTTTTTTTTGTTTATTTTTAATTTGTTGATTTGCAAATTTTGAACTTTATCACTAATTGTAGAATAAAACAAAAACTAATCAGAGAATTTTGTTGTTATTTTACGAACATAATCATAAATCAATGCGTCAATAATAAAAATTATAAGAAAAATAAATTTCTATCTTCAACACTTTTTTTTTAATTTTTCAAAATTGTTTTGAACATAAATTACTAATTGTGGAATAAAACAAAAACTAATTGGTGAATTATATTGTAATTTCTGTACATGATCATCAATCATTGCTTTAATGATAAAAAATTTGGGAAAATAAAAAAAAATTAAAAAACATTTTTTTTTTTAAATTTTTAAAATGGTTTAATTGCAAATTTTGGACATTAATCACTAAATGTGTAATAAAACAAAACTAATTGCTTATTTTTGTTTTAATTTTTTTGACATTATCATCAATCAATGCTTCAATAATAAAAAAATATAAAAAAATCAAATTTTTATTCAAAATTATTTTTTTTTGCTTTTTTTAAATTGTTGATTTGCAAATTTTAAACTTTATTGTTAATTGTGGAATAAAACAAAAACTAATCAAAAAATTTTGTTGTAATTTTATATGCATAATTATCAATTATTGTTTCAATAATAAAAATAATAAAAAAATTTCCATCTTGAAACATTTTTTTTTTAAATTAAAAATTGTTTAATTGGATATTTTAGACATATTCGAATAAAACAAAAACTAATTCATAATTTTTGTTGTATTTTTTTGTACATAATTTATTAATTAATGCTTAAAAAATAATAAAAATAAAAAAAAATCACTAATTCTGAAATAATACAAAAACTAATCGGTGAATTTTATTATAAATTTCTGTACAAGATCATCAATCAATGCTTTAATGATAAAAAATATGGAAAAATCAAAAATTTATAAAAAGCATTTTTTGGACATTAATCACTAAATGTGTAATAAAACAAAAACCAATTGCTTAACTTTGTTGTATTTTTTTTGACATTACCTTCAATCAATGCTTCAATAATAAAAATAATAAAAAAACCAAATTTTTATTCAAAATTATTTTTTTAATTTTTTTTTTAATTGTTGATTTATAAATTTTGAACTTTATCACTAATTGTGGAATAAAACAAAAACTAATCAAAGAATTTTGTTGTAATTTTATGTACATAATCATCAATTAATGTTTTAATTATAAAAATTATAAAAAAATAAATTTCCATCTTAAAGCATTTTTTTTTTTAAATTTTATAATTGTTTAATTGGAAATTTTTAACATATTGGAATAAAACAAAAACTAATTCATAAATTTTGTTGTATTTTTCTGTACATAATTATCAATCAATGCGTCAAAGATAAAAAATATAAGAAAGTCAAATTTCTATTCACAAGCGTTTTTTTTTTAATTTTTCAAAATTGTTTTGGATATAAATCACTAATTGTGAAATAAAACAAAAATTAATTTGTGAATTATCTTGTGAATTTCTGTACATGATCATCAATCAATGCTTTAATGAAAAAAAATATGGAAAAATCAAAATTCTAACAAAAACATTTTTTTAAATTTTTTAAAATTGTTTAATTTCAAACTTTGAAGATTAATTACGAAATGTTTAATAAAACAAAAACTAAGTGCTTAATTTTGTTGTAAGTTTTTTGACATTATCAACAATCAATGTTTCAATAATAAAAAACATAAAAAAATCAATCAAAAAATAAATTTCCATCTTAAAAGCATTTTTATTTTCTATTTTAAAATTGTTTATTTGGAAATTTTGGACATATTGGAATAAAACAAAAACTAATTTATAAATTTTGTTGTATTTTTTTGTACGTAATTATCAATCAATGCTTAAAAATAAAAAATATAAAAAAATTAAATTTTTATTTACAAGCATTTTTTTTTTTATTTTTTAAAATTATTTAAAACACAAATCACTAATTGTGGAATAAAACAAAAACTAATCGGTGAATTTTATTGTTATTTTTTGTACATGATTATCAATCAATGCAATAATGATAAAAAATATGGAAAAATCAAAACTTTCTCAAAAATCATTTTTTTAATTTTTTTAAAATTGTTTAATTGCAAATTTTAGACATAAATCACTAAATGTGTAATAAAGCAAAAACTAATAGCTTAATTTTGTTGTAATTTTTTGGACATTATCATCAATCAATGCTTCAATAATAAAAATTATTAAAAAATCAAGTTTTTATTCAAAATTAATTTTTTGTTTTTTTTTGACTGTTTATTTGCAAATTTTGAACTTTATCACTAATCGTAAAATAAAACAAAAACTAATCAAAGAATTTTGTTATAATTTTATGTACATAATCATCAATCAATGCTTTAATGATAAAAAAAATAAATTTCTATCTTAAAGCATTTTTTTTTAATTTTTTAAAAACTGTTTAATTAGAAATTTTTTACATATTAGAATAAAACAAAAACTAATTCATGAATTTTGTTGTATTTTTTTTGTACATAAATATCAATCAATGCATCAAAAATTAAAAATTAAAAAAAATCAAATTTTTATTTACAAGCATTTTTAATTTTTTTAAATTGTTTAAAACATAAATAACTAATTGTGGAATAAAATAATAACTAATTTGTAAATTACTTTGTAATTTTTTGTACATGATCATTAATTAATGCTTTAATGATAAAAAATATGAACAAATTCTATCAAAAAGCATTTTTTAAAATTTTTCAAAATTGTTTAATTGCAAATTTTAGACATACATCACTAAATGTGTAATAAAGCAAAAACTAATTGCTTAATTTTGTTGTAATTTGTTTAACATTATCATCAATCAATGCTTCAATAGTAAAAAATAATTTTTTTTTTTAAATTTTTATGCAAAAGCATTTTATTTTAATAAAAAAAAAATTATTTGCAAATTTTGTTTTATCACACCAATTGTGGAATAAAACAAAAACTAATTGATGAATTTTATTCTAATTTTTTGTTCATAAACATCAATCAATGCTTCAATTATAAAAAATTAAATTTAATTAAATTTCCAACCAAAAGCATTTTTAATTTTTTTTTTCAAAATTGTTTATTTGCATTATTTTTGACTCAAATCACTAATAGTAGTATAAAACAAAAACTAATTGATAAATATTGATGTAATTTTTTGTACATGATTTTTAATTAATGCTTTAATACTAAAAAAATATAAAAAAATGAAACTTCTATCTAAAAGCATTTTTTTATTTTTTAAAATTGTTTAATAGCATATTTTGGATATTAATCACTAATTGTGAAATAAAACAAAAACTAATCAATGAATTTTGTTGTAATTTTATGATTATAAACATCAATCATTGTTTCAATTATAAAAAATTAAATTAAATTAAATTTCCAACCAAAAGCATTTTTAATTTTTTTTTCAAAATTGTTTAATTGCAAATTTTGGATTCAAATCACTAATAGTAGAATAAAACAAAAACTGATTTATAAATTTTGTTGTAATTTTTTGTACATAATTTTCAGTTAATGCTCCAATACTAAAAAAATACAAAAAAATGAAATTTTCATCTGAAAGCATTTTTTTAATTTTTAAAAATTGTTTAACAGCAAATTTTGGATATTAATCACTAATTGTGGAATAAAACAAAAACTAATCGATGAATTTTGTTGTAATTTTTTGTTCATAAACATCAATCAATGCTTCAATTATAAAAATTAAATTTAATTAAACTTTCAACTAAAAGCATTTTTAATTTTTTTTTCAAAATTGTTTAATTACAAATTTTGGATTCAAATCACTAATAGTAGAATAAAACAAAAACTGATTTATAAATTTTGTTGTAATTTTTTGGACATTATTATCAATCATTGTTTAAATAGAAAGAAATATTTTTTTTTTTAAATTTTTATCAAAAAGCATTTTATTTTAATTTAAAAAAAATTAATTGCAAATTTTGTATTTTACATACTAATTGTGGAATAAAACAAAAACTAATTTATAAATTTTGTTGTAATTTTTTGTACATGATTTTCAATTAAAGCTCCAATACTAAAAGAAATATAAAAAAAATAAATTTCTATCTAGAAGCATTTTTTAAGTTTTTTAAATTTGCATAATTGCAAATTTTGAATATTAATCACTAATTGTGGAATAAAACAAATACTAATCAATTTTGTTGTAATTTTTTGTACGTAATCATCAATTACTGCTTTAAAGATAAAAATTATAAAAAAATATTTTTTTTATCCAAAAGCATTCTCAAAGTCTTACAATAAATAAATAATAATCCAGTTTGTTGACAATAAAGTCTTGTCAATTGATTCTAAAATCTATAATACTCTTAATCCAAAAAGTTGACTTCAATGTTATTTTAATTGTTTCTGATTTTTTTTTTAAATCTATAACGCAATTGAATCTAATTTGTTGACTTTAACGTCATTTAACCTAATCTAATTATGTAATGTAATTGTGTTACATTAGGGCTTTGTGAGCATTTTTTTTTTGTTTTGTTTGGAAAATTTTAAGCAATAAATAGGTTTTCTGAGCAACTTGAGATTAGTTCCATAAGAGAATGATTTGTTTTGTGCTAATTTTATGCAATAAATAGCAATTCATTACAATTTTTGATAAATTTTATATTACAATTGAGTTTTTGAGCAATTTTAGATCATTTTTGTGTAATAGTTGAATTTTTGTTGAGCGATTTTAGATGACTAAAAGTAGGAAAATAGGTTTTTTAAACTGTCTGCGCGATATTAAATTAATTTTACTCTAAAGTATACAGTCTAGTCAAAAATGCCCAAATATTGATCTCACTTTTCAAAAATTCTTAAAGTTTTCAAACTTTGTACACTGATTTTAAGGTATCTAATGAAGAATATACTAAAAATCCTGACAAATATGAAACAAGCTTTAACGGTAATGACCAAAAGCAGGGCACTTTTTTTTGGTTTTTTGTTAATATTTCAAGATCTGTAGGTAAGAGGTAAAAGTTGACATAATAAAAGCTAATCAAATTTGCAATAAAAATGAACATATACAATTTTTGTATTCACAGTATTAAAGAATTGTATGGTTACAAGTCAAGAAGACGGTTTCTTTTGTTTGGCCTTCCGTTTATTTTGACAGTTTTCCTTCTCTCCCCCAACTACCTGCTTTTTCTTCCAAATAGCGTTCACGTACAAAATTGTAGTGTTAGTGCGTTCTCCCTTTTACCTTTTTTGTTCATGGAGAAAAGTAGTAATCAACCTATTAACGATGTTGCTAAAGATAGCTATCAACAAGCAGAGTAAAAGAACTTAAACGACTACTTATAACATAAGCTTGCTTTTTGCTCTTTATTTTTATTTGAGAAAACTGGAATGCGGAAAACAAACAAATATGTTTTATACGATACTTTTTCTGTACTACAAGAAGAAGCCAATTTTTTTGATTTTGACATTGTTTTGGATAGAAGATTACTGTTACACAAGGTGGTGTAGCCCTAAAATCCTTAATCTCAACAATTTGCTAATATTATGTTGCCTATGTTCTCAAGCATTATGCCGGCAAAAGTTGCGATTGATGGCTACTCAGCGGCACCATCCAGTACGTAGACAGCTGAGTACAACCAAAGTACAAGCTAAAGAGGTCAGTTGACATAAACTTTGAACACATAACACAAATAACAATCAAACTGAAATGTTTTCTTTCTAATAAACACTATAAATTCAGACTTATTTCATTTCTTTTATCTGCTCACGACCATGGAATTAAAACAAAACAAGAATCTAGTAACGCTGGTAATTTGAACATCCGCTCAGGAGTCATAAAATTATAAACTAGAGACAAAGTAGCAATAGTTGGCAAAGATGTTGAATATATAGTCTTCACATGACTTTAACCCCATTTAAAAGACAGATATTAATTGTTAAACCAAGTCACGGCAGAGTAGAAAGGAAGGTATATTCGAGTAAGCAATTGCAAACTATGGGAATAAAAAACTGCATACATCTTGTGCATGCATTCAGCGGATATGATACGACTTCCGCTGCATATCAAAAATAGAAACTTGTCTGTTTCAATTTGTTTAAGAAGCAAGCTACACTGTAAAGTTTTACTGATATAATAAAGCTGAAGCAAGAAACAAATTACTCCTAGCATGGTACAATGCACCTCATAAGCAAACTTCCCTTAACATGAATTGTTACAAAGCTTTTACCAAATCAGTTGTGAATGCTAAACCAAACCTTTGTCGCTGTCGCCCACAGAAGAAGCAGCAATGCAGCATGCTTTTTGTGTATACCACCAAATTCAAGTTGAACTAGGAAATGAACTTCCTCCAGAACAGTGGGGTTGGAAGATTGAGCCAGCCGGTTGATCCTAGTAACTACAGAAAACGCAGCAGAACCTGGGGCAGTCTTCAATCTCATTTCTTGCAAATGTATAACCCTCTTCTCACAAAAATTCAACGTATCCAAAAGTGTAGGCAAAACGTTGTCAAATATTGATTTACAAGTATCTAACAAATGATGGTAAAAAGTAGTTTATTTATTAGCCATTTATTCGATAATTGGTGTTCAAGAATGGCCTTTTGCCAAAATCACATTTCATACTCAATCAGAATATACACTTTTTGAAATAAAATAAAAGTAATCTAAAAATAAACCGTTTGTTTTTTATTCTATATTATTAAAATTTTAACTTAAAGATGGTCTACCCTTTATAAGACAAAAACTACATTATAATTAAATTAAATTATAAATTATAAACATAATGTATACATAGCTCAATGTAATTGATAGCTTTCAACAAACATATGTTCAAAACTTATTAGTCATATCATAATTTTTAATAGTTCATTGATTGTATACTTAATAAAAATGCCGCCAAGCAGTTACTGTCATTGCATATAAAAAGATAGAAATAACACAAATCTGTCTTCACATAATTATTTGATTAACATACCACATACATTATGATAATTTAATTTTTAATTAATTAAATTTGAAAGAACCACATTTAATTGCTACCGTTTGCGTTTTAATAAAGTTTTATGTTTAATCTAATATTTTGATTTAGTTAAACATTGTTTTAGTATTTGATACAATTTTAAATTTAATTTATTTTTCTAGTATCTGATTTGTTTTAAAATTAATTATTTGATCTGTAGTTATAACTATTTTAATTAATCATAGAAAGTTGTTGAATTAATTATTAATTTTTGTCAATACAATTTACAAATTCATGTGCATATATATTACAAATTTAATTTAATGTAATTATTATTGATTTTATTTATCTAAAATTAAATACAATTTAATTTGACTATAAATCACATAAATAAACGATAATAGCTCCTTAAACTCTTCACACATGAGTGGCTTATGTGATTATTAGTAATCAGCAAATTCCGATGCTCTAATTGCGAGATAAAGTTACAAATCCGCGTTCGTAATGTCTCCGATCTGGCTGGATGTCACTTTCACCGCCTCCCTCTGGTCATACTTCAGTTACACCGGCACGTGCTCATAAGAAAGGACTAATTATTTTTAATGATACTTATATAACGCGTATAAATATACTCGCAGTATATTTTCTTCTCTATCTATTCGCGATCACAGATCGAACACTCACACATACCACACACAACATTCACCTTACTTGCACGCACACAATTCGAAATCTTTGGCTATTCCCTTGTGTAATTAAATCAGATAAGTAACAGAAATTATAACGCTTATTTTAGTAATTAGTAGTATCGCTAATACATTAATGTGTTGGATTACGATCGAATGGAATGTCTATCGTTATATATATTTCAGGTTACACGAGATATTTTCTAAAATTTATCACATTATATTCTCTAATCTAATACATAAAACTTTTAACAAACATTGCAATTAGCAAAGTCACTTAATAAATCATGTTTTGCTATTTTTTTAGAAATTATTATGCTTACAAATACAACTAATTGAACTAAGACTGAATTAATTAATTAGTATGCTAATTGCTTAATCGTATTTATTATTAAGTAAAAATTGTTTGAATTTTTAATTGAGTTATGTAGATTGTAAAATATTTATTATAAATTATTGAAGTAAATAATTTTACTAGTAACATTAAAGATTATAAATGGTGTTTTTTGAAAAGCGAACTTTATATTGAAGAAAAACACAAAAAAAAATTTAATATCCATGAAATAGACTTTATTTGACTAATAATTTTATAGCATTAATGTATGAATATGATTTCGGGCATGTGACGCTGAAGCGTACATGGCGTAAACTGGAAGTCTAATTTTCATACACTGTTTGCAGTAATTTAGGCTGTGATTCGGCAATAATGCGTTGAATGTTGGCTTTCAAGTGCTCAATTGTTTTTGGTTTATCGGTGTAGACATGGGACTTTACCAGTTTACAGATCTATTTTGTAAGTTTAATTGTTTGTAAACTGTTTTTTTTTTTAATAAATTAATTGTATTGCGTTCTGTGTTGCATGTGGCGCCGTCCTACTGAAACCACATGTTTGCAAATTTAATGCTGTACAGTTGTGGCACGAAAAAGTTGGCAATCAAGTTTCTGTACCGCTCATCGTTGACTGTTCCGACTATTACCATTTAAAAAACATATGGACCAATAATTTCACCGGTCTATAAAACGTACTAAACAGTAATTTTCTATAAATATAATGGTGTTTTGACAACGGTCACAGAAGCTACAATTTTGGTATTGGCATTGTCTACCAACATTCCAGTTTCACGCATTGTTTTTACAAACTTTTGTATTCTTTTGATCATTGAGCGCTTCATTTCTTCCAAAGAATGTACACAATTTTCGCGCTGTTGCAGACAAATGAGACCTATTTTCAAAAGTCAAAATACACCCAACATAATGCGTGATTATGCTCTTTAAAATCAATTTTATTGCACTAGTCTACGGCACATCACAATAAAATTGCTACTTTCCTAAATCTATAAGTAAAAATAATTTAATTGTTTCTTAAATTAAATATTAAGCTACTACTAATAGTTTTTTTCCTTATTAGTCATCGCATTTCAATTTGATTTATTACGCTGTGCACTTTTTTGTGCACGTCGCTCTCATTTTAGGCAAGCAATAAATAATGTGCAAGTCAACTATATGCGGCCACCGATACGAATTATGGAGACATAAAAATCAGCCGGTGGCTAGTACAACGCGAGTTTTCTAACGTGACCGTCGGCAATTAAATATTTTTTTACACTACTGAATAATCGTATATTAAATTAAATATATAGCTTATTGCATTAATAATAAATATTTTTTTCACGCTGCACGGGTCCTGATAATTTATTAAACGTTTAACTGAATGGAATCGTGCTAAACATGTTGTAACACGTCAAAATTTATTTATTTATTGCGCTGAATAATTTACAAGCACGTATATTAATTATTGATGGTACAATTTATGTAAATATTTTTTGTTAGTTATCTGCCCTTATGAAACGTTAATTCTAATTAATTCAATTAATACAAGAATGTTATGTAAAGGAAGTTCTCATCCTATTAATCTCAACCTTTAAGCCTCCTCATATAACATCCTCATCCATCAATTCCCCTCCATACATTAATTATGCACTAGATTCATCTGCTACCAGGAGGTCAAGCTAGGTTAGAAGACAATAACGGTTTCCATAAATCAATAATTATAGTAAAACAATTAATTACCCATGGACTTTTTTTAGAATTTCAACGAGTGCAACAACTCTGCGTGAGTCTTGTAAGCCCACGCACGCGGATAACAGCAATAAATTACGAAATATCGGTATACGGGCTGCAACATTCTCTACATTCTTACGACTTGAAATCGGCACCGGAATGGTAGCGAAGAAATTTGAATAATTAACACATCAAATTGGGTAATTAACACGGTGTAATTATTCGGTCATAAAAATGTCTTATTGAGATATGTGTGTTTTTTTAGTCTTCGGGTGAATTTATTAGACGGAGAAATTTTTATAATTACTGCATTGAGATAATTAATAATGCATGAAATATTTATAAACAAAGATTGTTAAAAGTGAAAAAATAGCTGATACCTTAAAACATTCCTTATTAGTTTAATAAGTATAACAATGAAACTGTTCGTATATCTAGATATATATATAGGTAATACCACTACTTTTCGACTAATTTAAAAAAGTTGACCTTTTTGAATTTGATCAAATTTTCAGGGATCAAAATATGGATGAAAAAAATTAAATTCCCAAAATGTTGGACCTTAGAAAATTGTTCCTGTATAATAAAACGACTTTTTTAGCTTATTTTATATCTCAATTTTTGGGCTTCTGAAAAAAGATAAAAAAGTCCACGATGACTCAAATTATTCCTTATTGGATGTACTTTAAAACAAATATTTTTATGTTTAATATTGTAGCAGTCATTTTGGTATATTAAGCTTTAAACATTATTCCAAAAAAAAACCGTTAATTCAGCAAAATTGTAAAATTTTCTTTCTTTAAACCGTTCTAACTTTGTCAAATCGTAACAAAATTTGATCCGCAAGGTCAAGATTTTTTCGTGACTAATCTCTTTTTCTAGAGCGCTTCACCCAACTGTACCACTCGTCGTTATTGTTAGACACATTTTGGTGGCATTTTCAATACGATAACCAAATTGGCGCAGTCGGTAGGTGTTGTTTTTATGTTTGTTTTGTAACTTAAATAAGAGTTGAACATTGGTGTTAACTTATAATAAGTAGAAGTCTTATTCGTGCTATGCTATGCTTTAGTAGAATGTGTAAAAATTTAAAATTGGAATGCCTTTTGGTCAAGTTTGACATTAAAATCTTGTTCCGAGTTCCATGAAAGTGTTTCACAATCTTATGTTTTTATTCTTTGCATTTTTCTCTAGGTTTTATTCGACATTATTAAAATTTATGTAATATTTTTTTAAATTGTTCTCATAGAGGGTCTTATCGTCCAAGCTGTTCTCCTAACTATTGAAATTTGATACTGCATGGATTTTTGAATATGATTTCAGTTCAACTTTTTACGGTTGGTGGGAAATCTTCAGCAATAACATTACAATATGCGTGTAAAAATTGCCGCAGCTTGTTTTATCAATGCGAGGGAAAGGCTGCTTTTGCTAAAAGTCATGTCATATTTGTTATGTTTGACAAATTTAACATAATTAAGACTTTGTATACATGTTAGTGATCACATCTTTGAACAGGTACGATTGTCTGCATTTTTAGGATTTTTAAGTCTCACAGGGTTTGGGGAGGAGGAGGGTATCTATACTATTAATATGATTATAAATCTTTAAGAAGAGAGGGGAGTTCTTCTTTTTTTTTTTGCTTTAGTTTGTATCTATCTACTTCTAGACATAGGGCTCTTTTAAACTCTGCCACAGAGTCCTATCTTTAGTTAAATAGCCGGCGATTTCTCGGATATCGTCTCTCTATCTTTTTTGGGGTCTTCCCACACTTCTCTTACAGGTCCGTGGTCTTTACTGCATAACCCGTATTGTTCAGTTTGCTGGGTCCTGCTTTGCAATATGGCCTGCTCAGCTCCACTTAAGTTTGCGACTTGTGTGGTAACATCCTCGACACTTGTTTGTTTGCGGATTTTGGTGTTTCGAATGTGATCCTTTAGGCTTACACCTAACCCTTGGCCCTTTCCATTGCTCTTTGGCAAGTTTGCAGCTTGTCTGCTGATCTGTTGGTAAGGGTAGTTGTTTCAAGATCATACGTAGTTACGGGGACCATGCACTTATTGTACACCTTTCTTTTTAGTTCATATATACTCATCCTAATTCTGCGTTTTACTTCGGCGCACTGGTTTTCTATTCTAAATCTGATCACATGACCCAAGTACACATACTCTGCTATGTTTTTCACCACATTTTGTTCTATGGAGATGGGAATTTTAGAATCACTCATAATTTTGGTTTTCTTGAGGTTTATTTTGAATCCGGCTTTTTTAGATGCTAAATTTAGTTGTATGAGCACGTTTTTTAACTTCCTGAGTCTAATAAGAACGATGTCGTCGACAAAGCGCAAATGGTTCAGATGTTTCCCATTGATGTTTACACCGTTCTTCTCCCAGTCCAAGCGTTTAAAGACATCTTTCATTGCCAGTCTGAAAAGTTTACTCCTCTTCTACTAGGAACTTTGTTAGTAATGGTGTCATCGTCCAGCTTAATTTGGAGTGTCGCATTTTTATAGATGTAGTTCAGTAGGTTTGAGTGTCTGGAGTCAATACGTGCGTTGCTCATTGCATTTAATACCGACCATATCTCGATCGAATCGAACGCCTTCTTGTAATCTACAAGAGCTAGGTTTATGACAATTTATGACTAGATTTTGTATTTTTTTGACAATATTTTATAGCTGGATTTTGACAATTTTCATTTGTTAGTTTCTTGTGGCAATTGAGTATTTGCAAAACGTGAACGTTTTTTGAAAATGGAAATAAACAAACAAATGTTTATTGTATTTTTAAAATTGTATCAAAACTAATATCTCTATGAAATTAAAAGTCACATTATATGTAATTGCGTCTACAATAATTCAGGGTTTGATAGAAAATACGTTTTTTGTTAAAATATAATGTTAATTGCAAAATAGATATTGATGTTCATTTATCATTAAATCTGTTTGGCTGAGATGCATGTTTGAACAAAGACCGGTTGCTTTAATGTTTTAATGGTTACTTTGGCTCAATTGTTGGAAGGAGTATGTTAGTACCAAATTACATAAAATTCTAATTGAGTTGTACATTTGTCAGTAATTTAGCAAGTTTTCTTTATTTATGTAGATCATGTTAATTTAATTGAGGTTATGTCAAATTACGCGAATGAATTTCTGTAAATATTAAGGTATATTTGTACTAAATTGCATATAATTTCAATTTACCATTTTTGAGTTATAAATTTTTATGTAACCCATCAAGTTTCTTCATTTTGGTAGGTCATATTGTTTAAAATAAGGTTATGTTAAAATGAGCGTATGGATTTCTATAAATATTTTCCTATTGATATTAATGGTATTGGGGTATATTTGTTCTAAATTGCATAAAATTTCAATTAATCATTTTTGAGTTATGATTTTTGAAGTAATTCTTCAAGTTTTTTCAATTTGGTAGGTCATGTTGATTTAAGTGAGGTTATGTTTAATTGACCGTATGGATTTTTATGATTTTTTACAGATTAAATTATGTTAGAAACAAATTGCATAAAATTTCAATGCACTATTTTTGAGTTATAAATTTTTAAATCATCTATCAAGTTCTTTCATTTTGGTATGTTATGATGATTTAAGTAAGGTTATGTCGAATTGAGCGTATAAATTTTTATGAATTTTTCACAAATGGTACTAATATTATTAAACTATGTTAGTACCAAATTACATAAAATTTTAATGCACTATTTTTGAGCTATACATTTTTAAAAAATCCTTCAAGTTTATTTATTTTGGTCTGTCATGTTAATTTAAGTAAGGTTATGTCAAATTCAGCGTATGGATTTTGATAATTTTTTTACTACTGGTACTCATAATATTAAAGTACTTTAATACAAAATTACACTAATTTTCAATAAACAGATTAAAACTTAGCAATTTTAAATTAAACCCATAATCCTCTTGCTTTAGTTACTCAACTTAATACAAGTTGAGGTTATGTCATACTGAGCGTATGGATTTTAATCAAATTTGCACAATTGGTATTGATAATGTTTGAGTCTATTATTGTGTCAATTTCTAATAATCTGTTTAAAAGTTATGGGTTTTTTCTCGAAAAGTATCCAATCTTTGGATCACTAACTTTTTGTTAAGTCTTAAAATAAGGCCATGGTCTACTTTTATCATTTTTTATAAATTAAAAAGAATAAAAAAGCTTTAAAATGACATATTGGGAATCAATGTTGCTGCAATATTAACCAAATTTCAGTTCTCATAAAAAATACTTCTGTGCAGATTTCTTGTTATAAGTTTTAAAATAAGGACTTTTACTATTTTTAATAAATTAAGAAGAATCAAATTAGCTTAAAATTGACTTATTAGGAATGAATATTGCTGCATTAACCAAATTATAACCAAATTTCACTATATATAGCATGATATCGAGTCAGTTTGTTTGGATTGGAGTGGCCCATCCACTCACCCAAGTGTTACTTATTTAGAGGTTGGATCACGAGTGTCTCTTGTGATTAGGTAACTTTTGACGTTTGCAGAGAGGTTAAATATTCAATCTTTTGTTAACGAACACTTTGGTGGGTGGGTTTGACACTTAGTAACATGATACCGAGTCAGTAGTATATTATAGTAGTATTGGATTAGAATATCTTTTGTGACCAAATGACTTTTAACGAACACTTGGGTGGGTGGTTGGGCCACTCTAGTTGCACATGTTTTCGCGATTTTTAAAACTTGTAAGATTCAGGTCCCGAAAAAGCGCTGTCAATCTATGTCAATTTTAGTCAAAATTTCAGTAAATACTTTTTAGAATACAAGAAAAAAGGTTATTTATATGAAAAATGGTATATCGGGCATTATCAAAAATATTTAATTTTTAAAAATTGTCAAAATTGGCAAACGGCACATTTTTGTATGTAAATTTTTGGGCCCCTGGAAAAAGATAAGCTCTCTCTTTAGAGCACAAGAAAAAAAGTTATTTACTAAAATTTTGACTAAAATTGATATAGGGTGGCAGCGCTTTTTCGGGACCTAAAAATTACAAATTTTGAAAATTGCAAAAATTTGTACATCAAAATAGTGGTGTATACGTATTGGTTTTATAAGTCTTGTGTGATTACTTTAAAAAGAAATTAAACTTGAAGAAATCTAAACTTTGTGGATCAAATTTTGTTTAGATTTGACAAAGTTGGAATGGTTTAAAGATAGCAAAGTTTGCGATTCAGCTAAACGTTTTTTTTTTATAATGTTTGAAGTTTATTATATCAAAATGACTGCCACGATATTAATCGTAAAAATATGGGTTTTAAAGTACTTGTAATAAGGAATAATTTGAGCTATCGTGGACCTTTTTATCCTTTTTCATTAGCCCAAAAATTGAGATACAAAATACGCTAAAAAAGACGTTTTATTGTGATATTTTTGAACTTTGAATGTGTGTAATTTTGTACAGCTAATATTCTAAGGTCCAAAATTTTTGGAATCTCAATTTTTTCATCCATATTTTGATTCCTGAAAATTTGAGCAAAATCAAAGAGGTCGATTTTTTCAAATTAGTCGAAAAGTAATAGAATTACCCATATATATATATATATATATATATATATATATATTGAATCACATGTTTTTACCAAACCTTTCAATTTACCATTACATAAAAAAAAGTGTGGATAGATACCTCCGTAGACAGAAGTTGCACTGTTTTACTTTAGAGCAATGTTTTGAAATACTAAAAATTTATTTTGAAAATGGGTCTCATTTGTCTGCAACAGCGCAAAAATTGCGTACGCTGTTTAGAAGAAATGAAGCGCTATCAATAGATAGAATACAAAAGCTTATAATATAGTGCGTGAAACTGGAATGATGGTAGGCAATGCGCGCATCAAGCATGCTCATCAAAAGCGTTTTGCCAAAACAGTCGCTTCTGTGGCTCAAAATATACGCGAGCACTCAGGAACATCACAAAGACTTTGGTATTTTTATTTTCTGTTGATTGCAATTTTGGTTTGATTTTTGTTTTTATTTTCTGGTAGATACAACAACTTTTGTATGAAGTTGAAGATGGTTAAAGTTAGAAGTCATTGGGCGGAAGGGTAGTTTTTTGCACATCTGACGCAAACCTAATTGAATTTAAGTTTTTCTTCTATTTTTACTTTAAAGCCTAATAATATATATTTTTGTTAAGTCTAGTATTTCTTCATATTTAATTAAATTTTGCTCAAATTATAAGAAGTTTAAAGATATGATGGAATTAAGTTGTAATAACATTTAAACTAAACATTAGATTTTAAAGCAATTTGGCAACAATGCACTTTTTTATTATAATTGTAACTTGTCCAATTTGTATCAAATTTGATACGCTTAATTTTAATTAAATTTAATCTAAGTATAACAAGTTTAAAGATCTGATAAAGTCTAGTTTAGTCATAACTTTTAAACTAAACATTAGATTTTTACGCAATTTGGCAACATTGCAATATTGTAATTATTAATTGTCTTAATTATATCAAATTTAATTTGCTCAGTTTTAAATAAATAAATTTAATTAAACAAATTTAATTAAACAAATTTAATTAAATAAATAATTCTTGAGTAAGATTTGTGCTTTAAGTTAAGGTATGTTAGGCTAATGTGCTATACAGAAATTAAGATTACAAGAATAGTTTTGTTTGATGCTTAAGATTTTTCCACTTTGGAAGAACACGCTTTGGTGTTTAGTGTCAAGCTACACTTCCAAGTATTTTATTTGTTCAATATACATTAATCGGAAAGTTTCCAATCAATATAGGTCATTTGAATTTTTTTATAATTTTTTCGTTTTTCCGCTTTTGATTAAAAGTTTCCTGCTTTACTATATTGATTATAGATCATTTTTCCCCAAAATGCATAGTTTTTGCTAAAAATGCAAAGAAACTATTAAAAAACGCAACAATTGAAATGGGTTTTGATATTTTTGAGATTTTATAAAGATTTTGACAATTATTAAGAGTAGGTTTGCTACTTTCTAATAATTGTTTATTAATTTTGCTAATTTTGACATTTTATAAACAAAATTTTTAATTGTTTTTGGCAAAAATTTTAATTTTTTTTAAATATTTTATGAGAGGATTTTATTATTTCTAGTTTTTTATAAATAAAATTATGCATTTATAGTTTTTGAATAGATTTTTTACTTTTTAACAGTTATCAAAGTGCTATTTCTAACAATATTTCGATATTTTATAGCCGGATTTTGTTTTTTATTGGGATTTTATATATTTTTTAAAATTCTCAACAGTTTATAACCTGATTTTCGTACTTTCTAACAATATTTTGATGTTTTTTGATGTTTTTGACATTTCCTGAATAAATTTTGCACTTTTCGACAGTTGATAATTGCTTTTTGGTATTTTTTAACAATATTTTATAACCAAATTATGCAATTTTTGCTATTTTGATTGCACTTCTTATAAATAAAATTTTACACTTTTCAACTTTTTTTTTGGCCGGATTTTGTTTTTTTTTTCTAACAATATTGTACTTATTAAACCTATTTTGTTATTTTTAACTTTATATAAATAGGATTCTGTACTTATTAACAGTTTAAGATCAAATGTTACTATTTCTAACATTTTTTTGATATAATATGGCCGAATTTTGTTAATATTGCATTTTTAAAAAATTTAAGATTAAATTTTGTTGCTTTCTTATAATATTTCAATGCAATAATATATTTTTGACTTAATATTAATAAAATTTTGCACTTTTCAGCAGTTTATGGCCCGATTTTGGTGATTTTTGGCAATATTTTATTAATTTATGAATAAAATTTAAAAGTTTTTAACAGCCAAATTTTGGTGCTTTACCACAATATTTTGATGAGCACCTAATCTGCTTGAGGGGTGACGTACTGTGGCCGGCGTGCTTTTCCGATTTGGCTCTCTGCAACTTCTTTTTATGGGGATATCTCAAATTCATTGTTTACAATGACAAACCACGGACCCTGCAACACCTAAAGGAGAACATTTGCTAAGCCATCGCCAACATTTCCGTCGATATGCTCAAAAGAGTAGAATAAAACTTCAAAAAGCGGGCGAAGCAGTGTATTGCTAATGAAAACCGCCATTTGTCCGATGTCATTTTTAAAACTACTTGATACAAAAATTCAGGATGTGCACAATACAATAAAAAAATAATTAAATCAATATGTAAAATACTTTTTCTTTTATTGACATTTCAAATCAGCAAGTTTTCCTGCCGCACCCTGTAGATTATTACAGAGTACCCACGGCCTCAAATTGACACCCACGGAGCATTTCCAGTCTTAACCTTGTCCTGTACTCGACTGTGCCACATTGCATACACAGAATCAAACCATAAATAAAAACATGTTTTGCTCATGAGCAATAAGGCCCATTTTCATCTGAATGAGTTCACAAACAAACAAAATTTTAATTACTGGTGCGTAATAAATCTTCAACAGTTACACGAGAGCCCTCTACATAGCCCAAAACTTACTGTATATTTGGTTGAAGTGGGTCATTATGTGTATTTCAAAACATGCGATTCCTATGACGGACTCTGTATTGCATCCTAAATGTTACAAAGCCAAATATCATTTAAAAAAACCGTAGTCACAACAAAACAGTTGTAACCACGTGCCAAAATTTACGGGCACAGAAAAGATGCTGGACTAGCCCTTCTTCCAGAAAGTGGTTTTTGTCTAACTTTTGCGTTGGATTGTCAAAGCCCCATCACGTCAGAAACAAAGAACTTAAACTCTGATCTGGCCAAACCAGACAAAGAAGTACATTCCTATAAAAGATGAAGCAAATCTATTATTAAAAGTGGGCTACTCCACAACCTCATCACACAGCGTGTAGAGCGTCACATTCTTACTCATTTCCTTTATATCTCCATGTAGAAGATACAGAAGCCTTACTGTCTTGAACTTCCATGTACTCAAAAACTAGTGGAGGTTTAGTCGGTAGAGTGAATTCAACACTTTGAGCCTTTAGAAGATTCCATTACTAAACCATAAAAAAATCCTGAAGACCAAGCAAATGGTTAACCAAAAAGTAGATTAGATGAGCCAACAACTCCATAGATTAAAACTCTTTCTCCGTCAACGGCCACCCCATCTACAATCTCCTCCGGCAACAGCTTCCAACTTCTGATAAACTCTGACCACCCCTGTCAATAGATTATCGACAATACAAAGAATACACAAGTTTCAATAGCTCAAATTGTCCAGATTCGGCGACATTCACTGAATCCCTCCTGAGCGTATATAGACAAGCTTCAATCTGTTAAGAATCTAAAGATTAATTACACAGATGTTGACGGATGCTGCTCTGAGCCTTAGATAGCATCTTCATTCGTGCATTAAGATTTTTTTAACGTAAAAATGTAATACATTTCAATATGTTTCTGTTATTTCAAAATCATGCAATTCTCGTGACAAACCTTATATTGATTTCTATGAGTCACAAAACCAAATATCATTAAAAAAAAAATGAAACAAGGTGAGCGTCTACAGAAACCTGTGTGGACCATCTTTCAGCACCTCCAGAAGACAAGTCAGACAAATGAAAAAAAATGCATAGTAACTTTAGTCTCACAAACAACCCTCAAGAATAGAAAAATAGAAAAACCATCAAAACGTAAACACTAGGCTACCAAAGATTAGTAACTCTTGAAGAATACTTGGCTGACTTTGAAATGTATAACATTAACCTTCTTTCTATTTACTGCAACAATTTACAGAATCGGTTGTCTAGAAAATGTCATAAGGACTTTACTTTTCTGAGAGTTGAATTTGAAGCCGTTAATTGCTGTTTTAGCATATGGTTGGTCTTGTGGGCGTTTATCCGTAAGTTGGTTATAATTGTCATTAAACTAATTCTATTGTTGTCGGACTGCATCACATATAGTGCTCTGAGCAACACTGTTGAAGTTTTTGAAAAAAAAAAATGTAGCAGCCATTTGCTCCTTAAATAATGTATCACACAAGTTTTAAACATTTTTCTAAAAGACAAAACGCACTTCAGGGTTTATAAGTTTCTTTGTATCTAACTTGGTTTGTTTTTTTTTTAGTTTAATAATGTAAAGTTGCATTTTGTAGACAACAAAACTCAATTTGACTATTTGTATTTTTTCTTACTTTTGTGAGATGTACATCATAAATAAAAAAACATGAATAAGATTTTCAAAAGTCATTATCTTACAATAATGTTACGTTTTTTATTGTATAGCATAAAATCATAAACACTGAAAAAAGCTCCAAGCAAAAGGTTAAAGGTCTTTAAGATGTAGTCCTACCGCAAAGTAATGAAGTAAATTTTCAGAGACAATAAAAAATATTAATTACAATAAAGTACGTAACAAAAACCGATACTAACTCTTATAATAAGACAATAGTTTGGCATTAGTACTAATGAGGATTTGTTAATAATCAAATCAGTGAACAAAAATTGAAAATAGTTTTAATAAGTATTATTAAAATATTAAATTTTTAAAAAATATCATGATTTTACTGCTTACTCCAATATTCCACCAAAATGTGGAGAGAAAAACGCTATGCATTTTTATACCAACAATCTGGTTGTGTTTATTTGATTTTAAAATGTTTGCCAAGTCTTTGATTTTGTTCATCAATTGACTTGATAATTCTGATAACAATTACAATACAAACAAAATGTTTGTAACTGAAAGAGACATAACTGTAGTGTTCCAGGACACTATTTTTGACTTTAACAAAGATGTACATATTCTAAACGCGTACATTTTTTACTGTAAATTTTTGGTACAAACATTTTGTTTAACCAAACATTCAACAATGAACACTTTGAATTAAATTAAAGATCACATTTTGGTCGATATTATTTCACTCTTGCAATAACAACTGTCTTAGCATTTGAGCATTTCTTGAAGCAGGTATATGCTTTTGGATACGTCGTCTTAATTCATCCCAGACGTGTTCTGTGGGATTTATGTTTGAGCTATAAGCTGGCCAATCAAACCGTAAAATTCTCACTTCATTCACATAATTTCTGACAACTCTGGCTACGTGAGGTCTAGCATTATCTTGCATGAAAATGCCGCGCTTGCCAATAGTTGTTATGAAGAGCATAACATGATCTTCGAGAACGTTCATAATGAATCTGTGAACTGTCAGGGAGCCATTCTCTATAAAGACAAGCTTTGGTAGAAATTTCAACCCAAACCATAACCGACCCATCGTCAAATAAAAGTCGTTTTTTAATACAAACTAAAGCGTATCTTTCTCCGCATTTTCTTCACACTTTTTGACGTCCATTTGATCCATTGAGGCAAAAACGCGACTCATTTGAAAACAGTACCCTGTTCTAGTCCTTATTATTCTATGCCCGGTGATTTCGGGCAAAAGCCAATTTTGCAACATGATGTCAACGTTGTAAAGTTAGACAATTCAGCATTCCAAAGCCTTCTTCTAACAGTCCATTTACTAACATTTACATCTCTAACTTTATGGAGATAAATTCGTAGATAAATTGCAGAAACTGTTCTATTCTGCAATCTTGTGGTGTAAAAAAACCACAACAAAACTATTTTTTGCTCGACAATGTATATAGCTTTTAATGATTTACAATAATTCCCATAAAGAAGCAAAAGTGTTATAACAACATTTATTGTGAGAGTGTGGGTAGATCACAATAATCACTTTATATACTATAATAGTATTTTGCAGTTTAACACAATTTGATTATAGCTATTAAAACGGAAATAGAAGCCTTTTCTCTAAACTCCTTAAATATACAACCTTCATAAACTACAAATTAAAATCACTTAAGAATTTCAATATATAAACATTGCATGTATAAACATTTACATTATAAATAATTCAAACGAAGAATGTTAATGAAAGAAATTAGACGCTATGGGATTTACCACTTGATTCAGTTTCACATCCTCAACACCTAACGGAGAACAAATTAGAGTTTCTACTCATTCAACTAGTACATACTTGAAGCATCATTAGCCGATTCAATTACCAGTCTATGCATTTCCTATCGCTAATCATGTAAATATCTGATGCGCTTAGTATTTAATGTATTAGTTCTCAGCAAATGCCATAACAACAGGGAATCAACGATGTATATAATTAATAATTAGTGAATTACTTAACTCCTACAGGCACACCTATGTTATTACTTTTTATTAAATTGTAAATGTAGCGTGCATTTTTTGTGTTAAACTCTATTTCACGACTCAATTTGCATACATGCAGTAAAGTCAAAACAATAAATCATATTTTTCCATCGGACAATAATTGCGCAAAATTATAGTGTGTAATTCATAATAAACGCCGCAAATTGTTTTTATAACAAAATAATAATATATCACGCTCGTTTGATGTGTGCAACTTCATAGATAATTTTAGTAAAATTAAAAAAAACTTATTGATTTATCAGTTTGTTCGAGTAGATAATGATGGTCGGGCGTGCGTTTTGACATTTCGTGGTCACATCCACGAGATTATTTACCCGCTGATTTATAGCGGACATTTAGAATGGTCATCGCATTACCATATATAAGATGCCCCCCAAGGGGGCCATTTAATCGTTTACTACGAAACGCCTTTATATAACTAAGAGCGTGCTCAATATTGCCCCGGCTCTTATGAATGGATTTGAAAATATTAATTTATAATGCGTCGTATATCGATTTTTATAATATATTATGATGATGAATCAAATTAATTAACCCAATTTCAACATTTTATATTACAACACAAAACTACTTTTTAATTACTTCTATAATTTGTATTCTTTTTCTGATATTGAAGTCTAACACGAAATCAAATTTATAATTATTGTATATATATATATAAAAATTGTTTTGTTTACTTACATCAACAAATTGTTATCATTAAAAAAATATATAAAATTAATGCTTTTTAAAAAATATTCAAATAATAAAATTTATAATATAAATTAATAGTAAAAACATAAAAATATTAAGAAATGATAAGTTACAATTTAATAACTTTTTACTAATGTTTAAAAATAAACAAAACCGTTACACTAGTATATAAAAACACAAATAGTCCAGTCAAATATGCTCAAATATTGATCTTACCTCTAAAAAAACCCAAAAGTTTTAAAACTTTGTACCTAATGAAGAATATACTAAAAGTCCTGACAAATATGACACGAACTTTATCGGCAATGACTGAAAACATGGCTTTTTTTTTTCGGTTTTTTGTTAATATCTCAAGAACTGTAGGTAGGACTATATACATAATAAAATTTGCAATAAAAATGATTATATAAATTTTTTTGTATTCCCAGCGGTTACGGAGTTATAAGGCGCTAAAGAATAAAAAAAAAGTTTTTTGTGTTGTTACAAGTCAAAGAGCCGGTTTTTTTTGTTGGGTCCTTCGTTCATTTTAACGATCCTCCTTTTCTCCCCCAATTAACTGCCCTTCCTTCCACATAGCGTTTACAATACGCGTCAAATTGTAGTCTCTCTTTTACCTTCTATGTTTATAAAGAAAGGTGGTAATCAACCCTTTAACGATATTTTTTAAGATAGCTATCAACAAGTAATAAAGACTTAAACAACAACTTATGACATAAGTTTGCTTTTTTTCCATTATGGAATGCTGAAAACAAACAAATTTGCTTTATACGATACTTTTCCTGTACTACAAGAAGAAGCCAATCTTTTCGATTTTGACATCGTTTCAGATTGAGAATTACTGTTACACAAGGTGAAATAGCCTAAAAAACTTCAATTTCAATAATTTCTCAATGTCATGTTGCCTATGTTCTTAAGCATTATCCCGGCAAGAGCTGCACCGTTGCGTTTGATGGTTATTCAGTGGCACCATCCAGAACGTAGTCAGCTAAATAGAACCAAAGTACAAGCTAAAGAGGTTAGTTGACATACACTTTGAACTCAAAACACAAATCACAGTCAAATAAGATGGAGTTCATTCTAATGAACACAATAAATCCAGACTTATTTTAATTTTTTAACTGTTCTTCACGATCATGGATATAAAACAAAACAAAAATCTAGTAACGCTGGTAAATTGATCATCAGGAGTCATAAAATCCTAAACTATTGACAAAGTAGCAATGATTGGTTAATATGTTGATCTTATTGTCCTCTTCATAGCTTTAACCATATCTGAAAGAAAGATATTATATTTTAATCCATGCCACGGCAGAGTAGAAAGGAAGGTATATTCGAGTCAGCAATTGCAAACTATGCGAATAAAAAACTGCATACATCTTGTGCATGCATTCAGAAAAATGTGATACGACTTCCGCTGCATATTGAAAAAAAAAACTTGTTTGATTCAATTTGTTCCAGAAGCGAGCTACACTGCAAAGTATTACTGATGTATTGAAGCTAAATTCAGTTTTGAATGCTAAACCAGATTTCTCTGCGCTGTTGTCCACAGAAGAAGCAGCAATGCACCAAATCCAAGTTGAACTAGGAAATGTACTTCCTCCAGAACAGTGGAGTTGGAAGTTTGAGCCGCATGATCCCAGTAACTACAAAAGACGCAAGAAAACCTGAGGCAGTCTTCAATCTCATTTTTTGCAAATGTATAACCCTCCTCTTACAATGATCTAACGTATCCAAAAGTGTAGGCAAAACATTGTGAAATATTGATTTTCAAGTATCTAACAAATGATGGTAAAAAATACACTTATTTTTTCTTGCTTGCATATTGTGCCGTGCTAACTTTTTTTTGAAAGAAACGCAATTATTAGTGCTCTATAACTCTGTAACCACTAAGAATACTAGAAAAATGTAAATGATTATTTTTATTGCAAATTTTATCAGCTTTCATTGTGTATATAATTAACTTTTACCTCCGACCTACAATTTTCGAGCGATTAACAAAACAAAAAAAGTGCCGTGTTTTTCGTAATTGCCGTTAGAACTTGTGTCAAATTTGTCAAGACTTTTAGTATATTTTTCATTAGGTATCTATAAATCAATGTATAAAGTTTTAAAATTTTTAGAATTTTTTAGAGGTAAAAGCTACTTTGACTGGACTATTAATGGATATTGTTTCCCAAGTTGCCCAATTATTATTACCGATCTAGTTTTGTTGAAGACGGCGGCCGATGTCAGTACCTTTATGACTGATTTGCTGCAGTTAATACATTTTTTTCCTTGGGTATTGCCGCAGAGGCAGAAACTAGTCAACTGATAGTGGTGGTTACCTTTTAAGTTTACTGGGCAGAAAGAAGTTTGTGCAGTTAAGACATTTTTTTTTAGGATATTGCTTTTTTACAGTTTATAATCGGATTTTGATGCTTTTTGGTAACATTTTGATGTTTCAAGGCCAAATTTTAATTCTTTTTAATAGTTGATAGCCGCGTTTTGATGCTTTCTGATAATAATTCAAAATTTTATAGGAAACATTTTGTTATTACTGACATTCTATAAATAAGACTTTCTACTTTTTGTTAGTTTATGATTAGATTTTATGTTTTAACATAAAACTATGGATTTTGCAATTTTTGAAATTTTATAAAAATATTTTTTTTTATTTTTAAAGTTTATGACCAAATATTATAATTTCTAATATAATTTTGTATTTGCAACACTTTAAGCTCAAATTTTGGTTCTTTGTGACAAAATTTTAATTAAATAAATACATTCATGTACAGATTTTTAATTTTTTATTAAAAAAAAAATACTTTTTAACAGTTTATGACTTGTTTTTAGGGCTTTTTAACAATATTTTGCTAAAAATCCGGCTGTTTTTGACCTTTTTAAATAGAATTTTGCACTTTTTGCTTGTTTTTAGTCAGACTTTGGTTTTTTTTAACAAAATGTTTATATTTTATAATCAAATTTGGCTATTTTTAATAATTTATTAAAAGAATTTTGATTTTTTTAACAAATTATGACGGATTTTGAACAATGTTTTGGATAATTTATAGTTATTTTTTAAATTTATAAACAAATTTTATTTTTTAATATAAAATATTAGATTTTGCTATTTTTGGAATTTTATAAAAAAAAGTTTTTGGCCAAGTATTGCAGTTTTTGAATTTTTATAAATACAATTTTGTATTTGTAACACTTTAAACTCAAATTTTGGTTTTTTGTGACAATATTTTAATGAAATAAATCACTTTATGTTCAAATTTTGTTATTTTTTATTTTTATTTTAAAAAAAAAATACTTTTTGACCATTTATTACTGGTTTTTGAAGTTTTCTAACAATATTTTGCCAAAAATCCGGCCTTGATGTAGCTGTTTTTGACTCTCTTTGAATAAAATTTTGCACTTTTTGCTTGTTTATAGCCAGATTTGGGTATTTTTTTTTTAACAAAATGTTCATATTTTATGAACAGATTTAGCTATTTTTGACAATTTATTAAAAAGAATTTTGCACTGTTTAACAAATTATGACGGATTTTGAACAATATTTTGGAAATTTTTTTAACTGTATAAAAGAATTTTACATATTTTAATTTTAAATTTGAGTTTTAGACATTTTATGAACAGAATTTTGCAGTTTTTTTTTTGAAAATAATTTATTACTTTATATCCAGAATTTGCAATTTTTGTACTTTTTATAAACAAAATTAATAGTTTATGACCAACATTTATTGTTTTCTGACAGCATTTTGCACTATTTCACAGTTTATGACCGGATTTTTGACATTTTATGAACAAAATTTTGCATTTTTACTGTTTATGATTTTTTTTGAAAATAATTTAATACTTTATAACTAAAACTTGCATTTCTTGTACTTTTTATAAACTGTATTAATAGTTTATGACTAACATTTTGCACTTTGTCACAGTTTATGGTCGGATTTTGGTTCTTTTAGACAATATTGTAATATTGCATAATTGGATTTTGCTACTTTTTACTTTTTATAAATAGAAATTTGTACTTTTTATCTGCTTATGACCAAAATTATGTTTTCTTTATCATAGTTCTAATATTTTATCTGCAATATTTTAAATTAAATTAGTATTTTTATTTGTGTTTTAAAATCATAAAGAATCAAACATAATTTTTAATTTTCTTGACTTATTAAACATATTTTTTTTTGAAAAGTGCTATTTTATAATTTTCTTTTTTTTTGTACCTGGATATTGTTACCCTTTAGATTGATTCTTTTTATGGCTTTGAAGATGCCCGCGTACATTATTCTTCCTATTGAACACTGTTTGCATTATTTCTTAGATGTACAATTTCTCTTTTAAATTTATTGTTTTTTTTGCAACTTCTTTACGGTCTCTTAATTTTTTTGTGTTACCGTGCAGCTTGATTGTGTTTTTGCTTTAGTCGTCTTGGCATTTTTAGTTTTGGAATTGTTTTAAGTTTTGTTATTATTTTTTCTACAAATAAATATGTTTTCCTTTGTTTAATTTTGCTAGCTACTCTCTCTAAGGTGTTCGTAATCTTCTCAATTTGTTTTGGTGTGTTAATATTTTGAGTTACCAGCGTGATCAATTTTTTGATAGTATCTATTAGCGTGTTTGTCGTGTTGTACAAGAAGTACAACAAGATTTCAAGCAAGCAGCTTGCAATCTTGATTAGTTTTTCCGTCTGTTAACATAACTCAATTAAACCAACCTATCCTAACCTAACCTAATTTAATTTAATCTAACCTAATCTAACCTAATCTAACCTAATCTAACCTAATCTAACCTAATCTAACCTAATCTAACCTAATCTAACCTAATCTAACCTAATCTAACCTAATCTAACCTAATCTAACCTAATCTAACCTAATCTAACCTAATCTAACCTAATCTAACCTAATCTAACCTAATCTAACCTAATCTAACCTAATCTAACCTAATCTAACCTAATCTAACCTAATCTAACCTAATCTAACCTAATCTAACCTAATCTAACCTAATCTAACCTAATCTCACCTAATCTAACCTAATCTAACCTAATCTAACCTAATCTAACCTAATCTAATCTAATCTAACCTAATCTAACCAAATCTAATCTTTTTTTTTTTTTTTTTTGGAAGGAGTAAAATCTTCAGCTTAGACACCGGCAGCCAGTGCTGCACGGTAGTGCCGGGTTCCTACCGGCTAAAACCCTCCTCCCATTGGGATATATCTGTTTTTACTCCACCCCGGGATTGCATTAAAGCATTACTTTGGAGTGGAGAATCCCGGACGACAGTTAATCTTTTCTGCCGCCCTCTCTTTTTTCAAAAACAATGTTTTTACAAAACAAACAAATCAAAAAATTTACAGACACATTTTTTACAAAAAGTTATTACATTTAAAAATGTAAACCAAATCTAACCTAATCTAACCTAATCTAACCTAATCTAACCTAATCTAACTTAATCTAACTTAATTTAACCTTTTTTTTTTTTTTTTTTTTTTTTGGAAGGAGTAAAATCTTCAGCTAAGACACCGGCAGCCAGTGCTGCACGGTAGTGCCGGGTTCCTACCGGCTAAAACCCTCCTCCCATTGGGATATATCTGTTTTTACTCCACCCCGGGATTGCATTAAAGCATTACTTCGGAGTGGAGAATCCCGGACGGCAGTTAATCTTTTCTGCCGCCCTCTCTTTTTTCAAAAACAATGTTTTTACAAAACATACAAATCAAAAAATTTACAGACACATTTTTTACAAAAAGTTATAACATTTCCATTCATACTTTTACACAATAATAAAAACAGCTACGGGCCCACCCCAGGCAAAACCCCCACCCCCCATTCTTCTACCGGAGCAAGCTCCTTCTCCTCCTCCTCTTTTTTCCGGAGAATAATCCCTATCATGGTGGACACATTATCCCAGCCGGCCTGAGACGCCATCATTGTTTCCACCATGTTGTCAGGGTTCACGCTTGCTCCGCCCATTTTCACAATCATTTTCTCCCTCACTTCCGTCCAACGTTTGCAACGGAACACGGTGTGCTCAACCGTGTCTCGCTGCCCGCAATACAAACATTCGTCGCTCTTGCACACTTTCACCCACTGCAGGTACGCCCGGAAACAACCGTGTCCCGTTAATACCTGCGTGAGGTAATAGTTTACCTCGCCGTAACCTCTGCCAACCCACCGCTTCACGTTTACGATGAGCCGCCTTGACCACCCGAGTTCACTACCACCTCCACTCGACTCACACTCTTCCCATCTTCGCTGCCATTCTCTCCACACCCATTCATCCCCTTCGCTCCTCGAGAGACGCCCATCCCACACTTCCGTCTTCATACGGATTAGAAGGTCTAGTGGCCTTGTACCCGCAACCACCAGAAGAATTGCAGTCGACGCCGTCCTGTAGGCGCTGCAAATCCTCTGGCAGCACCTCCTCTGAGTTCGCAAGACCCACTCCGTTTGCCTCTCGTTGCTGCGCAAGGTGTCCCCCCATATTTCTGCACCGTACAGTACTATGGAGGAAACAACCGAACACAGCAGGCGCCTGTAGGAAGCCCTTGCTCCCCCTAGATTTGGCATTAGACCCGCCAACGACCGGGCCGCCTTCTCTCCTCTCATACACACCTCCCGCACCTGCCCGCCCCATGCCATGTTGCTGGACAGTACAACCCCAAGGTAGTTTAGCTTCTTCTTAGACCTGACGGTGGTCCCCGTGACATTTATTTGAACTTGTGGTACCCTCCTTGAGCACGAAAGTACCACAAGCTCTGTCTTTTCTGGCGCCAGTTTCAGCCCTAGCTCGCTCATCCTCGACTCTATTATCTTAACGGCGTAGTTACCAGCCTCTTCTACTTCGAGTCTAGAGCGCTTCGTTATTACTACCGCCAGATCGTCCGCGTAAGCTACTACCTTTACCCCCTTCGGCATCTCCAGGCTCACCACGCTGTCATACAGAACGTTCCACAGCGTGGGTCCAAGAACCGACCCCTGTGGCACACCCCCCGACAGTTTAACCTCTTCCCTCTGCTCTCCCTTGCCCAGCAACAAAATCCTACCCCACAGGTAACTGCTAATTAGATTTAGCAGGTAGCCTGGTACCCCCCTGTTTTCCAGCGCCCCCAAAATCCTGCCCCAATTGGCAGTGTTGAAGGCGTTCATCACGTCCAAGGTGATTAACACGCACGCTTTTCTGTGCGTGTAGCTAAAACGTTTTGCAGCTACTACCGCTGCCTTCACCTCCGCGAGCGCGTTCAGGGTTGAAAGACCCTTCCTAAAACCGTACTGACGCTCGCAGAGGGCCGCGTCACCTTGAAGCACCTCCAAAAGCCTTCCCACCACCAGATGTTCGAGGATTTTCCCACCCACGTCTAGGAGACATATTGGACGATATGCCCTAGCCCCCGTACTACCTTTCCCCTTATCCAGCAGGACCAGGTTAGCCCTCTTCCACACTTCCGGAAAACTTCCTTCAACCAGGCACCGATTGTAAACTTTCAGCCAGGTTTCAGGGCACCGTCCGATTAAGGCTTTGACAAGTTCCGTAGGGAATTCGTCAGGCCCCGGTGCTTTCCTCGGTCTGATCTTTGCCGTGGCCTCCTGAAGCTCTCCTTCCGTAAAGAGTCGGACGTCCCCAGCCTCAACTGGCCACCTCCTGAAAACCCTCCCCACTTGCGCTGAAAAAAGTTCCCCTACTACCGCTCTCTGAACCGCCGTATCCACCTTTGGCGGTTTCCTACCCACTTTCCCCATCACTATTTTAAAACCCCTGCCCCAGATGTCTCCATCAACTTCGTCGACCAGGAGCTTCCATTTTCCCCTCTTGGCCGACTTGATGAGCCCTCCCAACCTTTTCCTTAACCCTTTATACTCCCCGACTAAAACCACGTTACCCCTCCCCGAGGCGTTGGCCCTTGTCAGCGCTCTACGCGCCCTGTTGCATAGCATCCTTGCCTCCGCAATCTCTTCATTCCACCAGTATTTTGGACGTCTTCCGATTTGACGCCCCTTTCTGGTGAAATGAAGATCGCAGAGATGCTTTATGCTCTTGCACAGCTGAGCAGCGTTTTCCCCTTCCCCCACTTCTCGCTCCCCAAAATCCCTACAAATTTTCTCCAGCCCTTCCGACGTCATTACCCACCCGCTTTGTTCCGCGTCCCTCACGCGCGACGGAGCCGTCTTGCCAACACCGAACCTGATGGGACGATGGTCGCTGAGGCATTCCTCTTCCATCACCTCCCACCCCGTCGCCAACCCCACTACCCTTGACCCGCAGAAGGTCACGTCGATATACGAGCGTGCCTCTCCCCTCCAGAACGTGGGCGCTGCCCCATCGTTCATTGGAGTCAAGTCGTTACACGCGGCCCATTCCGCTAGCAAACGACCCCTCCCGTCCTCTACGTTCCCTCCCCAGGTAGGGCACTTGGCATTAAAGTCCCCCCCTATAAAAGCATCCCTGATCCCCACCCCCAGTTGAGACCTTACGTATCCCAATATGTCCTCCAGATCTTGCAAAGCCTTATTAGGCGAGGCATAACAAGACACGTAAAATCTCCCACCCACTTGAATCTATACAAACCCTTCCCCCCTCCCGCGTTTTCCGATTCCCAACCCGCTGTTCAGCACCACCAGTGCTGCGTCCTCCCGATCGTCCAAGAACCAGGCACTTCCTGTTGCCGTGCGTACGTTGGGCTCGGAGATCAACGCGATGTCCGCTCCAATCTCCGCGCACAACTGCATCGCAAGGTCGCTAGATGCAACCGACCTGTTCAAGTTCACTTGGACGACGGTCAGCATTCTTTAACCGGCGGTGCCGCCTTACCCACCCCCTTTTTTATAAGTACTAATTCCTTGTACTTTGGACAGGCCATGGATGAAGTCCTGTGACTTGCCACGTTGCAAGTTCTGCATCTTGCTTCTTGAATGCAGTCTTTCACCAAGTGCCCCACTTCTCCGCACTTGTGACACCGCCTACCCACTTTCGCGGCGCCGCATCCTGCTGCCATATGTCCGAGTTCCTGACAGTTGTAGCAGCGGTCTATGTTAGTAAAAGCCTCTACCCTGCACCGTGCCCACCCTATACTTATTTTACCTAAGTCCAGAATGTGCGCCCGGGGACCCCTGTCTAACGTGACCACGGCGTAGAGCTCTTGCCTTCCCATTTTGCTGCTCTGCGGCCTAAGGCTGTTGACCTCGCAGCCTCTCCCTTCCGGCGCCCCCACGATTCGGTCAATAGCGTCCCGCACCTCAACCGACGTCATCGCCCCATCTATCCCCCACACCAGCACCCTTTCCCTTCTGCTAAGTGCCTTCACCGTCAGCTCCGCGTTTTGGCCTTTGTTTAACGCCTCCCTAAAGGCACTAATTGATTTTTCTCCCCCACCCTGCAATTTTAACTTAATTGCTCCCGAAGCCATCTCCCTGGCCTCAAGGACCTTAACTCCGGCAGACTCTCCCACCCTCATTTTTAAGGCTTTAAGCCGCTCCACATAGTTGTTTCCCAGACCCTTTCCCTCTACCTGGAGGTCCGTCGTCTTTTGGCTTTTGCCCCTCTTGACGACTTTGCTCCAGGTGTCCCCTACCTCCACCTGCGCCAACCCTTCCGCCCCCTTAGGACGGGGGGTGTGGATAGTCATATTTAACTTTGAGCCCTCCGAGACCCACTCCATAATTTTTCGGACGCGCTCCGTCTCTCTGCCCGACGCCAATACCACCGAGAGGTTTGTTATTTCCCTTTCCCGCACCGCCGCCAACGCCTTTGCCGTCATAGACAGAAACTCTTCCCCCCCTACGTCCTTACCTTCCGCAGCCCCCAACAGAAACGTGTAGTTCCTGTCCATTGTCAGCTGCTCCCCTTCCAAAAATGCGCTTGCCTCCTGCGCCACGCATGCCAAGTTTCCCTTGCCCAATTTACCACTTGTAATTATGCCTTTTATAGCTTCCCCCTTTTCTCCGTACAGTTTCGTGATGGGGTTTTCGTCTCCCACGTCGACAATAACTAGAGCATTGTCTCCTTTTTTTGGGACCCCTACTATTACTCTTGTCCGTCTATAGGCCTTTTTAGGGCACGCCTCCCGCATATACTTTTGAAAACCCTCAACTGGCTTCCCTCCCTCCTTACCCATTTCCTCCCAAATTGCAGCCACTAGTGCGACCTCCTCTGCATCCTTCTGCAGCTTTCTTTCATCCTCCACATTCATACCTTTCACGCCTTTTACACATATGCCCATGCACCCACACCCTTCACATACCCTTATTTCCCGTAGCTGGTCCATGCGTACCTCCGTCCTTTCATCCATCCCGTTTTCACACTTCTTTCTCGCAGCTTCTTCAAGAGCCGCAACTCTGTCTTTTAGCTCCTGTTCTTCTTTTTTGTTAACTTCGGCTTCTTTGATAGCATTTGCCGTCATGCTGTCTATTTTTTTTAAAAGTTCTGCATTAGCAGATCGTAGCTTTTCGGTTTCAGCTTTTATAAGCCTTAATTCTTCTTCCTGGTTGTTTCCGACTATCTTTTTTTGTTGCGACTTAACCACCATTGGAAAAATTAGGGCTACCTCGTCGATGGCCTTTTTTAAATCCACCCTGGTGTTTTGAGCAACTTCTTTTTGCAACTTTTTTATGCATTTTGCCAGCGTTGTCATATTTACCTCTAAATTGTGAGGCAATGTTCCAACGCTGTTACGCCTTTTCTCGGCAGGTTTGCCTTGAGGGTCGTCCTCCCTTAGTCTTTTTTTCTTATCAATCACCTTTTTCCTTTCCTTTTCCTTAAGTTCCTGCGGTTTTGTCGGTTCTTTCTTTGATTCTTCCGACTTGGACTCCTCCACAGGTTCTCTGTTAGGAGACCTCCCTATACTCCTTCGCCTGTTGTAACTTTGCAGGATATCAAGTTCTTCCGCTGTCAAGTCTTCGTGTCTGGCTGAGCCACGTCTGCTCAGCGACTTATCTTCCGTGGTTGTCCAGTTTCGTTGTCCGTTTTCGTTGCCATTGTCGTTATCAGTTTTGTTTAGGTTGCCACACCCATATTCCACGTGGCAGACCGTCTCAGCAGACGGTGAGGGTTTTTCCTCCTGGGTATATTTATCTAAACTTTTGTGCATTGTTTCATTTTCTTTTTTTTTCCCGTTTTCTGACTTCCGGGCAGTCGCGCACCCTTTTAGTGGTTTAGAGTGTTGGGTTCCACTGTAAGAAAAAGATGTTAAAGCGGTTTTGGTTACCAAGCCCTCGTTACCTAATAGCTTAATAACCAGAAAGTGAGTCAAGAAAGACCGAAGAGTTGTTCTAGAGCGAACGATAGTTCAAAGGGGAAAGAGAAGGATAGAAAAGGTAGTCTCATTGCCGTGGCAAGGCTACCGTGCAATGGTGTTGGTCCGCGTGTGCAATCCCCTATCCGCCACCTGGGACGCGCCTGGAAGAGGTTTCACCTTCCCCTGCCCCCAAAATCTGGAGTCCAGGAACTTAATTTAACCTAATCTTACCTTATCTAACCTAATCTAACCTAATCTAACCCAATCTAACCTAATCTAACCTAATCTAACCTAATCTAACTTAATCTAACCTAATCTAATCTAATCTAACCTAATCTAACCTAATCTAACTTAATCTAATTTAATCTAACCTAATCTAACCTAATGTAACCTTACCTAACCTAATCTAATCTTTTTTTTTATATATTTTATTTTATCTACCAACCTGAATGTGGAGCTCACATCCTTTTCCACTTGACACGATTCTGGTATTCTTGGAATTGCTAAGCATATTTTCAAGAACACTTGCCCGGACGTTAGCTATAGCTAACCCCCTAGGTTGTCATCTCCCTTTTTTTTTTTTGTTTGTTTCTATAACATGTTTGATGTATTCATTTACATGTGCCCACTTTTCCTAAGTTGTTAACATTATTTTAATAGTGTTATCAGGCGTTAATTTCTTGTTAACCTTACTTTTCAATTCCTCTTTTGCAACAGTCCATCTTTTGCACATGCAGAACGTGTGTTCCGGGCTATCATCTGTCTGGCACATTTTACAATTTCCTCTATCCGAGATGTAGAACTTCTTAAAGTACGCCTTAAAACATCCGTGTCCGCTTAGCAGTAGCGTTAAGTAGTAGTTAACACTACCAAACTTCTTGTTTAGCCATTTTGGCAGGTCCTTGATCAGCCCTTTTGTCCATTCCGCCGTCCCTGTGTTTGCACTCTAGGTCACTTTCTATTTTTTGACCTTTTCCTTTTTTAGCTTTTTTTTGGTTTTTTTGTTTTTTATGTAGGATTCCGCTCTATATTCCACCTGCAATTCAATTGGCATAATTGATGTGATTACCAGAATGGCTTCCGTTGATTCTGTTTGGTATTCGCTACCTACACTCAGCGCCAATTTTGTTGCTGTTTTAACCTATAGTCTTTTTCCACAGTTGGGCACCATAAAGCATTATGGAATGTGCCACATTTGACAACATTCTCTTCATTTTGTCCGAAGGTCCTTTAACGTTACGCATTAAGTTGGCTAAAGCTTTTATTGTTTTTTCCACTTTATTGCTCGTTTTTTTATGCTCCTTCATGTGGGTGTTGTGGTCAAACCACACGCCTAGATATTTGAGAGGTTTTTTTTTGTTGTTATGTTTTTTTTGCCTACACTTATTACCGTCTGCTTCATCTTCTTCCCTCCGTACAGTATAATATATTCTATTTTGTGTTTGATCTGCTTATAGCCACGTTGGTCATAGCTATAAGTTTGTCTTCTTGTGACGATAGCAGTGTCATCAGCAAAACACAACAGAGATGTCCCTTTAGGCAAAGTTATTTGTAATGCTACTATAGTAGATCATCCACAGCAGAGGTCCCAATATAGAGCCTTGTGGCACACCACACGTAGTTTCTATTTTATTGTCTATACTTATAAACAGTTTTCTGTTTTCTAGGTATCTCATTACTAATCGCATTATCTTTTTACTGACGTTTATCTTATTCAGTGCTTCTACTACCCCTTTCCATGGTACTGTATCAAACGCGTTTTAAATATCCACTGTGGTTAAGATGCACATCCTGTTTTTGTACGCCTTCTTTTTTATGTTCTCTACTATTTCTGTCATTTTTACCATAGCATCTATCGTTGCTTTTCCTTTTCTGAACCCAAAGTTGCCTTTACCATACCATCCGCAACCTCAGGAGGGTCTGACATGCCAGCTTTGAAGTGCCGTCTTACTGGTGATCTGGCTGGTTTGCTCGTTTTTGAGAAGGCTTTCTCTTCATTTTTAGTGTCAGAGTTTTGTGTGCTCCACCCATAATTCTTAGAGCAGCCCATTGTTGCCAGTAGGGAGGGATTCTCCGTGTTTGCGGGACCCTCTTGGGTATTTTTACTTTCAAAACTGTTTTTCATTTTCCATTTTGGGCTAATGGCAGCCATAAATCCATTTTCTGACTGTCTGGAAGTTGCGAATCCTAATAGGCGTTTAAAGTGTTGGGTTCTACTGTAAGAAAAAAGATTAAATAGCTGTTTTGGTTACCAAACCCTCAAGACCTAATAGCGTTGGTAACCAGAAAATGGGTTAAGAGAGACCGAAGAGTTGTTCAAGAGAGGTTGATAGTTTAAAGAGGAAAAAATGAAGAAAAATGGTAGTCTTATTGCCGTGGCAAGGCTACCGTGCAATGGTGTTAGTCCGCGTGTGCAATCCCCTATCCGCCACCTGGGACGCGCCTGGAAGAGGTATCACCTTCCCCTACCCCCAAACTATAAAATACAGATACCTAACCTAACCTAACCTAACCTAACCTAACCTTTTTCTTCTTGAAGTGCCGTATCCGCTTAGCGGACGTTGGCTATCATGTTAGCTATAATAATTTTGTTGACAGCGGCGCGAAAGAGTTCGGTTGATGTTTTTCTAAACCATTGTCTTAAGTTTTTCAACCACGATGTTCGTCTCCTTCCGGGCCCTCTTTTACTATTTATTTTACCCTGCATTATTAAATGCAGGATACCGTATTTTTCGGGATGTCTCATGACGTGCCCGAAATATTGTAATTTTCTTAATATGATGTTTGGGACTACTTCTAGATCTTTGTTCATCCTTCTCATCACGTCTTCGTTACGTATGTGGTCCATCCAGCTGATTTTTAGCATACGCCTGTACACCCACATTTCGAATGCTTGTAGTTTTTTGAGTGCGGCTTCCGTGAGAGTCCAGGATTCAACCCCGTAAAGAAGAACCGAAAAGACATAACAACGCACCAACCGCATTCTGAGGCTCAGGTTTAAGTCATGCCCGCACAGTATTCTCTTCATCTGATTAAACGCCGCTCTTGCTCTTTCTATGCGGCATCTGATTTCGAGAGTATGATCCCATTGTTCATCAAGCGTCAATCAACCTAACCTAATCTAATCTAATCTAATCTAACCTTACCTAACCTAGCTTTATTTTTAAGTTTATTTATTTAACGTTGGGTTATTTTTGCTCAAAGGCTAGTTACCAACGCCAGAAGTTAGGATAAATATATCTTGAAATTTTGCTCTTAATTCAGGAATTTTAGGTTAAATGTTTAGGTAATTTAATGTGCACTCAACATTGAAACAGTACACAGAACTTAATAAAAAAAAATTTGTTATCCAAAAGATTTTCTTAACTAGAAAAATTGACTTTCAAATAGAGGATTAAAACCCGAAACCCTTGGTGTAGTTAAATATACAAGGTGTTCAAAAAAAATGTAAAATAATTAAAGGGGTGGTAGTACAAACAAAAATAGGTTAAACATTTAAAAAAACTTTGTCAACAATAATAAAGACACTGCTAGCAAGCCACTGCACTTCAGTTTCAAACAGAAACGTATTTTACCCAACAATCTACACTATTATCCTTACAAGATTCAAAATGTTAATGTTCTTAAAGAAACAGTTAAAAATAATTTTGTAAAAAAATGTTGAACTTAATTAGTAAACACAAAGACACAATTTATGGATAAGTAATAAAACCTATTTCTATTTGTTTGGTTACATCAACAAGCAGAACTTTAGGTTTTAAAGTGACGTGAATTCTAAAGAATTATATTATGACTTCAAATTTAAACAAAAGAACAACAGCGGATAATTATGCATTAAAATAATATGTATATGATGGCATTACAACTTATTAATTCTATACTAGACAAAAAATATAAAATTCTAATTAATTTATTGATAGATAAACCAAAATGACAAAAAGGTGGTATCAGTAACGCGCTAACGGAAGAAGACAGTATGTACAAAACCGACTCAAACAGAAAATAATTAGACAATTTAAAACGACGGTCAGAATAAACTAAAAAAAAAAACTATTTAATTAATATACAACGTAAACGCTTGGTGTGGTGATTGGGTAGTTAATCGTTTGATGCGTTAGTTGTTTAAAAATAGTAATTTAAGAAATAAAGTATAATTCTTTGAAAATATATGGTTTAATAATAGTTGTTACTGCTTATTTTAAACGGGACAATTTGTGACTTTTGTTGATTTTTACAAAATTTATCATACAAAATTTGTTAAAACTTGTTTGCCGTGCGCAATGGTCTACCAAAACAATCTGATACAACAATTTAGAAGCTCAAGAGTAAGGCCAAAAAAGTTTTATAGTATTTGCTGTAAATTATAATTTGAAATGTAATACTTTAAAACCTGATAGTAGTGTCAATTTATAATAAATTTAAAAAATTTATAAAACACTGTTTTTACTTGGGACAGGCGACAAAAAAGTAAACATTAGAACAAATGTCCATTAATACATAACACAAGTGATTAAATATTAATCTTGAAAAACGAATTAATCGTTGGGCTTGTGCAAAGGCGTCTTACAAAGACGAAAACAAGTTACTTAGAAAAAGACAAAAGTGTAAAATTTTTTTTTTTGTATATGCAATGTTGACGATTTACATAAGATGAACTAGATGTTTTTTTTGCAAATTGAATAAATTGTTTATCAACAACTTGAATGAGCATTTAAATTTTACAAACATTAGTTTAATTAATAAAAATAATACCTACTTTATTTGATCCAAGTTTAATAAATATTGTTATAGTTGATATTGTAATAAATTGTTACACATTAAATTAGACTTATTAAAGTTTTGTTTGTATCTTGTTCTTAGACATGAAATAGTCCACTATTACAAGTGATCGTAGTTGTTCGACATGTTAGAATACTACAAAATTACGGTTATCTAACATATTTGCATTGTGTCGCTCAAGTCGGGGTGTTATAACAATTCTTACGCGCAATGTTAATTCCTTGCATAACCAATAATTTATTTTATAATAAGTATTTTCTTCGTTAACATCCACCGCAAGTACTAGTTCATATATGTATTGTTCATAAATTCTTACATCCATTTAAAGAAGACCATTTCGCAACACTCCACTGTTACATTATTATAAACAATAAGGAATATAAGGAATATTCAGACCACAGATAATTGCTAAACCCATATTTAACGAAGGATCTGATCCCACGACCTATTCAAACAACACGAGTCACAATAAATAACTAATTGAAACTTAAAGTGGATAGGTATGCAAGAAATTTGTCATTTAAAACCAAAACAGCACATAGAAACAATTTCTAAGGCACTATAGCCTCGGAATAACTCTCGCTGTCTTAATAAAGATATTCAGTATTAATTTATGGGCGATAGAAATGAAACGGTGTTCTCGCTCATAACATAATCCACATTCGCCTGAAACGTTATAGAATTCCTACTATTCATAACCGACGTATATACGTGCTTATATTTGCAAAACTGGATTTCAATTGAAAATATAATTAAAAAAATATATTACGGAAAAGCTTAGGCACGTGTGTACATAACTTTATTAAGTTATTTAAGCTAATCACCATGCTCGTTATACTGGTATGACATAAGAAACTCAATGAGGAATCGTGTAAAACTAATGCCAAATGCTCTTAGCCTATTTACAGAATTATATTTAAAAATAAACAATAGATTTTAATATTGGTGATTGATAATATCATTAATTAAATTACCTTTGTTTGTTGAACATTAAGCACGAGCCATTAATTCTTTCATTTTTTAAAAGTATACATTTGCAGGTGGCTGGATAACAATAGGAACATAAGCGCGCTTTATGTATCTATTTATTATTTGGTATTGTTGCATAATGGTATAAGAATAGGCGATCTGTATCATCGGAATGTTTATAATCAGGGAAAATGCGCAAGTTTATATATTATATTAATTAATATACTACTTACTTAAAAATTACCAAACTTATTATTTTTATTTGCACTCTTTGTATTTTTGGATTATATAAAATTGATAATTTAAATTTCAAATTAATCATATGATATAGAGCGTGTAATACATTTTAGTATAAATAATTTATTTAATAAATGTGTAGGTTCATATTTATTAAAAAAGTGATCTCTCAATTACGCACACGCATGAATCATTGATAGCATACCATGCCTACTTTTTAATATTTATAGTAGTATTAATAGTTGCTTTCATTGAATATAAATACCTAATTTCCATCAACGGTAATAAACTGACTTCTTCAGAACGCTGTAGGTGTTATTTAATTTACTATACTTTTTGTGACTAATTAATATAATAAACAAAATATAGTTTCAAATCGTAATATACAATATTAATTGTTGTTCTAATATCGAGGTCCAAGATTTCTGGTATGTCGTAATTGCAGAACAATGAAAGTTAGCCGTGCACATGGGAAGATGTAATAAATCGTGTCTGCCCCCTGTCGCGTACCACTAACTCGAAACGATCATCGTCCGCATAATATACGTTACAAACGGTTGTTCGATCTAAAATGATCGCGTTTCTATAATTAATCAAAACAAAAAAATCAAGATCAATTGAGCAATTATTTCAAAATGTATTAATCAAATATAAAAGTTGTTCAACTTTAGTGATTTCACCTATATAATTAATATAAGCTGAATCTATTATTGTATGTTTATTGTGAACAATTTAAATATTAACAAAAATTCTGCTATAATTTGTGAGTTAAATTATGTAAATTAATAAATAGAATATTAATTTAAAATTGTAAATTATAAAAATATATAGTATGGTTCTAATCTTAATGTAAAAAAATAGAAAAAAATTAAACAAAACTTGATTCAAATTTTTAATTAGCAAACAAAATCAAACCCTAATTTTAGACAAACTTTTTGATGATAAAACTAAACATTTAGATTTTTGTATAAAGTTGGATAAGAAAATTTTAGCTAAATTTTTTTCCCTCTATTTTCATTATAGAATTATTGGGCAATAAGTTTTAATCATTAAAAGTGTTGCAAACTTTTTAAAATAAATAAATTGATTATAACTGTATACGCCTCTATTAGTATTGCCTCAATATCTCCTTGTTTTTTTTTTTTAATTTTTTTGTTTCTGTTTTTTTTTTTATTTCTTTATAAAATCACTTTTAGCTTTCATACGATGATTCTTGTGTGTTTTCTATTTTTTTTTTAAATTCTTCTTTTATGTTTTTGTTGTTTCTTCAGTGCCTTATAACCGTACGTACATTTACTGTTCCTTTATTTGCTTTTTTTTAATGTATTTTTTTTTTCGTTCCAAATTCCAGATTGTTTCCTCTAATTCATTACGTTTTCTTTGATTTTTTTATACTATTTTTTGTTCAAACAATTCTTTTTTCACATTTTTATTTATTTTTGTTTTCTAATTAAGCTCAGTTCTAATAACTGGTATCTGGTTCAACTTTTATTCCAGTTTCAATTTTACTTTTTTTCACGCTGTATCAACAGTACATCTATATTTAACTCTTTACTATTATTTATTTATAAAAATATTAAAATAAGTATAATAAGTTGAATATTAATTGTGTAGAAATTTACGTTAGGCTAACAACATTTAACTTTGAGCGATTCAGCTCCACTGACTGAATTAGTAACAAATTCTTGTTTTTATATGACAAGATAATAGTTCTTTGAATTGCTCAAGATTTTTTATTGTCAACGATTTTGTTTCCAGGGAAATAGTATTTAGATAACGGATTCCCGGGATGCTTTGCTGTCGTTTTTGGGTGCAGGTGTTGACTCCTCCCTTCTTAGAGTGAATCAAGAAGTTTGTTCCAATTATTCGGTTGCTGACATTTTGGAAGATGGTTGTTTTCTTCTAAGGTACCATATTCCAATAATAACAATGATTTCAATTGCCGTGGTAGTTACTAAGGCAGTCGTTTCCATTTGTTCGTAGAATGAGCGTTGGATAACTTTTCCAATCGGGCGTCAACTTTCTTTGGGTCTCATTCAATCTATTCAAATGCAAGTTTTTTAGATGGACGTCTTCTAATCTTCATTGAGGTTGTTTTGCTGGTAGCAAGGTCAAATTTATTGGTTTAGGTGAATTGATGTGGTTTGTAGAACTACGTTTTTAAGACTTATTGAACATTTGGATGTCGATTGTACAAGCAGGTTGTCTAGTAATTTTTTTACTTCTTAGCAAAGATCACATTGAACTTCAGCAAATTGATTAGTTTAAAATAGAAACCAATTTGAGTTTGGGGGACGAATCATTTCGGCATCCAATTGCGACCATCTGGTGTACCTGTAGGCTGTTGTCGTAGTAGCTGATGTCCACACAAGGTGTGTTTTGTAGCATCTAAACTAATGGCTGTACACAGATATTCTTGCTGTTGCAATAATTTGCATGGTTCTGACATTGCAATATAATTATCATTTTTTTCTGCCAGGTAAGGTTGTGAAATAATTAAAACAAGATAATCTGGATTTTGTAAATTGTAAGTATGACTAATGGAATTTTTGAGTAAAAATTTCAGTACGTACGATTTGACATAAGCTTTTACAGTTTTAATTTTTTCAAGAGCATAAAGGTTTTTAATTTCAAGTGGTAATACAATTTTTTATTCAAAAACTTCCTATCTTTCACGTCACTGCACTTTCCGTCTGCCTTTTCTAATGGTGGCTTCAACTTATATCAGCTATTATAGCTAAACGACTACTCGACTATCACTGTTATTTACAATTTTTATTAATGGAAAACAATTATGGACCCGGATTGCACTTAGAAAGAGCAAAATGTGTATACTTTTGCTGAAATAATTAATAATTACTACTAGATATACAGGGTAATTTATTATTTTTTTATTTATTATTATTATTAGGTTATTAGTTGAGGTGGGTCAGATCAATTAGGTTGAGGTTATGTCAAATTGAGCGTATCGATTCTATTCAATTTTACACAGTTGGTATTTATGTTATTAAAGTCTTTTGTTGTCAATTTGCATAAAATTCTAATGAATCGTTTCAGAGTTATCAATTGTTAAATTATCTATTATGTTATTAGTTGAGGTGAGTAAAATTAATTAAGTTAGGTTTATATTAAATTGAGCGTATCGATTTTGATCAGTTTAACACAGTTGGTACTTATGGCATTGAAGCCTATTGTTGCCAATTTGCATACAATTCCAATAAATCGTTTCAGAGTTATCAATTGTTAAATTATCTATTAAAGGTTATTAGTTAAGGTGAGTCGGATCAATTAAGTTGAGCTTATGTTAAATTTAGCGTATCGATTTAGTTCAATTTTACACAATTGGTGCTTATGTTAATAAAGTCTTTTGATGCCAATTTGCATAAATTTCCAATAAATCGTTTCAGAGTAATCAGTTGTTAAATTATCTTTAAAGATTATTCATTGAGGTGGGTCAGATCAGTTAAGTTGAGCTTATATTAAATTGAGCATATTGATTTTGTTAAATTTTACACAGTTGGTACTTATGGTATTAAAATCTATTGTTGCCAATTTGCATACAAATCCAATAAATTTCAGAGTTATCAATTGTAAAATTATTTATAAAGGTTATTAGGTGTGGTGAGTTAGATCAATTAAGTTGAACTTATATTAAATTCAGCTTATCAATTTTGTTTAATTTTAGAGGGTTGGTACTTATGGTATTCAAGTCTATTGTTGCCAATTTGCATACAAATCCAATAAATTGCTTCAGAGTTATTAATTGTTAAATTATCTATAAACGTTATTATTTGAGGTGAGCCAGATCAATTAAGTTAAGCTTAAATTAGATTGAGCGTATCGGTTTTGTTCAATTTTACATAGTTGGTACTTATTATATTTAAGTCTATTGTTGCCAATTTGCATACAATTCCAATAATTTGTTTCAGAGTTATCACTTGTTAAATTAACTATTAAAGGTTATTAGTTAAGGTGAGTCGGATCAATTAAGTTGAGCTTATGTTAAATTTGGCGTATTGATTTAGTTCAATTTCACACAATTAGTGCTTATGTTAATAAAGTCTTTTGATGCCAAATTGCATAAATTTCCAATAAATCGTTTCAGAGTAATCAGTTGTTAAATTATCTTTAAAGATTATTCATTGAGGTGGGTCAGATCCGTTAAGTTGAGCTTATATTAAATTGAGCGTATCGATTTTGTTTAATTTTACACAGTTTGTACTTATGGTATTAAAGTCTATTGTTGCCAATTTGCATTCAAATCCAATAATTTGTTTCAGAGTTATCAATTGTAAAATTATTTATAAAGGTTATTAGTTGTGGTGAGTCAGATAAATTAAGTTGAACTTATATTAAATTAAGCTTATCAATTTTGTTTAATTTAAGAGGGTTGGTACTTATGGTATTGAAGTCTATTGTTGCTAATTTGCATACAAATCCAATGAATTGTTTCAGAGTTATTAATTGTTAAATTATCTTCAATCGTTATTATTTGAGGTGAGTCAGATCAATTAAGTTGAGCTTATATTAGATTGAGCGTATCGATTTAGTTTAATTTTACACAGTTGGTACTTATGATATTGGAATCTTATGTTGCCAATTTGCATACAGTTCCAATAAATCGTTTTAGAGTTATCAATTGTTAAATTATCTATTAAAGGTTATTAGTTAAGGTGAGTCGGATCAATTAAAATGAGCTTATGTTAAATTTGGCGTATCGATTTAGTTCAATTTTACACAATTGGTGTTTATGTTAATAAAGTCTTTTGATGCCAAATTGCATAAATTTCCAATAAATTGTTTGAGAGTAATCAGTTGTTAAATTATCTATAAAGATTATTCATTGAGGTGGGTCAGATCAGTTAAGTTGAGCTTATATTAATTTGAACGTATCGATTTTGTTCAATTTTACACAATTGGTACTTAAGTTAATAAAATCTTTTGTTGTCAATTTGCATAAATTTCGAATGAATTGTTTCAAAGCTATCAATTGTTAAATTATCTATAAAGGTTATTATTTGAGGTAAGTCAGATCAATTAAGTTGAGCTTATATTAGATTGAGCGTATCGATTTTGTTCAATTTTACACAGTTGGTACATATGGTATTGAAGTCTATTATTGCCAATTTGCATACAAATCCAATGAATTGATTAAGAGTTATCAATTGTAAAATAATTTATAAAGGTTTATAGTTGTGGTGAGTCAGATCAATTAAGTTGAGCTTATATTAAATTAAGCGTATCGATTTTGTTCAATTTTACACAGTTGGTATTTATGGTATTGAAATCTATTGTTGCCAATTTGCATACGAATCCAATAAATTGTTTCAGTGTTATCAATTGTTAAATTATCTATAATTGTTATTATTTGAGGTGAGTCAGATCAATTAAGTAGAGCTTATGTTAAATTTGGCGCATCGATTTAGTTCAATTTCACACAATTGGTGTTTATGTTAATAAAGTCTTTTGATGTCAATTTGCATAAATTTCCAATAAATTGTTTCAGAGTTATCAGTTGTTAAAATATCTATAAAGATTATTCATTGAGGTGGGTCAGATCAGTTAAGTTGAGCTTATATTAAATTGAGCGTATCGGTTTTGTTCAATTTTACACAATTAGTACTTAAGTTAATAAAATCTTTTGTTGCCAATTTGCATAAATTTCGAATGAATCGTTTCAGAGCTATCAATTGTTAAATTATCTATAAACGTTATTATTTGAGGTGAGTCAGATCAATTAAGTTGAGTTTATATTAGATTGAGCGTATCGATTTTGATGAATTTCCCACAATTGGTACTTAAGTTAATAAAGTCTTTTGTTGCTAATTTGCATAAATTTTGAATAAATCGTTTCAGAGCTATCAATTGTTAAATTATCTATAAAGGTTATTATTTGAGGTGAGTCAAATTAATTAAGTTGAGCTTATATTAGATTGAGCGTATAGATTTTCTTCAATTTTACACAGTTGGTACTTATAATATTGAAGTCTATTGTTGCCAAATTGCATACTAATCCAATTAATTGTATCAGAGTTATCAATTGTTAAATTATTTATAAAAGTTATTAGTTGTGGTAAGTCAGATCAATTAAATTGAGCTTATATTAAAATAAGCGTATCGGTTTTGTTTAATTTTAGACAGTTGGTACTTATAGTAATAAAGTCTATTGTTGTTAATTTGCATACAATTCCAAAGAATTGTTTCAGAGTTATTAATTGTTAAATTATCTATAAAGGTTATTAGTTGAGGTGAGTCAGATCAATTAAGATAAGCTCATGTTGAATTGAGCGTATCGATTTTGTTCAATTTCACATAGTTGGTACTTATGGTATTAAAGTCTACTGTTGCCAATTTGCATACAAATCCAATAAATTGTTTCAGAGTTATCAAATGTAAAATTATTTATAAAGGTTATTAGTTGTTGTGAGTCAAATCAATTTAGTTGAATTTATATTAAATTAAACTTATCAATTTTGTTTAATTTTAGACAGTTGGTACTTATGGTATTGAAGTCTTTTGTTGCCAATTTGCATACAAATCCAATGAATTGTTTCAGAGTTATTAATTGCTAAATTGTCTATAAACGTTATTATTTGAGATGAGTCAGATCAATTAAGTTGAGCTTATATTAGATTGAGCTTATTGGTTTTGTTCAATTTTACACTGTTGGTACTTATGGTATTAAAGTCTATTGTTGCCAATTTGCATACCTTTCCAAAGAATTGTTTAAGATTTATTAATTGTTAAATTATCTATAAAGGTTATTAGTTAAAGTGAGTCAGATCAATTAAGTTAAGTTTATGTTAAATTGAGCGTATTGATTTTGTTCAATTTTACACAGTTGGTACTTATGGTATTGAAGTTATTTGTCGATTCATTTAAGAGTTTTTTTGCAGAAATAATTGCAGGATAATAAGTTTGCAATTTGGAGAATTTTGCTGTTAAAAGTTGGTTAGTGATGGTCGTTTATGCTGATAATTTTGTAAAGTCCAAGAAAAGGTTTTATAATTTTATTACTTTTAGTAATATTTTCAACATAGATTTGTTCTCCTACTTTCCATGTTGACTATATCTTTTTGTTTTTTTTTTTAAATTTTTTTTTTGTTTAGAATATCTTTTTGTTTAATATTTTTGTACAACATATCATACAATCTTTATGTCTTGATATTAACTCTTGGTAGGTAATAGTACCATAAAATGGGTCCATTGGATTTCTGGTTCTTGTATGACTATAAAGTGCTTCAAATGGTGTCATTCCAATAGCGTTATGAATTGAATTGTTGTACGCTTTTAATGCAAGTCAAACTCTTCGTTTACATGGTATATTGTTGTCATCTGCTAAACATCTAAGATGTTCCAAGAGTGTCAAGTAAAAGCGTTCAATATTTGATTGGTTTTTTGGATTTCTAGCTGTACCAAGGTGTAAAGTGATATTTTCTGGAAGTCGTATTCTTGATAAAGCATCGGCATTAGTGTTGTATTTGCCCTTTTTGTATACAATTTCAAAATTGTATTCTACTAGTTTGATCTTCCATTTCATAAATATTGAATTTGGCTCCTTGAACGACCATAGCCACACTAAGGGTTGATGATCTGTGTACATAGTAAACTTACGTCCAAAAATATAAGGACAAAATTGTTTGACAACGTATACGACTGCAAGTAATTCCTTTTTGATGGTAGAAAATTGTTGTTCTGTTTCTGATAGAGTTCTTGATGCAAAGCAGATCGGTTTATCTCTTTCAATTTGTCTTTGGAAAAGAAATGCTTCTAAGGCTATGTTTGAAGCGTCGGTGGTGACAACAAATTCTTTTGAGAAATCAAGTTATTGCAAAATGGGGTCATGAGTTAGAAGTTTTTTGCATTAAATAAATGCTCGGATATATTCTGGTTTGTCAATATCTATTTTTGCATTTTTCTTTAAACAAGTTGTAAATGGTTTTGTTACTTCTGCAAAGATTTTAAAAAACTTTTGGTAGTAACTAATTGAACAGATTTTTTCAGGGTTTGGCTTAATTCTTTTATCTGTTACAATATGACTAAGATATTTAAACAGTTTTTTTTTTAACTTGCATTTCTCTAATTTAATTTTGAAGTTGGCTAATTTTAGGCGTTCAAATACTTTCATAAGTTTCTGTATATGATCCTGTAAAGAAAACAAAGTTATAAAGTAATAACGTTATCCATAATCCTCTGAAACGTTGCAGGGGCATTTTGGAGACCAAAAGGCATTCTTTTGAATTCAAAATGTCTTTGTTTGGTACTGAAGGCTGTTTTTTGCATGTTTTCTTCAGTCACCTCTATTTTTTAGTACCCTGAGGCAAGGTCAAGTAACGTTTTAGCTTATCCAAGATGTCGGTAATATTTGAAATCAGATACTTGTCTTCGATTAGTTGTTCATTTAATTTTTTGAAATCAACTACTATTTGTTGTTTTTCTTTTCCTTTTTTGTTGGTTGTAACAATGTGTACTGGAGTATTCCATGGTAATATGCTATTTCTAACTATGCCCTGTACAGAGTTGATTTAATTTTATTTGCATTAAGTTGCGGTTGTGTCATCTTTTTTGGGTGTTAAACAATTAAGATTGTAAACAAAAAAATTTTTTTTTATAACCCTATCCTCTTCTTGACTTGTTTTTTTATGTATACCATTAATTGTTGCTCCTTTTCTTATAGCCGGTTGGTATTTCCAGATGTATTTGGCTGGCATGTTGGGCTTTAATTTTTTCCATCCCGTTTCTTTTTTTTTTTCTTCTTCTTCTTCATCTTCTAATAAGCTTTTGGGCTTGTTTTTTCAACCCTCACTTCTTCTGCAATATTGATGTTCAGCACTTTTTCTATCTTTTTGGTAGTCTGCCAAGTTGCCTTTGCGTTCCTGGTCTACTGTCTCTTGCTATTTTGACTACACAATGGTCTTCCATTCTGGTCACGCTTTTTTTCTCTGCTTTATCCATCTAAAGACGTCTTGTGTGTTGCATCTTTGTTGTATGTCAACACTTGTTATTTGGTCTCGCAGCGTGTGCTGGGTTATATTTCTTAGCACCCGCATCTCTGCTGTTCTGAGTATGGCTTTTGTTCTTGTGGTTTCTGCTGCATATGTCATTACTGGGCAAATACATGTTTTGTTTATTTGTACCTTGGTCTCCTTGTTCATGTAATTATTATTCCAGATCATATTTCTCAGGCTTCTTGATGTTTTTGCCGCTTTGACAGCTTTTTTTTTACCACTCCTGTTCAATCTTGAATTGCGGTTACTTTTACGCCAAGATATTTGAAGGTCATGAGTAGTGATCAATAGCCGGTTCAAGACTCTTGCTCCCACTAGTGGCGTCAACTGTCGAGACAGCGCCATTTAGCGGACGGAGTACGAAGCTTTAGCTTGGACTCAAACCGGTAGATACTGTTATGGCTTGTTTGATTATTTGATTGTTTACTGCTTATTTGCAACTGATTAGTTCTTTGGCAATTACTAGTGATTTGGTTTTTTAAATTGAGATGTTCATACTATATTGAGTGGTTGTTGTAACTCTCTATTTCTAAGAGGATTTCCTGATCTCTGCCCCTCCAGGATAGAACCATTCCAATTATATCAGAACTGTATATATTTTCTGAACTCAAGATGTTTGTTGTCGATCTTGTCTGTTTTTTTGCAATTTTTGTTTATTTCTATCTTGTGCATATAAGCTATGTCTTTGATCCTTGCACGCGTTGTCTATTCTTTTTGTATTTGTGATACTATTTAGTTTTTTGCTTTTTTTTACTTTCTTTTGAAACTCTTTGATTTTAATCATTCTATTTATTCTAATTTTCTGTACAGTACCCAAACTTTTCTGCAGTTCGACATCTTGTTCCTTGCTATATTTCTTGCCTCTAATTTTTTAATTTGTTTGGAAGAGAAAAAAACTAAAAAAAAACTAGACAGACAAGAGGCAACCCCTTCTTTTTCTTATAGTTCTTTACGCCTTCTAGACGTTGGTAACCATTCTTGCAATCATTACTTTATTTACTGCTGCTCGGAAAAGCTTAGTGGTTGTCATGCCACCCCATGATCAAAAATTCTTCAACTATAATATCTTTCTTCTTCCGACAGCTTTTTTTCTGCTATTATCACTTGCAGTATTGTTTGCAGTAGCTGGAATCTGCTTCTTCCTCATAATGTGCCTTAGGTATTGAAGTTTTCTGCATTTTAATGCATCTCTTTCTCTTTTTGCATTACTGTGAAAGATTTTAGTGTTGGTTATGCAATCTTTTCACGAAACTTTCAACATCCTTTGATATAACCACATTTCAAATGCTTTTAGTTAATTACTTAACATATTCTATAAAATCAAAATTTGTTCTATTGACAAAGTTAGAACCAAAAAATTGCGAGACTAATGTTCTTAAATTAAACGTAGAAAAAGACAAAATAAATATAATTTGTTGTTACGACGAAACAATTAACACTTATAAACTAAAGGATGCAAGAATCGCAAAAGAATATGAGAAAGAAGTGACCAAATCAATTCAGACTCTGGGTAGGAAAAACGACAAGAATGTGGAGAGCATTTAAAACAATTATAAAGGAAGCGGCCAGAAGAGTATGTGGAGCAAGTAAACAAAACCAATACAAAAAACAAACTGCTTGGTGGAATGACGAAGTTAGAGAGCAGGTTAAAGAAAAGAAGCAAAAATGGAATAAATATCTAAACAAGAAGTCGGAAGAAAGCTTTAACGACTATAAACAAGAAAGACAGAAAACGAAAAGCATAATTATAAAAGCAAAACAAAAATCATAGGAAGCATTTGGACAAAAAATGAAAGATAACTTTAAGGAGAACCAGAAAGTATTTTACCGAACACTAAAAAACCTACGAAGTAACCGGAAGGACAAAATTATAGCAATAAAAAACGATAAAGAAGAACTAATTATGAAAGAAGAGGAAGTTATGGAAAGATGGAGAAGCTACTTTACTGAATTACTAAATAGGGGCTATGTAACAGTTGAAGAGGAAAAAACAAGAGAACAAACAGCCGAGAAAGAACAGAAAGAAACCAAAATAGACACAGCGGAGATAGAAGAGGCGATTAGAGGATTAAAAAATGGGAAAGCCCCAGGAATCGACAAAATAACAACGGAAATGGTAAAATGTATGGGAAAAGAAGCGATAAACTACCTCACAAGACTATTCAATCAAATATGGATGCAAGAACTAATACCACAAGAATGGGAGATTGGACTAATTCTTCCAATTTACAAAGCAGGAGACAAGAAGGTATGTACCAACTATAGAGGGATAAAACTGATAGGGACAGTAATGAAAATATTTGAAAAGGTAGTAGAAAAAAGATTAAGGAAAGAAATTGAAAGCAAAATGGAAGAAGCACAAAGTGGGTTCCGACCGGGGAAAAGCCCCCAAGACCATATCTTTACATTAAAAAACGTTAATAAACAGAGCAAAAACAACGGGCAAAAAGCTATACATAGCATTCATAGACATGGAAAAGGCGTTTGATATGGTACCTAGGCAAAAAATATGGGAATGCTTAGTTAAGAAAGGTGTCGACCACAAACTAAGACAAATGTGTAAATGCATATATAAAAGAACAAGAAATATAGTAATCAGTAAAAACCAACAATCTGAAGAATTTAAAACCAAACAGGGAGTTAGACAAGGTGGGAGCCTCAGCCCATTACTATTCATTGCGTTCATTGATGAAATTATAAAAGAAGTGGAAAAAAAAAACAAAAAGGCTTCACATTGGATACAAGAACATGATGAGGGTATACATAAGTATGAGTGCTTTTGCAGATGACATCGCAGTAATTGCAGGATCGGAGAAGAAACTACAAGACAAACTGAAGATATGGCATGACGAACTAATGAAGAATGGAATGAAAATGAACACAGAAAAAAAAAATAACAAACAACCAACAAATTCTTTAAAGAATGAGCAAAAATTAGTGTATGTGCTACATTTAGGTTATGAATCTAGTTGTTTAAACTTAATTTAGTTTACAAATATCCTTGTTTAGGTAAGTACATTATAAGGTTTTTATTAATTACTAGTATGTAAAAAAGTAAAGTTGTTTAACATTTTTTTTATTGGATATAATAAAATGTCTTTAAAAAAATTTTTACATACAAATCAAATCAATTAAATTAAGCGTATCAATTTTGTTCATTTTTACACAGTTGGTACTTAGAGTATTGAAGCCTATTGTTGTCAATTTGCATAAAACTTCAATGAACCGTTTCAAAGTTATCAAATGTTAAATTATTTATAAAGGTTATTAGTTGAGGTTGGTCAGAAGTTGAGGTTATTTTAAATTGAGCGTATTGTTTATTTTTGTTTTTACACAGTTGGTACTTATAGTATTAAAGTCTATAGTTCCCAATTTGCATAAATTTCTAATGAATTGTTTCAGAATTATCAATTGTTGAATTAACTATGAAGACTTTTGATTGAGGTGAGTCAGATTGATTAAGTTGAGCTTGTGTTAAATTGAGCGTATCAATTCTGTTTAACTTAGCACAGTTGATACTTTTGGTATTAGAATCCATTGTTGTCAATTTGCATAGAACTCCAATAAACCGTTTTAAAGTTATCAATTGTTAAATTATCTATAAAAGCTATTGATGATCAGATCAGTTAAATTGAACTTATGTTAAATTGAGCGTATTAATTTTGATAAGTTTTACACAGTTGGTAGCTATGTTATTAAAATTTATTGTTGTTAATTTGCATAAAATTCCAATGAACCGTTTAAGAGTTATCAATTGTTGAATTATCTATAAAAGATATTGATTGAGGTGGGTCAGATCAGCTAAGTTGAGCTTATGTTAAATTGAGCGTATCGATTTAGTTTAGCTTTACACAGTTGAAACCTATGGTATTGAAGTCAATTGTTGTCAATTTGCATATCAATCCAATAAACCGTTTTAGAGTTATCAATTGTTGAATTATCTATAAAAGTTATTGATTGAGATAGATCAGATCAGTTAAGTTAAGTTTAAATTAAATTGGGCGAATTGATTTTGTTTAATTTTACACAGTTGGTAGTTATGATGTAACAATCAAATGTTGCTAGGTTGCATTAAATTTGAATAGTTCGTTTCAGAGTTATCTATTGTTGAATTATATATAAATGCTATTTATTGAAGTAAGTTAGATCAATAAAGTTGATCTTTTGTTAAATTGAGCGTATTAATTTTGTTTAATTTTACACAGTTGGTACCTATGTTATTTAAGTCTGTTGTTGTCAATTTGCAGAAAATTCCAATGAACCATTTCAGAGTTATCAATTGTTAAATTATCTATAAAAGATATTGATTGAGGTTGGTCAGATCAATTAAATTGAAGTTATATTAAATTAAGCTGATCAATTTTGTTTAATTTTACACAGTTGATACCGATGGTATTTATGTCTATTGTTGTCAATTTGCATATAATTTCAATGAACCGTTTTAGAGTTATCAATTGTTAAATTATCTATAAAGGCCACTGATTGAAATGAGTCAGATCAGTTAAGTTGAGCTAATATTAAATTGAGCGTATTATTTTTTTTTAATTTTACACAGTTGGTATTTATAGCTTTAAAGACTAATATTGTCAATTTGCATAATATTTCAATAAATTGTTTTAGAGTTATCAATTGTTAAATTATCTATAAAGGCCACTGATTGAGGTGAGTCTGATCAGTTAAGTTGAGCTTATGTTAAATTGAGCGTATCGATTTTGTTTAATTTTACACAGTTGATAGTTATGATTTTAAAATTAATTGTTGCCAATTTGCATAAAATTTGAATAAATTGTTCCAGAGTTATCAATTGTTGAATTATATATAAATGCTATTCAATGATGTAGGTCAGATCAATTAATTTGTGCTTATGTAAAATTGAGCGTATCGATTCTATTTAGTTTTACACAGTTAGTACCTATGGTATTGAAGTCTATTTTTGTAAATTTGCATACATTTTTAATAAACCGTTTTGGAGTTATCAATTGTTGAATTATATATAAATGCTATTCATTTAGGTGGGTCAGATCAATTAAGTTGAGCTTATGTTAAATTGAGTTTATTGATTCTTTTTAATTTAACACAGTTAATACTTATGGTATTGTAGTATATTGTTGTAAATTTGCATAAAATTTCAATGAACTGTTTTAGAGTTATTAATTGTTGAATTATCTATAAAGGCTATTAATTGAGGTTGGTCAAAATCAATTAAATTGAGGTTATATTAAATTGAGCGTATCAATATTGTTTATCTTTACACAGTTGGTACTTATGGTATTAAAGTCTATTGTTTCCAATTTGCATAATTTTCTAATAAACCGTTTCAGAGTCATTAATTGAATTATCTATAAAGGGCTTTTGTATGATGTGGGTCAGATCAGTTTAGTTAAACTTATATTAAAATGAACGTATTGGTTTTGTTTAATTTTACACAGTTGGTACCTATGGTATTGACGTCTAATGTTGTCAACTTACATAAATTTTCAATAAATCGTTTTAGAGTTATTAATTGTTAAATTATTTATAAAAACTATTGATTAAGGTGATTCAGATCAGTTAAAATGAACTTATGTTAAATTGAGCGTATCGATTCTGTTTAATTTTACACAATTGGTACTTATGATATTAAGATAAATTGATGCAAATTTGCATACAATTCTAATTAGTCGTTTAAGAGTTATCAATTGTTAAATTACTAAAGTTGAAACTACAGTTGCGCACGCAATCAATTAGCGGTGTTTACCCACCCAATCAAGAAATTAAATTATTAACATTAGGGCGAGTGAGCGGTAACTAAAGTTTAAATTACTGTCCCGCAATTATTGAACTTAGTGCTTCTTTGAAACTACAATCTTGCAATCATAAATTTTTTTGTACTAAAGATATATAATAAAGAATTAAATTAAGTACGCACTACTGCAAAAAAAGAAAAATTCAAGAACAACACGAGTTACATTAATATGGAAAGAGTGCAGTTAACTAAACTATAAGTTTTTGTTAAACACCTAAAAATAGCAACATAAACGTTCAGAATTTTTACCAACCAAGCAAAATTGACAACGTTAACCAAAAGTAAACAAACAAATATAAAATCTAAGAAATGGAATTAAAAACAAAAATGTAAAAACAAAAAAAAATATTTTTTTAGAACTAGATAACTTCAATAGCAATTGCAGTAAACTTAAAAACAGACAAAACTACCTCTATTGTTGACTATGGAATCTAGAAAGATAAAATGATCTATAACTTTAAATTTGTTAAAATGATGAGCCAATGGATTTTTGTTTGTAGTTTTAGTTTTTGTTAGGTTAATTTTTAAACCGTATTTCAGATTGATATTTTTCAATCTTTTATTTGAAGCCAAATGATCTTTTTTGCTGTGGCAAGTAGTAGCATATTGTCTGCAAATCTAAAGTTTAATATTTTTGTCCGTCAATTACAATTACTAAAGTAAGTTAGTATTTCCATATAAAAGGTTTTCTAATAAGAAGTTTTATTTTGAATAGCAGGTTATTTGGGCAGCTGTCAATTTTAAAGCTATTATCTTTTGACATTTGACAAGTAAAACTACGCCATTATTAAAATTGGAACGATACACGCTTCAACAACGCAGTGAAATTATTAAAGTTTACTACAAAAATGGTGAAAAATTTTCACAGTTTGCAAAACTAAAGCACTTTTTAGTCGTCGTAAAGCACCTTCTCGGCCGGTAATAGTAGAAAAATTTGAGCTGTTAGGACAAGATTGTGATGTGAAGTATCAAAACCGTGTGCATCGCTCAAGAACACATGATAATATTGCTGATGTAGTTCGTAGTGTTGAAGAAAATCCAGGTTTGTCGGTTCCTCGTTGATCTTTGGAATTAGACGTTCTACAAACGACATTACACCGTATTTTCCATAAAGACTTAAGTTATAAGGTTCTTAAAGTTCAGTTAACACAAGAACTCAAGCCGGTCGATCATCATAAACGTCGTATTTTTTGCTAATATTAAAAGATTGTTATTTAATGTTACTGTATTTATTTATTAATATGTACTGAAAGGCATAATTTTAACAGTAATTTTATACATACTACCAATCCAGAAGCTTATTCATCTATTTACATTTATTTATATTTAGTATAGATTATTTTGACAATAATGATTTATGTATGTAAATTTAAAGAAATATTAAATCACGATCCTCTGCTTTTGAAATGATGAATGATTGAAGAATAAATTATCAACTAAATGCCTACATTTTATACAAGCAACAATGTTACTTTTTGATGTTATAGATGTTTATTAGCCAATATTCATGATGATATTAACCTCTTAATGTAAACTATTATCTATAATTATCATTTATTGGAAAATGAGCAATAGAATGTAAAGCTCTGCTTGTATACAGTAGTAAAATTTTATTGTTGTTTGGCAGACATTGTTTTTTCATTTAGATTTATTAGCGAACTGGTAATTATTATTAATTTACGGTTAATTATAGTGAAAACCTGTTAATTGTGAATAAATTAAGCTTGTTATGAAACTTGATCTTACTAATTGCGATTATATTTATTGTTATAATAAAATCTTTTTTTAGTTTATAACAAAACATTTAAATTTTATCAACCGCTTATAATTTCTAATTGTGCAATTAAACATGTTTTCTATTATTATTTTCCATTTTGTTGAGACGTAATAAAACTGGCACTGGACAGAGAGATAGATGATGGTTGGATCGCCGTTTGGCCGCAGGGCCTCTTTTAGATCTGCTCTAGTTTAAATGACTTTCGATTTTCGTCAAATATGGCTTATCTAACTGGGCTGGGCAGTGAAACCACATCTTTCCTTTACCTCCTCCTCCTCCACACCACACATACATACACATATATTCACAATTTATTATTATTTATCGATCGTTATCGTCGGATAAAGAGGCCGTTCCAAACGGTTGACATGCTTTAACTTGTCCAGTGTCAGAATCCTTGGAGCTTTCACATCCGATACATCATTCATACAATGATTTTTTAATATACATTTTAATTGATTGTTAAGTAACAATACCCAAAAAAGGATCATATGATCAATATATTTAGAAATATCCGTTTAAAATTAAATTCCTCTTTCTCAATCACTATATCACAATGCTTCACCGCAATATTTCAAACAATCATAATGCGTACAACCGTAATTAAATACCTTTCATAAGAGTCCCTAATGGGAAAGAATAAGCGGACAATTACACGGCAAATTAACAATCGCGGTTTTTCTCCCAGGAGTGAGCAATCTCTTGTCCGCTTCGGGTTAGGAAATCGTGTTAATTTCGGGGAGCGTCACTGCAGGAATGTAGTGCAAGATTTTTCGATGTGTTTCGCTATGCATGGCAAATTCGAATCAATAATAGTTTATTGGATTGACCTTTGAGGAAATTCCGAGCGTGTCTTTGATTCCATAAGGGCGGCGCCAGCATCAGTTTGCAATTATTATAGAATGTATATTTCTATATAGCCGAGAAGCATCAACAATGTTACTATACGTAAATTAATTATATTAATGTGTTTTATTATATTTTGCAAAACTAAAGATGACTTTACATACTCATTAATTTTATTTTATGCATTGTTTGATGATCCGTGAAGGTGTTAACGGTTATGATGAGAGTTTTCTATAGGAATGTTTGATAGGGTTCAACAAACAATAGTTTAGGTTAAAACATAATGTTTTAAAATAAATCCAATTTTCTATTATAAATAAATTTGTTTTCTGAATTTTTTTATTTACTATATAGGAGCAACATCTACTTTAAGAAATGTTTATTGCATCACATCAAAGACGATGAAATTGTTGATCTTGCAAATTAAATAATGGATTTTAACATTTATGAGTTTACAGAAATTTAGTATTATCTTTAACATTTACAAAATGGAACGCTTAACACTTGAACAAAGTTGGGAAATAATGAAAACTTACTTCCAAAGTGGCGAGTCTTCTACTCAAACGGTAAGAAATTACAAAACAAATTTGATAAAAAAAAGTGCTTTCAATGCAGTTTGTGGATCAATTTTTGAAGCAAGTTTGCAAAACTGGATAGTTAGTGGATAAAACAACACGTTCACGTTCTCGTCTAGTGCGCTCAGCCGAAAAAAATTAATGTTGTTGCTCAGAGTGTACGTGAACATGCTTCAACATCAACTCGTCATTGTTCTTAGGAACTGAACATTTTTTGCACTTTTTTGAGAACTTTGGTTTGAAAGCCTACAAAGTTTAATTAGTCCAAGAAATGAAGCCTCATAACCATCCGATAAGTTTTCAGTTTGCTCAATAGGCTAAAGATTATTTGGCCAAAGATGAGCAATTTTGTAAAAAAGTGTGTTTTTCAATAAAACTCGTTTTTATCTCTGAGGCTAAGTCAATAAGCAAAATTGTTATTTGGCGATTAGAGAATTCACATAGAACTATTGAACAGCTTATGCATCCACATCGAGTGACCTTTTGGTATGGTTTTTGGTTCGGCGGCATTATTGAGCCATTTTTCTTCAAAAATTAGCAAGAAATTACAGCTGTTGAGTTAAAGAGAGGTATGATATCACGCTTGTTTTTATTAAATTTTATTTGCCACAATCACTATTAACATTGACAATTTGTATAAAGTTAAGACTTTGCAATTATTACAATATTTGCTCCGTTGCGAACGGGGTTTGATGGTAGACTGGCACTTGCTGCTATAGGGAGCAGACGCAATGTTTCCAGATGCAGGCGCTATTGCCACTGCTTATGTGTTTTCGCGCAAACAGTTATTGTCAATAGCAAACGTTACTGTGCCAAGCTAAACAAATTTTTGTTTTCAAAACTTGAAGATATGAAATGAATGACATTTGGTTTCAACAGAACGGGGTCACTTGCTATACAACCAACGTAACTATCAATTTTTTGCGCACTGTTTTTGAAATTCAAATAATAAGCCAAAATGTTGATGTCAATTGACCGCCTAAAAGCTGTGATTTGACCTTGTTGGATTTTTTTTTTGTGGAGAGACCTTAAAAATAAATGTTAGGCTAACTATTGAGAGACATTTGATGCCTTGAAACACAAAATTCAAGTTGACATTTGAGCGATTGGAGCCCAAACAATCAAAACTGTCAAGCATCCATTGCAGTCATTTGAATAATGTTGTGTTTCATTCATAAATAAAAATGTCTAACCTTTTATTAATAGTTTTTATTTATAGCCAAGTCAAATTTCATTATATTAAATAAATGTTGCGTTTTATATAATAGTCCAGTAACTTTATACATAACAGCATGCGTCAAATTCGGTAGTTCTAATTTTTTGCAGATTTTATGATGTTGGCCTAATAAATAATCCAATTTTGTGATCTGAAACGCTGAACGCAACTTTGTCAAAAATAAAAAAAACCGCAAAAAACCGTTTTTTTTTTCCAATTTTGGCGATTATAACCTGAAAGGACTAGTTTTTGAAAAAAAATTTTTAGGACGTTTTTTAAATAGACTAAATTTGCTTCAATATGATACTAGAACTGTCTCTGTAGACCTAATAGTTTCCAAGATTAAGCCTTTCAAAGTTTATTATTTTTTTCGAACTTTGCAATTTTTTGCAATTCTGTCTGATGATGTTTAAGCTAAGCTACAAATATTAAAGTAAAAAAAATAAGTACAACAAAAGTTAATAAGTTTATTTGTTAGGAAATTGAGTAATATTCAAAACCAAAAAATTAAATTAATTTAGCCCTCTTGGATGGTCCCGGTTGAGGTTTGTTTGTTCCTGGATCAACGTATTGGGAAGGCATATCCCCATCAAGGGATGGTGATGAATTGTCGACGTTTTGTGCCCACAAGTTATCCTTCATTTTGACATGGGACAGATCGTCGCCATCTGGGGTCTACTACTGCAACATCAGGTATATTGTTACAAGAGGCCTAGCTGCAATGCCTGTAGACTGATGAGCATTTTAATCTTGCCTTCCTGCAGCTGCACGCGTTCCCACAACCCTTCGTGCAGCCGCAAGAAATTATCCGCAAAGATGTTGTGGGGTTGAAGAAGCTTTGTGGAGTGAATATCCATCCTCAGGAGAATAGGTTTAGTGTGACTCCCAACCACGCCTATACTTGTAATCAAAATGATGAATAATATGTAACAGATGCAAGGACAAATTTTTAACTGATGGTATGACCGCAAGGAGTGAAATCTAGCAGTCTTGTATAGGCGGTAACTTGGCTAGATTGAAGTTGATTTTTGTCACAGTTTTGGCGAATAGTTGGTACCGCAGCTTGTCAAGGTTATGGGTGTTGTGGTTGCCTCCATATAGAGCAGTTATGACTTGCTCTTCTGCTGATGCTATCTAGTCAGGTGTAGAGTTGGTGTCGAGAAAAATTGTCCGGATTTTTTCCGACTATGGACATCATTTGCATCTTCCCTAAGCCAAATAAACAGGATGTCAAGTCACAACCACTAAAAGCATAGATGAAGAGGAAAAACTCTGGTTTCAAAAAGGATTTTGAAGAAGCAATGCTGTAATACATGACATCTGATGCTTTGCCTTTTCCACATTTATTGTAAAAAAAATTACGTTAGTTTGAAGTTGCAGTAAGGATGATCAGCAATTACCAACGACTACCACTATATTATAAGTAGAGGCAGCAGTTACAGTTGTAGTGATGATGAGCCTATCAGCATCTTCTTTTGCTTGGAGTACTTGAATGTTGTGATTTTCCATTTTTGTTGTCAGCAGCATTATGAAACAAATTTTGTTTTTGTCATTTGACAAAAATTTCTGTTGAGGAACCTGTGCTTTTTTTTTCTCATCAACAATTATCTCTTTCGATGAGTGAAACTTGGTTTTTTAAAGACGCTCAGAGCTTTTTGTGTTATTCTGTACAGCATCTACGGGGTAACCATCAAAAACTACTGCCACGTTTGAACTATAGTAAGCAGTAATGTACTGTATGTATCTGTCAGCTATTGCACCAAATAATGAGTTTTGAGGTCACACAACTTTGTGAAGTAGATGCCTTCCATCCACTACTACAAACTTTGTTAACCCTTGCTTTTCATTTAAGGTTACAGGTTGAAATACTGAATACAAGGTGGATTTTGAGCTCTTTTTAATTCTTTCTTTAGAGAACAATGATATTGGGATTGGTGACAGTTTGTAAGCAAAGAACTCTCGCAATTATTTATCCGATTGTTTTAAGACACACAACCTGTGAAACAGTGTTAGAAGATCAACAGTTACCTGTTTATTGTCAACAGTAATAGTTCGTACAGCTGAAGAAAAGGACACCACATTGTTTTTACATTTGAGTTTCACTTCCTAGAAGTTCTGGCCAACCATATTTAGCATCGATTCTTTTTCAATTTCTTGAGCCATGTGGCTGTTGACACTAGATTTTCCAACCAGGCCACTGCTGATAGACATAATGAAATTTGTTCTAAGGAATGGAGGGTGCGCAAACCATCTACAGAGTTTTTTAGTATTTGATTCATCTCTGGTGACACGAGGTAGTCGCATGTCAACATGTTGTTAAGTTGTTGCAGTGGTAACCTTGCATTTTGTTTTCATTTTATGGCAGATATTATGTACATACACCATGCCTAATATCCATCGAGAAAGTACACTGTCAGTTATACCACGTCCTCGGGTGAGCTATAAACTTTTCATTGATTTTATCAGTACTTGCTCATATCTAATCATATACCCAACCAAAATTTGTTAGTGCGCTGGATGGCAAAATAACCCTTTTTTGAAAATTGTATTGTACTCAAGTGGGTTCATTTTCCTTTCTAATTCTAGCATATTTTGCAGAAATGATTGTGCGCACTTTGCATAAAAGAAGTGGCCTGCTGCGTGAAAAAATAGGAGCATTTTCTAAATGGTGTCCAAATGCAAATTCCAATCGCCTGTCCGTTCTGCTTGGATAAATTGCTTCATCAGTGTCTCCATTCAAAAATAAAAAACCTACAACTTTGCGGTAAGTTTATTGCTTTCAAGCTTGCAAAAGCATCCGTGAATTTCGTTATTAGTGCTTGAAACTGCTCATTTTTGTTAGCTGTTAGAATTGCAGATCTGTCAGAGTTTAAAATAATGTCTTCAATAATGTTCTTTTCTCTTCAGTCAACTGAATTGTCAAGGAAAGAGATACTAAATTGTGAGCTTTCACTGCTCTAGAATAAGCATGACCAGCCAACATCTTAGCAATGCTGTTTTTAGCATAAATTGTCGAAAGCAGGTCCATTAGACCACTTCCACTCATAATCATACCTATTAATTATAAGAAAGACATTAATAGGTGAAAACCCCCTAACCTCTCAACAACGTTGCTCAAATCAATGCCCTGATAGTTTGCGACTATCTCTTTGGCTTTAATGTTAGTCAAAAGTTACAACGCAGATTTTTTGTCTATGGGCTTGGCATTTATCATTTGCAAACCAATGAGATGTAAGAACTGTGTCGTAATTGGACAGGAGATGATTGATGAATGGCAGACATATAATTTTGGATGTTTCAAAGTGTTTCTCTGCTGTTGTTCAACTTTTTTTGAACATTCCCATATAACCATAAGATATCTGAAAGGAGTGAACCAATTTCTTTAAGTAGCGAATGAATATTGTCTAAGTTAACAATATTTATTGCCGACAAACCCTGATTGGATAGCACTTTTTGGAAGGTTTCCAGCTGAATAGGACAATTTTTCTGTACAAGTTCAAAATTATGAGGAGTCACAATCATTATACCTTCCATTGAGTAAAAAGTACCTGTCCCATCTAAAGTGTTGACATTAAATTTGGCGTTATCAAAAGAAAATTGCACAAACGGCATTGAAGTGTCTTTCAACATGAGTTGGTCTGGTTACATGATGGCCAAGGTTTTCAAAAGCATAGTATCTTTGTAACTAGCTGAGAATCTAAGCGTTGACAATAACTCAACCAGATGTTTTGACCCAAACTTGTGATACAAAAATACACCAATCCCAGTAAACAAGAGATGAACAAACAAGGCTTGACTGTCAATATTCTTGAATGTGCAAGAGCAACGCAGTTTCGTTTGTCTTTTGAAATTACTGTTTCGAGCAACAATTTCAAAGAATCAAGGATAACTGAATTTACATTCTGAAAGAAGTCGTCGAATGGTGTAAATTGTGTTGTGTTGTACACTTGCGACCGTATATCGTCTTGTATGATTTCAGAAGCTGCTTTCACTACGCGTAGTTTTTCTGCTTAAGGATCTGGACTTTTACTGTCATGCCATGTACTGGTAAGAATTTTGTGACTTGTGTTTTTAAAACAAACAGTCGTGCATTTGAAGGATCTCTCAACGATAAAAATGTCTTTCCTATACATTGCAAACAAGCGATTTTTGACTGTTTGTAGTTGAGGTCGTTTTCCTTCTATCTAATCCGTGAGTTCATCTATAGAGCCCTAACATATCTCAACGTTCTCTTCCAGAAATGAATAAATCTTTTTCATGGCCTCATCAACTGTGGGATGTTGATGATTTCTTGTTGATGGTGCCTAGTAGAGCTTTGTTTGACAAAACCGATGATATCTGGCATCAAAGGCTATCAAATCTGTGTTCTCAAATATACGCTCTTTTATTTTAAGAGCCCATTCATTACCACGTTTTTCAGCTGCTTTCAAGATTGTTGCACTGAGAAACAACTTTTCTGCAGTAAAGACATTGTTTCGTTTTTCTGGCTTCTTCTTCTTTTCTGCCACAAAAAACTCTTCAGTTGTTTTGTTTCCACATAGACAACAGTGTTCTCTGAAATTCAACTGCTCAGAGACTAATTTCGTGGCCCTTGATAAAGTAATATTTGATTTTCCACTGCTAACAGCTGCTTTGATCAACTTTGGATTGTTGTATTTTATCTGACAAGCACTGTGCACATAATCTCATTTACACCCTTTAATAAACGTTGATTCTCTATGTTTTTAAAGGAAATACTCGACGCAAGAAGGGTTTTTACACCTTTTTTTCTTCACTCTACTTCACACAAACCCACGCTGGGACTATAATCAGACATTCTGTAGATTTTGAGTTCAAACGGCACTTACGTTATGGGCAGCAGGCCAGTCAACAACTGAAATTAAAAAAAAAATTGTAAAGGTTAAAAACGTGCTACAAGTGGGTTCACACAAACAATACTAGCACAGTCCGTCGGAGGTGACGTCTAAAATATTGCAAAAATTGCAAAAAGTTAAAAAAAAAAAGATAAACTTTAAAAGGAAACTATTGGGTCTACAGAGACAGTTCTAGTATCTTATTGTAGCAAATTCAGTCTACTTTAAAAACGTCCTAAGAAAGTTTTTTCAAAAACTAGTCCCTTAGGGTTATAATCGCCAAAATTGGAAAAAAAAAGATTTTGTTGCGGTTTGGTCACAAACTTAGATTATTTATTAGGCCAACATCATAAAAAAGTCTGCAAAAAATCAGAACTACCGGATTTGACGCATACTTTCAGGCGACAAAGTTACTGGACTATAAACATTTAGAAAAAATTACTTCTACCATATTTTAATTACCATTTACTTCAAAATGAATATCAAATTAAAAATATTTTTCCGTACAAAATCAATGCCATTTCAAAACTAATTAAATTGATTTATTTAAATAATTTATTTTTGTTTACACTAAGTAAGTTTTATAAATTTAATTCAAACACATAATTTCTGACTAATTAATAAAAACACTAAAATTTTATGTTTCCTTTAACATTGACAAATATTCTACGCAGTTTTATTACATCAAATATTATCCTTTAGTCATCATTATTAATTGTAATATTTTTTTAAAATTATTTTATCTTCAGAAAAAGTAAATACTTTCACATTTAAAAAGAGATCATCTCATTTCCCTTTATTTTGTAGTAATTGATTCATTATTATGAAACTTAATCTTTAATACCGCTGACATATGAGAAAGTACAATTAATAATGGTGACTATTACCGCAAAAAAAATCAGATAATGCGTAAGCATGTTATCGACAATTACAATGTTTGCACGGTCTAGTTCTTCCGGAATTTTTATGATTAAACGAATGAATAATTTTGTTTTGTATGTTTTTAATATGTATTTTGCTACCATTACTAAATTTTTTTTATTATAATAAATAAATTTGATTTGTAATTATATTTTTTTTATTCAATTTATTTTATTTATATATATTTTATCCAATTAAATCCAACTCGTGCACTTATTATCTGATAAATTGGCAGATTTTTTGCGTAATCATTGCTATAAGTATAAAGTAATGTTATGGTATTTGTTATCTGCTGATAATAGATCAAGGTTGAAGATAAGAAATGTCATTTATGTCGTGAAATTACATACTTGGCAATGATCATGATCACTTAAATATGCTAACAGTGTTGATAATGATTACTAATAATGATTGTAAAACATTCTGTTATCTATTTATTATATTGATATAAGATATAAGATATAACTAGTATTTTTAATGGACTACCAAAATGTTTTTTTTTTTACTTAAAGACTTGTTTTATCAACAAGAAACAATAATGATTTTATAATAGGAATAAGTAAGACTGATACGTCTATTCTCTTAGTCTTGCATCGTTACCAACTATCGTCGTTTGCTATTAATCACCAAAATGTACTACGGTCCCATTGCAGATAAATATATTTAAAATTAAAAAAAAAAAAAAGTTATTCATAAAATGTCAAACCAGAAAACTGCTACAAAATGTTAATTGCTATTTATAAAATTTTTAAATTATTTAATTTTTGCTATAAAGCATTGTTAAAAAATACCAAAACTTGATCATAAATTTTTGAAAAGTGCAAAATTTTATTAACAAAATAACAAAAATGTCAAAATGTTGCTGTACTAAAACAAAACATTGTTAAAAAGCCCCAAAATCTGGCATTAACTATTTAAAATTCTATTTATAAACTGTCAAAAATAGCAAAATTCGGTTTTAAGGTAACAAAATACTTTTAGAATAAATTAAAATTTTGGCTTAAATTGTTCAAAAAAACATAATTATATTAATAATACACCAAAAATAGTAAAATCAGGCCCAAATCGTTAAAAAGTTTAAAATTATATTTAATTATAAGTATAGTTATAAATTTTAAAATAATAATTATGGGCAATTTTATTTCAAACGGACCAGAGCTTTTAACTTAATTGCATCATTTTTTGTTTAAAAACCGCAATTTTTACCCAAAAGAAATAAATTTATTAATGAAATCAACCAGAAATATTCTAAATCTGGCGCCATTTCAAGTTTATACCTTGTCTATAAGCTGCAAAAGCCATAAAACCATGTTTTTGTTCTTAGCTGGCTGGGCAAAATGAAGCATTTTTTAAATTTTTTTTAACCGCTAAAATTGACGTGTTTTGATGTAAATTAATTAGAAAATATAAATTTGTTTTGTGTATTTGGGTTTTAAAGGTCTAAAACTCGAAGAAACTGCAAAAATAAGCCTATTTTTCAACATAAACTTTTACAAATGCACATTTAACAGTTTTCAGAGAAACTATACACCAAATATTATTAAAAAAATTTAGTTTTGCAAACAATTCTACATAGAAAATAGTCAGTGTCGTGCATATCTGGCAAAGAAAAACCAATCTAGAAAAAAAACTTTGTTCAAAAAAAAAATTTTAATTTTTTTTAATTGAGTTAATATTGCGGTTTTTAAACAAAAAATGCAATTAAGTTAAAAAACGTCAAAAAAACTTAAAAAATCGTAGAATTTTTTTTTATGGGTTTTATACCCTTATATACCGATCAAAGGACTACTAATAAGTTAAACAGGGAGTTTATAAATGAATGGGATTATGTAATCACTTTAAATATGCCGCCTTTTTAAAATTGTCCACTACTACATATGTTTGCTTGACAACTGTCAAAGTTGATCTGTCAAAACAAATAGTATAGTGAACAATTTAAAAAAAGCGGCACATTTAAAGTGATTACATAATCCCATTCATTTATAAACTCCCTGTAGAAACTAAAAAAAATACATAAACAAGTTTCTCAATGCACCCCCCTCCCCTAGCTCTGGTCTTTTTGAAATGAAATTGCCCCCATATATGTATTCATAAAACAGCAAATTTTAGCCATAAATGTAGAAAAGTTTGCAATGTTGCTATAAAATATAAAATATTGTTAAAAAGAACCAAAATTTGGCTATACTGTTTAAAATTATACTCATTGATTATCAAAATTAACAAAATTTGGTCTTAAAGTATCAAAATATTGTCAAAAAAATTAAAATCCAACTATAAATTGTTTAGATATGCATAATTTATATTATAGAGAAGGTCATAGTGGCCATCGTGATCGTATCTTTTTAAAAGTCTCATCATTTTGTATATTATTATCTAATATTAGATTAATCATTCCTGTTTTTCGTTACTGTTATTTATCCTTATCGTTATAAAGTGCAATAGTTTTTTGAAGTGCTTAAGTTGTAATTAGTAAGTTTATATTATTAACCTTAAAACTGTATATCTTTTGTTTACATGCGTTGTTTCTTCGCGCCTAATTGTATTATTTCCATATATACTTGTGCGTGTATTATTATACTCAATTCAACAGTCTCTGTAGCGCATTGATCATTGTGCTTATACCACTAAACTGGTAGTTCACTGTTCACGAATAACTCGCGATTCGAACCCCAGTATATAAATATTTTTTTTTAAGCTAAATTTTTTTTTTTTTAATTTTTAGTATTGTTTTATAATTTTTTTAAATTTATTTTATTAATAATTGTAAATCTTATCTATCCTCTGTATCATAACTGTCATCCTTATCGTGGTCTTTTTGTGTGTTTATTGTTAGTCACCATAACAGACCCTATGGTGTGAAGTGTGTATCCCTGTTGTTGCTGTTATAATATTTTGTTTTTGCATCTTATATTTTTATTAAAAAAAATTCAATTGTTGCTAGAAATCTATCATTATGGTAAACTTATGTAGAGTATGTAATAACAACATTAGTCCACGTTCTGTGGCTCTTAAGTGTTATGGAGACTGTAAACGATGGCATCATGTAGATTGCTTGGATTATAGCATAGACCAAAAATTATTATACGTTGAAGAAGCAAAACGAAACAACGGTGATAAATGGGTTTGTGAAATTTGTATGCCAACTGACTCTGTACCCAAAATTATTACAAATCAAGCTAATGCAGATACTGCATCAATTGCTGCATTAATTAAGTCTATGGCCACGGATTTAAGTAGTTTTCGTACAGAATTTCAAAGCGCAATGCGCACTTTTACGGATGAAATACGTGACATTAAAACTAGATTAGATAAGATAGAAGCCAATAGTTCCACCTGTATTGATGAAAATAACATAATTGCGGAAATTGAGGATCGGTCTCGTCGTGCTAACAACGTGATGGTGTTTAATCTACCCGAAACAACATCTGGGTCAAATGAATTAAAAACCGAGAAAGATATTAAAGCTATCAAATCAGTCGTTAATCCTACAGGTCTAGAGTTTCAACCAAAAAAAGTGATTAGGATAGGTAAATTATCTTCCAAACCAAGACCCGTCAAAATTATTTTGCCATCAAGAGACTGTGCAATAAACTTGTTAAAAGTTACAAAAAACATTAACTCTAACAATATTAAGTTTAAGTCTGATTTAACAATTAATCAAAGGAAACAATTAAACTTGTTAAGATCAGAATTAAATGAACGAAAAGATAAAGGTGACACAGATCTCACCATTAAATATATCAATAGCCAACCTGCAATAGTTAAGTCAAAAAACTATTAAAAATATTCTATCAAAATGTTAATGGAATCAAAACAAAGTTGAAAAATATTATGTTAAATGTTAATTGTTGTATATATGATGTAATTGTATTTGTTGAAACTTGGCTAGATGTTAATGTATCTGATGGAGAATTAGGTTTTTATGATTTTAATATATATCGCATGGATCGCTCGAGTTCAATAAGTAATAAAAGTAAAGGTGGAGGAGTCTTAATAGCAGTCAGAAAGAATTTAGATTCCTATAAGTTGAATACAATTGACTGTATTGAGCAATTGTTTGTGAAAGTTAATAAAAACATTATAATTGGTTCAACTTATATTACTCCTGGATCTAACGTCTCAAAATATGAAAACTTCTGTACGTCATTTGATAAAATTTGTGAATCCAATCCAAATTGCGAATATTTATATTGTGGAGATTTTAATATTCCTGAAGCTGTTTGGGACCCAACTCATTTAAATGTATTGTCTGAGAACAATAAATCGTATCATGCTCAATTTTGTGCCGATTATTTGGAGTTTCACAATTTACGTCAATTTATTTACATACCAAACGACCAAGGTGTTTTATTAGATTTGTTATTCTCTAACTTAAAGAAAATTGAAGTTTGCAGAGCGGAAGGAAGCGATGCAATTACAACTAATTCTGTTCATCATATTGGGTACTCTATATCGGCTCATATTAACTCAAATAGCTCTAATCTTCAACTGAAAAATTACACTTTAGATTTTCGTAAAGCAAATTATGAATATATAAATAGCTATCTCTTGAGTGTCCCATGGGATATAATATTACCAAATTCTGACATTAATGTTGCCGTGGATAACTTTAATAGTGTGGTACAGCATGTAATAAATACCTATGTCCCTAAAAAAGTTATTAAGTTATCTGGGTATCTTAAATGGTATATTCACAATCTCATAAATATGGTAACAAAGAAGAAAGCAGCGCAGGCTAAATATGAAGCCAGTGGCAGCAGTGTTGATTACAAGTCCTTTCAGGTACTTCGATCACAATGTAAATACACTAGCAAAAGTTTATACGACGCATACATTAATAGAGTTGAGCTCGAGTTAAATAATAATCCAAAGAGTTTTTGGTCTCATGTTAAGGAAGTTCGCAATGTAGACGGATATCCGAAACACATGTTTCTTGAAAAGATAACAAGTGAAAATGGCTCAACTCATGTAAACTTGTTTGCTGATTATTTTGCTACTGTTTATATGAAACACAATGTAGATGCACCAACATTTCAACAATTGGAACAAGTGAATATACCTAAATTTAGTGTTTGTGTTTGTTCTGTGTTTGATTCTATATCTAAGTTACCTGACAAATGTAGTTCTGGTCCAGATGGCATACCTGCTTATTTTCTTAAGCAATGTATATATACTTTATGTAAACCGGTGCACACACTGTTTTCAATGTCCGCAGATCAAGGTATTTTTCCTTCTAATTGGAAGCGTTGTTTCATTACGCCTTTATTTAAGGATGGCAATAGAGAAAACATTTCCAACTACCGCGCCATTGCAATACAATCTACATTAGCAAAAATGCTTGACAAACTAATTGCAGATCAACTTATGTGGTGTTGTAAGAATATCGTCATTGAAGAACAGCATGGGTTTAGTGAAGGAAAATCGACTCTTACCAACCTGTTGATGTACAAAACATTTATTCTTAACGCAATAGAATCTGGAAAGCCAGTAGATGCGGTGTACACAGACTTTTCCAAAGCCTTTGATCGGGTCCAGCATTTAACTTTAATTAACAAATTAAAGTCTTTAGGATTTGGAAACCTAGCATTAAAGTGGCTCTCAAGTTTTTTAACTGATAGAAAACAATATGTAAAAATATTTGACTTTGTGTCATGTGCTATAGATGTTACTTCTGGGGTACAACAAGGTTCGCATTGTGGACCCATACTATTTTAATTATTTATAAACGATATTGGTACAAAATTAAATTTTTGTAAATTTTTGTTGTTTGCTGATGATATGAAACTGTTTAATATTGTTCAGAATTGCATTGATCAAAATAATTTTCAAACCGACTTAAAAATTTTGATGGAGTGGTGTAAAATTAATCAGCTTGATCTAAATTTGAGCAAATGTGTTTCAATATTGTTTAGCAGATGTAAGATTGTCCAAAGAGACTATTTTCTTAATGAACATAAACTTGTTTTTAAACCAGATGTAAAAGATTTAGGCGTACTTTTTGACACTACTCTTACATTTGCTAAACATATTAATAATATATGCGCTAAATCTATGTCTGTTTTAGGTTTTATTAGCCGGTTTAGTAAACCATTTTCCGTGTGGACTTCAAAAACATTATATTTATCGTTAGTTCGTCCTGCATTAGAATACGCATGTCCAATATGGACTCCATATTATTCTAATGCAATTGCGCAATTGGAAAGAGTACAGAACAAATATTTAAAATTAACAGCATATCGTTTAGGATATAATCATGAAATGTATAGTCGCTCCAATACTTTACGCATCTTAAAAATTGAACCGTTGCAAAATAGAAGAAGAATTATTGATCTCTGTACTTTGCACAAACTTGTTAATGGAAGCATCAATTGTCCCAGTTTGTTAGTAAAACTTAATTTTCATATACCGCCTTACCGAAATTCACGACATGTCAGAACATTTAAGTTGGCTTTTCATCTATGCAATTATGGTTTTCATGCACCTTTATGTAGGTTTATGCGGTATTACAACAATGTATCTGCTCATTACAATATAAACCTATTTATGCAATCCTACTCATTATTTGCTAGTCATTTGAGGAGAATAGATTTATCCATCTGTGATGTGTTACATTTTAGTTAATTTGCATTTGTTTATTGGTTGTTTTTGTTTTTGTACTCTTTACAACATAGATATATTTTTGTTAAGTTTAATGTTTCATTTTAATTATATTAGATAAATTAGTCAATATGTTTCTAATTATTATGATTTTTAAATGTATTATATCTGTAAAATGGTGAATACCGTAAATAAATATATTATTATTATTATTATTATTATTATTATTATAATTCTATTTATAAAATGCCAAAAACAGCAAACCGTAACCACAAACGTTCAAAATAATATTTTGTATGTAAAATAAAATGTCAAAAATAGCAGTCACATTCAAATATGCAAAACGTTTGAAATGTTTAGAATTTGGTTATAAATTATTAAAATGTTGTCAAAAACCTAAAAAAGTTATTTTATAAACATTAAAAAATACAAATTTGAGCTATAAACTTCAATAAACTGCAAAATTTTATATGCAAAGCACAAAAATCTAGCTATAAACTGTTAAAAAACAAAAAAATATTATATAAACTTTTGATAGTAGCACAAATTTTGTCATTAACTGCTGAAAAGAAAAAAAAAGTTATAATAAAAAAGATTTGGTCAACTATAAGAAAATACCAAAATGCAACCAAAAACTATTTAAAAGTTTAATAAGTAATAGCAAAATCTGGCTATAAAGTATCAAAATATTGTAAAAAAATCAAAGTCTGGTTAATTTGCAAAATCTAGTCATGAACTAGTAAAACTTTAATCAAAAAACACAAAAATGTAGCTAAAAACTGTTAAATTATAAAAATGTTTTATAATAAGCAAAATTTAAAAAGTACAAAATTTATTTAAAAAAAATAGTTGAATTCTTAAAAAACTTTTTTTTTTAATGTAAAAAATCCCAGATAGAGCTACAAACTAATAAAAAGTGCCAAATTTGATTCATAAAATGTTGAAAATTTTACTATAATATTACAAAATTAAGTTAAAAATCAAAATTTTATTCATAAAGTGGCAAAAAAGTCAAAACCCGGCGTTAAATTAATAAAAAATTCAAAATTTTATTTGTTAAATATCAAAATTTTGCTATAATAATACCAAATATTGTCAAAAAATCTAGCCACTATTCAAAAGTGCAAAACTCTATTCATAAAATGTCAAAAATAGCAAAAACTGGCCTCAAATTGCAAAATTTTATTTATAAAATATTAAAATTATTTTATTAAACACTAAAATCTGGAATTAAACAGTTAAAAAGTACAGAATTCTTTTTTAAAAATAGGTAAAATATCAAATTTAGGCTACATACTGTTAAATAGTGCAAAACTCTATTTATAAAGTATTAAACATGGCATAATCCGCTAAAAAGTGCAAAATTTTACTCAAAAAGTGTCAAAAGAATCAGAAAACTTAGCCATAAAGTTTATGAAATGTTAAAAATAGCAGAATCCGGTCCAAAAGTATGAAAATATTGTCATAAAAACCGAAATCCAACCATAAAATGTTAATAAACGCATAATTTTATAAATAAATCAAGCTATAGATTGTTCACATATGCAAGATTATGAACTTAAATAACAAAAATAACAAAATTTAGACAAAAAATTAAAAAGCAAAACTTTATAAAACCTCAAACATTGCAAAATAGAGCTATAAACTGCAATATTTTATTCAAAAATCTTAACAATCCAACTATAAACTGCAAAAAAATAACTTTTAAAATTGCAAAATTTAATTTATAAAATGTGAAAGACATCAAAACTGTTAAAAAAACCAAATTTCTGTTTAAGATAAGTCAAAAATTATATAATGCGGCTATAAAACGTCAAAATGTCATCAGAATGCATTAAAATTTGACCGTAAACTGTTAAAAAGTGCAAAATTCTATTTATAAAACGTCAAAAAGCGCCAAACTTTTGCTATTGCCTGTTAAAATGTTCAAAATTCTATTTGTAAAATAGTAAAATTTTCAAAACGCAACTATAAATTGTTGAAAAATGCAAAACTTTATTTTAAGTTGTTACAAATAACAAAATCCGGCAAAATTTTCCTTAAAGCTACAAAATACTTTAAAAAAAGATCAAAATCTGTTTATAAACTGTTAAAAAATGCAAAACTTTATTTATAAAATAGCAAAATTTTGACAATTTTACTATAATATGTTGAAAACTTTATTTATAAAACGTCAAAAATAGCAAAATCTGGCACAAACTGCTAAAAATATCTTAAATTTTTTATATGATTACAAAATATTGTCAAAAAACACTAAAATCCGGCATTAACTGTGAAAGTGGACAGTAGAGTATAGTATAGTATAGTATAGTATAATTTGTTTATTTCCAATGTTTGTTGTACAGCAAATATTCAGTAAATTGTGTACACACGCACACGAAAATTTGTCAAAATAGCTTATTTAATTAGTGAAAAAAAAAAAGAAAATAAAATAGTAGAAATAGGATTGGTCATACACTGAACTTTGTGGAACACATACTTGCTTTAATTGTTTTAGATTTAGTATTTATAAGTTGTAGATAATGAGTCCTTTTTGATAAATACAAGCTGAATCAGTTCTAAGCACCATTTTGCAAATACTTACTAATTAAAATGTTATGATCTACAGTATCAAATGTCTTTGATAAATTATTTGTTATCATTGAAAAATATGTAGCGTAACTGATTACGATTAACAACAAAATAATACATAAACAATAATTTACAGTATAGTAGAATGCTTCATTTTTCAATCATTTCAAACACTGATGACAGATTGTTTATAAGTATATTAAAACTGCGACGTTATAGGTCAACCATTCATTAATTTAATTATTTAAATCAGCGATTATTATAAGTGCAGCTCTTGTAATTCATCACGTCCGTAAACAATTAAAATGCGCGTCTTAATTTAATTCTGTATTTATGTCAGGGCTATGTGGGTTGGGATACTTTTTTAAATACTCCAAATTGGCCAGGAGCGATACAAATAACGCGGCAGGATGTGATGTTTAAAAGTTTTGTGTATATAGGACGCAATAGATTACTATTATTGCCTAAGTCATCTCACACTGCTACATTAATAGTAGCGTTGCATAAATTTTAACGCCCGGTTACACACACGGAATTACACCCTGATATAAAAAATATAATGAAAGCATTAAGAGTAATTGAATATAATTAATTAAACAATGTTGCATATTTTTGAATGAATCATACATTATATTCCTTTGTTGGGATAAATTGTTATTTTTTTTCATTTGGTAATGTCTAGCTGTTATTACACTAGATGTGACATTGCGTGTATAACGCTATTTGCCAATGTCAAGATTGAAGAAGAAGATACAAAATGTGTCGGTCAGATTGCGTAAAACGAGATCAAAGCACCGACCCGTGAGCAAACAGAAATCGAGATGAGACGCGTCAAGTATATTTATAATCAAATTACCGATGTGCGGCCTTTGAAAAATAAAATGAAAAAATGTGGAGCAGATGTGGAAGAATTGTTAATCCCATTTCTGTCGGGTTTTCTTTTACATCTTCTTCTTCGCGCCGAGCGACAATTATCCGGATGATGATGCTTGTGCGGTGCTGTTTTTGTACTGTGAAGATATTTACACATTTATATTGCTTGATTAGGAGCAATAAGATGTTGGTAATTGTAAGATTGACCACCCGGTTAATTCCCCATACTGTGTTAAATAACTTAAGGTAAAAAGAAGGAAACTCCCTTGTTGATGAGAATTACCGTTTTAATTTATTATGATGTATTTATTAAAATTTGTTAATATTTGCTGCATTTAAAAATGAATACATTTAATTATAATTTACCAAAAAATATGTTATAAACGCAATTTTAAATTGGCTTCGTTTGAAGAAGATTGATGGGACTATTGACTTAAGTGACTTTTGAATTAAGCATATAATTATAATCTTAATACACTTTAAGTTTCAATTCAATATGAAAAACACAATGAAAAAAGGTTTCTATTTTAATGTTTCTATTGAAACTACTGACAAGAACTGTGCGTTATTTTTTTTTGTTAATATTAGTATTCTCTTTCCAATAAACAGTAATAGAATCCGAGAAGCTAATGAAACTTAATACAATTTAATTCAGTCTGATATACTCATTATTTGTCAACGTAAATGCAACTGATAATCATTAAATTTGAAATACATTTAATTAGTACATTTAGAAGACTTAATTAAACATTTCCTGCAACCCACTTCTTGAACATAACTCATCACATTTGTCGATTTTAATCGGTGTGAAACTACGTGATGTAATACAGACCTAACATTGTAAATTAAAGAAAATAATTGGCAGTAAATATAAAATGCGAATTCAATTAATTGATTAATTAACCAGATTGAAACACATCGTTTATCAGATCTAGAAGTATTGTATATTACGAAGTGGCAATAATGATATTGATTAACTCGACGACAATCTATAATCTAAATATTCATAAGTACAAATCAGGAAACGTAATGATTATGATTTTTCCATAATTTTATTGCGGGCGCGCATTAACGGTACAGTCAGACCGGAGAACGAGAGACAAGAGTAGGTTTCACATTGTTTATATTTTTATCCGAACATGTCCTTGTGTATAGATTATATGGAGCTGGTTCGATTGAACTTTAAATTGTAAAAAATTCATAACTAGTTCTCTCTATTGAGATGTGGGAACATTATATTTTATTTAATCGAAATGCGATAATAAATTATTAATTATGTTGTGCAAATGCGGACGCCTTCGTAATTGCAGAAAGACAATGATCGGGCACTTTTTTAGCTTTCGATTATTAGTTCTATACTATATTATTTATTATAACTTCACGCTTTAATTAGGAAGTGATGATTCATGAATAAAATTTGTATTAGTTGTAGAACGATTATTAATTTATGTGAGAAATATTTTTGTATCTTTCCATGTGTGCATTTTATAGTGAATTAGCGTGATGCTATCCTGTAAAAATATGGAGGAACTATTTATGGCATTTTTATTGCATGTTCGATTAAATATAATAAGCATTTTTTTATAGACTGTCGGCCATAAATTCAGTATTGGTATTTTTAATTTACATTCATTACATTGTTTTTTATTGATTTCGCTCATTTTTTGCAGTGATTTGTATACAACTTTTATAAACGAGTAAATTTATAAATATAATCTAAATTACAATAAAATGTATGTAGACAAATATACAATATTGGGTTGAATACTATTGATTGATTACGGTATAGACCAAAACTCTAAATAAAATTAATTTAAAAAAATGTAAACCAACCTATACAAACTCAACCATTCCGTTTGGCTCATGTTAGAAATCAATTTGTCACTAAAAAAAAGTTGTGATCCAACTTCTTGATAACTAACACTTGGGTTGGTGGATGGGCCACTCCAATCCAAACTATTGACTGGTCATTATGTATATAGTGGCCCACCCTTCTATCAAAGTGTTATTCATCAATAACATGCATGTTTGAATTTTCAAAAGTCAATTTGTTACTAAAGAAAATTGTGATCTAAAACAATCTAAACTATTGGCTGGTTGTCATAGTATGAAGTGTCTTACCTACTCACCCAAGTGTTTATCATCAAGAGATTGCATGTTTAAATTCTCTGCAAGCGTTGAAAGTTATTTTGTCACAAGAAAAAGTTGTGATCCAATTTTTTGATAACTAACAATCGAGTGGATGAGTGGGCCACTCCAATCTAAACTACTATTTTGTTATTGTGCTAAAGAATGTCCCACCCACCCAGTTTGCATGTTTAAACTATCTGCAAACGTCACAAACCAATTTGTCACTAAAGAAGATTGTGATCCAACCTCCTAATAACTAACAAATGTCTTAACAACTTTATAGTTCAAAACTAGATTATATTATTTTTGACCACAACTCATCTTTGATGTAAAAAATTACTATTGTGAATCATGCAATGCAAATAAGATTAATAATAAAAAAATAATTTATTGATTCCAAGGTTTAATAGATGTCAACCATAGCGTCGGCGATTAAATTAATATTATAATTATACCTTTGCAGGATTTCTCACACTATCAACACGGAGATCATAAATCATAATAAAAATAAATAAAAATTTTAATCAGTATTAATAATTTACATAAACTAGCGTGCTATTGTTTTCCATAAATAATAGTAATTATGATAATATAATGATTATTAATTCAATTATCTATATGCATGAAATATTATACCCAGGAGTGATTATAAATATATAATATTAAAGCAAAAAATGTATTTATAATATATTAAATTTAATGTTTGTTTAATGTATGTTGTAAAAAACAGTTTTCTTATCATCTTTATATACGTTTCAAACAACAACAAAGTTTATACAAAAATACTGAAATAATAAACTACTCCAGTATTCAAACACAACGTATATTTTTTATATAAAATAAATTTTCAAATTGCAGATAATAATTAACATTTGTAAAAGCTGCTAAACACACAATTGTGCAAATATTGCCATAATTCTAAAATCCTCTAATTGAATATAAATTAGTTCCATTTTTTTGTACATTCAAACCAAATTTTTTCAATAATAAATGTAACTGTAGAAATTGTCAATCCAATCAGAAGAAAACCATATGCAAATAAAAAATGTTTGAATTCTAATGGCAAAACAGTATTGTCATTGTTTTCCATAACATCAAAAGAACTAATTAACGTATCTTGATATAGTCCCATTTCTAACATGCTATAATAGTTTTTTAACACAACATTTGCAAAAGGATTGCCTTTTTGGATTACTAGATATTCATGTAGGGGGACAATTGGAATCATAAGAGTATTTGCACGGACCATAGAATGAAATGAATGTTCATTTTCAAAAAAAGCTAATATGGTCACGTTTTGATACTTGTTAATATCATCTAATTGTGCATTAATTGAATTTCTATTTTGCCAGTAATCAAGCAAATCTATATAATTTTTTTTTATATAAATATCAACGGAAGAATTTCCCGTAAAAAATAAAGGCAAATAAAGTGAATTGACTACGACAGATAAACCTGCATCTATAACATCTTGAAGACTATTAATTAGTTGTTTTTCTTGAACATTTTTAAATAAAAATGAGTAATATAATCCAGAAAAAGCTGTAGTTATTACTAATGTAGTAAGCACCCAAAAAATAAATATTATTTTTAATTGTAAATTTCTAGGTATCTTTGTGGTTTGAAATAACAATACTGCATAAATAACAAATATTGCATCAAATACACTCAATCGATTGGATTCTGACAATTTGTTTAAACTAAAATACGCAATAATAGTCAGCAAAATTGTTATTGCTAATCCGGTCCAAACACTTTTATCAAATACATATTTAACGTATTTCCAAATTGCAATCTTTTTTGCTTTTGGTACAAATAATGCAAAATTTAATTTAGTGAACGTATAGGCTATGTGTTGCACTTTTGCTTGTGGGGGCTTTATAATTTCTTTTAAAAGCAATGGTTTGTGCATAAAATCCATAGAATTATTAAAATAAACAAAAAAATTGTGAAATTTTCCAATGTCCTTAACAGTATTAAGATTGTCGATCTTACTACGAGAAATCATATTTAGTGTGCAACCTTTAAAATCATGAATTGAATGCGTATTAAATAATTTGACATCGTTAATGTTTATATTTTCACATTTAGTTGCAAATACTTTACTATAGTTTTGTCCACAATGATCAGTAAAATTTTCCATTTTATATATATTTCCAATATTATCCAAAACAATTGTATTGAACAAAAAGTAATTTCCAACATATTTAAAAATTTCATCAATATCTTCTTTTCCTGAGTAAATAATAAAATAATATGCTGAATTATTAACTCCAGGCAGGCCATTCTGGCAAGGCAAAAATGTACAACTTGGTATATAATTTTCAATTTTATATATTTGATCCAAAACTATAAATACAAATTCTGGAGGTACTTCTAAATCATCAACTGAAAATTGAAAAATTGGGTTGTGTATTATTTTTTGTTTCATATATATTGCTTTCGACAACTCATCAGTTAACCAAGTATTATTAGCAGCAAAAACTAAAGATGTTGTAAATTTGCTAAAATCTTTGTAGATTATCATGGCGCATTCAAAAATTCCGTAAACATCTTCAGTCTAATTAGACAAAAAAAAATTATTAGTGTATTTAAAAATTAATTAATTAAAATTAATTTATTCTATTTAATACAAAATGTGCTTAAACAGTGTAACTTTGGAAGGAATAAAAAATAATTTTATTAATTTTAAATTATAAATTGACAAAAAATTTAAAATAAAACACGCCAAATTCCAAAAAATAACAAATCAAATTATTAGTCAACAAAAAATAATCAGTTAAACAAAAAAAATGAATGCAAACAATTGATTATGAACGATAAATACTCATTTAAATTACAAAAATATAAATAAAAACTAAAATTTTATTTAAATTATCAAGTTTATACAAAAAAACACATTTTTTATGCCACTTCTTCAAAAGGATTAATAAAACCAACTTTAATCAAATAATTCAAACAATAATAAAAAAATTTAAATTAAAACAAACTAGATTTATGTAGTAACCAGATATTAATTCTAAAATAAAGTATAAAAAATATTAAAAACCAAAAATAGATTTACAAAATTATTAACCAAAATTGCTCAATGATTTTTATATTTCAAGTATTTTTAAAATTAATCACAAAAAGTAAATTTATTTAAATTTAATAAATTAATTTAAAATTTTAATTGTTCGTAACTATTCGGATTGCATCGTGTCATCTCGGTTAAAAAATCATGGCCGCCAGAACTCTATTCTAACTTACTTAATCTATGCATTTATATATTACATATTGATTGAAATATAAATCCAATAAAGTATGCTTTAGTTTGTCAATTTAAACGTTATTAAAACAATTTTGAATTAAAAATAAGCTCAAGCAATATAAAAAATTGTTTGATTTCTTATATTTTTTGTGTTTAAGAATTATTGCAAATCTAAAAAACATTATATAGAATTTTAAATAGAATATATGTTACATACAACGTAATTTACTAATTAAAATAATGTTTTACCTCTAATGTTGACATCAAATGCTTGTAACTTAAAATTGTTGGTATCACAATAAATATTAAGATAAGTTGAATTATAAACATTGTATCAACTAAATTTAATAACTAATATTACATATAAGTTTTAATATCAGCAGAAGAATAAAAGTCCACGTACATGTTGACATGAACATAAACAATTGAACAATACCAATAGTTTTATTTTTTATATTGATTACAATTTTTTATAGCAGCATTAACATAACAATACTTTTATATATTAAAAAAACCTTTTAGTTTTACACAAAGGAGATTGATGTACACAAATTATTAACAATATTATAATTAAATTAAATTAATCTTACAAAAAAATATATAAAAATTAAACAAATCAAAACTACAATTCTTAATAGTTGAGTTGATCTGGTGCATATATTTTATTATATAAGTTATGTGGGCATAAATTACAAGACAAAAAGGACAAAAAGATCAAATTAGAAATGGTGTGATAGCTCAATGGTAGAGCACTTGCATATCATGCGAGCAGTTGTATTAATATACTTTTATATGCTGTGTAATTGTTTATTATATTGTACAGACCGGTCTGTATAATAAACAATTACACAGCATATAAAAGTATATTAATACACCCACATAACCTATTCAATTCTTAAGTTAAGTATTTTATGATATTTTGTTTTGTTAGGTAAAAAAACTACAAGACAAATAAAAAATAAATAAATAAATAACTAAAAACTTTTAAAATTATTTATAAAGCTGCAAAATTAAAAGTAACAAAATAAATTACCAGTTTGATGACATCAAAATTTTTGCAATTACTGTACACATTTTTTTAGTTTTTGTAGTTTTATTTAACAATAATTGTTTATACGTTAATCGATTTGGTGCTTTACAGCAAAAATTTTGTTCCACTATAATAGTTTTTTGTTTTGTTTATGGTAATCTGTATTCTGAAATTAATCTGGATCTAAATCCTACTAACAAAACATAAAGGGTTCGATCCCGAAATATGACTGAAATGATAACTTGCTCTTTATCCACCAGCGTGGTTCGGAAGTCACGTATTAAGCTGTTGGTCCCATCAAACCACTTTAAACAAGTCGTAGACTTACTGTGGCGATGTAAAATAGCCGTAAAAAGCATAAAATAATAATAATAAAACAAAACAAAATTAGAAACTAACAAACCTTGTATTATGCTTGTATTGATTTTGCTTTCAATCTATAAACATTTGTTTAGTTTGTACGTCTATCATATTATTAAATAAGCTTAATCCTTTAGTATAAGAAAATGTTATTTGTTCCTATTTTATACAAAAGATGAGTCATTTTAGAAAAAGTTTTTGAAAAAGTTTAGTGTAAAAATTACCATTCTTTGTATTTTCTGATAAATTTGGAGAAAACATAGTTTTTTGTGCAAATAATTAAAATGTTTAGTTTTAGAACAATATTATAGCATTTCTAAGCAATTTTATACAAATATATTTTTAAATTCAAATTGATCTAATTTACTTAAAATTTTATGAAAAAATAAGTTTCTTGTGAAAATCTCATGCTTAAAATAATCTGTCATTTTGTTTTTTTTGTAATTTTTGAAACATAAATTTTTTTTTTGTGCAAAATTCATGCAAAAAATAGTTTTTTTTTGCAATTTTAGAAGAATTTAGTTTAAATTTGTTATTTTTTTTTATAAATTTTATTTTTATAAATAGTTTATTGCAAAAATAAGACATTTGGGTAGGCACCAAACTAAAATTGTAGACAAGTAGCTTTTTCTACTTTAGCCAACCTACCCACCTAAGTATTATTCATCAAGGATTTGTTTCTTCTTTCACCTCTATCCAAAATCTTGTCACTCGCTCTTTATTACCACATCTAAATCTTGCAATCATTATTTTATTATTTTTGCTATATCTTTTTTCTAAACTTTTTATTATTTTTTTCATTTTTTTTTTGCTTTTTTTATTGAATAAATAAGTTAATTTTTCAAAATTGATAAGTTTTATGTGTAAACTTGATTTAAAAATATATTTTATACTGTAAATAAGTTTTCTGAGTGATTTTTTAGATTATAATGTCTTTTTTATAGTAATCTAAGCAAATTTTCAGTGGTCAGATTATTTATAATCAAATTTTTTCCATGATTTTTTTGTAATAAATATTTTGTTGTACAATTCTTAAGTTTTATATGATAATTTCAGGCTATAAAAAATACTTACGCACTTATTAAATAATTTTAAAGGTAAACATAATTTACAAGCGTATTTCATGCTAAAAATAAGTTTTTTCCATAAATTTCTCTTGTAACAAATGTAATTTTTATAGATTTTTTAACAAATATTTAGTAAAAATAAGTTTTCATGATAATTTTGATATATTTTATGTAGTAAACACTTTTAAGCAAAGTTTATGATGCAAATGTGTTGTTTGAGCAAATTTTATGCAATAAAGAATATTTTTGAGCAGTTTTCTTGTTATAAATTTTATTTTTGTGCAATTTTTAAGGTTTTGAAACAAATTAATTTTTAGTAATTTTTAAGCAAATTTAATGTTGAGAACAAGTTTTCAGTGCAAATTTTGATAAGTTGCATGTGATAAACTTATTTTATAAGCAACTTTTTGACTAAAAATAGGTTTTTTCTAAAATTTTCAAGTTATAAAAGTAATTTTTGTGCAATTTTTGCTGTTTTCTAACAAATCTCAAGCTATAAATGTTTTTTTTTGCCAATTTTAATAAATTTATGTGGGATGTGAAGGTTTTGAGCAAATTTTCAGCTTAAAATAAGTTTTCTGTGCCAATATCAATATGTGATGTTTGATCAAATTTGATTTTAAAACTAGTATTCTGTAAGATTTTTACGCTATAAGACAGATTTTGTAGAAATTTAGTGTTTAATTTAATTTTATTGCTTAAATTAGTTTTACGTTTCAGTTTTGATGAGTTTCATGTGTTAAAGTTGATTTAGAAGTAAATTTCATACATTTTCTCTATATTTTTTAAATTTATTATTATTGTTTGTGCTATTTTGAGGTATTCTAAGCAAAGTTTTACTTGTAAAAATGATTTTTAAACAAATGTTGTGCTAAAAATGAGCTTTTTAATGTTATAAACGTTTTTTGTTCAATTTTGAGGTTTTATATGTAAATTTCATTTTACAAATTGTTTTTTTTTACATATTAGTTGATTTTATGTGTAAAACATGATTCACAAACGTATTTTATGCTCAAAATAAGTTTTCCTGCATGATTTTGTATGCTATTTTGTTGAACATTTTATGGAATCGGTCAGTTTTAATAAAACAAATAAGCAATTTTTATACTGAAAATAATTTTTTTGGTAATTTTCGAGCATATTTGATGCTAAAAATAAGTTTTTGTAAGGTTTTTATGTTATTTTCTTTTACAACTAATATGTAAGATGCAAACAAAGTGGAACTCAGTGGGCAACTCTTTTTGGTGTCAAAAATGTTTCACTCATTTTTTTGTTAACCCTCACCATACTTGCTGTACCTACTTCTTCCATTCTTTTTACCAAGTGCTCGTAAGTTCCTATCTCTCTTATACACTTCTAAAGTTTCTTTCTATCTACACTATCAAATGCTGTCTTTGGGTCTAGGAAAAACGCATATACTTTCCTTCTTTTTTTTTGTTATTTCTTTATGGTGTAAAAAATATACGTTATCCATGGTCTTGAAACCGGCATGCTTGTCTGGAATTGTCTTATTCATACCCAGTTCTTCTAATATCATAGCGTAGATCTAATATGCCATACCCAGTAGTGTTATTTCTTAGTAGATATTTACAAAAATTTTAGTGATACTTTTGTGTATTGGGCTTACAAGACCTATTCTCCATTTACTCGGAAACCCTTTTCCATTCCATACTCGACTTAACTTATTTAATATCTTAATAAACTCTTCCGTATTATACAATCAGGCTTCATTCTGTATCCTATCTATACCTTTTTCTATTTTTTTATTTTTTTTAATCTTTTCCTAAATTGCTTTTTTAAAAAAAATTTAAACTTGCTAGATTGGCTTTAATCTATCTAGTTTTCTTTTTTCTTCTAAACAAAACTAAAAAAAATGTAAAAAGTATAGATTGAAATAGTAATATTGTACACCTAGTGGTAAAGAAAAAAAAACAGACAATAATAGCAGAGTTCAGAAGAAATTAAGAGATATAGCAAAGAACAAGAAGTGAACGGATAGAAGAATATGGGTACGGTACAAAAAACTAGAAGTAGATAAGGAGGTATACAATTAGAATGATCAAGATCAAGTTGTTTCAAAAGAAAGGAAAAAAAGCAAAAATTATCACAAATCACAAATACAAAAAAGTAAACAACGCGTGGACTAAAAACATGGCTTAGATACACAAAATAGAAATAAACAAACATTAGTAAAAAAACAGACAAAATCGACAACAAACATCATGAGTTTAGAAATAATATACAGTTCTGATATAATTGGAATGGCAGAGATCAGGAAATCCTCTTAGAAGTAGAGAAACACAACAGCCACTCAATATAATATGAACATCTAAAAAAAAAGACCAATCCGTTGCAAATTAGCAGTAAACAATCAAATAATTAAACAAGTCATGACCTTCAAATATCTTGGCGTAAAAGTAACCGCAAACCAAGATCGAACAGGGGTAATAAGAGACCAAGCCACCAAAGAAGCAAAAACATTAGGAGGCCTGAGAAATATGATCTGGAATAACAAATACATGAACAAGGAGGCCAAGCTACAAATATACAAAACATGTATTTGCCCAGTAATGACATATGCAGCAGAAACCACAAGATCAAAAGCCATACTCAGAACAGCAGAGATGCGGGTGTTAAGAAATATAACCGAGCACACGCTGCGAGACCAAATACCAAGTGTTGACATCCGACAAAGATGCAACACACAAGACGTCTTTAGATGGATAAGGCAAAGAAAAAAAGCGTGGAATAAGCACGTGTCCAGAATGGAAGACCATCGTGTAGTCAAAATAGCAAGAGACAGTAGACCAGGAACGCAAAGACTTGGCAGACCTCAAAAGAGATGCTGGACATCAATACTGCAGAAAAAGTGAGAGTTGAAAAAACAAGCCAAAAGCTTATTAGAAGAGGAAAAAGAAGAAGAAGAAAGAAACGGGATGGAAAAAATTAAAGCCCAACATGCCAGCCGAATACATCTGGAAATACCAACCGGCTATAAAAAAAAAGAAATAATTAATGGTATACATAAAAAAATGAGTTAAGAAGAGAATAGGGTTATAAAGAATACAAGAAAGAAATTTTTTGTGGGGAGGAAGAAAAATTAATTAATAACAATATACAGCAGAAGTATGAAAAAAATTAAGCAAAAGTTATAGAGAAGACTTTAATACTAGAATTAGAAAGAAAAGAAAAAATCAAATAAGATGACCACACAAAAAAACAGAAAATCGTCTTTTGGAAATAAAGAAGAAAAGGAACTGATAGAAATAATAGAAACAAGGGTTTGAAATATTTTAAACAAAAACTACATAAGAGATGAAAAGGAAGAGTTTACTTATATAGCAACAAATGGGCAACCATTAATCAAGTTAACACCTGCACCCAAGAACAACAACGAAGCATCCCGGAAATTCGTTTTGTTGTTAATATGTACAAGACAATGAATGTCAATTGTCATTTAGACATCAAAGAACTGTTTAACAATAAATCCTTTAATAACTAACGCAAAGGTGGGTGAGTGGGCACCAAGTTAAAACTGTAGGCGAGTAGCTTCTTCAACTATAGCCCACTCACTCATCCAAGTCATCAAATGATTTATTACTTCTTTGATCTCTTGTGTTCTTGTAGCTGTTATGTACAAGACAATGAATATCAATTGTCATTTACACATTAAAGCAGTGTTTAAGATAAATCTTTTAATTACTAACGCTAGGGTGGGTGGGTGGGCACTAAGATAAAACTGTGGGCTGGTAGCTTTTTCTACTATGGCCCACCTACCCAATTGTTAGTTATCAAATGACCTATTATTTTTCTCACCTCTTGTGTTCTTGTGGCTAATTTGTACAAAACAATAAATGTCAACTGTAACTTATACATCAAACAACAGTTTAACAATGGATATCTTAATGACTAACAGTAAGGTGGGCAGGGGAATACTAAAGTTAGAACTGTAGGAAGAAAACTTTTTCTACTATGGCACACCCACCTACCCAATTGTTAGTCATTAAAAGACATATTCTTTTGGCTATTATGTAATAATTTTTTTTTTTTTTATTTTATGCAAAAATAAAAAAAATGTGTTATTTTGAAACAATTTTGTGTAACAATTAGGTTTTTTGAACAATTTTACAATTTGTTTTAATGACCAAATAATGTTCTTTAATAATTTGTAATTTTTTATTTTAATGCAAAATTCAATCTTCATTTTGCATGATTTTCTGAGCAATTTTATACAAATTTAGTATAAAAAAGGTATTTTTTGATAAAAATTATAAAAATTTATGCAACAATTAGCTTCTTAGGTGCAATAACTAAAAATTAATAACTAAATTCCAGTTAAAAAGTTAAAAAACACCTTTTAAAAGCAAAACCGTTAAAATCTTGTCTACAAAAAATTAAGTCCGGCCATTAAATGTAAAACTCTAGACTTTAGGTTTAATAATTTAGAAAAAAATGTATTTTGAAGTTTAAAAATTAAATCCGGCAAATTAATAAAAAAGTTTGAATAAAAAAAATTGGAAACCTATTTTAAATAATGGAAAATTTAGCCAATAAATGGTAAAATCCGTAAATTAGGAACAAATTTCTGACAATTAAATCAAAATTTGGAAACAAAAATGTTAATTTTTTTAAACAATAGCAAAATTCGGTCATTAAATATAAAATTTCGGCTTTTAAGATCAATAATTTAGCTTGAATTATTGAAATCCATACTTAAAAACCAAAAATCCGACGATTTTAAAACATAAATTAGGCCAAAATTTTTTAAAATTAATAGAATATGTTTGACAGAGTAATAAATCAGACTTTTAGAAGCAAAAATGTTGAAATTTTATAAAATAATATTAAAATTCGGCTATTAAAAGTAAAATTCCGGTTTTTAAATCAATACTTTGGTTTAAATTGTTGAAATCTATACTTAAAAACTAAAAATCCGCCTTTTTAAACTTAAATTAAATCAAAAATTTTAAAAATCTAAAAATTGAAACATAATATTTTCAAATTTGATGCAATATTTAACTTTTTTGAGCATTTTTATACAAATTTAGTATAAAAATAATAAATTTTATAAAAAAATATGTTTTTTGTGCAAATTTTACGTAAAATTTACTCAAGATCTTATAAGTCAGTATAAAAAAATACATTCTTTTATAGCTTAATAAACTCTAATTCTAGCAACCTACACAGACTTGCTACAAAAGACAAATATCTTAAAGTTTTTATGTCAATTTACTTTATTTTACCTTTACCTTTACATTTAAGTTTCTTTTTAGCTGTACGTAAATAAGTATATAGTACATTAACTAATAAAAGCAAGGCTAACAAAAACCTTTTTTTATGCTTAGTTTGAATAACATTGCTCAGCAAAAAAATACAGAAAAAAAAATCTTAAAAATTTCATCAACAATTATCAATTTTTATACTAAATTTGTTTAAAATTGCTTAGAAAAATTAAATGTTACATAAAATTTGCTTTCTTTTAAGAAAGAATTTGTAATTTTGATACTTTTTGAAAAATACTAAAAAAAACATGCAAAATTAAATTTCAAAATATTACTACAAAGTAATCATCTTTCAATTATTAAAAATCAGCTTTTTTAAACTTTTCATGCAAAATTACAATTTCTGTGCTTTGTAAAGGTTAAAAAAGGTGTATTTACATTTTTTATTTATAAAAAAAATTCTACGTAAATCTCATAATTCACAATGATTATATTGATAAAGCTTATTGGAAAATGCCATCAGTCGCATTTCATAGTAGCGCAGAATCAAATTAATGAAACAAATAAAATCTAAATATAATGCGTTTAGGTTTAATATTATCAAACGTTTAACTATAAAACGCAAAATAATAAACTGTATAAATGCATGTAATAAGTAAGTTAGAATAGAGTTACAGCGGCCATGTTTTTTTTGCACGAAGTAAGCCGATGCTAGCCGAATAGTAAAATACAATTAAATCAACTAATTATTTATAATATAAAGCTATTTTAAATATAATTATATATTTTATTGCAATTATAAAAAAATTAAATGTATAAAAAGATTATTAACACAAAATTGTAATCAGTATATCAACTATAGTAGACTAATATTAGCTATTATTGGTACCCACTCTCAAAAAGTGCTCATTGATACCCACAAAAAATAATTTGAGTAATTTTTGTAAAATGAAAACAATGCAATACTTAAACATTTTTAAAATTTATTTATATTTTTTTGAATATTATCAATTTTAGAAAATTAATTAAATAATTAAAGAAATTATAATATTTTATAAATTTTAAAAATATAATTATATTTGTATTAAAGTTTACCAAATTATGAATTAGGCAATAAGACATTTTTTTTTAATGTTGCGTTTGAGTAGACAAAGCTATCCGCTTTACCTTAGTTTAATATCAAGAAACTTGTTGTAAGCAAATTGTCTGTGGTATTGCTAACAACTTACACAAACGGCTGGTGTAATAATTTTTTTTTGATAACTAGCATTTAGGTGGTTGGGTGGGTTTATAGTAAACAAAGTTATCCGCCTACAATTTTTACTTCCAGCCCACCAACCCAAGGATTTGTCATCAAAAAGTTAATTGTAAGGTAATCGTTTGTTGTATTGCTAACAACTTACACAAACGGTGGGTGTTATAATAAATCTTTTAATCACCAACACTTGGGTGGGTGGGTGGGCTATAGTAGACAAAGCTATCCGCCCACAATCTAAACTTGGTTTTTGCCCACCCACCCTAGCGTTTGTCATCGAAAAAGTTATTGTAAGCTAATTGTCCATTGTATGCTAACAAGTTAGACAAACGGTGGATTTAATAATAAGTCTTTTAATCTCCAACACTTGAATGTGTGGTGAGCTACAGTAGAAGCTATCCGCAACAATTGACTGGGCTTAAAAACAATCAATTGAGCTTAGTCTATGCAAAAATAAAGTTGTTTGTAACATTTTAAAGTGAAAAACTAGCATTTTGTGCAGTTTTTATTGTATTAGAAAAAAGAAATTGTTTTTTGTGCAAATAATTAAGATTTTTGAAGTTTTAGAACATTTTTATAGCTTTCTTAAACGATTTATATTAATATGGTATTTTTAAATGTCAATTTTTTGTAATTTTTATAAAATTTTATTGTGTTTAGTTTAAAAAAAAATTAAAAATGTTTTTGTGCAATGTTCATAGAAAAAATTGTTTTTTTTTGCTATTTTAGAATAATTTAGTTTAAATTTGTTGTATTTTTATAAGTTTTATAAGAAAAGACATTTTTTGCACAAATTTATTAAAAAAAATGTGTAATTTAAAATCAGTTTGAACAAGTATGCATCCGCCGGGACTTGAAATACGCTTTCTTATCATCTTTGAATACGTTTCAAACTGCATTACAACACAACCTCCGATTATGTTTAATTAATAAATAATTGTTACCAGTATTCAAACAAAACGTATATTATTTGTGTAAATTACATTTTTGCAAATCACACATAGTAATTATCATTTGTAAAAGTGCAATTATTTTTAAAACCATTTAAAAGTCTTCTAAGTGGTTATAAATTAGTTAAAATTTTTTGTACATTTAAACCAAATTTTTTCAATTATAAATGTAACTGTAGAAATTGTCAATCCAATCAGAAGAAAACCATATGCAAATAAAAAATGTTTGAACTTTAATGGCAAAACAGCATTGTCATCGTTTTCCATAACATCAAAAGAATTAATTAACAAATCTTGATATAGTCCCATTTCTAACATGCTATAATAGTTTTTTAACACAACATTTGCAAAAGGGTTGCCTTTTTGTATCACTAGATATTCATATTGATAGACAATTGGAAATATATGTGTGTAGATCATAGAATAATTGGATGGATTGCCTACAAAATCAAACATGGTTACATTTCTAAACTTGTTAATATTATCATATATTGTACTATATGGCTGATTATTTTGCAGTAAATAATACTTATATTTATTGAGATTTATATAAGTTTTTTGTATATAAATATCAGCGGAAGAATTTCCCGAAAAATATAAATCCACATGTCGTTTAGTGATTAAGACAGATAAACCAGCATCCACAACATCTTGCAGACTATTAATAAGTTGTTTTTCTTGAACATTTTTAAATAAAAATGAGTAATATAATCCAGAAAATGCAGTAGTTATTACTAATGTAGTAAGCACCCAAAAAATAAATATTATTTTTAAATGTAAATTTTTAGGCGTCTTTGTGGCTTGAAATAATAATATTGCGTAAATAACAAATATTGCATCAATAACACTCAATTGATTGGATTCTGATAATTTTTTTAAACTAAAATACGCAATAATAGTCAGCAAGGTTGTTAATGCTAATCCGGCCCAAACACTTTTATCAAATACATATTTAACGTATTTCCAAATTGCAATCTCTTTTGCTTTTGGTACAAAAAATCCATAACTATATTTAGTGAACATATTTGCTAGGTGTAGCACTTTTGCTTGTTGGGGGTGTATTACAGTATTATAAAGCATCGGTATGTTTGTAAGAGGCGTAGAAAGATTAAATTCAACCAAAAAATTGTGAAATTTTCCAATGTCTTTAATAGTATTACGATTGTCGAACTTGGCACCGTAAGCCACATATAGTTTACAACCTTTAAAATCACGAATTGAATGCGTATTAAATAATTTGACACCTTTAATGTTTAATTTATCACATTTAGTTGCAAATACTTTACTATATTTTTCTCCACAATGATCAGTAAAATTTTCCATTTTATATATATTTCCAAATTTATCCAAAACAATTGTTTTCAACAAAAAGTAATCTCCAACATATTTAAAAATTTTATTGATATCTTCTTTTCCTGAGTAAATAATAAAATAATATGCTGAATTATTAACTCCAGGATGGCCAATCTGGCAAGCCCAATCTATACAACGTGGTATATATATTTTAATTTTATCAATTTGATCCAAAACTATAAATACAAATTCTGGAGGTACTTCTAAATCTTCATCTGAATATTGAACGTTTGGGTTATGTATTATTTTTTGTTTAATCTCTATTGCTTTCGACAACTCATCCGTTAACCAAGTATTATTATCAGCAAAAAGTAAAGATGTTGTAAGCTCGCTGAAATCTTTGTAGATGATCATGGCGCATTCAAAAATTCCGTAAACATCTCTATTCTAATTAAAAACAATAAAGTATTATTAGTTTATTTGAAAAAAAAAACGTAGTAAATAAATTTAAAAAAAATGTGTAAATATGGAGAAAATTAATAGTGTAGCTAAATTACTTACAATAAAGTTATATTTAATATTAGATATAAAATGTAAATTTTCAAACTAATAATTATCAAAAAATAATTAGTTAAAATATAAATATGACGGAAAACGATTTTTATCATATCTAATTTATGTTGAATAAAAAATAACAATTGATTGTGAACGATAAATACACGTTTAGATCACAAAAACATAAATAATAACTAAAATTAAATTTTAATCAAATACATACAAAAAAACTGCCACCTCTTTAAAAGGTTTGAACCAACTTTAATCTAATAATTCAAACAATAAATAATGTTTTTAACCAAAAGAAACTACATTCCTTTTGTAAACAGATTTTAATTCTAAAATAATCTATTAAAAATATTAAAAAACAGAAAATAGATTTGAAAAATTTATAACCACAAAAGCAAAAATGCTAAATGATTTTAATAATTTCATTATTTTGAAAACTAATTAAAAAGGGTTAAAATTTATGTGTTAATTTATTTAAATTTAAATTTGTTCGTAATTATTCGGATTGCATCGTGTCATCTCGTTTAAAAAATCATGGTCGCCAGCACTCTATTCTAACTTACTTGTTAATTGCACTTACATAATTAACGTAAAACTAAACAAATTTTATTTGATTGATATATAAATCCAATAAAGTTTGCTTTATTTTGTCGTTTTAAACGCTATTAAAACTATTAAAACTATTTAATAAAAAAAATTATTGTTTGAATTCAAAGTTTTTTGTTATTTAATGATACAATTCAAATCTGGAAAACATTATATAGATTTTTAGTTAGTAATTAGAATTTAATCTGTTTAAATAACTATTGCTACATAGAACGCAATTTACTATTTACTTACCTCTAATGTTGACATCAAATGCTTGTAACTTAAAGCTGTTGGTATCACAATAAATATCAAAATAAGTTGAATTATAAACATTGTATCAACTACATTTAATAACTAATATTACATATAAGCTCTAATATCAGCAGAAGAATAAAAGTCCACGTACATGTTGACATGAATATTGACAATTGAACAATACTAATAGTTTTATTTTCCATATTGATTACAATATTTTATAGCAGCATTAACATTACAATACTTTTATATACTAAAAAACTTATTAGTTGTACACAAAGGAGAATGACGTATACAATTTATTGAAAAAATTATAATTAATAATAAAATGTAAAGAAAAATTGAGTTACTAAACAGTCATACAAATATATATATAAAAAATAATTGAACAAACCAAAACTGCAATTCTTAAGTAACAATAATTGCATAAGTCAAATATAGCTATATCTGTTAAGATATTTTGTTTTATTAAGTAAAAAACACTACAAGATAAATAAAAAATAATAGAACATCAACGTTCACGTGTAACATCGCTCTTAATATATATATATAATTTTTTTTTTCAACACGCTGTATATATAAATACAAATTAGTACAGTGGTGTTTTGTTATCTAGTGAAAAAACGTTGTAGTTCTCAATGCTGTATTTGGGCAATACCATTTCAAACGGACCAGAGCTGGGGGGGGGGGGGGGTGCATTGAGAAACTTGCTTATGTATTTTTTTATTGACGTTTTATAACTTAATCGCATTTTTTGTTTAAAAACTGCAATTTTAACTTAAAAAAATTAATTAATTAAATTTACTAATGAAATCAATCAGAAATTTTCCGTAGAATCCAAATCTGGCGCCTTTTCAAGTCTATACCCTGTCTATACGGCGCAAAAGCCATAAAATCATGTTTTTGTTCTCAGTGGGCTGGGCAAAAAGGAGCATTTAAAAAAAAAAAATTAACCGCTAAAGTTGACGTGTTTTGATGTAAATTATTGAGAAAATATAAATTTGTTTTGTGTATTTGGGTTTTAAAGGTATACAACTCGAAAAAACTGCAAAAATAAGCCTATTTTTTAACATAAACTTTTACAAATGCACATTTAGCAGTTTTCAGAGAAACTATACAACAAATATTATTAAAAAAATTAGTTTTGCAAACAATTCTACATAGAAAATGGTCAGTGTCGTGCTTATCTGGCAAAGAAAAATCCATCTAGAAATTTTTTTTTAAGATTATTTGGATTATATTTTTTTTAAGTTTATTTCAGAAGTTTAACAAAGACATTTTTTGTTGCTTGAACCAATTTTCGGCCATTTTACTCTTTGTTTGATAGTTTGTCATCATGAAACTCGTTATAAGGTAATCGTCTGTTGTATTGCTAACAACTTACACAAACGGTAGTCGTAATAAGAAATTTTTTGATAAACAGCACTTGGGTGGGTAAGTAGGTTGTAGTCGACAAAGTTATGCGCCCACAATTTTATTGATATATATAAACTTGTTGTAAGCTAATCGACTGTGGTATTACTAACAACTTACACAAACGGTGGGTGTAATAATAAATTTTTTAATTGCCAATACTTGTGTAGGTGGATGGGTTGCAGTAGACGAAGCAGTTCGCTTCAATTGACTGTACTCAAAAACAAACATTTGAGCTTAGTCTATTTAGAAAAACAACCTTATAAAAAAAAACTATGAATTACAACAAATTTACTTGTTACATGATAAAGTACAAACTATATAATAAGACAAATAAATGAATTAAAACAAACAAAATAAAAATAAAGATCATGTAAGATACAAAATTAAAAAACATACTCGGACAAATCAAATCATTACTTTAAGTAGGTAATGAAATTTAATTTAGTTTTAATTAAAAATGTTTGTAACTAACAACTGACAATATTCAAAACTAAATTATTAACAATATTAATAGCAATTAACAATTACAGAAAAATAAATGTGCACGTAGTTGTTGTCTATATGAACAATGCTAATGATTCATAACAACATTAACATCATAATACATTTTATTATAAAAAAAACCTTTTACTTTTACACAAATGATAAAAAACTATTGAAAATTTAGTCTTTACTAGAAATAATCAATCAATTCACGGTCAAAAGTATGAAACGCAACAAATAATGTATAAAACTAAAAATATTTGACAATTTCTAAGAGAACTTACAATTGTTATTTTTGACAAATAATTTAAAGCATATTTAATTAATTAATTGATAAAGTATTACATTATTTCAGCAAAAAAAATCAATGTTAATTACAAATTAAAACTTTTAGATTTTTATACATTTTATGTTGTTCAAAATTTCAATAATAATTGAAAATAACAATAAAAAAACAGAAAAGAATTGTGATTGTTATTCTTTTCAAAACGGCTATAATAGGGTAGATTTAATAAATTTATCAGACAAAAATAAGTATTTGATGAAAAATATGAAGGAAATATTAAAAAAAATATTTGTAAATGGTAGAATGAGCAAACACAGCTCAATTTCAATTCAATTCATTTATTTACGGAAACTCCATTTAACACAAAAAATAATAAAACAATATATGAACATTAAAAAGTAAAAAAGTGTGCACTTATAAAACATAATAATAGATAGCGGCATAAATTTAAAAAAAATATTAAAAAAAAACAATAAAATAATAAAATTATGTATATAATATAGTAGAGAAACTAATACTAATAGAAATATATGCATAAACATTAAAATATTAACAAAAAACAAACAGGTACATACATTTCAAAACAATGAAAAATCAAAAGATCTTAAATGTCTCACAAAAGTCGTATGTGGCCCAAATAAATCAAGGTTTGAATTAAGAGAAATAACGTTCGCATAGCGCATCATTCTGCATATAGGATTATGATACTCTAAATTAGAGTTATGTAATGGTAAGCGAAATTAAGGCGATTATCTAGTACGACGACAAGGACCAATATAGAAGTGCTATTGACATAACAATGATGGACTGTTTATTGTAAAAGACAAAACCTTAACTAATATTGCTAGGTCGTTAACTTTACGACGATTTTCTAATCTGCATAAGTTGAGAGAGATCAAAAAGCTAGTTTTATCGTAGTTAACATCAGCAATTCCCATTTTAAAAGACAAAAACGATAAAACTTCCATTGGATTTTCTCAATATTATTTATATGAACGTCATAGAAAGGTGACCACACCGTACACGCATATTCTAAATTAGGACAAACAAGAGAACAATACAATAATTTAACAGAATGCGTACTTAACGATCTTGACATTCTAAAGATAAATCCAAGAATTTTAGATGCTCTGTTGCAAATCTTTAACTTCTGTAACGTTACAAAGTATACAGTTGCCAATGTTATAATCAAAACAGATAAGGGTTACTGCACGAGAAAAGCTTATTTTTAAACATTTTGTTAAATTAAAAAATAAATTATTGTCATTGCACCAGCTAGTAATAGAGTCTAAATCATTTTGCAAAGCTTTGCAATCACCAATAGATATAGTTTTAAAGGTTTCAAGATTGTCCGCATATAGAAGATTATTTGAATTATGTATGTAATTGCCTAGATCGTTAATAAAAAAAAGAAACAATATTGGGCCACAATGTGACTCTTGAACCCCAGACAACACATGTATGGGCTTAGATAAAAAATTCTTTTTTTTACACATTGAGAGCGCCCCGAAAGAAAACTACTCAACCAGGTAACAACACTACTGTGGAATCCAAAAGCTTTTAATTTGGATATTAGTATTGAATGATTTACTCTGTCAAATGCTTTACTGAAATCAGTATAAACACTATCAACTTAGAGTTTAGATTCAAAAGCATTAACTAGATGAGATTGATATATAAGCAGATTTGACAGACTAGATTGACCTTTAAAGAAACCATGTTGTTTGTTGATAATAACTTGACAACTGAGATTATTTAGTTGACTAGAAACAATACTATCAAAAAGTTTTGCAATGCAAGACTGTATGCAAATGCCTCTATAGTTGGATATGTTGAAGTGGCATAATATAACTTATTTTCCATGTACTTGGAAATATACTCGAAGAAAGAGAATATTTAAATAAATAATATATTGGACACGAGATTGAGTGTAAGCAATTTTTCAAAAGCAGAAATAGTATAACATCTGGGCCAAATGTATATGACGACTTTAGATTATTTATGCCATCACATACATCGGACACAGATATGGAAAACATTTTCCATGGCACTTTTTGAGCAACGTCTAATTGAGGAGCAGCACATGTAGTGCTGTCATATACTAAAGCAAAAAAATCGGCAAACAAATCAACACATTTATTACCATTTAAGGAAAATGAGTCTTTACAGAACATTCGTTTAGGAAAAGTTGAGAACAAATCTCTTGATTCATTAATAAAACTCCAAAACTGTTTGGGATTAGTTTTAATGTTCGCTTCAACTTTTGAAATATAAAAAATATAAGCATTTTTGCTTAAATTTTTGCAATGAATTACCATTACGTAATGGTTGAAATTCTAAATTATCGGAATAGTTGTTTGATTTTTTAAACTTTATGTGTGCTAATTTCTTACGAGTGATAGCATTGATTAACTCAGAAGTGAACCATTTAGAATAAGATGATGGGCGAATTTGTTTAAGTGGGAAAAAGCGATCGATTGCTTCATCAATGATGTTATAGAAAACATTGGCCATGTCGTAAATATGCAGATTATCAAAACGACGGCTTTATAAAAATTATAAATAACTTGATTATACTGAAAACAGTCATCCTTAGTATTCATACCTAATTCAAAACATAATGGACAATGATGTTGATTAATTTTAAGACTGGGTTCTATTGCTTCTGAAATAATTAAGGAATTATCTTGAGAAAATATTAAGTCAAGAAAAACACTATTTTCATTAGGAACTTGGCATAATTGAAACATGTTGTAAAAACTGAATGCTTCAGAGATAACATTTGCTGTTAATAAAGAAAAATTAGAATTATGCAGCCAAACTCATCATTTGTCCGCATCGCGTCTCAAAGATTATAATCACCACATACTACTAGTTTATGATCAGGATAGCTAATTGCAATAAAATCTACAGCACAACAGTGTGACTCGTACTTAGTAATTGGTGAAAACGGCGGGATGTAAACATTACCAATAATAAATTTAAAATGGCCAGATGAAACAGAGATAAATAAACGTTCAACATCATCTGTTAAACAAGGAATTCTAAAAGAAAATAAATTATTTTTGACAGCAATAAGTGCCACCACCGCGCGTTTTTGAGCTTGTATTACACGAACGATCTGAGCGGTAAAACGCAAAATTATTTAACCTAAATTCGCTATTATTAAATTCAGCCAATAACCAAATTTCAGTAATAATTAAAACATCATAGACACTATTACGGACATTTAACATAAAATCCCTGACTTTTAGTACCCATGCCCCCAACGTTATGGTAATATACATTTAGTGATTTAAGTTTTTTGACACATTATTTTTTTTCTCACTTCCAGATCTTGAAATTTTCGGGATACCGTTATTTTAATTTATTCGTAAATTATTATCTCCATTACGTCGACGTTCGTTCAGTTCTTGCAGAGTGTGCTTTAAGAGGTTACTTTGAAAGACTGTAAGATCAGACTTTAAATTCAAACAAAAATCTTTTGTAATTCTAGATTGTTTCAAAATGTTTTGAGGAGTAATAGCATTCTTGTAAATGATTTTTATAGGCCGACAGCTTTTTAATTTATTGCCAACTCTAACAACCTTTAAAGGAGCCGAAAAAGTTCCAAGTTTTGAGATTTTGTTGATGACAAAATTAGTATCTTTTTCATCTTAGCATCAGTTAAAGCAGATGATGATTCGGGCACGTTAAAAAACATGATGTTATTACTTCTTTTGCGTCTTTCTTCTATTTCTCCAATGACGTCATTATAGTTTTGAGAAGGAACCTTCAATTGTTGTTGAACAGATGATAAATCAGATTTTAATTGGGCATTTTCAGTCTCAAGAGTCAGCAGACGTCCAGATATAGAAACTATTTGATCCGATAACGTATCAATTTTGAGCATTAACTCATCCTGAAAAGCTTTGAAATGCTGAACTAGAAGTGATTCAAATGTAATAATATAATCAGCCTTGTTTGTGTCAATATTAGAATTACATGTAGTACTTAGGACTTAAATTATTTTTTGCTGCATTTATCGATATCGTTGGGTAGTATTTTAGAATATGTACCGTGATACCATTTATTGCAACATGAACATTTAATATAAGGTTGACTTAAAACATTGGGACTTATAACCAATTTGCATTCTTGACAATTCAAAACCATAGTTGTAATAAAAACAAATACAAAAAAAAAATAGTTAAATTAAAAGGAATTAGACAAGGGATATTCTCTTCACACTAACGGAGCTCGTCGTAGTGACTAACAAACACACAACACAAGGGGTAAAACTAAGCCACGGATAGAACAAAAAATAAATAAAGGTAGAGGTGAAAAATTATTTATAAATAGGTAATAATAATAAGATATAGTAGAATATGAACTTATTAAATTAAATGCAATATCAAAATAATATAAAATTGTGTAAATAAATTTTTGAATAAATTCCTAACAACTCCTGTACTATACTTGTATATTGCCACTGCTTTCAATATATAAACGTTTGTTTTGTTTGTTTGTACATCAAATTATTAAATAAGCTCAATCTTTTAGTATAAAAAAAATATTTTTTGTTTCAAATTTATACAAAAAATGAGATTTTGGATGATTTAAAAAATAGTTTTTTGAAACATTTTAATCAAAAAAATTACCATTTTGGGTAGTTTTTATTGGATTAGGAAAAAAATTGTTTTTTTGTCCAAATATTTAAGACTTTTGCAGTTGTAGAACAATTTTATAGCTTTTCTAAACTATTTATATCAATATGGTATTTATAAATGGCAAATTTTTTATAAATTTCATTAAATTTTATAAAGTGTTTAATAAGAAATAATGTTTTTGGTCAAAGTTCATGCAAAAAATTGGTTTTTTTGCAATTTTAGAACAATTCAGATTAAATTAGTTGTATTTTTTTAAGTTTTATTAAAAAAGTATTTTTGCGCAAATTTATTACAAAAATAAGACATTTACGTAATTTTAAATCAATTTGAACAACAAGTATGCATTCGCCAAGACTTGAACAACGATTTTTTATTATCTTTTAAAACGTTTTAAACTGCATTACAACACAACCTTTAATGCTGCAACATAGTTAATATAAAAATACTAAAAAAAAGTTATGTTCAAATAATTAACTATTATTACCAGTATTTAGACAAAAAATGTAAATTACATTTGCAAATCACACATACTAATTAATATTTGTAAAAGCTGCTAAACCCACAATTGTGCAAATATTGCCAAAATTTTATAATCCTCTAATTGGTTATAAATTAATTCAATTTTTTTGTACATTCAAACCAAATTTTTTCAATAATAAATGTAACTGTAGAAATTGCCAATCCAATCAGAAAAAAACCATATGCAAATAAAAAATGTTTGAACATTAATGGTAAAGCAGCATTGTCATTTCTTTCCATAACATCACAAGAATTAATTAAAGAATCTCGATATAGTCCCATTTCTAACATGCTATAATAGTTTTTTAACACAACATTTGCAAAAGGGTTGCCTTTTTGGATTACTTGATATTCATGAAAGGGGATAATTGGAATCATATGAGTGTTTGCGCGGACTATAGAATGAAATGGATGTTCAGTTTCAAGTAAAGACAATATGGTTACATTTCTATACTTGTTAATATCATCTAATATTGCACTAAGTGAATATCTATTATTCAAATAAACAGGCAAATTTATATAAGTTTTTTGTATATAAATATCTACGGAAGAATTTCCCGAAAAAAAAAGAGGCAAATAAGATTTACTGACTACGACAGATAAACCTGCATCCACAACATCTTGAAGACTATTAATTAGTTGTTTCTCTTGAACATTTTTAAATAAAAATGAGTAATATAATCCAAAAAATGCTGTAGTTATTACTAATGTAGTAAACACCCAAAAAATAAATATTATATTTAAATGTAAACTTCTAGGTATCTTTGTGGGTTGAAATAATAATATTGCATAAATAACAAATATTGCATCAAATACACTCAATCGATTGGATTCTGAAAATTTGTTTAAACTAAAATATGCAATAATGATCAGCAAAGTTGTTATTGCTAATCCAGCCCAAACACTTTTATTAAATACATATTTAACGTATTTCCAAACTGCAATGTCTTTTGCTTTTGGTACAAATATTGCAAAAGTTTTTTTAGTAAACGTATGTGCTAGGTGTTTCACTTTTGCTTGTATGGGGTATACTGGTGATTTTGAAAGCAATGGTTTGTTATAAAGCTTAGTTCTATTAAAATCAACCAAAAAATTGTAAAATTTTCCAATGTCCTTAACAGTATTTGGATTGTCGATCTTATCACTAAAATACACCTTCAGTTTGCAACCATTAAAATCACGAATTGAATGCGTATTAAATAATTTAACATTTTCAATGTTTTTATTATAACATTTAGTTGCAAATACTTTACTATAGTTTTGTCCACAATGGTCAGTAAAGTTTTCCATTTTATATATATTTCCAAATTTATCCAAAACAATTGTCTTCAACAAAAAGTAATTTCCAACATATTTGAAAATTTTATCGATATCTTCTTCTCCTGAATAAATAATAAAATAGTATGCTGAATTATTAACTCCGAAATGACCACTTTGGCATTTCAAATCTGTACAACTTGGTATATATTTTTGAATTTTTTTTATTTGATCCAAAACTATAAATACAAATTCTGGAGGTACTTCTAAATCTTCATCTGATTTTTGAATGTTTGGGTTGTGTATTACTTTTTGTTTCATATATATTGCTTTTGACAACTCATCAGTTAACCAAGTATTATTAGCAGCAAAAACTAAAGATGTTTTAAGCTTGCTGAAATCTTTGTAGATGTTCATGGCGCATTCAAAAATTCCGTAAACATCTTCATTCTAATTAGAAAAAAAAAATGTTGTATCAGTTTATTTAAAAATTAACCGTATTTAATATTATATTTAAATAAATTAAATTAAAACGTATTTAAACAGTGTAAATATGAAAAACTTTGAATTATAATTTGGCAAAAAAATTAAAATAAATACGTCTAATTACAAAAATTAACAAATTAAATTATTAGTTAAGCAATAAAAATGACTGCAAACAATTGATTGTAAACAATAAATACTCGTTTAGATTGCAAAATTATAAATACAAACTAAAATTATCAGAAACATACCAAAAATTTTTTTTATGCCACTTCTTCAAAAAGTTTACTAAAACCAACTTCAATCGAATAATTCAAACAATAAGTATATTTTTTAAACTAAAACAAACTACATTTATGTTGTAACTAAATTATAATTCTATAATAATATAATAAAAATATTAAAAACCGAAAATAGAGTTAAAAAATTATTAACCAAAAATGCTCAATGATTTTTATATTTTTAGTTTTTTTTTAAATTAATCACAAAAAGTTAATTTATTTAAATTTAATAAATTAATTCAAAATTTAAGTTGTTTGTAACTATTCCGATTGCATCGTGTCATCTCGGTTAAAAAATCATGGACGCCAAAACTCTATTCTAACTTACTTTTTTCATGGATTTTTATATTTTATATGGATTGATATATAAAACCAATAAAGTTTGATTTTATTTGTCATTTTAAACGCTATTAAAACAATTTAGTATTAAAAAAACTCTAGCAATAAAAAAAATTGTTTGATTTCCTAATTTTTTATTATTAAATAAACATTGCAAATCTAGAAAACTTTTTATGGAATTTTAAATGGTTACAGAAATCAATATTGTTGTTATTCAGAGATGCATACATTGAGGTTATGTTGGGAAGGTAATAATATAATTTATATACTTGTATGCTTGAGATCTTTATTATTTTCGACTAGTTTCGACTTATTTAGTCATCTTCAGGTATAATTTAAGATAAACTCTGATAAGTTGGGCCGTATTTGCCATTGTAATATTGTTGTTATTCAGAGATGCATACATTGAGGTTATGTTATAAATTATATTATTACCTTCCCAACATAACCTCAATGTATGCATCTCTGAATAACAACAATATTACAATGGCAAATACGGCCCAACTTATCAGAGTTTATCTTAAATTATACCTGAAGATGACTAAATAAGTCGAAACTAGTCGAAAATAATAAAGATCTCAAGCATACAAGTATATAAATTATATTATTACCTTCCCAACATAGAAATCAAATTGTTTAATTAACTATTGTTACATAGAACGCAATTTACTAATTACTATAATGTTTTACCTCTAATGTTGACATCAAATGCTTGTAACTTAAAATTGTTGGTATCACAATAAATATCGAAATGAGTTGAATTATAAACATTGTATCAACTACATTTATTAACAAATATTACATATAAGCTCAAATATCAGCAGATGAATAAAAGTCCACGTACATGTTGACATGAACATGGACAATTGATCAATACTAATAGCTTTATTTTCCATATAGATTACAATACTTTATGGCAGCATTAACATAACAATACTTTTATGTACTGAAAAGACCTTCTAATTTTACACAAAAGAGAATAATGTACACAAATTATTAAAAATATTATAATTAATAATAAAATGTAAAAAAAACTAAGTTACTATTCTATCCTACAAAAAAATTAATAAAAAAATAGTTAAACAAATCTAAACTGCAATTCTTAATTTACAATTGTTGCATGAGTCAAATATAGCTAAAATCGTATGTTTTGTTAATAAAAAAATTACAAAATCAATCAAAACTTAAAAATAATTATAAAGCTACAAACTATGCTACAGCTAACAATAAATATCATAAACAAAACTCATTTTACCTAATTCTTTATGCAAGTTTACAAAATAAATTACCAGTTTGAAGACAAATTTTAGCAATCACTGAACGCTTCTTTGCAGCTTTAATAGTTTCAATTAAAATTAATTTCTTAAAAGTGGATCGATTTAGTGCTTTACGGCAAAAATATTACTCTACTATAATACTTCTTTGATTTGTTATTTACTTTGTCTATGGTAATCTGTAGTATGAGTTTAACCAGGACCTAAAATCTACCAACAAAACGTAAATTACAAAACAATTTGTAAGACGAAAATAACAAATAAAAAATAAAAATCAGAAACTAATTCTTAACAACCCTTGTACTATACTTGCATATTGCCACCGCTTTTAATCTATAAACATTTGTTTTGTTTGTTTGTACATCATATATATATAATATTACATTAATTTAAAACAATTAATTCTAAAATATAACAGATTTTGCACATATTTTAAAACAATTACAGTTAACATTAAAAGAATACAAGTTATCACAATATTTATTAAAACTAATTACACATTGGTTTAAAGGATTATTATAACTATAACAGGTTGAATTGTGTTTAGTCTTCAACACTGTTTGCAGTTTTGTATTATATTTAGGACATACTAAAAAAAACATTGATAAAATTTGAGGACATTTTAAATTACCATTTACAACTTTGTAAGAAAATGTAGTGTAAAAGTAATCTCTTCTTTTTAAAAGTGGATGTAATCCAAAGTGAGACAACAACAAATCATAATATTGGTTTGAAAATACAATACTACATTTATATCAATCTTTTTTGGACCGTTTCTAGACGCATAATAGCGTTTTGAAAATGCGGTGACCTAATAATACAACATTAGTCCAGTATTGATCTCACATAACTATTATATTTAACATTTATTGGTTTGATGTTCTTAAAGTCTTTAGTTATTCTTTTAACAAATCCAAGTATTTTGAGAGATTTGTGAATAATAATATCTATGTGCGATATAAAATTTAATTTGCAATCAAAATTAACACCTAAATCCTTAATACTTTTCACAGATTCTAAAATAGTAGTACCAGTTCTATAATCAAACTGAAAATTGTCATGTTTATGCGAAAAACGGATACTTTTACATTTATTAATATTAAGTTCCATGTCGTTTTTTGAGCACTAGTTATATATTTTATGAATATCATTTTGTAAAGATACACAGTCATTTTTATTTACTATCCGTTAAAATAGTTTTAAAGCATCAGCAAAAAGAAGACACTGACATTCTAAATCGACACTGATATCATTTATAAATAGATTAAAAAGAAGGGGTCCTAGGTGTGAGCCTTGAGGAACACCTGAAGTAATATTAATCAGATCTTATTTAGAGTTAGACTTGTTGTATTTGGTTATTTAAATATGATTCAATCCATTGCAAAACAGTTCCACTAATTCCCAGTGACTTTAGCTTTTTAATTAGAATTTTATGATTGACTCTATCAAAAGCTTTTGAGAAGTCAGTGTAGATAGAGTCAACCATTGTTCATGATTCCAAGCTTTCGGATATAAAAGTAGTATATAAGAAAAGGTTAGTGGTAGTAGATTTTGTAGGACAGAAACCATGTTGTTGATCAATGATAACATTAGAAAACAGTGAAACTCACAATTTTTGTGAAACTAATTTGTCAAGCAGTTTAGGTAGTTGAGATTGTTTACTGATTGGACGATAATTAGCTATATTAGTTTTGCTACCATTTTTATGCACAAGTACAACGTAGTTTAATTTCCAGTGTTTCGGAAAGTAACCTTTGGATAGAGATTTATTAAACAAAATAGAAATTGGTTAAGCAAGCATCTCCAAACAGTTTTTTTAAAAATATAGGTGGTAGACATCTGGACCGGCATCTTGGTTTAAATCAAGTTGCATTATTGAGTCAACAACTACAATTTCACAGAAAAAAAGAACATTCACATCGACATGTGAGATTGCTTAAATATTATTATCAAAATTATTGTTTATGGACAAAGGTTTATAAGTTGAAGCAAAGTGAACAGCAAACATGTTAACAATTTCTTCTTTATCCATTGAATGTTTATTATCTAAAATCATAGTGTTGGGAATTTTACTAGAATTTTTACCAAAGTTTTTTGTATAGTTCCAAAAATATTTGGGATTATTATTAATACTGTTTTCTACTTTATTAATATAATCAAGATATGCCTCATCAATAAGACTTTTACACCGTTGACGTAATTGTGAGAAAATTTGATAATGATTATTTTCATTAGTAGATTTAGAAAGTTTATGAGCTAGCTTCTTATCTTTTATTAATTGTATAATGTCAGGAGTAAACCATATGGGGTAAGAATACTTTACTTTACGAGTAAATGGGACAAATATTTCGACAGTAGAATCAAGTACCGTATAAACATAAGTAGTTGACATGGAATTTAATATGTCCCAGTTAAAAGATGCCAAATAATTATTTATTAAATTATAAAGTGCTTTTTTGTAATTTGGTTTCACCGATTGAATATAATTATTGTTGCAAGCAGTAACATCAATACTTGCAAGAAGCGGTGGATGGTGACCATCAATGGGCAACAGCGGAGCTTCTTTAATAACACTGATTGGTTTGAAAATATTAAATCCAGGATTTTATTATTTTTATTGACTACACCATTGTACTGACTAAGACCAATAAAAATAAAATTATCACAAATACTAGAGGGATTGTTCTTGCAAACGTTGAAAGGTAGTAAACCAAGCATATCATCTACTAATTCTCAACAAATATCAGGCATATTATAATCAGCAATCAGCACTAGAATAATCATTAACAAATGAGGATACTCGAGTTGAATGATCTTTATATCTATACACTTCCGTGTTATACAGAATATAAATAGCACATAATAAAAACAAACTACTACCTAACTTCAAACTAACCCAAAGTTCTTCATTTATACCAGAATTAAAGAGTTCCTGTGAAGAAAATGATGATTTTATAGCAATCAATACTCCACATCCACCACACTTAACAAACTTCTATTGCACCTATAGATAGTATATCTTTCATTTATAAATTCGTTATTATTTACATCATCAGAAATCCAGGTTTCAGTTAACACAATGATATCATAATTATTGTTGAGTATCGATATGTATAACTCATTAAGTTTAGTATTTGTTCCACGCACATTCTGATAGTAAATAGTCAATATTTCACAAACGTTAACTGTTAATGCTGTTGGTCTTGTTGATGTTGAGGTTAATGTTCTATTTGTTGAAGCCCCATATCTAAATTAGGTGTTCTAGTATTGCGTTTAAACGATCGAGAATAGTTAATAAATTTTCGGTAAGCTACTTTCTCAGGCCAGAAATCCCCATTAAGCACCGTTTCTTCAAGATGTCTTTTGAAAGAAACTTTGAAGCTTTTATAATCACCTGATCATATTATTAAATAAGCTTAATTTTTTAGAAAAAAAAGGATTTTATACAGAAGTTTTTTGATACATTTTAGTGTAAAAAACTACCATTCTGTGTAGTTTTTAAAGAATTAGAAAAAAAAATTGTTTTTTGTTAAAATAATTAAGACTTTTGCAGGCTTAAAACAACTGAATAGCTTTCCTAAACAATTTATACAAATATTGTATGTTTAAATGGCAGAATTTATATAATTTTTATAAAATGTTTTTGTGCAAAAATCATTCAAAATTTTTTATTTTTTTTTGCAAAGTTTTATGAGAAAAGGTATTTTTTGCGCAAATTTATTACAAAATTAAAACCCTTAAAACCCAAATACCCAAAACAATTTTATATTTTCCAATTAATTTACATCAAAATACGTCAATTTTGGCGGTAAAAAAATTAAAAAAATGCTTCTTTCCACTGAGAACAAGAACATGGTTTTATGGCTTTTGCGGCTTATAGACAGGGTATAGACTTGAAATGGTGCCAAATTTGGAAAATTTCTGGTTGATTTTATTAATAAATTTATTTCTTTAGAGTTAAAATTGCGGTTTTTAAACAAAAATTGCGATTAAGTTAAAAAACGACAAAAAAACTAAAAAAAATCGTAGAATTTTTTTTTATGGGTTTTATACCCTCAAATATCGATCAAAGGACTACTAATAAGTTATAGAATTTATAACAAAATACATAAGCAAATTTCTCAATGCACCCCCCCCAGCTCTGGTCCGTTTGAAATGGATTTGCCCTTATATAAAAATACTAAAAAAAAGGATATGTTTAATAAATAATAAACTTTTGTTACCAATATTTAAACAAATCGTATATTTTTTATGTAAATTACATTTGCAAATCACATATAATAAACATTTGTAAAAGCTGATAAATACACAATTGTGCAAATATTGCCATAATTCTAAAATCCTCTAATTGGTTATAAATTAGTTCCATTTATTTATATATTCAAAACAAATTTTTTCAATAATAAATGTAACTGTAGAAATTGCCAATCCAATCAGAAGAAAACCATATGCAAATAAAAAATGTTTGAACTCTAATGGCAAAACAGCATTTTCATTTTTTTGCATAACATCAAAAGAACTAATAAACGAATCTTGATATAGTCCCATTTCTAACATGCTATAATAGTTTTTTAACACAACAGTTGCAAATGGATTGCCTTTTTTTATTACTTGATATTCATGGATTGGCATAATTGGAATCATATAAGTGTTTGCGCGGACCATTGAATAAAATGGATGTTCATGTTCAAGATTAGCCATTATGGTTACATTTCTATACTTCTTAATATCATCTAATTGTGCACGAATTGAAAAATCTTTCTTTATCAAATAATCCATCAAATTTAGATGAGTTTTTTGTATATAAATATCAACGGATGAATTTCCCGCAAAATATAAAGGCACATAATCTGTACCGAGTACGACAGATAAACCTGTATCCACAACATCTTGAAGACTATTAATAAGTTGTTTTTCTTGAACATGTACAAATAAAAATGAGTAATATAATCCAGAAAATGCTGTAGTTATTACTAATGTAGTAAGCACCCAAAATATAAACATTATTTTTAAATGTAAACTTCTAGGCATCTTTGTGGGTTGAAATAATAATATTGCATAAATATCAAATATTGCATCAATAACACTCATTCGATTGGATTCTGATAATTTGTTTAAACTAAAATACGCTATAATAGTCAGCAAGGTTGTTATTGCTAATCCGACCCAAACACTTTTATCAAATACATATTTAACGTATTTCCAAATTGCAATCTCTTTTGCTTTTGGTACATATAAAGCAAAAGTATATTTAGTGAACGTATGTGCTAGATGTGACACTTTTGCTTGTGGGAGAGTTACTGATTGTTTAGATAGAAATGGTTTGTACGTACGATCTGTTGAAATATTAAAATCAACCAAAAAATTTAAAAATTTTCCAATGTCCTTAACAGTATTAGGATTGTCGATCTTACTACGATATTTCACATTTAGATTACAACCTTTAAAATCACGAATTAAATGCGTATTAAATAGTTTAATATTTTTATTGTTTATATTTTCACATTTAGTTGCAAATACTTTACTATAGTTTTCTCCACAATGATCAGTAAAATTTTCCATTTTATATATATTTCCAAATTTATCCAAAACAATTGTCTTCAACAAAAAGTATTTTCCAACATATTTGAAAATTTCATCGACATCTTCTTTTCCTGAGTAAATAATAAAATAAAATGCTGAAATATTAACTCCGGGATAGCCATTCTGGCAAAACACATATGTACAAATTGTTATATATTTTTGAATTTTTTTTATTTGATCCAAAACTATAAATACAAATTCTGGAGGTACTTCTTCATCTGAATTTTGAACGTTTGGGTTGTGTATTACTTTTTGTTTTATATATATTGCTTTTGACAACTCATCAGTTAACCAAGTATTATTAGCAACAAAAACTAAAGATGTTGTAAGCTTGCTGAAATCTTTGTAGATGTTCATGGCGCATTTAAAAATTCCGTAAATATCTTCATTCTAAAAAGTATTTTATATTATAATTATAAATAAATTAAATAAATTAAATTGAAACAAATGTGTAAATATGAAAAAAAATTAATATGTGCAGTTAATTTACGTATAATAAAACTTTAAATTTCTTCTTCTTCTTCTTTAAAAAGTTTGAAAAACCAACTTTAATCAAATAATTCAAACCATAATTAATGTTTTAAATCAAAACAAACTACATTTGTGTTGTAACCAGATTTTAATTTTAAAATATTATATTAACAATATTAAAATACCGAAAATAGATTTTAAAAATTATAAACAAAAAAAGCGAAAATGCCATTCATTGACCCAGACGCAAGATCTGCAAGTTATATGAACGCCATTCGTCCACACAGATGCCAGCTCAGCGAAATAATAAACAACATGTTATTTCAGATATTATTAACACCGTGCATCTGCATTTAAGCTTACTAATCACTTTTGATTTATATAAATACTTTTAAAATAACCATTTAGTTCAGTCTATGTTAAGGCGTGAGCCTATTCATTTCATTAATAAATTTAATCTTATCTTTTTTTAAAAACGTTTTTCTCTGCGGTCAGATTATAATTGGCGCAGTCGGTTGGATCTGTCTAACGGTTACAAAAAATCGCGAAACCGGTCTATTTTAATAATTAAAGGACAGAAACGAAACAAAAGTGTAAATAAACTGAACCGAAGAGAAGTGAATAATTAAATTACAAGTGCTGTGAAAGTTCGTCAACTTCACAAACAGAAACAGCAAGAAATTTAGACCCACGACATCATAAACTCAACATCTGGAAGAGAACAACATTGCCAACCCCAGACAACAACACCCAGGATAAAGGACAAGCATCGGCAACATCCCCTGGTACAACATAGATTAGGAAGGCCAAGGACAAAGGACACACATCGCCCGAATCCCATTGGCACTAGGATTAAGAACGAGGGATTAACACGAGAATAATAAACACAAAGCAGAACTGGCGCTGTGGGATGAACCAAACGCCGAGTTAAAGCGCCGAAATCGACGCTTATGGGATACCATGAAATTTTACTACAGTAAGTCAAAAAACGAAAACAATTTCTTATCTCCTATCCCAACCAAAAATTATATAGTATATATTTAATTAAAAAAAAATATAATATTAAAATACTGTGATTGATATTTGCAATTTACGCAAATAATTTTAATTGACTTTGTAAAATTCACGAAGTTTTAAAATGGCTGTACCGGTCAATTACCAATTATTAAAATTACACATAGATACTATTCCTCAATACGAAGGAAACCCCCATACTTTGGAAATTTTTATAGATAATTGCGAAAATTTAATAAATACGTTTTCCGACCCGAATAATTTGCAATTAAATAATTTTATTTCGCCAGCAATTATCGGCAAATTAGCAGGTCAAGCCTTAAGCTTGATTGGTTCAAGAATAGAACTAAGAACCTGGAACGAAATAAGAGATTTATTAAATTAAAGTTTTGTTGATCAACGCAACATAGAATTCTTGATCCAAGATTTGATTACTTTACATCCGAATAGAAACGAGACACCTTACACTTTTGGTATGCGTTGCCAAGATGCCAAAAGCCTTATTATTGCAAAACTGGACACCTTAAATATACCAGCTGCAGAAAAGGTAATTAAATTACAAAGTTATGATAACCTGTTACTTAAGACATTTATAAGCGGTCTGGTACAAAACAATGTGCGCTTAAGAAACCCAGACAGTTAAGAAAAAGCCATGTCTTTGGTAATAGAAGAAGAAAACTTCCTCTATAGCCAAAATAGAAATATCACTTTAAATTTTCAAAATACGTTTAAACCGAATCAAACAATAAGTCCAATGAATCAAAACATTCAAAAAACAACACAAACTTTTATCAAAAATTTTAGAATCAACAATTTAAACACTCAACATCAAACTTTCAAAAACCAAATTTTCCAACTAATTTTTAACAACAACCAAATTTTATATAGAAGCCCCAAATGCAATGGAAACCTAATAACAATTTTTCAACTCAAAAGCACCCTTATTTTCTGCAAAGGCTATGTCAAATTTAACGTAATCACTACGTGCATCAAAATCAAAATCAATATCAATATCAAAACACACCTTTAGGAAATCAAAACTATTAAAGAGGAAATATTTCTTAACCTATGGATACGTCATCTAGAAATACTAGGAGACAACCAACCCAACCACAAAGAAATGTCACTCATACTGAGCTATTTTTGCAAAATACCAACAAAGGTGAAAATCCACAGGAAAATTTCTATGGCTTAACAGAATTTTCTGACATGCTAGAAAACTCCCAACAAGTTTGTCCTATTGAAAATGATTATAATGAGTATAATGAAAATTATTACTATCAACATGAAAACAATGATATACTGCAAGAACAACTATTGCAACCGGACAACAATGATTTTGACCAACATAATGATACTGATGAAAATTTTCATCAGAACAATATTATCAACGATCCGAGATGATAAATCTAAATTTAGTTAAAGCTAACCAACCATACATTTTTATTCCACAACTAAATGCAAATTTTCTAATTGATACAGGCAGTTTAAGAAGTTTAATTGACCCAGAATTAGCACACAAATTCTACAAGCGTTACATATTTAATGAAAATTTTAACATTCAAACAGCTCACGATACTAGCTATTATAATGAAGTTATGGTAATACCAGTTTTCAAAATTTTTAAAACTAGCGAAATACATAAATTTTATCTATTTAAATTTAGTCAAAAATACGATGGCTTAATTGGAATAGATTTACTTAAACAACTCAAGGCTTTAGTAAACCTTGATTCAAAATTATAAAAACCTCTGAAATCCCAATAATATATGAAACTGAAGAGTTAACCAAATTAAAAAGGTCTTTACAGGTTAAAAGTTATACAATAACATTACCTGCCAGAACTCAAAAAGTAGTCGAATTACCAGTGAATTATAAAGATGGCGTGGGAATTTTAGATTATATAGAATTCGAAAATTTAGTGGAGTTACCCCGCGCAGTTGTAAATATAAAATAATATTTTGCTTTAACTACTATAATCAACTCAAACACCAAAACAGTAGATATTAAGATCAATACCTCTTTTTCAATCAAATCTTTAAACGTCAACGAATTAAACTTTATAGAAACGATAAAAACTGATAACGATCTAAACCAAACGCAGGATAATTTATTAAAATCAAATTTAAAAAATCTTTGCTTAGAACACTGTAACTTAGAAGAAAAACAAGCAATTAGAAAATTATGTCACAAATTCCGCGACATATTTTATAACGAGCAAATTCCGTTAACGTTCACTAACAAAATTCAACACAAAATTAATTTAAACAATGAGTCTCCAATATTTACCAAAACGTATCGTTACCCCGACATTCATAAATTAGAGGTTAAAACACAAATTGAAAAACTACTAGAACAAGATATCATACAAAACTTGATATCCCTTAGGTCTAGCCCAATTTGGATCGACTCGAAAAAATCCGAAGCATCAGGAAAAAAAAAATAGCGAATGGTAATAGACTATCGCAAGTTAAACGAACGTACAATAGACGACAAGTATCCCTTACCTTTGATAACCAAAATTTTAGACAAATTAGGCAGAAGCCAATACTATTCAACCCTCGATTTGGCCAACGGATTTCACCAAATTGAGATGAACCCAGAAGACGTCCAAAAAACAGCGTTTTCTACTGATTATGAATTTAAACGCATGCCTTTTGGTTTGAAGAATGCACCGTCAACATTCCAACGTGTTATGGATAATGTATTGAGATGTCTTCAGAACGAAGTGTGTCTCGTCTACCTCGACGACATTGTTATCTTTAGCACTTCCATACAGGAACACATAAGCCGATTAAAACTAGTGTTTAAACGATTAAGACAATCTAACTTTAAAATACAGTTAGATAAATCAGAGTTTTTAAGAAATGAAATTAGTTACTTGGGACATCAAATAACAACTGATGGTGTCAGACCCAACCCTGATAAAATCACGACAGTAAAACATTTCCCCATTCCTAATACTACAAAAAAAAATTAAAAGTTTTCTAGGACTAGTTGGATACTACAAAAAATTTATTTAGGATTTCGCTAAAATTACAAAACCAATAACACAATGCCTAAAAAAGGATACCAAAATTGTTCATGGTCAGAACTTTATCAACGCATTTAATACTTGTAAAAATCTATTGACGAATGCCCCAATATTACAGTATCCAGACTTTTCAAAGGAATTTATTTTGACCACGGACGCATCTAATATTGCTTTAGGAGCAATCTTATCACAAGGTACAATTGGTTCTGACAAACCAATTGCATTTGCATCACGAACCTTGAATGAATCTGAAGAAAAATACAGTACAATAGAAAATTAACTATTAGCCATAGTTAGAGCTTGCAAATATTTCCGACCCTATTTGTATGGTAGAAAATTTACCATATATACAGATCATAGACCACTGATTTGGTTATTCAAACTTAAAGAGCCAAATTTAAAATTAGTAAGATGGCGACTCAAATTAGAAGAATTTGATTTCAAAATTATTTACAAAAATGGAAGTCTAAACACAAACGCGGACGCTTTAAGTAGAATTACTTTAAACAACTTTTCGATAACAAACAAATTAAAAAATCACCAACAATTATAAACAAATGTAGAAACATATTTGAGGCACCAATTGATTTTGCTTTATGCCATTGTGTAAGCAAAGATCTACATATGGGAAGTGGTATAGCAAAAGATTTTAAGACCAGATATAATAACGTTTTAGAATTAAAAAATCAAAACCCTAAGTTAAATTCTTTTATCTATCTAAATACCAACGATAGATATATATTCTACCTTATAACAAAAAATCAATATTTCGAAAAACCTACCTATGAAAATTTGTTTAATTGTTTATTAAATTTAAAATTGTTTTGTTTAAACAACAACATAAACAAAATTGTCATGCCAAAATTAGGATGTGGATTAGACAAGCTAAATTACTCACAAGTTTATGAAATGATTTATTATATATTTGACAAAAGCTTTTATATTAACATATATGAGCTAAACTCAGAAGTCCAAATTAACGCTTTAGAAGACGAATCAATGATCAATAACCCAGGCGAGATTAATAATGAGACGCTTGAATATTTACGCTATTTAGCTGAAAACCCTATTCAAACTACTAGTTTGATTCAACCAAGGGAACGACTTAACATAATATCGGACATACAAATAAGACCAGCAGTTGAGAATGTAGAACCAAAGGAGTATACCACGCAACATACTAACTTTAACGAAACAACAAATGATGGAATAAGAATTTTAGACGAAATAATAAATAATATACAAAACCAAATTTTAATTTATCCACAAATATATGATAAATTAGATGTCAGCCAAGAAAATTATGAACACCATAAAATAATTATTTTAAAAATTCCTAATACAAACAACTCAAATCTAATTTTACAATTTCTAAAAGATTGCACTATTTCAAAAAAATTATATCATTTGCATTTTTACAAAGAAGAATAATATCAAAATTTTTCTAGAATATACTTAGAGCATTTCTCCAAAACAGGCCCTACATTAATACGAAGTCTAAAAAAAGTAAATACGATTACTAATACAAAAGAACAGATTCTTTTAATAAAAAATCACCATAAAGGTTAATCAAACCACAGAGGGATAAATGAAACCATCGAATATCTCAAACGAAACTACTATTGGATAAACATAAAAATGACAAAATTTATTAATGTATGCGATATTTGTCAAAGAGCAAAATATGCACAAAAAACCCCTTATACCCCGCTAATTCTCACCGAAACAGTTTCAAAGCCTTTTCAAATACTTCACATTGATGTGTTTATTTACAATAACAATAATACCTAACTTTAGTAGATCCTTTTACAAAATTTGCACAAGCTTTACCCATCATAGGAAAAACAGCTTTTAATATCAGTGGTGCTTTGATAAAATACTTTACATCATTTGGAGTACAAGAGAAAATAGTAGTCAATAATGGAAAAGAATTTGATAATGAAATGGTGAAAGAAATATTAAAGTTACACAAGATCAACGTACATTTTACTACAGCGGCTCACCATGAATCCAACGGTATTATAGAAAGATTCCATTCAACCCTTATCAAACATCTACGTTTACTTAAAGAAAATTACCCAAATGATAACAATTTAATGGATTATGCTATCATAGGATATAATAGTTCAATACATAGTTTAACTAACTTTACACCTTTTGAACTAACTTTTGGTCATACCCAATCAAGAAGTCCAAACAAAATTTTTGCACCAATTTCCTTCTACAATGATTATGTTGAAAATCATAAAGAAAAATTAAAACATGTTTATCAAGAAGTAACTGAAAAGATTATAGACTACAAACATAAAATTATATCAAAATCAAATGACAAGGGAAAATCTAATGAATTTTATCTAGGACAAATAGTTTATAAACAAAACCCCAATACTAGAAACAAGAAAAATAACAAATTTATTGGACCATATAAAATAACAGAAGTATTAGACCGAAATAGAGTAGAAATTACTAATGAACAAAATAAAAGCAAGAAGCAAATAATTCACGTAAAAGAATTAAGAAAACCAATTCTTGTTACAGGTTCATCACCTACAGCAGTAGTGAATTAACCTCCCCAAAATTCTAAAACCTGAGTTCCAACCCAGGTTTATTACCACTCAAAATAGGCAACGCACAGATTAAAATTGACCATTGGTCCTTCATCCAAATATTCGATATATCGAAAGTAATAAGTGAGTTTCACAAATTTACTTCAATAAATTAAAAATTGCATTTGAAAGTAACAAAACCAAACCTAATTACAATAAAGAGTTTTATAGTTCATATCGGTTAGTTGATATATTAGAACATAAAATATCAACGTTAATAAATCAAATAAACCCTCTAAATAATAAAAAAACAAAACGAAGACTTATAAATGGACTTGCAAATGTGATTAAGTCATTAACAGGTAACCTAGATAATAATGATGCAGAGAGATATGATTATGCTATTTCACTCTCTAAAAACCAAGTTAAGATTAAATCGTTAGTTAAAGACCAAATAACACCTCTTCAAAAATCAATACAAACTTTTAAAGAAACTACCGAAACTCTAGCTCACAATCAACTAAATTTACAATCACGAATTTACAAACAAAACAGTCGAGTTAAAGAATTTTGAAACTTACCATTATTTTCTAACCCATGTCATAATATCTCAAGTAATCACGTCTTATCAAGTAATCAATGAGATTCTAGAAAAAATAGAAACTGCCATCACGTTTTCTAAATTAAACATTTTTCATAATTCTATGGTTGAACCAAACGAGCTATTAATGGAAATAAAACTAATTAATAAACATTTATTAACCAATCAAGTTATCTTTCAATCCAAAAATAGAGAACGTGTTATTGTTTGAGAAAATTGTTAACATCAAAAGTTACTGTAAAGAGAATAAAATCATATTTATTATCAAAATTCCAATAGTTCCAACAAATACCAGTTCTAATCGAGAATAAAAAATTTCAAAAATTGAAAAATTACAACAAATGGATCGTCATTTTACCAGATAAAGTAGTAGCTACACAAGTTTGCGGCCCCAACAAAGATAACATACCACTTCAAGGAACGTATGTTCTAGAAACAAACTCTATCTGTGAAATCAAAATTGGAAATATTACCATTCCAAGTTACAAAAACTCCGAGAACAATTTCAAAATTATTAATTTGCCTACAATCAAATTTAAAATTGAAAACACCAACTTAAAGGCTAAGTTTATGCCAACTCAACTGTCTGCAGTAGAAAACGGTTGGCTAGAAATCAATGTACAATATGACTACGACTGGTATGAAGGAAGTCAACTGCCCAACTTTATCGTTCTAATTCAACCAAATATTACTAATACAGGTAATTTTTTGTACAAACAACTATTGATTACAGTTAAATAATTTACACATAAACATATCATTTGACTGACTAAACATTGAATATTTTTTATGTACAGAAAACAAATTAGGTGCAACAGACGATGTGGCGAAAAAAGCAAATAAAACAGAAGGAACCTCAGACGGCTTGGAAAATGATTGCGACGAAGAAAACGACGAAATTAATAGCGATAATGATATAGAACCATAAATAAAATTGGTCAAAAACCTTTTAATTACAAAAGTTTCTAACTATCAACTATTAATATTTAAAATTAAATTATGAACAATATTAATAGCAATTAACAATTACAGAAAAATAAATGTAGACGTAGTTGTTGACTATATGAACAATACTTATGGTTCATAACAACATTAACATTACAATACATTTTATTATAAAAAAACCTTTTACTTTTACATGAAAGATTATATACAAAAGATGAAAAAATATTAAAAACATTATTCCTTACTAGAAATAATCAATTTATTCACGGTCAGAAGTATGAAACGCATTAAATAACGCATAAATCTAAAAATATTTGACAATTCCTAAAAAAACTTACAATTGTTATTTTTGAAAAATAATTTAAAGCATAATTAATTAATTCATTGATTATTTTAGCAAAAAATTAAATGTTAATTACAAATTAAAACTTTTAGAATTTCATACATTTTATGTTGTTCAAAATTTCAATATTAATAGAAAATAAGAAAAAAAAAATTGAGATCGTTATTCTTCTCAAAACGGTTATAATAGGTTAGATTCAATAAATTTATCAGACAAAAATAAGTATTTGATGAAAAATATGAAGGAAATATTAAAAAAAATATTTGTAAATGGTAGAATGAGCAAACACTTTTAGATAATAATAAGTGCAAATTAGGGGTAACTGTTCAGTTTCAGTTTGTTTGATGCATTTGTGGCAAACATAGAAGAGAGGTTTAGTTTGGCACAGGCAGAAAAAGAGAGAAACAGTGGTCAAAATTGTTTAACTTGCTAGAATTTGTTAGACAACAAAAACTTTAATTTTAAATCTATTGCATAAATTGTTACATAAATTGCAGTTTACTAATTAATATGTCTTACCTCTAATGTTGACATCAAATGCTTGTAACTTAAAGCTGTTGGTATTACAATAAATATTAAGATGAATTGAATGATCAACATTGTATCAATTTAATAACTAATGTTAAATACAAGCTCTAATATCAGCAAACGAATAAAAATCCACGTACATGTTGACATTAATATTGACAATTGAATAATACTAATAGTTTTATTTTCCATATTGATTACAATATTTTATAGCAACATTAACATAACAATACTAATTTTATTATCTAAAAAAACCTTTTAGTTTTACACAAAGGCAAATGACGTACACAAAATATTGAATAAAATTTAAAGAAAAATTAAGTTAATAAGCTGTCCTATAAATAAATATTTAAAAAAATAATTGAACAAATCAAAACTACAATTCTTAAGCGTGATTCAAATATAGTTCTGTAACAATATTTGGTTTTGTTAAGTAAAAAAACTACAAGACAAAAAAAAAATCAGAACTTTTAAAAATAGTAATGAAGCTTCAAACTATGCTACAGCTAACAATAAATATCAAAACTTAGTTCTTTATGTATGTTACAAACCAAACGTAACAAAATAAATTACTAGTTTTAAGACATTATGTTTAAAACAAATACAAAATTTAACAATCTTTGTACACAACATTGCAATTTTGATAGTGAAACTTTGCAATAAAAGCTTCACAATAAAAAAATTATTCCACAATAAATTGATTTGTTATTTACTTTGTCTATAGTAATCTGTAGTATAAATTTAACCCGCACCTAAAATCTACCAACAAAAAATTCTATACACTTATAAGACTTGTTTTATTGTTTACGTTTGTAAGATTAAAGTTTTAACGATTTAGTTGTATTTAATTAATATAAAGAGTGCTGTGATATTGTGAATAGTCTAGTCTTCAATATAGTATACTACGATTATGATTTTATCATTGTTAAGTGAAGTAATTGGAGTTTGTAAGTAATTAACTTGCATGTACTTTTCTCGCCAATAAGCGCATGAACGCTACCTACCGTACCTGCTTGATGTTATTTTTACCAGTGGCGTAACAGCTGGGTTTTATTTTGTTATTATTTATTTGTTATTTAACATATTTCATATTTTTCCTTTGTCTTTATTTTGTAACCATTTCCGTAGTCTGCCATTTATTGTTTGTTTTAGTAAGGCACTTGGTAAACGACCCTACCAGTGTGAAGAGTGTCTCAGTTTACATCATTTACTCCTTTTAATTTAGTTTTTAATTTCTTAATTTTATTAAACTCTGTTTATTTGGATTAATCAATATAGTTAAGTGTTTAAATTGTCAGAAGTGATTACAAATCCATCATTTTGCAAATTCTACTAAGATAAATGATAAAGATTGGATATGTCCTACTTGCACAAAATCTTTAAAATCACAGAAAGAAGATAGTCGTAGTTCTACTAGCAAAAATGTAGTCGATTCAAGAAAAGATTACCTTTCAAAAGCGTTTTTTTTTTAAACAATGTAATGCGTTTTTCGAAAAAACTTCATTGCAACTTGCCACATGTACCGCACTTATTAATAATATCGATGAAAGAGTTAACAGTTTTAAGGAAGAAAACATGAAACTCAAAGCTGATATAGTAATCCTCAAAGAAAACCAACCACAATGTTTGGATGAAGCTATATTTAAAATTCAAGATCATCAGCGAAGAGCAGTGAACGTCATGGTTTTTAATTTTCCCGAATCTCGTTCATCAAATCTTACTCAACGTCAATCTGAGGATGAAACAAACGTCATTAAATTAATGGGAAATAAAATTATATCCAATCATACATTTAAATAAGTGGTGCGTGTTGGTTCTAATAAATCATTATCTTGCCCGATGAAGGTAATTTTTAATAGTGAGGACTCAGCTAAAGCTATAATTAAACATTGTAGAGGAAAGGAACTTGGAAATATTTGTGTGGGTATAGATAACACTCCCAAACAACAGGCAGAATTTAAGAAAATTTGCAGTGAATTAAATCGTCGCAAACTAGAAAGTCAGCAGAACATCAGCTTGCGGTTTATTCAAATAGTTCCAAGGATAGTGGAAAATAAAGTCTCAAATAATTTAAAAAACGGACATTAGCTATTTATTATCAGAAGGTTAATGGGTTAAGAACTAAGTTAGAAAATTTGTCAAATAACGACTTTGTGATTTTGATATTTTAATTTTTAGTGAAACAATCTTTATAAGGATATTTTATTTTCTGAACTAAGATTAATATCATTTTGTATTTATTAGAAAGATAGAAGTACAGAAAGTAGTCTTAAAAAGAGCGGAGGTGGAGTTTTAATTGCTGTACGTTCAGATTTAATTTCAAGTGAAATAGCTATTTCTTTTAATACAGTCAAACATGTTTTTGTTAAAATTAAGCACCAAACAAACTTCTACATTTTTGGCGCAGTTTAAATACCACCATCAAGTAATATTTCAAAGTATATGGATCACTGTTCAGCTGTTGAAGGTATTGTGGACAATCACGTAGATGCCAATACTTATATAATTGGAGATTATAACGTTCCAGGGTTTAACTGAGCAAATGGTGTAATTGAATTAAGAAGCAGTGCCTTAAACTTGTCAAGACATCTTTTAAATAAAACTTTTTTGTATCTATATATGCACCAGGTTAATACAATAAGAATTAGACTTGGCGTTTTCAACTAACAAGCACATGCTTTGTAGTACTTCTGACAATCATTTACTTTCCTGCAATAAATATCATCCGGCTTTACATACAACTATTTTATCTAATATAAAATTTAAAGCATTAAATCATTCTAGTATCCATTTATATAACTTTAAAAAAGCCAATTTAGTGGGAATTCAGATTTACCTACATTTAGTGGATTGGAAATTTCTTTTGAAGGTTTAAATCATAAGACTGCACACAAGTATTTTATGATACACTGTAAACTTGCATCGAGTTATTTGTTTCTAAGTTTACCACAAATTTGTGTCCTAATTATCCCATTCGATTTTCCAAAAAATTAATAAAAAAATTAATAACATCTAAAAAAATTGCACAAAAAAACCTATAAAGATTCTGGTCGATTTGAAGACTATTTACTTTTTACAAACATTTAAAATAAATGCTAGTTAGCAAATGATTTATGTTATAAAGAGTACATCAGCAATCTGGAAAAAGAAGTTTAACTCAAATAGCTTTTGGAAATATGTCAAATCTAAAAATTTTGATCATAACATTCCTAACGTTATGCATAATGATAATGTGACGGCATCTACAGGAGATAATATCTTTAACTTATTTTTTTCATATTTTTTATTTCTACTAAATTACTGGAGCCCGAGCCACTTACAGTTAACTCTACTATTGACATTAACTATTGTAACATCATTTTGAAAGAAGTTAAAAACAAAATATTTTGACTTAAATTGGACATAAGACCTGGTGTTGATGGTATGTCAGCATCTATACTTAAACAATGAAAAAATGAAATTGCCACCCCTTTAAATTACTTCTTCAATCTTAGCCTAAGTACAGGTTATTTTCCATCTATATGGAAGTCCAGTTGTTGTACCAATATATAAGTCGAGAGATAAATCTATTATACAAAATTATAGACTAATTTCTATTATAAGTGCTATACCAAAACTTTTTGAACATTTTGTCTATGATAAAATAATTGCGGTATTTAAAAATATTTTAAATGATCAACAGTATGGTTTTTGCAAAGGAAGATCTACTTCTTCTAATCTTAATTTATCAAGTAGATGTTATATATACTGATCTATCCAAGACATTTGATAGAGTTAGTTAATAACAGTCTGTTAATAAAAAAACTGGAAAATATAGGCGTATAATAATAATAATAATAAATTGTCTTTATTAAAGAAAACAAAATAAATTGTGTCATAAATAAGTTTTTACAATGGTTGGCAAAGTTCAGTCTTACTAGTCGTAAGTAACTGCTCTTCCACATAACCTACAAATAAAACATAACATTATGCAAGGCAGTAGAACAACTATAGTTAGGTCTAAACCCAGATTGTGTCAATGGTAACAAACGGTTTGCTTCAAGAAACATCGAAATTTGAAATTTAAGCACACGTTCTAGCAACTTTGAAACAACTGGCAATATGCTCATAGGCCTAAGATCATTGAAAACAGTTGTACATTTAGTTTTAGGGATTGTAGTAATGGTTGCCAATTTCCAACTGTTTGGGAATACTGATTGTTTAATACAACAGTTAACAATGTGTGCTAAATATGGTATTACAAATGGACAAACAAATCTGAGCATTAATATATTAATGCCGTCTGTCTCCATGGCATTTGACTTAATGCTATATAATATTTTGCAAACTTCATCCACGGTCACAAGTTTAAAACTAAAACAAATACTGTTTATGTTAGCATGCTTATTGTTTATGTAAAAATCAATAAGATTGCAATTAACGGAGCTATTTAAGTTACTAGCAAAGTAATTATTTATTGCGTTAACATCTTTAAAGTTATGTGGTAGAGTTTTAATTTTATTATTTATAATGCCATTTCTTCTTAAACATTTCCAGCAGTTTGATTTATCATTCTGAATGCAGAATTCAAAATAAGCTTTTTTTTCTCTAATTATAGCTGAATTGACTGTATTGCGCCATTGTTTATAAAAATTAAAATCATTTACATTTTAAGTTGCTTTAAAATTTCTATAAGCATTATCACGTGATTTCATCATTGCTTTTATAGTGTTAGTAAGCCAAGGAGCATAATTTTTTGTGACCCTATTTTTAATTATCGGTGCATGTCTGTCAAACAGTTCAAGGATAACTTTGTTAAAATACGTTATTTTATCATTAATGTTGACTATATAAATTACGTTGTCCAATTGTGACAAATCTAATTCTGCTTGAAAAACAAATCTGTCAATTGCATCAAATTTACTAGAAGTTATAAATCTTTCTTGCCTAGTAGAGCAAATTTTTAGTTTACAATAAATTAAGTCATGGTCCGCAATGTTATGAATTTTAATTACTTTTGACTCAACACACATGTTTTTATTAGAGACAACAATTAGATCAATTAAAGTTTCAGAAAGTGCCGTGACACGAGTAGGTTCCGAATTAAGTTGACTAAGTCCATAAGTATCTAGAAAGTCTAAAAATCAACCAGTATAATTGGAGTGAAAGTTAAGCATATTAATGTTAGATCTCCCAAAAAAATTATATTGTCGCATTAGGGCAAAATATAGCTAATAACATCTTCCAACGCTTCTATAAATGTAATAACATTTGCATCAGGTGGTTTATAGAGTTCACCTATATAAAATATGTTCTGTCCAAGTTTTCATTTTACCCAAATTTGTTCAATGTTACTTACAGGTAATGATGCCACTAGATCATATTTTATACCATTCCTAATGTATAAACCGACACCTCCACCTCCACCGACACCTCTATATCTACGTACAAATGTATATCCAGTAATATTAAATAGTGCACTGTCAATATTTGAATTAAGCCTTGTTTCTGAAATGGCAGCAAAGTCAAAGTTTGATGAGAGCAAATAAGTTCTGAAATTGTAAAAATGGCAATTAAGAGATCCCACGTTTAAATGACACATAGTTATATTATTCATATTATGTATCAGAAAATCTTTTAATCTAGCTAAGTAACTATCTTAATAATAAATCACAATATGTCACTGTTAATGGTTTTATTTCTGATACAATAGCAGTTACCTCAGGTGTTCCTCAAGGTAGTCATCTGGGGCCGCTTTTATTTCTATTTCTTATCAATGATATTTCTCAGTCAATAAAATCGTGTAAATTCCTTCTCTTTGGCGATGATTTAAAACTCTTTAGAGCAGTAACAACAGCTGAAGATGCATTTTTAATTGATAATGGCATCAAAAATGTTGAAAAATGGTGTATTATTAATGGTATGGACTTAAATGTAAAAAAATGTAAAGTAACATTTAATAGATCAAAATCTAAATTTACATACGACTATAGTATAAACTCACAGATATTAGAAAGAGTCAATTTTTTTGAAGATCTTGGTGTATTTATGAATACCAAATTGACGTTTGCTAAACATTTTAATTTTGTTACCAACATTAGGATTTATCAAACGCTATACTAAGCATTTTACGTCACTAACAGCTCTTTGATTGCTATCCTGTGGCTTAGTTTGCCCTATCTTGGAATACGGTTCTGTGGTATGGTCTCTATTCTATGGAATTCATATTGATCAAATTTAAAGAGTCCAAAACAAATTTCTTAAATATTTGTCATTTAAAAGAGGAGATATTTCATATATTTTTTCTTGTACTGAAATGAGTGAACTACTCCAACTTGAAACACTCTGTAATAGATGAAAAAAAGTTATGTTGAATGTATTGTAAAAATAGCAAATGGGATTATTAATTGTCCTAGTCTTCTGTGCTTAATAAATTTTAATGTATCTAGAAAACATACTAGAAATGTAAAAACATTTTATTCCGAGTTTTGTAGATCAAATTATTTTAAGGACTCTCCATTGCAGCGTATGTGTCAATCTATAAATGAATCTGATCTTGATATCTTTAATGTGAAATCTTTATTAATATTGTTTTTTTTTTTGTATTTATCTGTTATTGTATTATTATTATTTAAATGTTTTGATTGAGTTGTTGCAACTCAAATGATATGTTGTAATCATCTTGATATTTGTAATTTAATTAAAAATTGGATAACCCCGTTAATAAATAAATAAAAAATAAAACTAAAAATAAAGTTAGAAAAAATCTATAACCTAATTCCTAACAACCTTCGTAATATACTTATATATTATCACTGCTTTCAATCTATTAACGTTTGTTTTGTTTGTTTGTACATCAAATTATTAAATAAGCTCAATTCTTTAGTATAATAATACATATTTTTTGTGTCAATTTTAAGCAAAAAAATAAATTTTGGATCGTTAAAATAAAATAATTTTGAAACATTTTAGTCAAAAAAACTAAAATTCTGTGTAGTTTTTATTGAATTATAAAAAAAATGGTTTTTTGTGCAAATATTTAAGACTTTTGCAGTTTTAAAACCATTTTATAGCTTTTCTAAACGATTTATACCAACATGGTATTTTTAAATGGCAAATTTTTATTTTCATCAAATTTTATAAAGTATTTAATTAAAAAATATGTTTTTAGGCAAAGTTTATGCAAAATGTGTTTTTTTTTGTAATTTTAAAACAGTTTAAGTTTGTTGTGTTTTTTATAAGTTTTATGAGAACGGGTATTTTTGTGCAAATTTATTACAAAAATTAAGCATTTGCGTAATTTTTTTTTCATGTTAGCCAACAAGTATGCATTCGTCAAGACTTGAAATACAATTTCTTATCATCTTTTATTACGTTTTAAACTGCATTACAATACAACCTTCAATAGTTTATATAAAAAGACTCAAAAATAGATTATGTTTAATTAATAAACTTTTGTTACCAGTATTCAAACAGAACGTATATTTTTATGTAAATTACATTTTTACAAATCACATATAATAATTAACATTAGTAAAAGCTGCTAAACACACAATTGTGCAAACATTTTTTATTTAAATTTTAATTGGTTATAAATAAGTTCAATTTTTTTGTACATTCAATCCAAATTTTTTCAATAATAAATGTAACTGTAGAAATTGCCAATCCAATCAAAAGAAAACCATATGCAAATAAAAAATGTTTGAACTCTAATGGCAAAACAGTATTGTCATTGTTTTCCATAACATCAAAAGAACTAATAAACGAATCTTGATATAGTCCCATTTCTAACATGCTATAATAGTTTTTTAACACAACATTTGCAAAAGGGTTGCCTTTTTGGATTACTTGATATTCATGAAAGGGGATAACTGGAATCATATGAGTGTTTGCGCGGACCATAGAATAAAATGTATGTTCATTTTCAGGAAAAGCTAATATGGTTACATTTTTATACTTGTTAATATCATCTAATTGTGCATTAATTGAATCTCTATTTTGCCAATAATTAGGCAAATCTATATAATTTTTTTGTATATAAATATCAACGGAAGAATTTCCCGTAAAAAATAAAGGCAAATAAAATGAACTGACTACGACAGATAAACCTGCATCCACAACATCTTGAAGACTATTAATTTGTTGTTTTTCTTGAATATTTTTAAATAAAAATGAGTAATATAATCCAGAAAATGCTGTAGTTATTATTAATGTAGTAAGCACCCAAAAAATAAAAATTATTTTTAAATGTAAACTTCTAGGCGTCTTTGTGGTTTGAAATAACAATATTGCATAAATAACAAATATTGCATCAATAACACTCAATCGATTAGATTCTGATAATTTGTTTAAACTAAAATACGCAATAATAGTCAGCAAAATTGTCATTGCTAATCCGGCCCAAATACTTTTATCAAATACATATTTAACGTATTTCCAAACTGCAATGTTTTTTGCTTTTGGTACATATAAAGCAAAAGTATATTTAGTGAACGTATGTGCTAGATGTAGCACTTTTGCTTGTAGGGGGTATATTGGTTGTTTTGAAAGCAATGGTTTGTGCAAAAGATTTATAGAAAGATTAAAATCAACCAAAAAATTGTGAAATTTCCCAATGTCTCTAACAGTATTAAGATTGTCAATCTTACTTCTGAAAGTCACATGTAGTTTGCAACCTTTAAAATTACTAATTGAATGCGTATTAAATAAATTGACATCTTTAATGTTGATATTATTACATTTAGATGCAAATACTTTACTATAGTTTTGTCCACAATGATCAGTGAAATTTTCTATTTTGTATATATTTCCAAATTTATCCAAAACAATTGTCTTCAACAAAAAGTAATTTCTAACATATTGGAAAATTTCATCAATATCTTTCTTTCCTGAGTAAATAATAAAATAATATGCTAAATTATTAACTCCGAGATAGTCATTCTGGCAATCCAAATGTGTACAACTTGGTATATATTTTTCAATTTTATATATTTGATCCAAAACTATAAATACAAATTCTGGAAGTTCTTCTAAATCATCAACTGGATATTGAAAAATTGGGTTGTGTATTATTTTTTGTTTCATATATATTGCTTTTGACAACTCATCAGTTAACCAAGTATTATTAGCAGCAAAAACTAAGGATGTTGTAAGCTTATTGAAATCTTTGTAGATGTTCATGGCGCATTCAAAAATTCCGTAAATATCTTCATTCTAATTAGAAAGAAAAGTTTTATCAGTTTATTTAAAAATTAACCGTTTTAATATTATAATTAAATAAATTAAATTAAAACAAAATGTGTTTAAACAGTGTAAATGTAGAGAAAATTAATATGAGCAGTTAAATTACTTACAATGAAACTTTAGATTAAAATAACAATTTTCAAAAAATAGCAGATCAAATTATTAACTAACAAAAAATAATCAGTTAAACAATAAAAATGATTGCAAACAGTTTTTATCATACCTACTTGATATCGATTAAAGAATAACAATTGATTGTGAACGATAAATACACGTTTAATTTACAAAAACATAAATAATGACTAAAATGAAATTTAAATCAAATATATACAAACAAACACATTTTTCATGCCACCTCTTTAAGAGGTTTGAAGAAACCAAATTCAATCGAATAATTCAAACAATAAATAATGTTTTTA